>JAUIMM010000258.1:8692500-9368797 GCA_031769625.1 Taudactylus pleione
ATTGGTGTGAGGTAAGTGCACTATTACATCTGCACCTCAACAGGACCACCTTACACACATACAGTATCAATGAGAGATGAGCAAAGACCACATCATGACAGCTAGGTTTTTAACTGTATTAACTATATTAAGTTCTATTTGAAGCATCTAGCTGATCAACAAGTACTCTGGTAACCTTCATTAGGGGAGTTTCTTGCTGAGGGTCTTATATCATTTTAAATAACAGGCCAGCTATCAATATACTAGTTAGTTAATAACTACTGGAGATCACTGCATCCTGTGTGGATCTTTTTTTTTTTTAAATCTATTCTGGGCTTTGATCATTTTCAAATTTTATTACATATTTTTTTTATTTGAACTAGTTCAGCTGCTATATCTGGAACTAAATCACAGGGTTCACAATGTGTTTTCAGGGTTTCTCACTTGATTACATCACCAAAGTCAAAGCTCCTCACAGTATATAGGTTGAGTCTCCCATATCAAAAATGCTTGGGACCAGAGGTATTTTGGATGGAATTGGTATGAAATTCCCGTCAGCGGCAGCCCGACAGGAGCAGCAGTGTGCGACGCAGCGGAAGCCCGACAGCGCTGGAAATCCCGATCGTGGATAAGTAAGTATTTACTAACCTAACCTAACCCCCCTAACCCTCCTTAGGGGTGCCTAACCCTAACTTCCCCCCCAAGTGCCTAACCCTAATCCCCCCTCTAAGTGCCTAACCCTATCCACCCCCTTCCCCGCTGCCTCAACCTAAGTCCCCCAGGGGGGTGCCTAACCCTAAGTCCCCCCCTGGGGGTGCCAAACCCTAACCCTCGCTCCCCCTAGCCTAACCCTAACCCTCCCGGGGGGTGCCTAACCCTATGTCCCCCCCGGGAGCCCTAAACCTAACCCTCCCCCCCCCCGCGGCTGTCCGCTCGCGGCGCCCGGCATCCCTACGATCGGGATGCCGGGCGCCGGTCTCCTGGCATCGGGGAAATGCGGGCGTCTACATCTAGATGCCCGGCATTTCACCCTTGCCGGGAAATGGCAGTCGGGAAGCCGGCTGCCGGTATTTAGGCAGTCGGCTTCCCAATTGCCTCCCTTTTGGATATCTGAATATTCCATATTTTGGAATATTTGCATACCATAATGAAATATCCTGTGAATGGGACCCAAATCTAAACACATAATGCATTTATGTTTTATATGCACCTTATACACACAGCCTGCATGTAATTTTATATAATATTTTCAATAATTTTGAGCATTAAACAATGTTTGTGTGCATTGAACTATCAAAAAGCAAAGGTTTCACTATCTTAGTCATACTAAAAATATTCCCTATTTCAGAATATTACGTATTTCGGAATATTTGTATTAGGGGTGTGCACCGGCCACTTTTCGTGTTTTGTGTTTTGGTTTTGGATCTGGATCTTTCTTCGTGTTTTGGATCTGGATTGGTTTTGCCAAAACCACCCTTCCGTGTTTTGGGTTCTGGGTTTTGTGTTTTGGATCTGTATTTTTTTGAAAAAAAGCATAAAAACAGCTAAAATCACAGAATTTGTAGGTTTTTCTGCTCCTATGCTATTATTAACCTCAATAACCTTAATTTCCACTCATTTCCAGTCTATTCTGAACACCTCACACCTCACAATAGTGTTTTTATGTCCAAAAGGTTGCACCGAGGTAGCTGGATGACTATGCTAAGCGACACGAGTGGGCGGCACAAACACGTGACCCATCTAGGAGTGACACTGCAGTGGCAGGCAGGATGGCAGTTAGAAAAACTAGGCCCCAAACTGTACATAATGCAAAGAAAAAAAGAGGTGCAAGATGGAATTGTCCTTGGGCCCTCCCACCCACCCTTATGTTGTATAAACAGGACATGCACACTTTAACAAATCAATCATTTCAGCGCCAGGGTCTGCCACACAACTGTGGCTGAAATGATTGGTTCGTTTGGGCCCCCACAAAACAAGCTGGCAATTAATGTGTCCCTGCACAAACTGGCTCTACGGAGGCAAGATGTCATCCTCATCCTCCTCATCCACCGATTCCTCACCCTCTTCAGTGTGTACATCCTCATCCTCACAAAGTATTAACTCGTCCCCACTTGAATCCACCACCACAGGTCCCTCTGTACCTTCTGGAGGCTGGTCTCCCTGGAAGAGCTGATAATTCATTTTGATGAACATCATCTTCTCCACATTCTGTGGAAGCAACCTCCTACGCCTTTCGCTGACAAGGTTCCCGGCTGCACTAAACACTCTTTCGGAGTACACACTGGAGGGGGGGCAACTCAGGTAAAATAGAGCCAGTTTGTACAGGGGCCTCCAAATTGCCTCTTTTTCCTGCCAGTACAGGTATGGACTGTCTGACATGCCTACTTGGATGCTGTCACCGATGTAATCCTCCACCATTCTGTCAATGGTGACAGTATCATATGCAGTGACAGTAGACATGTCAGAAATTGTTGCCAGGTCCTTCAGTCCGGACCAGATGTCCAAACTTGGTCCTGCCTGCCCTGCATCACCGCCAGCGGGTTGCTTAGGATACCTAAGTTTTTTCCTGGCAGCCCCAGTTGCGGGAGAAAATGAAGAAGGAGCCGTTGACGTGTCACGTTCCGCTTCAGCTGACAGTGTGTTCACCAGCAGGTCTTTGCACCTCTGCAGGCTTGTGTCGGCCGGAAAGAGAGACACCACATAGGCTTTAAACCTAGGATCGAGCACGGTGGCCAAAATGTAGTGGTCTGATTTCAACAGATTGACCACCCTGGAATCCTGGCAAAGCGAATGAAGGGCTTCATCCACAAGTCCCACATGCCGAGCGGAATCACTCCGTCTTAGCTCCTCCTTCACTTTCTCCAGCTGCTTCTGCAAAAGCCTGATGAGGGGAATGACCTGACTCAAGCTGGCAGTGTCTGAACTGACTTCACGTGTGGCAAGTTCGAAGGGCTGAAGAACCTTGCACAACACGGAAATCATTCTCCACTGCACTTGAGTCAGGTGCATACCCCCTCCTTTGCCTATGTCATAGGTGGATGTATAGGCTTGTATGGCCTTTTGCTGCTCCTCCATCCTCTGAAGCATATAGAGGGTTGAGTTCCACCGCGTCACAACCTCTTGCTTCAGGTGATGGCGGGGCAGGTTCAAGAGTGTTTGCTGGCGCTCCAGTCTTCGGCACGCAGTCGCTGAATGGCGAAAGTGGCCAGAAATTTTTCGGGCCACCCAAAGCGTCTCCTGCACGCCCCTGTCGCTTTTCAGAAAATTCTGCACCACCAAGTTTATTGTGTGAGCAAAACATGGGACGTGCTGGAATTTGCCCAGATGTAATGCCCGCACAATATTGGTGGCGTTGTCAGATATCACAAATCCCCAGGAGAGTCTAAGTGGGGTAAGCCACTGGGCGATGATTTCCCTCAGTTTCTCTAAGAGGTTGTCGGCGGTGTGCCTCTTACTGAAACCGGTGATACACAGCGTAGCCTGCCTTGTAACGAGCTGGCGTTTCTGAGATGCTGCTACTGGTGACGCTGCTGCTGTTGCTGCGTAAGGTGATACATCTACCCAGTGGGCTGTCACAGTCATATAGTCCTTAGTCTGCCCTGTTCCACTTGTCCACATGTCCGTGGTTAAGTGGACATTGTGTACAACGGCATTTTTCAGGACACTGAGGACACTTTTTCTGACGTTTCTGTACAGTCTCGGTATCGCCTGCCTAGTGAAGTGGAATCTAGACGGGATTTGGAACCGGGGACACACTACCTCCATCAATTGTCTAAATCCCACTGCACTAATGGCGGATACCGGACGCACGTCTAACACCAACATAGCAGTCAAGGCCTCAGTTATACGTTTTGCTTCAGGATGACTGCTGTCGTACTTCATCCTCCTCGCTAAGGACTGTTGGAGGGTCAATTGTTTAGTAAAAGTAGTGGTGTTCCTACTTCCTCTCTGGGATGATGAACGACTCCCAGCAGCAGCAGCAACAGCAGCAGCGGCAGCAGTAGGCGTAGCAATGCAGGATCCTCCGGAGGAATCCCGGATAGGAGAGTCAGTCATGCCAGTGATATGGCCTGCAGGACTACTTCCGATCCTGACTAAGGAGGAAATTGACGAGGAGGGAGTTGACGGTGTGGTTTGCAGGCGCTTGGATACAACAGGACAACGGGATTTAGGTGTCCCTGGACTGCTTACGGTCTGAGCCAAAGTTTCTGAACTTGACAGTAACTTTTTATGAACGCGCTGCAGGTGCCGTATAAGGGAGGATGTTCCTAGGTGGTTGACGTCCCTACCCCTACTTATTTCACCTTTACATATGGTACATATGGCAAGACAGTTGTTGTCCGGATTTGGATAGAAATATTGCCAGACCAAAGAGGTGGAATGTTTGGTCTTCTGCCCAGGCATGACCGTGATGGGCTTTTTCATCCCACGGACAACAACTGTCTCCCCCGGAGCCTGATTTAAACAAACCACATCACCATCAGAATCCTCCTCGCCAACTTCCTCCTCAGCGCCAGCTACACCAGTATCCTCATCCTGTTGTACTTCAACAGTGACATCTTCAATTTGCATATCAGCAAGTGGACTGTGGGTGCTCCTTTCAGCACTTGCAGGGGGCGTGCAAATGGTGGAAAGAGCCACCTCTTCCCGTCCAGTGCTGGGAAGGTCAGGCATCGCAACCACCACCACACTTGGACTCTCTTTGGGGATTTGTGATATCTTCTTAGAAAGCACAGTTCTTCGCTGTGCTTTTGCCAGCTTAACTCTTTTGATTTTTTTAGTGGGAGGAGTGCTTCCATCGTCATGTGAAGCTGAACCACTAGTCATGAACATACTAGGGATCGACCTTAGCCGTTCCTTGCCACTCCATGTCGTAAATGGCATATTGGCAAGTTTACTTTTCTCTTCAGCTGATTTAAATGTCTTTTTCAAGGTCATTTTCCTGAACTTTGCCATTTGGGATTGTATGTGCCCTCTACTATGACATTGGGCATCGGCCTTGGCAGACGACGTTGATGGCATGTTATCGTCTATGTCATGACTAGTGGCAGCAGCTTCAGCACTAGGAGGAAGTGGTTCTTGATCCTTCTCTATTTTATTTTTATCGGAGAAAGTTTGGTCCTCCATTTATGTTATATCGATTTGATATATACGTGCGGCTAAACACAGAAAATAAATTTTTTTTTGGTTCGGACTGGAGTGTACTTTGTGGGTTACAGCACCCTTTAACGGTCAAGCCAGCCGGCCCTTTACTTATGACACAGGCGCACTCTTGGCACTACTTTGTTGATGCACGTGCGGCTACTGCGCACACAATTCACAAACACAGAAAATAATTTTTTTTTGGTTTGGACTGGAGTGTACTTTGGGGGTTACAGCACCCTTTAACGGTCAAGCCAGCCGGCCCTTTACTTATGACACAGGCGCACGCTTGGCACTACTTTGTTGATGCACGTGCGGCTACTGCGCACACAATTCACAAACACAGAAAATAATTTTTTTTTTGGTTTGGACTGGAGTGTACTTTCGGGGGTTACAGCACCCTTAACGGTCAAGCCAGCCGGCCCTTTACTTATGACACAGGCGCACGCTTGGCACTACTTTGTTGATGCACGTGCGGCTACTGCGCACACAATTCACAAACACAGAAAATAATTTTTTTTTTGGTTTGGACTGGAGTGTACTTTCGGGGGTTACAGCACCCTTAACGGTCAAGCCAGCCGGCCCTTTACTTATGACACAGGCGAACGCTTGACACTACTTTGTTGATGCACGTGCGGCTACTGCGCACACAATTCACAAACACAGAAAATAATTTTTTTTTGGTTTGGACTGGAGTGTACTTTCAGGGGTTACAGCACCCTTTAACGGTCAAGCCAGCCGGCCCTTTACTTATGACACAGGCGCACGCTTGGCACTACTTTGTTGATGCACGTGCGGCTACTGCGCACACAATTCACAAACACAGAAAATAATTTTTTTTTGGTTTGGACTGGAGTGTACTTTCGGGGGTTACAGCACCCTTTAACGGTCAAGCCAGCCGGCCCTTTACTTATGACACAGGGGCACTCTTGGCACTACTTTGTTGATGCACGTGCGGCTACTGCGCACACAATTCACAAACACAGAAAATAATTTTTTTTTAGGTTTGGACTGGAGTGTACTTTCGGGGGTTACAGCACCCTTAACGGTCAAGCCAGCCGGCCCTTTACTTATGACACAGGCGCACGCTTGGCACTACTTTGTTGATGCACGTGCGGCTACTGCGCACACAATTAACAAACACAGAAAATAATTTTTTTTTGGTTTGGACTGGAGTGTACTTTGGGGGTTACAGCACCCTTTAACGGTCAAGCCAGCCGGCCCTTTACTTATGACACAGGCGCACGCTTGGCACTACTTTGTTGATGCACGTGCGGCTACTGCGCACACAATTCACAAACACAGAAAATAATTTTTTTTTTGGTTTGGACTGGAGTGTACTTTCGGGGGTTACAGCACCCTTAACGGTCAAGCCAGCCGGCCCTTTACTTATGACACAGGCGCACGCTTGGCACTACTTTGTTGATGCACGTGCGGCTACTGCGCACACAATTCACAAACACAGAAAATAATTTTTTTTTTGGTTTGGACTGGAGTGTACTTTCGGGGGTTACAGCACCCTTAACGGTCAAGCCAGCCGGCCCTTTACTTATGACACAGGCGAACGCTTGACACTACTTTGTTGATGCACGTGCGGCTACTGCGCACACAATTCACAAACACAGAAAATAATTTTTTTTTGGTTTGGACTGGAGTGTACTTTCAGGGGTTACAGCACCCTTTAACGGTCAAGCCAGCCGGCCCTTTACTTATGACACAGGCGCACGCTTGGCACTACTTTGTTGATGCACGTGCGGCTACTGCGCACACAATTCACAAACACAGAAAATAATTTTTTTTTAGGTTTGGACTGGAGTGTACTTTCGGGGGTTACAGCACCCTTAACGGTCAAGCCAGCCGGCCCTTTACTTATGACACAGGCGCACGCTTGGCACTACTTTGTTGATGCACGTGCGGCTACTGCGCACACAATTCACAAACACAGAAAATAATTTTTTTTTTGGTTTGGACTGGAGTGTACTTTCGGGGGTTACAGCACCCTTAACGGTCAAGCCAGCCGGCCCTTTACTTATGACACAGGCGCACGCTTGGCACTACTTTGTTGATGCACGTGCGGCTACTGCGCACACAATTCACAAACACAGAAAATATATTATTTTTTTAGCACTTGGGGGGAGCACCCCTGATGGACAGAGCACCCCCTGGACAACACTACAGCACCCCTTTAGGACTGGGACACTGCACAGGACTTTGGAACTGACTGCACAACACAGTCCAGCCAGCCCCTATGGACTTTGAAGTAGTGGACACAGCCCCTATTAACAACAGCAGCACAGCACAACACAGCCAGCCCCTATGGACTTTGAAGTAGTGGACAACAGCAGCACTACACTACACTACACTACACAGCACTAACTCCCACCCTCCCTCTTCACTGTCCACAGCCGAGTGAGAAAATGGCGCCGACGCGGGTACCTTATATAGGATCCAAAACCCGCGAGACTCGGAAGGCGGGATGATGACGTTTTGCCTCGATGTCAGATCCGAGTCAGGCGGGAAAAGTCGAGCCTGACTCGGATCGGACTCAGATCGGGGGGGCTCGGGGGGGTTCGGATTTCAGAAATCCGAACCCGCTCACCCCTAATTTGTATATGTGAGACTAAACCTGGTCCTCATTATTTATACTCATCAGGCATCCTTGTCTTTTTTAATTACACATAGTCATTTTCTGTCATTTTATAAAAAAAATTAAATGAAGTACAGAATTTTTTATTAACATTGTGGTTTGTGTAGCATGGAAATTTCGACAAAAGACTAATGGCCGGTACACACTAGATGTTATGTCATCCGGACCGGATGACATGTCGGCAACATCATCCAGTGTGTACACTCAATGTCGCTGACGATGCGCGCTCCTGTGCCTCGTCAGCAACATCGCCCGTTGGACCTGCATGGTTCCCGCCATCGCAATGTCACTCCTGACATTGGCAAGTGTTTATGCACTTGCTGGTGCTGGGACCCCCGCCGGTTCCCGTCGCACGACAGGTCGGCTGAGTACACTTGTTTAATTGTGTACCCAGTTTAAGTTAGGAAATTGACAAAAAAAATAAAAATTTAATCCTTGTTCAGGTCTATAAGGGTGCACAAGGATATTTTTTAGTAGAGACATGACAAACTTTTAGTGACAATTACTCTTTTCTGAGAAAAAAAAGATTGTCAGTTTTTTTACTGATAGTTGGCAATCATTGTAGTTCCAGGTTACAACAAAAGGTATTAGTTTCATGATGTTAGACTGTCTCAGCTCATGAATAGAATTCAACCACTTATCGCTTCTGAGTCCTGGGCCGTAGATCTGCTTTTGTGTTTTGACCTCTGCTTATTTTGACTACAGTAAGTTGTTTGCCACTTGCATTAACTTCTGAACCATTTTGACCACGATTACTCCCTTCTCCCTTTGTACCTAGTTACATGGTTATCTTAAATGCTTCTCTGAATTCAACATGAATCATGTCATCAACCCCCTCGGACCATCCTCTGTACTAAGGTAGGTAGTGGAATGCAGGAAACTGGCAAACTCTCAGAAGTTCTATAGAGCTCCCCGACATTGTGACTTTCCCGGACATTTTGTGAGACTTGGCAAGTTTGAATTTAGCCCATAGCACACCTGGGAATAACATATTAAATAAAGTAGAGATGAACGGGTTTGGTTTCCTGGAAATCTAACCCATCCAAATAGGGGTTCAGAGTGGATCCGAGTTCCAGCTCGGATCTTCCTGCCGGGCTCAAATCTGGAAACGAGGCAACACCTCCTCTTACCGGCATTGGATATCTGTGTTTTGGTCTGGATTGCAGTCCCAAATGTAATAAGTTACCATCTGAATAGCGTGCAGCCACCCAGAAGTCAGCAGGAGCCCTAGTGTCGCCTCACCATCTCCACTTACACAAAGCAGTAGAACATGTCATTATCACTGTCTCAGATAAGACAGATTTATGGCTGCCGACATACCAGACACGCAGTGCTTGCTCTCTTCACCACCAGCTACAGGCTTCCCATGGAGAGGTAACAGACACTAACATATAACAAACAGGATCTTACTCAAAGTTGAGCTACAGCCTGGACATAAACAGTGTATTTCATCAAATCTTTACTGTGTGTGCAAACAGGCTGTATTTACAGTGTGGAATGCTAATATACATATGAGCTATACTTTGGGATTTGCTGTTGTTCCCCCTTACAGCAGCATCTTGCTATTTTACAAATAAGTCTTGCCCTGAACCTTGCCGAGTGCCGACCACACATTGAATCGATATGCCTGTTTAAGCCTGATGTCCTAAATTAGGTGTGGAGTTACACCTTGTGACTAATTGAAAGCTTCAACCAATTTGAAAGTGTTTGGCGTATTCTACGTTTTATGCCATCATATGTCATTTATTTGATGATTTAATAATGTAGCTAATGGTGTAAATGCTGGAACCTAATATTTGTTATTATTATTTTTTAATTTTTACTAAGTTGTAGTTCTACCACCAGACAGTGGTGATAATGTAGCTTGGTAAGATGCTTCAATGAGTTCCCATAACAACCTTCAATTTCTCACTTATTTTCCTGCTTATTGCTGCACACTGTAGTGGTAATCACCACAATCATTGTTGCTTTTTATTCAGGGCTGGTGTCTACTTTGGAAACTACTTCAGTGATAACCAGTGGCGGCTCCAGAGGTGTGGCTGCAGCGTGGTCCAAAATTCAAACAGGGGAGTCACACCAACTGCCAGCGAGTCCCCGAACAGCGAAGTTCTGCAGCCTTTGGAGTGACTTATAATTTACTTTTTTTTTTTTTAGATTTGTTTAGTTTAATAATTCAATATATTTGATCTCCCATTTCATTTCTTTTTTATAAAACGATTTGAATAATTCTAGTTGAATTGTATTATTTAAGAACAGCAATATACATAGACGGGATGCATTCAGTTTATCGACATTCATTTCAGTATGTCAACAAGATGGAAATTGTCAGTTTCATATGTCAACAAGGGTAAAATGCAGCAAATTTTTTTTTAACAGTGTTGGCTGTATAACTGTATACATGCTGCATTACCAGCATGTTCACATGTACACTGCCAACACTGCTAAACTGCTTTAATCCTCACATGGAAAAGTAAACTCAGCTGTTATGGCCCAAATTATAGGTGTAACACTAACTACCATAGGTGCAAGGTTTGCAGCAGCTAGGGGGCCCAGAGCTGAGGGGGGCCCATCTTCCTTGTCAAAGTTACATGTGTTATTTAAATTTTTCACCATTGGTGGTACATAGGGGCCCTTACAAACTTTTACTATGGGGCCTTTAAATACCTAGTTACACTCCTGCTCATAGGGGCAATTCCGGCAGTGATGTTGGCGGTCAGAGACCATTGCATCAGTGCAGGAGGACAGATGAGCAGGAGTAAATCCATTTTGCACATGTGCAGAATTGATTTCCTCTTTAAAAGGTGTGGGACGCAGCACGCTAGTTAAGTGGGTAGTAAAACTCTGCATGTTTTTATAAGACCTCCATTGGTTTATTGCCGATTAATATCTTAAACATCCTTACCAAACTTATCACTTAGCTTATCTAATAAATAAAAAGACGAACACAAATACAGCTTGGCTAAAAGGTCACAGCTTTTATTTATCAATTAAATAATTCACCTAACCGAGGTGGCCAGGAGACGCTGCATACTCAGTTCTAGCTTTGAAGCTGGAGACATACACGGGGAATGACTGAAACGCTCCCCCTAAAGACACACTTACGTTGCAAAGGTCCCGCCTCCCTCCTGGGCATAGTTTGAGCGCTTCCGTACAAAAGCGCTCTGGGTCCCTCGTACGAGGACACACTCGCCATAATACATCGAGTTCCAGTGCCCTCACAATGCTCTCTTGCGCCACAATAAAGCCACTGAGATGCAGCGCTCTCTCGCCAAAGCCAGACTCAGAAGGAGACTGGCCCGCTACCAAGAGAGAAACTAACTAATCTAAAAGCAAGCAAATCCCCAAAAACAAACCTAAACCCAAAGCCTTAAAATGCACGCCGTCTGAATGAAAAATCTGTCCAACTCCGAGCCCCAAAAACCATGTCTAACTACCGAGCCACCCACAGACAAGCCATGCTCATTCACAGCCCTATTAACCGAACACCTCACTCTGTACCAGGCCTTATGATCCCGTGCACCACGCCACACAAGACAAGGCACTAATTCAGACCATACAATGCGCACATTCGGCCAGCAAACTGACCACATCCACCAGCCTCCTCAAAGGAATCATCAGCTCCAAACGCTCCAGCTGACAAGATCATTTCCATCAGCAAGCAGAGCCAACCAATTCAGGCATCACCCCATTCACGGCTGACTCAACCAACAGAGACTTCACGGATGCACACAGCAGGCCACGCATACTAATCCAGCAGACATGCCTGCTACCCAGCAACAAAATGGCATGGCTAGCCAAAACTTTGTTGCTCTGTCCAGAAAATATAGGAATGGCCAACTAGCCAAATTCGCTCCTCTCCAGCATCCTCCGTCGTAAGGAAAAAACACCTTGCCCATGAGCCACCACACCCAAGCCAAGTTGCACACAACAAAATTGAAAAACACAGTAACTAATTAGCAAGGATGGGGAAAACATGTAACCCGAGTGAAGAAGAAAAACTAAAAAAACCTTCCCCGTGAACCAAGGTGGGCCAGATAATGGTCCACGGGATAAAAAATAAAAGAATCCCTTCACACCCCCACTTATCGAATGCTATCCATTCGATAACTGACAGGTAAGCAACATTTTCAGGTTGGTGCAGGAAGCGCTACTAATACTTATTGCGGCACACATAAGATCTGCCAGCAGAGACCCCACATACCAAATTACATGCAAAGCACCATCTAAACCCCTCTCAGCTAACTTCACTGAAGAACATTATTCAACTAAATTGAAGAGAGGAACAAATTGGCAATATGCTTACCACTGGGCTCAACTAAAAGGCGACACCCCATGTACAAGTAATGGGTCGCACAGAGCAAATTAAGGGATCCCCAACTTATGTAAGGTAAGCCATCTGCCACTTCCCAATCAGACAACCTGAAAAAACTTAAGCCTGCGCAACATGTAGAAGCCCTGAACAAAGTGCATTGAAACACAAAATTACATGCAAATGAACCCGAGGAAAACAAAACCTTGTTGAGCCTACAATTGCCCAGACTCGAAAACAACCAAATTGCAACTGAAAGGCCAAACTAAAAAGGGCAACCACTAAATGGACAGAAGCCACCTATCATAACCCAAGCAACCTCCCCTAAAGCTGCAAGTCAAATGGTCTGTGGGAGCTAACACCGAAGTGAAAACCCCTCCAACAAACTTGAAAGGCCTCGAAGAGCGGGAAAGGTTATGCAGTGCTGTAAAGACCCTGCAATGCAAAAGAAGGAGATTCCCGACAGCGTTGCCCCCACAGAAGCCATGAAGTGAACACACTGGTAATATCCACATTCAAAATGACAAAAACATGCCCCTTGAAAACCCAAGCCACTGAAAGCCTTGCGCACGGAAAGCCTGCCAATCCCACCAGGCCACTCAATAAATTCTGTAGAGATGCCGTCACAAACGCCCTATGTGGTGGCCTGCCAATCCGCTATACCAAGAGCAAGGTAACCCCACTGCAGGAATACTGGAAACAGCAATGAAATATGGGCAAAAGAAAGCAAGACTAAGAATACGCAAAATGCAGCATATACCGGAAACACAACAGTCCCGGAATCGAATACCGTACCCCAGCCGACGCATACTGAATGCCCCAATAGCCGAAAAGCTGGAGGAGAGGGAACCATCTGACTGCTAAAGGCACGCCAAGCCCAGAGAGTCACACCAGAAAAAACCTCCCCCCCGCCGATAACGTAAACGATAGTACAAAGGTCAAACATCACAAACAAACAAAACAATACCAACAACAAAAAACTGCCAATAAGACCAACCGCATGAGGTGCCAGCAGCCAGAGTGCTACATAACAGAACCCATCACAAAGTCGATGTATACGACAAGCCAGCCGCCTTGGCAAAAACTGCAATGTAGTAAAAGTGACCAGAGATGAAGGAAGAACAATAGCTACTAAATTGAACTAAGGACCAGTACCAAGTGCGGAGGTCATCCAAATTCTCAGAAGACAAATCACAAGTGGTGGCACGGCCTATGCACACTGAACACATCCTTACCAACTGCATAAAAACAACCTACCTAGAGGGATGATATGACAAGCACAAAAATTTAATCTATGAACTACACTGGACACAGTATAAGCCTAATTGCCTAAAAACCATCGGCAAAGGATACAAAAATAGACCATGTCACCTACGGCAAATGACCACGTCTAGCTACCACGCCTAACTAAGTGTGCAGATACAACAATCCTGAATAGAAAATCTCTATCTTACAATGCACTACCGAAACACCCGAAATCTGAAAAGAGGAGGGAAGCACAAACATAACTCCTCCTGGCCCTATAAAGATAAATGTGGTATAAATAATGTGCAACATATACCTGTCAATGCCAATGGAAATGCACAAGTGTAAAAGGAAGTGAAGTTCTCAAAATAGGGTCAGGAGTAAAAAGGTATCCACAAATACACCACGTCCCAACAAAAACATACAGTGCAAGCCTTCGTATGGAAAGACAACAACCGTAATACCGATACAATATCTAACCTAGTAAACAAAGCAACTAAACCAAAACTTACAGCTCAGCCACAAGACTACAACAAACAGCTGAAAAAAAAACACTCTACAGGCTGGTTCTGGTATGGCATAATTAAAAAGTAAAAACCGTAGGACCAAGGTAAATATTGAATAAACAGATACCCCCCCAGGGCCTTAAAAAGGGGACCACCCACAAAGAAAAAATAAAAGATCCTGTAGGGAGGGGCAAGAAAAAAATGGACTCTGCAACCTACCCAACTAAACTCAGTGCCCACAGAAACCCACAAAAAACCCCAGGGACCCGCTGACAGGACGTAAATTGTGGGGCGTCCAAACATTAAGTGACCCTGAATGGAAAATTCCAACCAACCATGACCCCCCCAAGGGTGGTGGCCAAGTGTAATAGCCTCCCATAAGAGGTGGTAGAGGCTAAGACAGTAGAGCACTTGTACATGTATGGGATAGACATAAGGATATCTTTCAGAAAAAGTAAGGATCAATAAGGGTTGAGGTAACAATATGTGTAAAAATGGGGTAGACTAGATGGGCCAAGTGGTTCTAATCTACCGTACAATTCTATGTTACTAAGTTTCCAACTTGCGATAAAAAAGGGTGGGACATGCACTTTTGGGGTACCATTACAACCATTCGAACAGCTCATCTCAAACCAATGTATGACTAGCCTAACTAGCGTCATGGGACTATCCCCACACCCAGACAAACTTCTACAAAATGCACTACTAGGGTCATAATCATCAATAAATAAGAATTGTACTCCCCACATGCAAGCCCGTTGTACCAGGTAAACATATCAGTAAACAAATATAGGTATTTAAACAAGTTTGCATGTTCCTAAGTACGAGCCTACAGAAAGCAAGTCGCAAAGACAAAGATGCCATGAAGTAAACTACAATATGCATCCTCCCTAGCATCACCTGCTTCCCTATCTAGCACCAAACCCACTTAATCTAAATGGAAAGCAATAAAAACCACCTATATACCTATGCAAATGCTCTCGCGCACGCTCTTGCACAACCCCTGAAGGACTGCCGGATAGGCACAATGTACAGATTCTGCCCCCATTTTAGGCTCTATGAAGCAGTTGCTTCCTGACCCTAGCACCTGACTTTCGGACAATCATCGCGCAAACCACCTAATAAGCTTGTGCAGACGCTTAGGGGAACTAGACAAGCAAGAGCTGTAACAAAGGCAAGGTAAGAAAAGTAAGCAATACATACTCACCACCGCAAGACTGCATGGGAACCGCGTCATCCATGACTTCACGCGGAGGTGCCACTGGACTGTAATCCAGGGACATCTCGAAGTGCACTGGAACAGCAGCCGCACCAACCACTGCATCATCTTGAGGAACCACAGCAGAGTCTGGCAGACCTGTAACTAAAGGAAAATAGTGAGCAGCCGAGACAGAAACAGGAGTGCTGGGCGAAGGGCTGGGGAAAGGAGCCCACAGGAAGGAGGGGGGGGGGGCTGGCAGAGAGCGGGGCAGCGCTGAAGTAAGGACAATGAACTCGCATAGGCCAGGAGTGCGTGGAGGGGGGGGGCATGAAAGGATGGAAATGTGAAAGGCAGAAAAGTGAGAGAAAACAGGAGAAAGATGTGCCACAGGAACGGGGGGAGGGGGCAAACCAGGGCAAGAGGAAACCAGGCACGGGGGGGGGGGGGTAAAAAGCAACCTGATGGAGCAAAAAGAATTGTGATGATGGGAATAACCCCCAGGGCTGGGGACAGGCAAAGAGGCTGGCCCCTGTCAAAGGAGGGGCCAGCCTAAGGGGGTGTCTGAGGGGGATAACAGAGGATCCCACTGCAGAAGTGGGATCCAAAATGGCCGCCACATTATAAGATGTCCGCTGGACATGCCACGAGGCAGGGTTCAACGCGTTGTGGAAGGGGGACCAAAATGCCCCCTGCAAGCAGGAACACAAGCGGCCAATGACACACTATAGCAGTGTGTCCAGCAGGGGAAGCAGCTGTGGCTGCTCCCGCTGGTGCAGGGAAGCAATAATGCTAGCAGAGTTCGGCGTCAGCGCCGAGTCCTGCGTGGGAGCAAGGACACTGGGAATCCGGCCAGGGAGAGGGGAACGCGAACACGTGCATGCTGCAGCTCTGAGCAGGCCAGCAAAGCAGGTCAGCCTGCGAGGGGGGGGGGAGAGGGACCTGCTGGGATGGGGATGTTGAAGGGGGAGGAGGAAAAGTGCAAAAAATTGAAGAAAGAAAAGAGCAAGGGGGGGAGGAGGGAGGGATGAAAGAAAAAATAAATAAATAAATAAAGAAAAGGAAAGTAAATAAGCTGTAACCAGCAGGATACTTATCCAATCCTTCCAAAAATTACAAAGAGGCTGATCACATGCTCAACCACCTCTTATATACATAATCCTCAAACACTCCCACAATTCACTCCATTGGTCAGATAACCAACCACCTGACCACTAACTCAGCTAATCTACCTATTAACAAGGCTGTCAAGACAGCCAAATCAGCAAAAAAAGCAGAATTCTTATTTATTCTCACGCCTATACGGCCTTCGTCTGCTATTATACTGATTTGTGTGTATGTTGCTTAGCAGGCAGCAAGCACACACAGATCACATATGAAACAGCATTGTTCAAACTTTATTAGAATGGAACATGAATAAGGTATATTTAACTTGTCAAATGTTTTTCCTGCTTATCAGCATTACAAATAATATCACCTACAATAGATCATTTAAACAGATGAGGCACTTTCACTTTCTTCCAGTCATACATAAAGTAGAAATGGCAAGTCTGACAAAAATATTATTTTACTCTGTGACCCCGCTTCCAGCTCCTAATCCTTAATCATGGTATATATAGAACAGAAGCAGTGTGGAGGCAGGTCCAACCATTTGGCATGAAAACAGGGATTTTATAATCCAGTGATTCATCAGAAAGTATTCAACTTTTAGCTATGCAGTAGAGACACGATCTAAATGTAAATCCTTAGTAATGAACTTCAGACCTTGCGTGGGAAGTAGTCAGAACTCTAAATATTATAGCTACAGTACCTTTAATTTATTGCAATTTCCTAAACTGAATGCAACTGATTTACATACATAAAGGGGCTGATACAAAGTTGCTTGAAAGTCTGTTTTGCAGATGGATCTTGTCATTTTTAGTTCTGCACATGGGGCCTGATTCAGAGATTTTTGCAAAGCTGATATTTTCACAGACCGAGCGATTATTTGTGCTTGTATAGAAGAATCACTCGCAAAGTGAGTGACAGGTAGTTAGCGTTTGGGGGTGCTAATGGGGGGTGGTTAGAAGAATGCAGGCATGTCTGACCGTTTAAAAGCCATTTCATGGGCGTGCATAAATTAGCCATTGTGATCTCCTGTGCAGCATGAGATCTCGGGATTTCGGCACCGGTATTAAGAACGTCGACATCCCGCACGCCGGGCTACCGACTACATCCCATGTTAAATATGCATATGCAGAGCATATTGGAATGCTTACCAAGACCCTCCAATACCTAAGGGGAAAGAACTGTGGTAATTAGGAATTTAAACTTTAAGTACATTGGGCCTAATTCCGATCCTGATGCAAATGCCAATATTTTCACAGATTGAGTGATTGTGAGCCATTGCGCATGCAAATTGAATTGTGACTATCAGGGGCGGATTGGGATGGTAAACCAGCCCGGGAAAGTTTTGAAAGCTGCCATAATGGGGACGGGCTCTGTTGAAAGGGCGGGGTCTGTTGATTGGGATACTCCCTCCTTATAAGGCCTTATTCTAAATTGGATGCAGTCGCGGCTACTTCTAACCCCTTGCAGGGTGCACAGCTGTGTCAGAATGTGCAAGGACTGAGACGCCTACGTTTAGCATCTATAGATGCCGCAATACCACTTGATGCGCCTTTAGATGCCACCATCAGTTGTACTAGCAATATACAAGTTGCATTTCATCCATCTGTATGGCCCGAATGTGTATGCCACTACTTTCAGCAAATATTCCCAACCTTCCAATAACACGCCCATACTATGCTACATCTGCGTCTGATTAGTAACCACCTGTAACCACCCAGGATCACCAAACACATTTAAAATATTGATATTGCTTTGCAGAAATAAATAATTAAACAGCACCTTATTTTCTCATAGGGCCTGATTCTGTGTGGGATGCTGCAGCGTCCATCTGTGCATCCTTTGTCGCATCTGTAACCTTATACTAATGTCACTGCAAACTTCTTGCATGGTGCCTAGCCATCAGTCTGAATGTGCAAGGACTGAGACACCCACTTTTAGCATAGTCACATGCAGCATTACATCTTGGCGCGATTTCAGCTGCTACCATAATTCAAATTAAACAGTTTTCCTCGTATTCTCTATCTGTATCACCTATTTTGATAGGGTGATAGATATACCACTGTTGGGTGTGTGGTCGCTCTCTGACATACGCACGTCTTGGGTGGTTGAACGCACCAAGGCATGCGTATATCTATTACAAATATACAGCAGAGTTTTTTGTGTGGGAAAATTGCTAAATTTCGCCCCCTCAGGGGCAGCTGAAGTAACCCACAGACAAAACATTATGATGCAGCTGCAGAAGTCACATCTCACTCTATATAAACCATACAAACCAAGGGGACCGGCCCAGCGGGAACTAGCCCGGCGTCCCGTCGGCCCAATCCGCCGCTGGTGACTATGCACACACAGAGGATTCAGTCACAAAATGAGTGACAGGTAGTCAGCCTTTGGGGGAAATAACAGGGGATGACTACAGAAATGCAGGCGTGTCGGGATTGTTTAAACACTAGCCACTGCATCCTTGCTCGCAGCAGCAGAACCCCATGTGTGTCTGGAGTCCCGCTATGTCTATGACAGCTTATACTTACTCAGAAGGTTGCTGGCAGTCCGATCTGCTTTCAATATTTCCGGTTGTGTGTGTGAGCAGCAGATGTGAGATACTGTTAGTGGGTGTCTCTATGCACTGAGTGGGTGAGTCATTTGCATATTTTCGCAATTGTGATTTGTGGGAGATCGCAGTTGCAATGGTATTTGTGTCCGGATCCGAATTAGGCCTATTGTTAATAAGGCTGAATCATTTCAAAATTGAGACAGGACCACCACATGTGGACAAATAATCCCAGTTTACCACATCCCCTCCAAAACTGGTCCAATGCTGTTCTATAAATCGTCTTTAATCTGGTGGGGACCAAGTGCCACCAGCAATAAATTTTATATGTATTTTTTCTTTATCCCTGTTACACATCTGTCAGTGGTACCTTTATGGGCCCAATGATGCTTAGCTTTGATCCAGGCATCCCTGGGTGCAAATTCCCTAATTAATGATTAGGTTGACCACTAGAATGGTAATGATTTTCTCTAATCCACCAGCAGTTTGAAAAAAATCACTGGCGATTTACATATGCATCCTGTTACATCATCGCTGATCGTGCTACAAACGTGCGCACGCATCGCGCCTTGCAGTTACCCGTGGCTGCATACGCTATGGTATGCTATGGCGTGCACTGCGTTTGCACCATGCAATCCTATGGGGTCGCAAGTGCAAACGTAGCGCGATTTGCAGCACAAGCAGCAAAGATGTAACTGGCATATCTGTATGAGTTTCACATCGCCTATCACTGTCAATTTGTATTTTAACACTGAAAGCCACTGAATAATGAACCTAGTTTTATGTGTGTGAGGAAGGCGATTAGGAGACTGGGCTGCTTTTGTACATAAATCACAAAAGGCATCCATCCCTATCTGTTTTCTTATATTTTACTGTGAAGAGAGAAAACAGAACTGATAAAAGGTGTACAGTAACTCACATCCTGCAGTTGTGTGGTAAGAAATGAAGACTGTGCTTTGCAACCAAATATGCTTTCTTTGTCCAAGTGATATGGTGGGTCAGACATAATATTAAATAGTACCTTTCCATCCGAGAGCAGAAATTATGGTCTGTAAAACATATAGAAATGGATTTAAGTTGAGTTAAGTTCCCCATCTCAAAGGTCATTTGAGGAAAACACGGTATGTCCTCAGTAGCTATGCCAAGCAATATGTCATTTGTTTTTACAGTATCTAATAACCAAGACCACAGAAATACCTTTCTTTTTGCTATTGCACAGATACATTGTATCCATTTTTACTATATAGATCATTAAAGCATAACCATTTGTAAGACATAATAAGTGCCCTCAAAGTAGCACTAATCTACAGGAGTAGCTTATTAAACAGGAATATATATATATATATATATATATATATATATACACATATTTATATAATGCATTCACTTTTTTCTTGGCTGGTGTAACAACTAGATGGATATGTAATTTCTTGATAATGGTTTGTTATGGAACCAAAACGTTGATGAAATTGATACGTATGGCTATTTGAAAGTTATTATTGCCGTAATGCCTGTACCAAGATACCGCTGTGATATGATTGTCTGGATGCGGATATTGGAAAGTGTCCTAATCGTTGGCTGTTAAATAGGTTTTTTGGAATGGTGAACATGGTGAGTGCCCCTTATTTTGGAATATATATATATATATATATATATATATATATGTATATATATATATATATACACACACACAATCCAGTTTTAGGCAGGTGTGGTAAAAACGCTGTAAAGTAAGAATGCTTTCAAGTATAGAAGTGTTAATAGTTTATTATTATCAATTAACAAAATGAACAGTAGAGAAATCTAAATGAACTCAATATTTGGTGTGACCACCCTTTTCATTCAAAGCAATATCAATTCTTCTAGGTACTCTTGCACAAGTCAGGGATTTTGTAGGATTATTGTCAAGTGTCTGATTAATCAATCATACTAATCAGGTGATAATTATCATAATTTTCATATGTAGATTGAAACACAGTCGTTAACTGAAACAGAAACAGCTGTGTAGGAGGTTTTACACTGGGTGAGGAACAGCCAAACTCTGCTACAAAAGTGAGGTTGTGGAAGACCATTTCATGTCACAGGTCATACACCATGGCAAGACTGAGCACAGCAAAAAGATACAATGTATTTATACTGCATTAGCAAAGTATCTTCCAGTCCCAGGCAAAGATTTCAAAGCAGACTGGGGTTTCAAGATGTGCTGTTCAAGCTCTTTTGAAGAAGCACAAATACACTGGCAATGTTGAGGCCCATAGACACAGTGGTCAGCCAAGGAAACTTAGTGCAACAGATGAAAGACACATCGTGCTTACTTTCCTTCGAAATCGGAAGATGTCCAGAGGTGCCATCAGCTCAGAACTGGCAGAAACCAGTGGGACCCAGGTACACCCCCCTATTGCTCAGGGAAGTCTGTCCAGAAGTGGTCTTCATGGAAGAATTGCTGCCAAAAGCCATACCTTTGACGTGCAAACAAGGCCAAGCGATTCAACTTTGCAGTATTTGTAACAGGAGGCAATTTGTTCGCCAAAGGGATGGTACAATAATTAGTGTCTACTGGCAACAGTGAAGCATGGTGGAGGTTCCTTGTAAGTTTGGGGCTACATTTCAGCAAATGGATTTGGGGATTTGGTCAGGATTAATGGTGTCCTCAATGCTGAGAAATACAGGCAGGTACTTATCCATCATGCAATAATATCAAGGAGGCATCTGATTGGCTCCAAATGTGTTCTGCAGCAGGACAACAACCCCAAACATACAGCCAATGTCATTAAGAACTATCTTTAGTGTAAAGTAGAACAAGGAGTCCTGGAAGTGATGATATGGCCCCCACAGAGCCCTGATCTCAACATCGAGTCTGTCTAGGATTACATTAAGAGGCAGACGGATTTGAGCAAGCCTACATCCACAGAAGATCTGTGGTTAGTTTTCCAAGATGTTTGGAACAACCTCCCTGCCGAGTTCCTTTAAAAACGATGTGCAAGTGTACAGAATTCATGCTGTTTGGAAGGCAAAGGGTGGTCACACCAAATATTGATTTGATTTAGATGTCTCTTCTATTCATTCACTTTGCAATTTGGTAATTGATAAAAATAAATTATTAACACTTCTATTTTTGAAAGCATTCTTACTTTGCACCATTTTTTCCACACCTGCCTAAATGTAATACCTTTGCACAGTACTGTGTGTGTGTGTATAGATTTTCCGAGTACTATTTGGCTGACCTCTGCAGGTGCAGACATCAGCTGTAGCAGGGGGGAACTGATGATCAGTCACCCCTGAACCATGCTCTGCTGCACTCTGCAAGATGGTAATTTGGGAGGGGGTGGGTTAATGTCACAGGAGCGATGGTATTGGCCCATATTATAATTATGGCGGGTATTTATATAAAGTATAGTGACACTGGGGGGTTACTAACAGGATGGCTATTTATGGACACTGGTGGGTGGGAGGGTTCTGCCACTGGGGATCTATTACCACTAGGGGGTGGGTAAAAAGCCATTGGGGATATATTGCCCTTGGAGGATCTGTTAACACTCGGGGGTGGGAGGTGCAATTACGGATGTGGATTGAAAGATCTACAGTAAAAAGGTAGACAATGCCTAGATAGACACCAGGGGGTAAATTTACTAAGAATCTAGTTTGATCGAGTTTTCTGTTTTTAAATCTTGATTTGCATCGCTGAAACTCGGGCGTGTTTTTTTCTTTTTGTTCTGCAAATTTACTAAGAAGCGAGTTTAGGTGAAAGTCAGTTTTCGGATGGTGAAGCAAATCGATATTTCTCTCCCGAGTTACAAGTGAAGATGAGATTTCTCACCCGAGATTGCAGTGTTTTCTCTCACTGGAAATCTCGCCCGAGCTACTGTAGCAGCCTGCGATATGTGTTGGCTGCTTATGTTGTAATAGTTAAAAATTATTATTTTTTTAATTAAAAATGACGTGAGCCCCCCCAAAAAACACTAACCAGCCCCAGAATAGGCAGCCTATCCTGGTCCCTAAAATTACAGAGTACAAAATGAATAGGGTACCCCCGTAAATTAGGTACCAGCACCAGGCAGGTGGGACAGGGTTGGTTTAAAATATAGGGACAAAAATTTTGCGTAGGGGTACCCCTATATTTCAAACCAGCCCTGGACCCTTTCTAACGGGGGGCTGATGCCACAGTCAGGGGAGCCCTTTCACCGGGCCCCCCAGCCACAGCATCAGTCCTTACCACTAGTCAGCCCAGGCCAGGGATCCCTGGGGAGTTGAATACCCCTCCAATCAAGGGGTCCCCTCTCCAGGGTACCCCTGGCATAGGCTGATAGGTGGCGGGTTGATAGTGTCGGTGTTGTGTAAAAATAGAAAAATAAACATTGTCCTTACAGTCGAACTACAAGTGCCAGCAAGCCTCCCCCGCATGCTGATACTTGGAGAACCACAAGTACCAGCATGCGGGGCATTAAGGGCCTGCTTGGACCTGTAGTTCACCTGTAAAGAAATGAGTAAAAAAACATTAGACACACCATGAAATAAAAGTTTTATTACACACATACATACATACACTGACTTACCTGCTGCCAGATGTTCACGTCCACTTGTCAACGTAAAGTATCCGAGGGACAAACCTGCAAGAAAAAGCCATCACTCACCCTTATGTCCCGCGATGTTCTCCGCAGATATCCAATTCTGTGGGCGGAGACACTGTAACAGCATGTATCACCATACTGTAACAGTGTTGCTAATGATTTCAGTCTCCGGCCGACAGCCAATCAGCGGAGGCTTCCATTAGCCAATGAGCGGTCGCTAATGGAAGCAGGGGCTGAATGGCTGTCGGCCGGGAGACTGAAATCATTAGCAACACTGTTACAGTATGGTGATACATGCTGTTACAGTGTCTCTGCCCACAGGATTGGATATCTGCGGAGAATGTTGCGGGACATAAGGGTGAGAGATGGCTTTTTCTTGCAGGTTTGTCCCTCAGATACTTTACGTTGACAAGTGGACGCGAAAATCTGTATGTATGTATGTATGTATGTGTGTATGTATGTGTGTAATAAAACTTTTATTTCACGGTGTGTGTAGTGTTTTTTTACTCATTTCTTTACAGGTGAACTACAGGTCCAAGTAGGCCCTTAATGCCCCGCATGCTGGTACTTGTGGTTCTCCAAGTACCAGCATGCGGGGGAGGCTTGCTGGCACTTGTAGTTCGACTGTAAGGACAATGTTGATTTATCTAATTTTACACAACACCGACAATATCAACCCGCCACCCACCGCCCAGGGGTGGCGGGGATAGCCCCAGGCTATCAGCCTAGGCCAGTGGTGCCCTGGAGAGGGGTACCCCTTGATTGGAGGGGTACTCAACTCCCCAGGGATCCCTGGCCTGGGCTGACTAGCGGTCAGGACCGATGCTGTGGCTGGGGGGCCCGGTGAAAGGGCTCCACTGGCTGTGGCATCAGCCCCCCGCTAGAAAGGGTCCAGGGCTGGTTTGAAATATAGGGGTACCCCTACGCAAAATTTTTGTCCCTATATTTAAACCAGCCCTGTCCCACCTGTCTGGTGCTGGTACCTAATTTACGGGGTACCCTATTCATTTTGTACCCCGTAATTTTAGGGACCAGGACAGGCTGCCAAGTCCGGGGCTGGTTAGTGTTTTTTGGGGGGACCTCTCGTCATTAAAAAATATATATATATATTTCTGCATCTTTCTGCAAAACCCGCTGGATCAGGAGGTGAGTGTTTAAAACTTCAAATTTCAGGCGAGTTTGCAGGACTCTCACCCGAGATTCTAATCTCGATTCTTGGTAAATTTGCGGACTGTATTTCTGACATGTTAAAAAGTGCCAATGTTTGCTGAAGGCGAGGTAAGGCGAGATTTAAAACTCGGGGGTTAAAACAGGTGCGAGAACCAAAAACCCGCCCGAGTTTGCCTTTAGTAAATTTGCGAGATGAAAATCATGCCTAAAAACAGGCGAGAATACAATCTCGACCAAACTCGATTCTTAGTAAATTTACCCCCAGAAGTTAGACAGGCACTAGGTTGACATAGACAAAAGGTCGACATGTAAGAAAGTCGACAGGTACAATATGGTCGACTAGTACAAAAGGTCGACATGCATATGGTCGACATGAAAATGAGTGAGAGGGGGAAAAAGAGAGAGGAGGCGAAAGAAAGACACTAGTGGGAGAGAGAGGAGGGAAATAGAAAAAGTGAACAGTAGAGATCACTTTATACAAGCAGTTTACTATATGTTAAATTATAATTAAAAAAATAATATTTAAACTGTGGTCCCCCACTTGTGTACAGCTACTGAACTACTCAGTGGCTTATAATATTCTTAGATGTTATAGTAGGGGATATATTTGCATGCATTGGATTTTTCAGTACAGGATAAAACTTTTAATCTGCCAATATTTTAGTCAGAAAACTTTTATTAACATTCATATTAAAGTAAAAAATGACTTTCTAATTTGAGCTTTGATAATAATTATCTTGTGTGATTGAAATGTTGGGCCTAATTCAGAGATGGATGCATACAGTAAGTCGTTGCTGGAAGCAGCCACTGTACAAAAATATTCAAATGTCGCATCCATTGCAATTTGTTTTGAGAAGGCCACCGGCGGCATCGCAGATGCACTGCTTGCATACAGGAACGCAAATATCGGACGCAGTAAGATTCTTGAGACTTAGCAATAGCATATGGGATCACAGTCAAAGGATGAGACAATGGCTGGGTTTGAGTTGCTACCCCTTTGCTGACAAATGGTCCTTTCAATCACTTTGTGAATAAATCCTCACTGTGACGCCATTGCAGACCATGTGCAGTGCGCTGCAGAGTAGTGGTTTCATGATTCCCAAGAGTTTAGAGTGTACCTGTTCATGAAATACTTAAAATGAGGTTAACACTGCTGCCAGATGTAATAATATAAGATTTATTTAGCATCCAAGCGTATACTCAGAAATCAGAAAATAGGTTTGAACAGAGCATTAACTGAAATAATACTTGAATATGCAAATGCTAGGATATACAGGTAGACAATCACTGGAAATGGACAGAGTTCTGTTTGCTGATGCAGATAAACAGTCACTGGGAATAAACAGAGTTCTGAAAGTGGATAATAGGCAGGTCCTGAACACTGTAAGAAGGTTTGCTGGATGGACCGGATGGACCCAGACAGGGTACAAACAGCAGGAATAAATGCAAAAGTCCAAGGTAGCAATGCACCACAGAAATAGATACTGAATCTTGTATACTGATGATGTGAGGCAGACGTGACAAATGCAGATAATAACAAAGTCCAGAGTAACTAATATGCAGTGATAAATCAAGTCCTGGTAAGCTGTTGAAATGCAAATAATACAGCAGATGTATATAAATGTCCCTGATAATTTACACAGGGAAGTACAAGGGGAAATTTGGTTGCAGGGAGCCAGGATCCAAAAGCAGCAGACGGATGGACGGACTGAGAATATCTGGGAAACTGGTAACCTAGAGCACAGACACTTTGGTTGACCTGATGATCTGGCTCTGATTATAAAGCTGAGCAGATATAAATAGCCAGTCTCCCAGGTGCAGCCCACAGCTTCCTGTTTAGGTAATCAGGCTGCAATATCACAGACTAGCCAGAGTGGAATGAACTAGACAAACCTCAGGCAGAGAGCAACACTAGAGGCAAGGAGGAGGAACTGCACAGAAATTTAAGTTCAAATGGCATTTATTTTTCTACTTTCCATTGACTTCAATACATTTCTCCTATCGATGCTCCAACATCTTAATTCCATTCAGGAAAAGTCCGGTGATTGGTCCTCAAACTGTCCTGTACAGCAATCATGTCATCAGACACAAATGTCTTCCCACCAATGTGTTCCTAGAGCTTTAGTGTGTATGTCAGTAGGCATCATCTTCTTCTTTTGCAGATATTTAATGATGACTCGAGTTTGTTTTCTCCTTTTTTCAGTATTCTCCATTATTCAAATTTTAGTGATGTTGTTCCCAACTTTTAGTGATGTTGTTTTGTTTATTATTGAATATCTGCAAAAATATAAGAAAAATTTGCTGAATTTCCCACAGTGTTCCACTAAGATATCTAGTACATACATACAGAAAATCAATACGGGGCAACATCTACTACTACTATGTCAGGACATGGACTTTTGGATCCACCCTTATATGTACATGAGTTTTTTAGTGTTTAAGTTTGTAAAAAGTTGCAATAAACACTTTTACCTCACATCTGCAAGTTTAAAAACACATCTCCCTTCAATAAAACACCTTCACATACATGTGCCACATCATTTAATTCATTATTGAGCTGTTTAGAGAAATCGATGTCTTTATTGGCCAAATGATGCTATTTATACCACTCCAAGTACATGATTATTCAGTGTGAGGGGTGCACTAGAGGTTCTAGTTCTGTGTCCTGACATCCTGACATTTTTTTATCTTAAAAAAATAGATTTTACCTACCTATTCACCTGCTCAGGAGGGTGAGCAGTACCCATCTCACACCTACTTGGATTGACCCCTATGGCTGAATTTGTAATAGGTATTTTAGTCTGCTTTACTGTTCAGTGGCTATGTACTAGTGATTGTGTGTTTAATAGTGTTATACAGTAGCTTTTCCATAGTACAGATGTGTCCTCATGCATCTGTCCTTTTTGCACCATGTGGTACAAAGTAGACTCTCTGACACGGGTAGCAATTCCTGGACTACCATACTTTTTCCCAAATTTAGTGCCATATTCACAATGTAGCTGATTTCAAAGACTGTTCTCAGCATTTAGTATTTATGTCCAGTGGCGGATTTTACCTAGGGGCTGCGGGACTAAAGCCACCCCAGTAAAATCCACCCCCCCGCAGGCAAAACCTAGACAAGCAGCAGTGGTAGTGACTTCTCATTGGAAGCTCTACCCTGCTGATCACAGCCAGACAGGCAGACCCAGGGAGAGGTGTGTCCTCCCTCTGGGACTGCCAGTCCGGACTGCAATAGTGGAGAGAGGGCTCCCTATGTGATGCCCCTCCCCTGTTATAACAGCAGGACTATCTGGCTAGCAGCCTGTCTGCTAGCCTAGCAGCAGGTGTGGGCTTAAGCCACGCCCCCTGATTTAGGCCACGTCCCTGTGACCACCTGATTTTGGGTGACATCAGATGTCAATCACCATGATGGAGAGGGAGGATGTGCAATGCAGACCCCCTGGCCAGACAGGTAAGGAGCCGCCGCTGTTTGTCACAAAGGAATTGGTATAAAGTCACAGAATAACCACAACAACCTGTTGCTTGAAGCATAGGGCAACTCATTAATATCGGACCTTTTTACCAGGGCTGTAGCTAGGGTAGTGTGGCCGGTGCCAGCGCACAGGGCACCACAGATCAGGGGCGCTGTTTAGGCCTGTCAAATTTCTGTTTATTATAATTCTCACTTGTAGCTTCCTCTTATTTCATCCCCAGCATCTCCTGGCTTCCCCTATCTCTTCCCTGGCCCTTCCCCATGAGGCCATTCCCCTTTTTTGGGTGCATTATGTCCCTTTGAAAAATGAGGGGGGCACCAATGCTCTTTCTGGTACAGGGCACCAAAAAGTCTAGTTACGGCTCTGCTTTTTTTTTTGCCTTTTTATACAGATTAATGTTTGAGTCACACACAGCAGCTGCATGCATTGCCAGTATTGTAACAACAATGATAAGACTAGGATGCATATTTTGTGAAAAAGTCGGTGGTACTGCCTTAGTTACTAAGTCTGTGGTAAGACACAAGGTACTGCCTTAGTTACTAAGTCTGTGGTGAGACACAAGGTACTGCCTTAGTTACTAAGTCTGTGGTGAGACACAAGGTACTGCCTTAGTTACTAAGTCTGTGGTGAGATACAAGGTACTGCCTTAGTTACTAAGTCTGTGGTGAGACGCAAGGTACTGCCTTAGTTACTAAGTCTGTGGTGAGACACAAGGTACTGCCTTAGTTACTAAGTCTGTGGTGAGACACAAGGTACTGCCTTAGTTACTAAGTCTGTGGTGAGACACAAGGTACTGCCTTAGTTACTAAGTCTGTGGTTAGGCACAAGGTACTGCCTTAGTTACTAAGTCTGTGGTGAGACACAAGGTACTGCCTTAGTTACTAAGTCTGTGGTTTGCTAAATGTGGCTATTTGGAGCGATTTGAGGATAGTTGTATGCGGACATAACGTGTTTGCGGGATATAACATGGACTAAATCTTAATAAATATGGTGATGGTATGATATAGGTGGGGTGAGTGTTGTCTGTATAACCTATGTATATGCTAATGCTGATGGCTGCTAAAAATCATTTGTATAAGTGAAGAATGTAATGTGACTGGGTGATGTGTTCTTATAAGAGCAGTTGTGTGTGCATGGAGAAACAACTAGAAGCCACTGGGGTCTCCGATGCTCAGGCCTTTTTTGGCATACACAGAGGGCAAAATTTAATAAGTGGTGGGTTCTAAACCCTGGCAGTTTGGCAATTTTGCTATCCTCAGATTTACTAAGGCCGAAACCACTGCAAAACCTCCATGAAACCCCATCAAAACACATTTTAGAATAGAATTGAAAATACTAAGTTGCGGTTTTGGTGTCACTTAGCAACCGCCTCCAAACTGCCACCAAACTGCCGGGGTTAAGAACCTACCACCAAACCGCCGGGGTTTAGAACCCGCCACTTAGTAAATTTTGCCCAGAGCCTGATTCAAGGGTTGATGCTAGTAAAACATTGAGACACTGATGTTTACTGCCGAGGGACGTAAAATGAAATTGCATGGAGATCCATGCAATTTTGACGGGCATTCCTGGATGTGGACTTGGGGGGTTGGCTAGCAGTGGTGGGCATGCTGGTGTCAGGGACTGCATCTAAAGAAATTGTTCCACTGACACATTGGCCATAGAGCAATGAACATTCTGTGCCTGCCATAGGCAGATGCAATGTTTGATGGTGCTGCCAATGGATACAATTACAGTGCATCTTTAATGCACATCAGCGGATTCGTGCCACAGCCGATTGGGCATCTTAATAGGATGCCCACTGGCCGTGGCATTACCATACAGACACAGTAGCTTTGTCACAGCTGCTACACTAATGCATCCATCTCTGAATCAGGCCTGCAGTGTGTTCCAAAGAGTCAGCTTCCAGTTTCTGATACTCTATGGTCAGTGTGTAAGATGCCTCCTAATTTGCTGCACATTTCTACGGTTTTGAAGTCCATGAGCTGATGTTGAATGGGCAATGAGAGATTGGTATCGTAAAGGTACCTTGTGGGGTGCTTAGATTATCTTGCTACTTGTTCTAATGCATTTCATCCTTTAGAAGGACTTTGTCAGAGATGAGCCATGTAACTCGTCTGTGCATGGTATTTGAATTAATGAATATACAGTGGCAAGAACTAGTGGGATTGGAGATGGACAATGCTGATTGGGTGAGGGTCAGAGGAGTTGTTGTGGGTGGTGGGAGTACTAATTAGAGCTGTCTTGGGAGTGGCAACTATTTGATTGTATATGGTAGATCAGTGTTAAGTGTGAGTGCTATAATTTTATTGGATGGCAGTGGGTGATAAGCCTAAAATATAAAATGCTTTGTTTCCCCAGAGCCACATCTTGTTCTCTAGTTTAGACTTCACCTGCTTGCACTTACTTGTCAGAGCCTGGTTACCTTTCTCCTCTTTTGACTGCTCCAGCAGCTTAGACAGGTTTTCAACAATTTGTGAGGTTTGAGCTCCTGGATTTTGGCTTCATATATTAGTATGGTTTATTGCTTAGTGTTTTAAATAAAAATAATAATAATAATTTTATTTATAAGGCTCTTTCCTCCAAAAGGACTCAGAGCACTTTATATTTGCAGGTAATAAACCATATTACAAAAGAGGCATCCTTCTTGGGCGCACTACAATGGTTACAGTGGACAAAGACAAAATATGAGCCACCCAGTTACACATATTCAGCTGTCATAGAATAGAATAGTGAAATGAGAGTGACTCTTCTGAACCCCATAATTATATATATTATCCCATTCTTAGGGGATTGTTCTGAAGGAAATACATCAGAACTAGTCACCAAATAATCACTAGAGATCATTGAGAGCATTGTAAGGGTTGATACTTGGATCTTGTTACAAATAATAAACTTGTTCACATATTTTCTGTATCAATTGAGAGATAATTCATCCAAGTGTAATTACCCATTGATAAGATATCTGATTGAATGTACTTTCATCTATATTCATTCTGGTGACTGATCCGCATACTGTATGACTAGTCTACAAATATCGGTAGTACATATAATTTTGACTCTTCTATTATATATGAGGCGGATCTAACCAATAGATACAATACACCTTCATACTCAATTAATTCTCACCAGGAGACTTTACTAGAGTAGTTAACTATATCAATACACACACAGTTCGTCAATCTGAATATTAAAATTGAAATAAACACACAGTGGGACTTTTTTTCAGTTTTTATTATCACAACCGTTATTTGTTTTGTCATTCACAAATACATGTTTGTTTGTATATGTTTTAAATACTTCGCTATAAACACGTACATTTTATAGAATGATAAAAGTTATATTTTAATTGACATTAGTGCGCCACCTACTGTAAGACACCTATTATTCTTTATCTTCCTTTTGTTATAAACGTTCTTATTGGTTGTCCACAGGCAGCACCCCCAATTTAATCCTATCAGACCACACTGGCCATATGCAAATTACAAACTAATATGGGGTTTTTCTTCTCAAAAATATGAGAATGACATTATAACTGGTGTAGCAGGCATCCTTTTTCCTTGTGTACTCATCATTAGTCAGGGGGAATGTAAGGGAAAGGCACCTTTGGCAGCCCCCTCTATGCAGGACAAGCTGAACCCTGACTGCTGTGAATACTCTGCTCGTTTGAACTGCTGTCTCATGTAAGCTGAACTATTATACCTGAACTTTTGTTTGCCTTTTGTAAGAAGCCATTACACTGGCACTGCTATTTCAGTCTGGAATAAAAGCTTACTTGTTTGCAACATCTCAGTCTCCCATTGGTCGCCCAGAACTTACCAGCTACAATTATACTCATAGATTTATCAGTTCCATTGCCTCCATCTCAGACACTGTCTGATTTCTTTGTGTCTATAATGCATTTTTAGTGAGGAAGCCAAGAGTAGGGCTTTAATCTATTTATCCTGAGTTTCAGCTTCAACTCAGTCACATTCTTTTGCATGTTTAACAGAAATAATTTTCTGTGGTAGAATTTTTTTGTGAAACTCTGACACAGAGAGACACTTGTAGTGCACTTTTATAAAGATGCTTTACAGTATGTTTTTTACACTCTACAAAGTTGCTTTTTGTGGCCCTCATATTTGTGGGGGAACAAAAAGAATATTTAAAAAAAGAATCAGAGAACATATTTACAATATTAAGTGGCCCTACCACCCACAGCATCTCCAACCATTTGCTTCTGCACCAAGGAAAATATCCCAAAGGTCTCAAATTCCATGGAATCCAATCAGTAAGTCAAGACTGCAAATGAGGAAACTTTATTAATAATATCTCAAGAACAGAAGCCGAGTGGATGTACAGAATAAAATGGTTTGCACCACATGGGCTAAATTTGGATTTTGATTTAGGAGAATTCCTAAAGTAATGTAAATCCTACAAAATCTAAGTTATACATTTCATAGCAAGATTAATTTCACACTCGGACACAAGTAAACATACCTCTAATCTATTTATATTACTTTGTTATTTCATTAATATTTATTTTTTTCTACATGTATTATATATAACTTTTTCTCATGGATGGATAGTACAACTCATATTTCAAAATAGCTAAATAAAAGCTCTTTAGGAACCTTGGGCCTGATTCAGAGACTTATGCAATTGCTAAAATATTCTAATGCCTTCCAAAGCATAAGAGCATGGGGACGCCCACTGCTGCTTTCGCATATCCGTCCAACAACATGTAACAGTGTATAGATTGGGAACACCACCCCAGCTGAGGGGTGACACCAAGGTGTCGACTCCCCCCTCAGTGACAGAAGCTGGGTGCTGCACTATAGTGAGCCGGCACTGCACGCAGGGAAGTCCGCACCTCCGGCACACCCCCACCACCACCCAAGAGTGCTAACCATGGGGGGTTCGGCTCGCGAGGCCATGCCCCCTCCTATGTGGCCATGCCCATTTTTATCGGCACCATGGGGAGGGACGCCACTGATGCCCATAAAATGGAGTTCAAACAGTCCTGACACACCTGTGTTCGCATAGCAACCCCCTGTTACCTCCCCCAAATGCTGACTACTTGTCACTCACCTTCTGAATGAATCAGTACCAGTACGTATTTCACTTGCAGTTCCATAATTATTTTCGGCCATGGAACGGAAATCCTCTATCGGCCACCAAAGGAGGAAGAGGACATTGAGTGGCATCTTCTTTAGACAGAGATAGAAAGTGGAGGATTCAAAGGGGGGCACTGGAACAGGTGCCTTCCTGCCATTTTTTGGAAGACTAGTTAGATAGTTTGGTCAGCAGAATGAGTAGTATAACAGAAGGGCTTCTTCTATGTATCACTGGGATTTGACTATGGCAGAGAGTGATATATGTCTGCGCTTAATATTTCTGCAACGATTGACCATCAATTCTGAGAAATTAAGTAGCGGTGATGGATTCCCCTAAGAAGTTTTAAAGATATAAAGGACATTTTTAAGCATATTCACACATAAGTTGAGGATTGATTGTTATGTTACTAATTATTCTTGAAATGCATTCTGTTTTCGGTTAATATTACTTACTGTATATGCACCAATAAATGTGTTTTAAAAGAATACTGAATCTCAGAGTATATTTCCTGATTGGCATGGATAGATACAAAAGGTTACACATATTTATTGACATTCCCCACACATTAGCCCACATTAATATATGTATAAATATATAATATTTATGTATGGGTGTAGAGATCATAAGCATGTCAGGGCATTGTATGGAGGAAAATATTACTGAATGGATTGTGCCAGAATATTAATTTATCTGTAAATAATTGATGTTGTCTAAGACGTAAATCCTGTGTCCAAGAGTGATAGGGCAGTGGTGGTCTGCCCCTAAACAAAATGTGGGATGGTGATCTTGGATATTAGTGCCTACTGGTGTTTTAATGTATACATATATAATTACTGATCACACAAAAGGGTAAAAGATGTAAATTATCTAGTGTTATAAAGTGCTGAGAGCTATATTTCAAATATCACAAATAAATACCAATTGATTATAGAAACGATATCAAGTTTATACCAAAATAAAGTACTAAGTGCCTGTGCTTAAATAAAAAAAAAAATCACTAAAATTATGACTGGTATAGTTAAAACATATACATTTATTATAACCACTTGTATAGACAAATTGTAAAAAATATATAAATAAATGAGAAGAAATATATTATCCTGAAATTTTAAGAAAAAAATATATATAAATTGTATTTTTGAAAAGAAAAAGTCTTATCTTGATCTCATAAAGTTCATCATAGGCAAGTAAGGTTGGCTCCCAATGTGTTTCGTCACTCTCTGGACTTCATCAACGAGTTTCGTCACTCTCTGAATTCCAGAGGGCCAAGAAAAGATAAGTGCCAAATATAAAAGATATACTATACTGGCACACACCAATTAGCACACACTGCATTTCCAGCTCTATAATAATGCACATATTTCCCAGCATGTACTGTATTCAGTCTTTGTGCAAGGCACTGGAAGTTCAGCTTTGCATCTAATTTTTTTTCTACCAGTATCATCACTCAGTGGGAGGTATGATATTAAAAACTATGCTGCTTCATCCCATGTGCAAATGCAATAGTTTCCATAACATTTTCAGCATTGATGGGATCTATTCATGCTTTATCTCACCCAAATCCCTGGGCTGTATGACTGGGACAGTTTGAATGTTGCTCTACAGCGTAAACAACAATAATGTGAGTTTGAACACATCTGCAGCCTGTTTATATTCTCCTCTGGGAGCCACAAATGTTGGACGTAAAACCAAAAATCGTATGGTGCCAGAATCTTAAAGCCTGCATGTGTCTGTTTTTGATATGTGGGTATCAGCAGTGTGTCTTAAGTAAATTTATGTCAGTGTTTAATTATAATGTTGCAGGTGGGAAAATATGATTCTCTGTTTGTACATGCAATGTTTATGAATAATAACATCCTTTTTGTTTCATTGTAAATCGTCTAATGCTTTCATTACTTCCCTGAATATTTATATTATACTGTACATGACACAAAGGCCAAGTTTCACATTTTGTTCCCAGTTTCCTGGATATCAATGCACATCATTATCCATTAATCAAGCAAAAGGTATGTAATACAGGTCTACATTTCTTAGATAAAGGAATTCTGCTGCATTCTGAGGAGGTCAGTGCAATACTGATTGAAGAATATTATAGGAAAGGTATAAATACATTGATTGCATTTTGGTGAAAAGCCACATTTTACCTTTTGTTTTGCATCTTTTTTATGGATCTGAACATCTTGAAAGGAGGTTCTACAGTATTCTTCCCAACACTGAAGGTGAGCTGCCGCATGTCTAAGCAGCAGGTGTGTGTGGCACTGTATCTGTTTAATAGTACACTGCTATTCAGAGGGGGTGCAGTTGATATGCCGGTGGACGGGATGCCAGCAGTTGAAATACAGACGCCAGAATCCTGGCACAATGCCGATGCTGATAGCCAGATGAACATCAGGATACTGGTGTCGGCATTCCGAACATCGGAAGCCCATACGTCCGGACGGCAGTAAGTATCCGCTCTTAGCCGGGGATGGGGGGGTTAGGATTAGGCACTCCCGGGGGGACGATTTAGGGTTAGGCACCCCCCGGGGAGGGTTGGGCTACTTAGCACCTCTAGTCGGGATCTTCACCATTCGGCCTTTCACTGTCAGCATCGCATACCGATTCCATTCAGAGCAGCAGTGATTGGACATAACTGTCTCAGTTGTGACAGTAGAAGAAAGCCTTCGAATATGTAGTAAAATTAGGATGGTTTGGAGTTATGCTACAGGAAAGCTGTATCTATCATGGGTATAAAGAAGGCATTTCTAAAAATCCCAAAATATATATAAGGTTTTAAAAAACTGTATTAAAAATATTAGGAAATTGTGATGTACAGTTTTCAGCAAATCCACTTTAAATATATTATATGAACAATCATAATGTACTTTTATTCTGGAAATTATTTAAAACTCATAAATTACATCACTATGTATTAGATGTACTGTATGCAACCAAAACCAAAAAAAAAGACTCTTAAAATGCCCTACTTTTATTTTGGGACTTCAAATATATATTTTATTGTTGCATAATGCATATATGTGACTTGGTTGTTTATCTAAACGTATTATAATAAATGAATGAAGAAACTGCTCTAATGTGCAGACACCTCCCATTTTATAGTACTTTTCACAGTTATAAAACCCAGAACATTTTAAGATGTCACTGTTGTTTAAAAGCATATGTGTAACAAACCTGTTTTTAAAACTGACCTTATTTCTCAGGAGGTTTACAATAAGTAGACAAGCCACTAAATCAGTATCCAAGGCTTCTGCTGATCTTTGTAATTTATTTGTTTAATGTTCCATAACTTTCCAATATTTCATTTCCAGATTTTAAAAAACACTTGAACAAGTAGTGTATTTGTTAAGCTTAATATGCTCACAATAACAAAAACACTTTAAAGTGATATTATCACAAATAAGCTTCTTTTTTTACTTTCTGAAAAGGTTGGGTAATGTCTTTTCCATTAAGCTTATTATGCAAAACAAAAATGTAAGAAATAAGCAAGCCACATTGTGTTTTTGGCTTTCTTACAAAAACCAACATTATGTCTTGGCGTTGGATTTAGTTTTGGCAAAATTTGGTAGGTGTTTTTTAATTTTTGGATTTCTGCCAAAATTTTACTTTGATAAAAATGGTTAAAAATAATCATAAAAAATAAAGATGAAGAGTAGGAAAATATATTATACCTATTTTCCACTGTTTAAAAAAACCCGGGTAATTGCTAAAGGTAGCGCTCCTCATTTGTGCTTTAATTGCAGTGTTTACCTGAGACATGGCTGAGTGTCTACTAACCCAGGATTTTTTCCCAGGTATCGAGCAGGGTTTTTAGCAGGTAAAACCCAGTAACGCTGCAGTGGAAAAAGCTCTTACCCGGGTTTTTTCACCTGGGTAATTCCAAAAGCCGCTGATTGGTCCTTCCAGGGCGCTGGCTGCTGATGTAATCACCCAGAGACTGCAGGAGATGCATCCACGCTGGGAGAGGCTGCTGTGAGCGGCCCTGGAAGGAGTCGCTGGGTGCACACAGGCAGAACTGGGCACAGGGCATTCTTGGAAGGAGAGCTGAGGAGAGCTGGGCACTGAGCATTTGGCACACAAGTTAGCTGGGTGCTGGTCACACAGGTCTGGAGAGAGCTGGGCACTGGGCACACACAGGCCTGGAGAAGAAATTGGAGAGCTGGGTGCTGGTCACACAGAACTGGAGAGAGAAGGTGCTGGGCACAGGTCTGGGGAGGGTTTGGAGAGGCTTGGCAGCTTGTGGTCTAATGAGGACATACGGGAGCTCCTAAGCCAGGAGCAGAACTATGGGAGCCAATAGAGGCACCTGCCGCCAGGTGCCTGCACTGAAGGGGCACCTCCTTCATTGCCCATAATATATTCACCCCACTTTGGACTGTAAATATGTACCCGGAGTGTACGGCCACAGCTGCTCAATACATGCCACCTCTTCCTGGCACCTGAGAAGCTACCATAACCATATACTAGTAGAGGGCTCTATGTCAGACCATCAGTTGCTGCTTCCATCTATCTATATATCCTGTCCCTGCTCATTGAGATCGCTGTTCCTCAGCAGCTTCTAATGCCAGTGAGACACGTCTGAAAAAGGATGTTTTTGGGATATATCCTGCAAATTTACTTTAGTAAATAGGCCTAATAGAAACAGAGTCACATATTGGGGGGGGCACCAAATGATAACTTGCCTCCGGGCATTTGGGATGAAGTTACGCACACTGTCCTAAGCATTAGAGGTGAGGATGAGATCATGCGTCAAATGACGGGCACTGTCAGGGATGCCACTGTGTATCATAACATCATGAAGATACTGGCAACTTGTGGAATTAAAAGTACCCAGCAGCAAGTTATAAACAAGTTGAAGTCCATGAGAAAGATGCTTATCAAGGTCCGTGACCGTAATCACAACAAACGCAGCGAAAAGGATGAAATGGAAATACAATGATGCATGTTACTCTATCTTTGGCAACTCCATTTTAACAAATCCGGTCAGACTGTCATCTTCTTTATCCTACACCAACAGCAGCACCTGCCAAAAACCGGAGGGGGAATGCAGTTAAGTCAGCAAAGTAGACTAGCCTGCCCTGAATCTCCACTGCTGCTTTCTGATGAAAATGACACAAGTGAGCATGATTCCTCTATTGAGATGACCATAATTGACTAGGAGGACACACAGATCACTATGTCACATAGCACCATGACCATATCACAACACACCATGACCATGATGCAGAGCACCATGTCACAGCCCCCCTGTCCTGAACCAGAGACATTGCAGACTACCGAGAATCCTACACTACGTAAAAATCATAAGTATAATAATAAGGTTAATAAAAAATTGTTTAAGAAAAAAAATAGTATCTATTGCAGAGTGTAGCAAGTGTGCATTTGGGAATAGGCCAAATACACATGTATGCTACCTTTGCTTTTAATATATGCTATGGTCTTCTGTTCATTGAAACTCAAATTATCTCTGGAACATATATACACCAACAGGGAATGCAAAGGTCACAGCAGCAAGTACAAAAAAATATATGTTGCAGAGGGTTGCTATTGTACAGGAGGGGAAATGCCACTAACACGTTTGCTTACACATCTGCTATGTCTATATATGCCAGCAGAATCTAATATTTTTTTGGTTTACTCCTTTCTAGTGTTCACCATTCCTAGTCACAAGAAAAAAATGAATAGATCGGAGGAAATGGTGAAAGCTATGTCAATCCTACTGGTGGATCAGCTCCGTGAGATGGCCCCCGCCATGCAGGCAAATGAGGATGCACGCCAATTACGCTTCTTGAAGCAGAAAAAGAAATGCAGTAATCCTTAATCTCACAGATCTTGACTATGTAAGAACGCCTAACTAGGAAATCCCTCAACACACATATAGCGTTCCTGGAGTGCATAGTAAATAAGAACTCCACACAACCACCATACCAAGCACCGCAGGAGTGCCCCTATCCCCAGTATAATAGAGGGCAAATGCTGCTACACCGTCAATCCCACAAAACTAAAATTACTCAATCTACAGGCAACTGCCTTAAGCCTACCTGAATAGGTGTACATTGCCTGTATTTATAAAAGCTATAAATTACAATAATGTTAAATTTTTTACTATATAGGTTTTAATATTTTATAAGGGCTATTTTTGTTTGCTATTTTGTGAAAATATAAGCACCACTCAATATGATAAACCACTTGAGTGGTAATAATGCTTATGTGTGTTTTAAAAATTGTGGCTGCTGGAAAGCACTTTTTAGGACCTTTAATATAATGATGTTCAGCAGTGTCCTGATTAGTGGGGATGGCATATTGAGATCTTGTTGTGCTAGCTGTGATCTGTCAAGCTACCTCAAGTCACTATGTGCTACAGATTTCACAAAAGTTATCAATATGTTCTCCCCAGCAATCTGGACACTGCACCTATAGTGTACAATACATCACACACACTTATGATAAACACTTGCTATTACGGTCTACTTGTGTGTGAGTTACTATTTGAAAAATGTTTGTGTGTTTGAAAATTTTTGCCCAAAAATTTGCATTAATATCATCCCTTTTATTGAAAAAAAAATCAAACAAATAATAAAACAATTTTTTTGGAAGCAAGAAGTTGTTCGTGTCCTCTATAACATTGGGGGAAGGTTTGCCACCAGGGTTTCAGAAAACCTTTCAGCCCCGATGTGTCCCCCATCAGGCGTGCATGGAGGGGAGTTTCTGAGTACCCAGAAACCCCCCCCTGCCTGCTGATCGCTAAGTGTAGTCCGCACTACACACTAACAAACACACCGCCGCCAGCATTGGGTAGTACACTCGTACTACCTGGCGGCGGTGGGTTTATTTTAGCAGCCAATGAGAGTCAGAGACTCTCATTGACTGCTGCGTCCACAGAGGGAGCTGGCTGGAGCTCACTCATGAGCTAAATTTTCCGGGTCCCACCACAGTGGGTGATGGGAGAGATGTCAATAGTGCCCCCAGTATCAGTCCCCCCTTTGCAGTGCCCCTGGTAGTAGTCCCTCTTATGAAGTGGCCCTAGTAGAACCCCTTATATAGTACCCACAGTAGTAGTCCCCCCTATGCAGTTCCCCCAGTAGTGCCCCTTATATAGTGCCACAGTAGTAGTCCCCCCTTTGCAGTGCCCCTAGTAGTGCCCCTTATATAGTGCCCCCAGTAATAGCCCCCACAGTAGTGCCCTTACGTAGTGCCCCAAGTAGTAGTCCCCCCAGTAGTGCCCCCAGTAGTAGTCCTCCCAGTAGTGCTCCTTATATAGTGCCCCCAGTAGTAGTCCCCCGAGTAGTGCCCATTATATAGTGACGACTGTGGAAGCCTTTCAGGATGAGCAGTGGATGGTACACTTCCGGATTTATTGGAAAAAAAAATATTAAGCAAATAATAAAACAAATTTTTTGGAAGCAAGAAGTTGTTTGTGTCCTCTATACCATTGGGAAAGGTTTGCCACCAGGGTTTCACAAATCCTTTCAGCCCGATGTGTCCCCCATCAGGCATGCATGGAGGGGGTTTCTGAGTACCCAGAAACCCCCCCTGCCTGCTGATCACTAAGTGTAGTCCGCACTACACAATTTCAGAAAGCCCATGTATGTGAGTCACACCATGATATAATGGAAACTACTAATATATATCATATGTAGTGGAGAACCATTAATAGTAGGTGTGTTGACCAACTATATACTAACATAATATACCTGCTGTGTGGGATTAAACCTTATAGCTAAGAGACTCAAAGCTACAACATATATTTGTATATACTGCATAGCTAAAGAAATATTTACAAAAAGCATTTCATGGCAATACATAAGGATAAGACATCTAAGTATAGGAAGAGAAGATACTGTATCAGTTTGGAATACTGACTATACACATTATCAGTCACTGAATTGTTTGATACAATTTGCTACTTCCTCTTAAGGAGCAGATGAAGGCATTTAGCCTCAGGAATTAATTAACTGCAACATAAATAACAGAATAAACTATGAGTAATGAACCACTGTGTTACTAAACACTGATGATATTGAATGAATGACAAATTGACAATAGTTTAATTTTGCATATTATTTTTTTTTATACATGTTCATTTTCATCTCTTTTGCACAATTCTATCTTTTTATATTTCACCATTTTAACAATCTAATAATGTGAGATATTTTACTGCATACCTATTAAAAATATAAAATGTAAAATTACCAATGTGGGTCCCAGTGCACCCATTAAAAACGACTTACTTTTCTTCTTTGTAAATGTGATTTCTATAATGTTTAAGTAGTGGGTAGCACCTCAGCAAGCTTTATATTTAATCTGTAGATACAGATGAACTGAGTAACAGCTAAGGATAAACAAAATTGTAAACTATAAACTACATAATAGATGGCTGGTGCAGGATTGGTGCTCTATTTGTAACTAATCCAGAATAACCTCTAACGCCTCTTCACCAGATTCTCTGAAGGTGAACGCCTATATGACACCATCCAAGGTTTCCTGAGGCGCCGTTATACCCAGTGTGTGGGTGCCATTGATGGGACTCACATCCCTATCAACATAGCCCCTGACAACCCAGCGGATTACTACAACAGCAAAAGATGGCACTCGATTGTACTACAGGCTGTCGTGGACCACAAGTACTGGTAAGCATTTTTTAACAATGTGTGTTTTATATCCACTTCACACTGTTTAATTTAAAAACAGCCAGCCATCTGCTTCTCCTCTGTGAGGCTATAGAGATCGGTGTTGGCCAGAACTCGTGCATCATGTGTTCAACCAGGCCATCCCACAAACACATCCATGAGGCTAGAAAAAAAAGTTTATCATATTATGTATCCCAAACCACAAAAAATAAAACAGAAGTGGATATAAAACACACATTATTAAAAAATGCTTGCCAGTACTTGTGGTCCACGACAGCCTGAAGTACAATTGAGTGCCATCCTTTGCTGTTGGAGTAATCTGCTGGGTTGTCAGGGGCTGCGGTGATAGGGATGTGAGTCCCATCAATGGCACCCACACACTGGGGATAACCGTGCCTTGGGAAGCCTTGGATGGTGTCATATAGGTGTTCACCTTCAGTGAATCCGGTGAAGCGGCGTTAGAGGTTATCCAGTATTGCCTGCATCACCTGATATACAATCTTGCTCACACTGCTGATGCCAACTCAAAACAAGCAGGAGATTGTGCGGTCCTCCTCGGGTGTAGCATACCACCTAAGAGCAATCGCTAGTCTCCTTCTCATGGTTAGTGCTGGGGTGAGTAGGTCCACAGTTGTCATGAAAGCCTCTCCGTGCTTGCGGTCTCTGACCCACATTCTCAGTTGTTTCGCTGTGCTTATTCTCGATATGGTTGCCATGGTCGATGAAATCAGGGCTCTCCTCCTACACAAATATTGACCTCGAGAATTAGCCCTCTCCATCAGAAATTGTGCTCTCCTCCTCCTTAAATGACACTGCACTAGGCAGCACAATGCCACAAGCTGAATCATGCTCTCAGTTGCTGTGTAAAACCAGCAGAAAGCTGCAAACAATAGGAACTCTGGGCTACACACTGGTAACTTGCTGGCCATCATTGCTGCAAAGCTGTGAGCAGTCCCCACCCCTCCCTTATGTTCCCATTTTGTGACCTCATATGTTTGACCCTGAATAAAGGCTATTATATATGACATCCATAGGTTTTGCTGGCCTTTCCCGGGTTCAATGGAAACGGAGATGACCCAGGAAAAACCCGGGACGAGGGTGCAGTGGAAACAGGGTAAAATCCGAGTACAACCTGGCAAAAAAATCCCAGGACCGACCCGGGATTTTGGTAGAAAAGGGGTATTAGATGCACAATGCTCAAAAGAAGTCATATATTTTAAAATGCAGTTGCTTTTATGACTGTAACATATGGGCCTGGTTTGCAACTAATCATCATCATTATCATACACTTGCACTGTATCTATCTATCTATCTATCTATCTATCTATCTATCTATCTATCTATATATATATATATATATATACATATATCAATGGGAATGATCCATTTCCTATATATATATATATATATATATATATTTATATATATTGACATTGTAAAAGCTGTGCATATATCCAGTAGGTATCACTAGGTCAAGTCTTGACCCAGTGACCCATACTTGATATATACAGTTTTTACAATGTCACTAGATGAGAAAAAATATATATATATATAATTATTCCCATTGACATAGATGCACATTTTATCTCTCTCTCTCTATATATATATATGTATATATACACACACACATATATATATATTATATATATATATATATATATATATATACAGTCAGGTCCATAAATATTGGGACATTGACAGAATTTTCATATTTTGGCCTCTAGTCACCACCACAATGGCTTTGAAATGAAACAAACAAGATGTGCTTTAACTGCAGACTTTCAGATTTAATTTGAGGGTAATTACATCCAAATCAGGTGAACGGTGTAGGAATTAGAACGGTTTCTATATGTGCCTCCCACTTTTTAAGGGGCCAAAAGTAATGGGACAAACTAAACAATCCTAAATCTAACTTTTACTTTTTAATACTTTGTTGCAAATCCTTTGCAGGCAATTACAGCCTGAAGTCTGGAACGCATAGACATCACCAGAAGCTGGGTTTCATCCCTGGTGATGCTCTGCCAGGCCTCTACTGCAAATGTCTTCAGTTCCTGCTTGTTCTTGGGGCATTTTCCCTTCAGTTTTGTCTTCATCAAGTGAAATGCATGCTCAGTCAGATTCAGGTCAGGGGATTGACTTGGCCATTGCATAACATTCCACTTTTTAGCCTTAAAAAACTCTTTGGTTGCGTTTGCAGTATGCTTCGGGTCATTGTCCATCTGCACTGTGAAGCACCGTCCAATGAGTTCTGAAGCATTTGACTGAATATGAGAATATAATATTGCCCAAAACACTTCAGAATTCATTCTGCTGCTTTTGTCAGTAGTCACATCATCAATAAATACAAGGGAACCAGTTCCATTGGCAGCCATACATGCCCACACCATGACACTACCGCCACCATGCTTCACTGATGAGGTGGTATGTTTTGGATCATGAGCAGTTCCTTTCCTTCTCCATACTCTTCTCTTCCCATCACTGTGGTACAAGTTGATCTTTGTCTCATCTGTCCATAGGACGCTGTTCCAGAACTGTAATGGCTTTTTTAGATGTTGTTTGGCAAACTCTAATCTGGTCTTTCTGTTTTTGTGGCTCACCAATGGTTTACATCTTGTGGTGAACCCTCTATATTCACTCTTGTGAAGTCTTCTCTTGATTGTTGACTTTGACACAAATACACCTACCTCCTGGAGAGTGTTCTTGATTTGGCCAACTGTTGTGAAGGGGTTTTTCTTCACCAGGGAAATAATTCTTCTGTCATCCACCATAGTTGTTTTCCGTGGTCTTCCGGGTCTTTTGGTGTTGCTGAGCTCTCCGGTGCGTTCTTTCTTTTTAAGAATGTTCCAAACAGTTGATTTGGCCACACCTAATGTTTTTGCTATCTCTCTGATGGGTTTGTTTTGATTTTTCAGCCTAATGATGGCTTGCTTCACTAATAGTGACAGCTCTTTTGGATCTCATTTTGAGAGTCGACAGCAACTGATTCCAAATGCAAATGTCACACCTAGAATCAACTCCAGACCTTTTACCTGCTTAATTGATAATGAAATAACGAGGGAATAGCCCACACCTGTCCATGAAATAGCTTTTGAGTTGATAGTCCCATGACTTTTGGCCCCTTAAAAAGTGGGAGGCAGATATAGAAACCGTTGTAATTCCTACACCGTTCACCTGATTTGGATGTAATTACCCTCAAATTAAATCTGAAAGCCTGCAGTTAAAGCATGTATTGTTAGTTTCATTTCAAAGCCATTGTGGTGGTGAATAGAGGTCGCTCGCAATGGTAATTAATACAGGTCCCTAGCTAGCCTTGGGTGCTGCACTGCTGCTGTTTGCTGTTGGTGGGCAGCGGAGGGCCTGGAAGGCTGGCAGAGTGGCTGCTGGGGCGGGCTGTGGCAGGGCTAGCTGGATGAAGATGATGGATCAGCTAGGAGGGACAGGGCGGTGGGTCCCCAGTGAGTTACACTGTGCAGTGTGCACATACGCACACCTTTCCCTCATGCCGCGCACATACAGTATAGTGAGAGCGAGAGAGAGAGAAAGAGAGAGAGTGAATAGAACTAGTTAATTTAGATACACAGCTCCATAAGAAGTTTTAGAATTGTATACACAAAGTGTGCTAAAAATAAGATCTCTAAAATAAAAGAAAAAATGAAACAATTAAAACTTAAATTCCAGAGAGATAAGGAGGACTATCAGAAAACCCAAGTGAGAGACTGGCATGTTGTACATTATAAATTAGGGATAAGCTACATACGGGGTCAATTTATTGGGACTAGATCACGACAAACTGATCAAAGAAGGGACTGGAACAATAGGAGTTCTGATGAAAACAATTTGCAACATATTTCAACTGGTTGGCAAACAGTAAGAACTAGAGATGTTCCCAGAGAACTGACAAACACTGAAATTAGGGGTTCTGAGTAGAACAGAGTCCAAGTTCCGAATCACTTTGGGGATACGAGTTGAACCAAGTCCCAGTTTTGCAGTTCGTTCAGAATTCAGATTTAAAAACCTAACTTAGGTTTTGGATTGCATATAAACATGTCCAAACATGTCCAAATGACATGATTTTAGCTGTTTTTTTTTATTTATTTAAAAAAAAAACAGCTCCAAAACCAAAACACATGAGGGTGGTATTGCAAAACAAAACACAAAGATGAAACCGGATCCAAAACCAAAACCAAAACACAGGGGTCCATACACATCTTTAGTAAGTACCAGTACAAAACCATTAAACAGAGAATACCCGAGAGGTTTAGACAAGCAGCCAAAGGTGATCTAGCTGTAACAGAAAGATGACATGGGATACACTTGGTGAAATGAAAAGAAGATGGGGAGAAAAGAGGAGAGTCACCAAAAAGGTTGCAAAAAATCAGAAACCTGCATTACTAGAAGAGTAGCAGGGATTATTTAATTTTCTAAAATTGAACTTCCCCAAACTGTAAAAGCAGTACATAGGAAAGGATTTTTATTTTCCTCTACTTTCTTGCAGTGTAAATAAATTTAACTTATATATTAATTTAATCATTTTTGTTAGAAAATTAACATTAAATAGACATTTCACTAAAATTCTGAAAGCACCATTAAGGAATTGCAAAAAAAAAGAGGAATTGGCTTCACAATTAAAAGCAAAAACCACATATTATCTACTAGAATCCAGGGGACCCAATGTGGATATGTTCTCATGTATGGTAAATATAAATAAAAATATTTTTTTGATCATTTGGATATCACCATGAAAAAAAAAATCTGACACAAAAATTATTTCTAGCACTAAGGAATTTGACAATAAGGAAATAGTTACAAAATGTGCAGATAAAGAATTAGGTATTGTGGTGATGTACAAGGAACATTATATAAATAAGGAATATAATTTTTCAAGTGAAGCCATTTCCTAAAAAAAAAACCCTGGATATGGACACCATGATATAATTCACCTGCCTGTTATGCATAAACCATCTAGAACCATATGCTGAGGTCTTCTCTTATTCCCTTAGAGTGTGATACTCTCACCGGTACTGAGATGCCGCCAGGTCTTACACTCAGAGTAGTAGAAGTTTGTAAAAAAATGAAAGATGATCACATGATGAAAGCTGAAGTAGTAGAAAATCACTGGCAATACAATGAGACCGAATGATTCAATATGTGCGTGGATAATAACAGCAGGAACTTAGTAATAACAGACTATAACAGGTGATAGCAATAAAATGTCACATTTCCAAAATTTCCAAAATTAAGTAAGGTGATAGCTGTCAGACTGGCTAGACACACAGTAATAAAAGAATCCAGCAGTACTGAAGAAATGCTCCACATAGATTGGCCCTTTAATGCAAGGTTCAATATAGCCAAACAGCTGCAGGTCTCCCCCAGTGTCCCAGCTGCTAGGCAACAGCTGGGACACAAAGCACCATGACTGTAATGTTGAATCGTAAATAAACCTTTAGTACATTCCTGGCTATAAACCTCTAAGATTCACCTGCCTAGAACCTCTAAGACAAAACCTGCCTATACCTTCCAAAACCACAAGATGTCGCTAATTAGCGCTGTGTTTAATTATACCATTAATAAAACTCTAAGACAGTTGAATAGCGGTCCAACGCGCTAAAGATTATTATTCAAGTAAAAGTACAGATGTTACCACGCTATGATCTAACAATGAACGCAAAATAAATTGTACAAACATTAGGTCATAAGGTACAGTCAATACATACGCGTGCGCTCTGGGACCAGTTACTGGCATCAATAATGAGACCTCCGTGCTGTTGATGTTGATTGACAGCACGCCCCCTTTGGTGGGCGTGCCAGGGGCGTGGCAGGCCAGACGGAGGCGTTCCCATGGGAACGCCTACCGTCTGAAGCCGGCCCCACTGACATCACTAGTAATGTCAGTGGTAGTGATTTTGGCTCTGATAGAGCCAAAATCACTCTAGGGCTTGCGGCAGGGAGACCCTACCGCAGGGTCTCCGTTGCAAGTCCGATGGTCGCGATGGTCAAGACCATCGCGACCATCTTTTTGGCCGCTCGCATATGTTGTGGGTGGTCACCCACAGCTATACAAGCGGCCAGGAGGCCGCTCCATTTCTATGGAGGAGGGCCCTGATTCAGAGCGAGTGCCTTGGTCAGAGCGTCCGGCTCTGAATCAGGCCCTATGTACCTTTTTTTCAAAACAGTGTTGTGAGATTTTATTTCTAAGATGGAGTCTTGTCGCCCTTTACAAGATAGCATTGCGCAGATTCCAATTGCAAACAGATTCTGTCTTCGCCAATTATCCGGTTTCGACAGTAAATAGGAAGGTGAGCTTTAGTGGGGTTTCATAACAGTACCCCCCTTTGAGGAATGGTTAAAGAACTGCTAGAACCAGGTTTTTAGGAAATTCCTTGAAGAATGCCTTTTTAAGATTGTCTGCATGCAAATATCTTCCATTTACCCACAACCTTTCTTCACACCTATAACCTTCCCAATGAACCAATAAATTAAGTTGTCCTTGGAAATTTTAGGAGCTCAGAATCTTCTCAACAACATACTTCTGATGGCCTTGAATCAAAACTGGAGATGTTTTTTTTATGGTGAAAAGGCTTACGTTTTTGGTGATCACAGGCTTTAATAGGGAGCAATGGAAGGTATTGGAAATCCTCAAAAATTTGGGCAATCTAAGGTAAAAATCAACCAAATTCACCTGCTTGATAATCTGAAATGATCCAATATACCTGGTCTAAACTTTTTTGATGGCTGAGGAATTTTAATATTACAAGTGAACAGCCAGACCTTGTCATCCACATTAAACATACAAGTCCTACAATGTTGATCTGAAAAATAGAGAGCAGCATGCACTTTCTTTAAAATCACTCTGAGGTGGGAAGTCATCTTATGTATAGGAAGCATAATGCTGGGCATTAACGAGGAAAATGAATTAGCTCTGGGGTGATATCCATACACACTAAATAATGGTGACACTTTCGTGGAGGAAAGACATGCATTATTAATGGCAAACACTGCTAATGGCATGTATTCTACCCAATTATTATGAAGTTTTGAGATGTAGCAATGGAGATACTGTTCCAGTGACTGATTGACTCATTCCATCTGACCATTTGACTGTGGATGATATCCGGAAGAAAGGCTGAGGTTGATATCCAATGCAGAACAGAATGACTTCTAAGACTGGGCAATAAATTGAGATTCTCCAATTGTCACAATATCAAGATGTAGACCATGCACATTGAATATGTGCTGTATGAACAATGAAGCTAGGTCTTTAGCACTGGGAAGTTTGGCAAGAGGAATTAAATGAGCCAACTTACTGAAGCAGTCTACCACCATCCAACTGGTATTGCAACCAGATGAAACTGGCAGATCAACAATAAAACCCATAGATATTTGTGACCATGGCTTAGTTGGAATGGTCAAAAGCTGAAGTAGACCAGAGGGAGCGGTATGAGGAGTTTTATTTTTGGCACAGGCTTCACAAGCCAAAATAAATGATCTGACCTCTTGAGTAAATGTAGGCCACCAGACAAAGTGAGACAGTAATTCCAGAGTCCTAGAAATTCCTGGATGACCAGACTCTTTATTACAATGAAACTCAGATAATACAGAACCCATTAAACATTCTGGAATGTACAACCAACCATAAGGAGCCTCCGAAGGAGCTTGAGCTTGTAGGGATTGAAGCTGTGAGGTGAATTTGTTTTGCTAAACCAGCATGAATGGAGACTGCTGGAATGGTAGGTAGTTTGGCAGTAATATTCTCATGTTCATGAAAAAAACTGTGTGACAAAGCATCAGCTTTGACATTCCTGGACCTGGGTCTGTAGGTAATGATAAAATTAAAGTGGGAAAATAACAATGCCCAATATGCTTGCCTAGAGTTGAGCTGTTTATCAGATTTGATATATACTAAGTTTTTCTAGTCAGCACCAGAGGAAGAACTAACAGCGGTGCATCCAGTGCACTGCACCAGGGCCCACCACAATATAAGGGTCCACACTGCCCGGCGCGGTTTATAATTGTATGGCAGGCTGCAGTGCAGCTGCTTGCTGGGCAGTCATCAAGGCTATGAATGATCCGTCCGGCAGCTACATGCAGAGAGGACCAGGGCACAGTGCAGTCAGGCTCAGCACTGCAGTGCACTACTGGGTAATACATCCCAGTAGTCTCTGCAGTGGGGTCAGAGGAGCATGTTCTGAGTTCTGATTGGAGGAGCCCATCACATGCTCCTCTGACATGGAGTTTGGCAGCAGAGCAGCCTCATGGGTGTGACTCATTGTGAGGCTGTGACTGCATCTCTGCCAGCTGCCTGAGGATGCTGCTGGTGAGTACTCTGTGTGGGCATTATAGGTGGCATAATGTGTGGGGACTACAGTGTAGCATAATATTGGGCACCAGAGGTGGTATAATGTGTGGACTACAGTGTAGCATAGTGTGTAGACACTACAGGTGGCATAATGTGTGGGGACTACAGTGTAGCATAATGTATGGGCACTAGAGGTGGCATAATGTGTGGACATTACATGTGGCATAATGTGTGGGCACTACATGTGGCATAATGTGTGGGCACAATGATTTGACATAATGTGAGGGCACTACAGTGTAGCATAATGTGGGGGCACTACAGGTGGAATAATGTGTGGGCACTATAGTGAGGTATAATGTGTGGGGCACTACAGTGTGACATAATGTGGGTGGCACTACAGTGTGGTATAATGTGTTGGGCACCCACTGCATCTCCCTGTCACCCACTGCCTGTCACCTCTCCCTAGCATCCTCTACCTGTCACCCACTTCCTCTCCCCTCTCCCTGTCACACACTACCTGTCACCCTCTCCCTCTCTCTGTCACCCACTGCCTGTCACCTCTTTCTATCACCCTTTTCCTGTCACCCACTGCCTCTCCCCTCTCCCTTTCACATACTGTCTGTCACCATCTCCCGGTCACCCACTGCCTGTCACCTCTCCCTATCACCCTCTCCCTGTCGCCCACTGCCAGTCCCTCTCCCTGTCACCTACTGCCTGTCACCTCTCCCTCTCACCCACTGCTTTTTATCTGTCACCTCTATCTATCACTCTCTCTCTGTCACCCACTGCCTATCCCCTCTCTCTTTCACCCATTACCTGTCAACTAGCCCTGTCACTCTCGCCCCTTTCTGTCACCCACTGCTTCTCCCTGTCACCCACTGCCTCTTCCTTCTCCCTGTCACCCACTGCCTGTCACTTCTCCCTGTTACCCACTGCCTGTCCCTCTCCCTGTCACCTACTGCCTGTCACCTCTCCCTGTCACCCACTGCTTCTCCCTGTCACCCACTGCCTGTCACCTCTCCCCATCACCCTCTCCCTGTCACCCACTGACTCTTCCCTCTCCCTGTCACCCTCTCCTTGTCACCTTCTTGCCTCTTTGTCTACCTCTTGCCTCTCCCTGTCACCATCTACCTCTCCCTGTCACCCACTGCACTTTGAACTTGGAGTAGGGCAGAGGAAGGGGGCCTAAAGCAAATTTTTGCACCTGGGCTTAACACAAGTTCCGCCACTGGTCAGTACTGACTGTGATGACATGCCTAGCCCCCTCCAGCCAATGTCTCCAATCTACAAATGCCCACTTGATGGCAAGTAATTCTCAGTTTTCTACATTATAGTTCACCTTTGTGCCTGTGAGTTTCCAAGACAGGTAAGCACAAGAATGCAATTTATTATCAGCAAAATCCTTCTGGGAAAGAAGAGCTCCAACTCTTACTTCAGAAGCATCCACTTCAGTGATGAAAGGCAATTCAGAATTCAGATGGTGAAGAACTGGAGCTGAGACAAAAGCTTTCTTCAGAGCCTCGTGGCTTGAATGGCTTGTGGAAATCAGTTTGAATTATGTGCTCCCTTCTTGGTCAAGGCAGTAATTGGAGCAGACAGCACAAAGAATGAACAAATTAAACACCTATAATAATTGGCAAAGCTCAAAAACCTTTTTGTATGGTTGTTAAGTTAGTAAGCTGTACCCAATTGAGAACAGACTAAAGTTTCCTGGGATCCATGGAGAGCCCCTTAGGAGTGATGAAATATCCTAGGAAGGAAACTTCCTCAACTTCAAACTCACATTTCTCAAGTTTAGCAAATAACTGGTTCTCACTGAGTTTCTGCAGAACTTGATTTAAATTGATTAGATGCTGCTCCAATGACTGTAAATAGATCAGGATGTAATCTAAATAGACTACAATGAATCAGATTTTGGAAGACAGCGGGAGCATTGGAGAGGCTGAAGGGCATAACTAGGTTTCATCATGTCCAGACTGGGTATTAAATGTCATCTTCCATTTCTCACCCTCCTTGATGCAGATTAGATTATTGGCACCCTACCAATCTATTTTGGAAAATATGGTACCTTCTCTGAGGTGGTCAAACAATGCAGATCTCAGAGGAGGTAGATAGATGTTTTAAACCGTGTTTTGTTTAAACCCCTAAAATCAATGCAGGGCCGGAGGCTTCCATCTTTATTGGCAACACAGAAAAGTCCTGCACACAATGTAGATTTTGAGGTGCCTAATAACTCTTGTTGAGACTCTCTTTAATGTACTGTAATCATCCATGGCTTTAGTTTTGGGAGCAGATAAAGCAGTTCCCTTTAGGCAACTTGGCACCTGGCATTAGTTTGATGGTACAATCATAGTCCCTGTTGGGAGGCAAGGTATCAGCTTTATTTTTGGAAAAAAACATCAGTGAAGTCCTAATATTTAGGAGGCAGACATTCAGGTACCTGTTGCAGAATCCAAACTGGCAAAGACAAACAACTGGAGGCATATTTAGACCCCCATTGGAATATTTCTCCTGTCTCCCAGTTAATTACAGGATTATGATATTTCAGCCATGGATGGCCTAATATGAGCGGCACCAAAAGACATTTACCAGGAAGAAAACAACATTTTCAGTATGCAGAGAATTTATGGCCACCAGAACTGGAGGAGTTGTAAGTTGGTTTTGCCATTCAAGTGGGGATTACCATCGAGACTGCAGATGGTAACTCCTGGTGTTTACTCAACAAAAGGAATGACAAGAGACTGGGCAAAATCAATATCTAAGAAATTCTCTGCAGCTCCACTGTCCAAGAATGCAGAGACATTGAGCATTTGTTTGATGAAAGAAATTTGGGCAGGTATTAACACAAAATATTTGGAAGAGCCAAACCTCACACCTAGATGGACTCCTTCCACATTCCCAACTTCCAAGGACAGTCATGGGCAAGATTACCTTTGCCCCCACGGTAGAGACATAGAGGTCTATTTACTAAGACTTGCATGGAGATAAAGTGAGCAGAGATAAGGCCCCAGCCAATCAGCTCCTAACTGTCATTTTTCACACAGCCTGTGACATAAAAGTTAGGAGCTGATTAGCTGGTACCTTAGCTCCGTTCACTTTATCTCCATCCAAGGCTTAGTAAGTAGACCCCATAGTCTTAAAATCCGCCTTCTTGTTTTTTCCTCGGCAGAGAGTCTGAATGCCCTAAGTTGCATAGACTCAGGTGTTTCCTCCATAGTGGATGGGAAGGAGATGCACAGGTTTAACAGAGGTAATTACTTCTCCATTTTTCTTTCCTTAATGCGCCTATCTACAATATTTTGATGGCTAGCTGCATGAGCTTTTCCTAGGAATCCGGGACTGTGTACTGGATTAGACAATCCTTAATTTGCTCAGAAAGAGCTAGCTGGAATTGACTACAGAGAGATGGAACATTCCCATTCACTGTCAGCAGACCAATGCCTGAATTTGGTGCAATAAACCTCTGCTGAAGTTCAACCTTGTTAAGGTCCCGTAGTTGAGACTCCGCAGAAGTGGCTCAGTCCGGATCACCATATACATTCGGGCATAGGTTCAGCCCTAAAATCTTCAGTTATTCTTCTAATATACTTTTTATGTGTCTCAAATTGGCAACATACCTCATTGTATAAGAACTGCAATCTCTGCTTGTATTTTGTTCAGTTTACACTGCTAATTATTGACTAGTTTCTAGCCTGCAGCGATTCTTATACATACATACATACATTCAGATCTTGGGCTACTTATTCTGGATGATTACTTATCCGTGGTCATATTAACGTTGTCTTAGGGCTTTAAGTGTACTTACAAAGAGTTCAGACTTATAAATAAATGTATGTGTTTTTCATTCCAATTTCAATCAGCAGCTATTATAATAGCTAATGAACAGATCATTTAGACTGCTTATTCTAGGCAAAACGTATGCCTGCAATCTTTTACATTAAGTTAAGTGTCAGAGGTATAGCTCTAAATAAAATCTCCTTCAAATACTGCACTAGCGGATCATATACACATCTGCAGTGATCAATTATTTTTTTTGTTCTGTATGAATACAACCTTGGCAGGATACTTGTCTTAAGGTTATATAAAGAATTCAACATCTTATATAAATTTATCTTGAAACGCAGACTCGTGTAAATAAACCATACAGACTCCCTTATATTACCAATATGTGATTTTATTGCTGCAGTATAGGAAATAAAGTGCACACTATTGATGTAGTTTAATGATAAGACTGGAAAAAATTAATAAAATAAACGTACATTAGCAAATATTAATGTTGGAATACAATAATTAATATCAGCTGGGTGTCACTCTTTAATAGAAGAATTGAATCTAAGAAGCCAGCACAAACACTGTGCAACATGGTATAATTTTATTAGAGTGTTTGGAGACAGTTGACAGACAGGTATAAATAAATATGATATGTTGTAACCACAATACACAGAATAAGGAATAAACTGTAAATTAGGATTTTAAATATACAGCAGTGGTACCCAAACTTTTTAGAATAATGGTGCCCTAGAGTATCAGCATTCTTTCCACGGCACCTATGGGCCAAAAGTTTCTTATTGAGAAATTAAGCAAAAATTAAATGAAGTAAATTGTGCTTAGAAGTCACCCTTAATTTCAGTTATGTGGTGCTTGACAGGGCTGCACTTCTTTTTGTCCACATTTTTTTGATTGGCAGCCATTAGCACTGGTTTTGCCTATCACACTTACTAAAAATAATTTTATTTGGTACTGGACTACCAACCCAAGGCACCCCTGCAAGTGTCCTGTGGCACCCCAGGGGGCCACAGCACCCAGTTTGGGAACCACTGATATACAGGCATATGACACCATATAAAGACACCTGGGTATTTATCTGGTCTATCTATTGAACAATCCCCAACACTCATTTTATATTTCATTATAATTTGACTAATATTTCACCAATTGTATGTCCTAATTAAAACAAATTAATTTCAAATTTGAATTAATAAAAGCTATATTTTATGTAATGACCAGTGCACAATATCACTATCTTGCTCTTTCTACATCTTAAAATTAAATCAGATATTAGTAGAGCATCTTCCTGAAAGATCTAATATTGTCAAAAACTCTAAAATCCTTGGTGTCAAAAAGCTGCTTAGAAACTATTTCTATTGCAGTTTCTTCAAACTTTTACAGTGACTTGAAAGGTTGGTTACCCTTGTGGAAACTGCAAGGTATGTAAGGTAGCAGGAAAGTGTGCTAAAACCTTTACCAAAAAATATAAAGCTGTATATAAATTGCAATTCCTCAAATCCCTAGAAATTCATACTGTATATTAGAACTTAATCTATATATAAAAAATGTAGTAATAAATCTCTGCATTCATCATTACTTTAAAAGCCCCCATAACTGTAACCCCATAGGTTTGAATTTTAGAGGCATAGAATGCATAGCTCCTGATGAGAGGCGAAGAAACAGATTAAACCAATTTGCCAAAGGGGAGACATGCTGGATTGTTACTCTAGATACTATAGTTTCTAAGAGGTTCAACAAAGGATATGAGATTACTCAATTTTTCCTAAGATTTAAAAGGATGGTGAAGATGTCTGTGCTTATAAATCCATGAATAGGTTTACAACAATTTAATTGATAGATTACAGGAAAACAGTAAGTTACTGTATCCCGATCTCATTAAAAGTCCAGAGAAGGGTAATATGTGGAATATATATGTATATCTATTTTGGTGTATTATGTGACCTGGAAGATACGTTTAACATCAAAATATGTGAGAAGTTTATAAAATATGTCATAAAGTGTTTAAGATCCTGTTCTTTTTGGAATCCCTATGTTTATTACAGCTTAAGTAATGAATATATAAATATCAGTATAGCATGAATATAAGCTTGGAAAATTTAGTTTTTTAACTGTATTCATAATAATTGTGCTGAGTTACATTGTACACAATGGACCTTTTCACATGTGCTCTGAAGAGGTCCATTTGAGTCCATAAGAAATAATTGCTGGTCTATTCAGTTTGAGAAATTATAATTAATCAGAAGTCTTCAATAAAATCTGGAGGCTTTGATATGATGAAAAACTTTGAAAACTGAAAGCCACTATAAAATACACCCCTGAGGAAAAAATAGGGTGTCTGTGCTGTGACTAAAAGTATCTGCTCAGATGTTAGTAAGAATTAAAATAGTGAGAATAGTGTGCTTGGGAAAGGTTATTGGTATTACAGAATAAACAAACAAACAATACACACATGTAACATGCAATATTTATAGTCTTAATAGAATAAGTGTAGGGGTCGAGATATGCCAATGCTTCCCAACATAATCTCCAAATACAATAGTCCGTTGTTGTAACCTTATCTATTCCTACTATACCTTTAGGACACCGAGGGCTCGTGGACTTCTTCCCGCTGAGCAGGGGTCTCTTCCGGGGGCTGTCTTCATGTACAATACATGGATGTGATGTCAGCTGCCGCGCACAGTGTGGACTTAGCGGTGGGGGATGCGCTCGATGTTGTTCCACTTGCTTCTTGGCTTCTTGGTGCTCCAAAGCGTTTCAGACCTCACAGGGTCCTTTTTCAAGGATGGGGATACTGTGTTCTTTTAGTCTTCATATACTGAACTTTATTGAAAAAATTGCTAAAAAACAGGAAGTCCAGAGCAGAACTTCATTTAATTTTGGTGGCAACCATGTACTCCAAGGAAGAATAAAAATGTATATATATATATATATATATATATATATATTATTTTTACAAAATATAACGTGTAGTTTATAAACTTCAAAACAAACATTGATACGCAAAAACAACAAATGTTATATTTTATTAAAATATATATATATGGTTTAAAGTAAGCAGAAAGGGAGAGCTATATAGTGCATTATCCTTTTCTTTAAACAGATAAAATCTCCAATAAACATTGAATGATCTAAAAGACTCGTACCAAGTCTCACCTGTGTGTACTGGATACCACATGGCATAAGTGTAACAGACCCGGCAACCTACTGCTTGTCCACTGAACTCACAGATCCTCTCCACCCAGGGCCAGATTTCCTGCTAGGCATCCTAGGCACTCGCCTAGGGCCCGGCGGGACCCAAGGGGCCCATGGACGGGCCCCTTTCCCTAAAGAAATTACCCGATCACAGTTCTTCCTGAGGAGCACTGCGTGGAGAAGTAGGGATATTGGAAAAAAGCTAGCACAAAGTGAAATGAGGTGGATTTTTAACCTAGATACCCTTCATCCAAATGGCCATAACTCAGATTTTGAAATCAAATGGTTTTTGGAGTTATTAGAACTTTTTCCTGTTATATATGATGATTATATTTTTTTGTGTTCTTTTTAAATCAAGTAGTAATCATTATTACTGTGTTTTTTAAATCATGTATTAATCTTAATTATTGTATTTTTTATTCCTCTCTTTCATTTTCTTTGTGTGCGATCCAGTGATGTTCCAACCCAGGTTTTCCCACTTCTGGTATAGGGATGGACAATGCTGGAATCCAAAATACAGCATAGAAATTGTGGTATGGAAGTTTTAGAAAACTGGAAGTTTTAGAAATGATCATCATCTGGAATTAAAGTTACCTTCTCACAAATAAAAATGGCTGCTACCCCGAAAGTACAATGAAAACATTACTTCCAGTGGATAAAGGCGAGTAAAAGAGGAAAGCCTATGGCAGAATCTAACCGGAAGTAGATGGTGGAATGCACATGTCACTTCCATTACGCACAGAGGATAAGACAATTTCATTTAAACCCATTGCAGTGGTACTGAGATTTTAACCCTGGACCTGTTTTCTGCTTTGCTAACAGCAGGACTTATACTTGATATTCTATTTACTTTTTTAAAAAGGAAGCTTTTATTATCATATGTTTTTCATGAGATGAAATTGTGAATAAATTGTGTTCATATAATTTTATGTTCCCTTGATATACATTCTTTTGGGCTTTCTGGAGCCTTATATCCCTCTACCCTCATATACTGAATTTCATGATATAAGGGATGTGGTATCCCTAAGTACAAGGGAGGCAGCCTAAAATTCCATTTATTGTGCACCAGTAAGGACAATACTTTTTTATTGTACTTGAAGATGGCCCAGAACCACAACCAGAAGAGCATCCAGCACAAAAAAATGCATAAGATTTTGGTGTTCACATTCTTAATGCTTTTTCTGCATTTGAACATACACAGGTGGAATTTTTGCATACCTAAATGTACCATAATTCGAATCAAAAAAGGCATCTAAGACTCCTTACACAAATCTTGAGTAAAATACTGTACATACAACTATGCAGTGTATGGCTACTGTAATAGAGGCACAAACTACTGCTAACACATTTCAAAGGCTTTAGTAAAAGCCTTTCTTAAAACCTAAAAATCGATGATAAATAACATTTAAATAGTTCAAGAGTTGCACACCAATGCAATACTTGAGCTAAATCACAATATTTCTAAACTTGGTGGAGAACTGTAAGTTTACTTACCTGAACAGACACTGTCAAGTTCACTAAGCAGCACACTTGCACCCAGTTTGGCACCAACAACATCACATATGCGTGGGATCCGAATAAGTGGGGGACTAACCCGCAGGAGTGTGGATCAGCCTCCACCTGTTTCCTATCCTAAAAGAAAATGATAAACAATGAAGTATAATGTTAGTGAATTATATTGTTTTGAAAAATATACTTACCTTAGATTGTTGGTAATACATTTTGTTTGATGAAAAAAAAACTTATGACAAGAACGTCAAGTTAATATTTGCTTCATATGGATACATAAATATTGATTACAATGAACATGGTTCACATTATTCATATCTTCATTGTTACATTGGTTAAACTAAAAAAAGCTGAGGTGTTGATGTATAAACTTGTGAAAAGAGTGACAAAGTGAAGATCTGTGGAAGTTACCAATAGCAACCATTTGCCTTTCAACTATAATTATAAAAAAACAAGAATTATGCTACCAAAATGTTTTTTGTTTACTCGGAACAACTTGACCATTTGGCAACTTGACCACTCTTTACACTGTTTAATCTATCTACCCCTAAGTATTCTAGATAAGGGATCTTTAGTGTATTTTAAAGGTACAAAAGCAAACATTTCACACATATACAGTACTTACCACTGAAATATTTGGCAATAAACAAAGCCCTAATCTGCCTTCCACTTTCTGTGCATACAGCTTAACTCATTAACAAAACCCCCACCTGCTAACTGTCTGCTGCATAATCTGGGTGGAGAGGTTTATGTAATGCCAGGGTATGCAATAGACAGCAGAAGAGCACAATATCAGACACTTTTTTTGCTGGGTTATATAATAGCACGCCACCTGATTTAGTAATGCACCTGAACCTAGTTTTTAGTAGCCCAAAGAAGAGTTCTATCATGGATCAAATGGCTATATGTGCCTCATTATACTTATGCTTAGCAGGAGTCTGCAGATGCAATAATGGCATCAGAAGCTAGGAGTAACAGCCTGCCATAACCTAAATCACCTGGTGGGGAAAAAAAAAACATGTGCAATTAACTGATTAGTTAACATATAAAGGTGAGTTACCCATCAACCATTCCAACCACCATTTATTCCACCTCAAATTTTACACACAGGAGTGAATTGCTGTGGATGTAAGCATTGTGACACAAACCAGGAAAGCCAGTTACAACACTCATGATTTTTTGTTTAGCATCAAGACCACCTGCACATTCATGGAATCTGTATGATGATGGTTTATATATAGGTGTACAATATTCCAGGGTGGTCTCAGCCCAAAATGTGTGCAATCTATAGCTCCCAGGACATTAGACATGCCAGAGAGACTATAGAAAGCTAACCTAATGTCATGCTACTGTGACTTCTGACTAGGAAAGCAGATAACGGTGTCACTGGGGAATCAGTGCAGCCATCACTTGAGAGAGGTTCCTGCTAAAGATAGGCTATGAAAAACCTAGCACTCTCCTAGGCACTGAAAGGAGTCAGTGGCAAAAAAAATGCATAGCACACAGCAGCTTGTGCAGGTCTGATATGGCACATGACCATGCAGTGTCTGGCTCAAGATGAGCCTTGACGAGGTCATACAGCATCATTAGGTTGGAACATGTGAGGCAAATCATTTGTATGACCTTGCCAGCAGACAGTGCATTAAGGTTTAACCAACCATGGAAGAACCAAGATCTGCATAGGCATTGGGGTACCACAAGAAGCTGCTGTGGTTAATATAATTCTGTCTCCTGGGTCTCGTCAATCAGGTGGTGATTTGCAGACTGCAGAAAAGTGCACACTATAGAATAGCCTTGAATTGCCATAATTCAAACAGCCACAGTGCACCACCTTGTTTCCCCTTTTATATACATCATAATTAAGTTCCTACTAATATAATGGTGTTTAGAAGCTAAAATTGCCTGTCTTTGATTAGTCTAGTTATATTAGGATTTGTCTGTCAGTTTTGGAGTCAACTTTAATTCTATTTTAAATCCTAATGTAAGCAAATGAGTGGATCTTGTAATCGTCTATGTGAAGGTACTGATGTTTGGGTGATATATTCGATTTTGGTTGGAGTCAGGGCCTGATTCAGAGATGGATGCTAATGCATTCGCTACTCCCAAAATATGCTAATGGCTTCCAAAATATAACCGAGCATAGGGATGCCCACTGCTGCCTTCTCATATTCATAAGACTATGTGCAACAGTGTAAATATTGATGCACATTGGCCAGTTACACAGCATGTTAGTCTGACCAGCTGCACACACTGCAGCTCTCCTGTAGAAAGCTCTCATGCTGCAAAAGTGATCACAATGTCTAATTTATGTATGCTCATGAAATGGCCCCAAAAGCTGACTACAGTACTTGTCACTTACTTTGCGAGTGATTCCTATGTACGAGAGTAATTGTAATGCAATCACTGTGCACGCACAGTGCGGTAAACATGCAGGTACAATAGCAAGCAATCATTTGTTCTGTAAAAATATTGGCACTGCGTCTGCATTGCATTTGTTTCTAAATCAGGTCCTCAGTTTTTAGATACTGTATATAGTCGATTTTGCAATTAACTGATTTGCAGAACTGCATTAAAATTGACTACAAATACACCAAAATAGAAAAGTCTACCATCATATATATAAATGCACATGAAACTACTATCCAGGGGATTGTCATTTGTCCACACAGACAGATATGACCCTTTTGAAAGGTCTGCTGATCAGATAATATCATTTTATAATCTATGTAAAGATGAACAGAACATCCTCAGAGCATTTTGAGAAAATAAACAATGATTAGCAATGCTGATAATGCCAGAGAAATTATCCTACAAATCTGGTGGGACTACAACAGTGAAAATATGCACCAGCTAGAGGGCCGTACGACCTATGAGAAGCTGCAGAGGAATCCAATGACATCAATTAAATCAAAGGTTGATGAATCTGTTTCCACAGGATTGTCAAAAGAATGGATTAATGATGATTTATTTAACTTTCTAAGAGTGGAACACCCAGTCTGCCCAATTTCATATATGCTACCAAAGATCCACAAATCCCTGGTAGCACCACCTGGATGGCCGATCATATTGGCCAATGGTTCCATCCTCCAACCACTGTCAATATTTGTTGGTGACATTTGCCAACCAAGTGTCAGAGCAACAAATAGTTATATCAAAGATACCAGTGATTTTCTAGATAAACTAAAAGTAGTGCATGTGGATGCTGATATTGACAACATTCGTTCGCTCTGAAGACAGTGCTCTTCTCAAGATCAGATTTGAAATATCCGGTGGACTTCATAGTAGACCTGGTTGAGTTGGTTCTACACAACAACCATTTTCTATATAATAAATCCTACTCTTTGCAAACATCTGGAACTGCAATGGGGTCTAATCTAGCACTCTCCTACGTGAACATCTATATGGCAGATTATGAAAAAAATATTTCTACATATGGATAGATGATTAGCTTTCATAAGCACTTCATAGATGATGTGTTCATCCTCTGGGAAGAGACAAAAGAAGATTTCAACTAGATACTCTCAAAGCATAATGGGCTGCAACATTTAGTGAAATTCACTTCTAATATTGATCATGAAAGGATCAATTTCTTGGAGATAACTATCTTTTAGTCTGTCAAGGGATTGCCCAATACACTTTATCGTAAAGAGACAGACAGAAACTCGTTATTACATGCCCATAAGCCATCAACCATTGGCTCTTAAAAACAATTGCCAACTTTGCAATTTCTACATGTAATACATAATAATTCAGATAATACAAGAAATGGCAACAAGATTTTAAGAATGTGGTTACACAAAGAATCAAAGACAAAAATGCATAACAACGGCGAGAAAAAATAATGTACACAGTGAAAGAGTGTAGTGTGAAGATACAGAATATATAGATTTGGGTCACTAAGTATGATAATAAGGTGCCTGTGACTAAAAGATAACTTTCCAAGAGATGGCATACAATATATTCAGTACAGACAAGAACCTCAGTTTACAGAACACTGCTCACTCTATGATGGTTTTTTAAAAGGCCCAAATCTGAAGAAAATCTTACAGAGACCACTGATGACCCCAACTTCTACATCAAACCAGACATAGTTACTTGAGAACTGCCTCGGCTGCTACAGTTGTAACAACTGTGTCACTTATAGAAGCATGTTCCTTGGACCTACATTCCCTCAACCTCACTTTGGAGAGAAAATCCAAATGAAATAAAATCTAGAATGAGTTGTAAACTCGTTGACTGGGAACCACCCATTGAGAAAGGAGGTGATCGTACTCTATGATTACACAGTAGAGAGAGCTGTTGGATCAACAGACTGGACACTGTGGACCCCAAAAGTCTCAACAAACATAACCCCCAAGGGGTGTTTTTATGACAGAATCATACGGATCAACATCACTATTCTGAGAGATCATGATCCATACAATATAGGATATATGCATATATCATCTGAATGGTTGGTATTCAGTTCCAAAAAAATAATAAAAGCATAAAAAATAGATGTGATTGCAGAAAAATAATAGAAATATATATGATGAATGTATGAGAACAATGTAATAATAAAAGTAATAAAATAATCATCATATATTTCTATTATTTTTCTACAATCACATCCATTTTTTATGCTTTTATTATTTTCTTTTGGAACTTAATGCCAAGCATTCAGATGATATATTCATATATCCTATATTGTATGTTTTTAACAATTTTTTGTATGAAATTGCAGCAATAAAAATCTCTTTCCTAATCAACCAAGACGCTTAGAGTTATATATATGTGCATTATAACAATTTTTTATTATATTGTCTACTAGGAGATTTGCTCTGTTGTGTTTCTATATCTATACCACTTGATTCATCCCATCTATTGTGTATCTTCTATATTAGGAGGCTGACACCCTCCATTTGAACCAACTGCTCAGTGACGACATCATACTGATCTTTTTTCCTTCTATATTGTGCATATGAAGAACTATGTTTATGCGTGTGTGTATATATATATATATATTAGGGGTGTGCACCGGCCATTTTTCGTGTTTTGTGTTTTGGTTTTGGATCTGGATCTTTCATCGTGTTTTGGATCTGGATTGGTTTTGCCAAAACCACCCTTCCGTGTTTTGGGTTCTGGGTTTTGTGTTTTGGATCTGTATGTTTTTTGTAAAAAAGCATAAAAACAGCTAAAATCACAGAATTTGTGGGTTTTGCTGCTCCTATGCTATTATTAACCTCAATAACCTTAATTTCCACTCATTTCCAGTCTATTCTGAACACCTCACACCTCACAATAGTGTTTTTATGTCCAAAAGGTTGCACCGAGGTAGCTGGATGACTATGCTAAGCGATACGAGTGGGCGGCACAAACACGTGGCCCATCTAGGAGTGGCACTGCAGTGGCAGACAGGATGGCAGTTTGAAAAACTAGGCCCCAAACTGTACATAATGCAAATGCAAAGAAAAAAAAGAGGTGCAAGATGGAATTGTCCTTGGGCCCTCCCACCCACCCTTATTTTGTATAAACAGGACATGCACACTTTAACAAACCAATCATTTCAGCGCCAGGGTCTGCCACACAACTGTGGCTGTAATGATTGGTTCGTTTGGGCCCCCACAAAACAAGCTGGCAATTAATCTGTCCCTGCACAAACTGGCTCTATGGAGGCAAGATGTCGTCCTCATCCTCCTCATCCACCGATTCCTCACCCTCTTCAGTGTTGTGTACATCCTCATCCTCACAGAGTATTAACTCATCCCCGCTGGAATCCACCACCACAGGTCTCTCTGTACGTTCTGGAGGCTGGTCTCCCTGGAAGAGTTGATCATTCATTTTTATGAACATCATCTTCTCCACATTTTGTGGAAGCAACCTCCTATGCCTTTCGCTGACAAGGTTCCCGGCTGCACTAAACACTCTTTCGGAGAACACAATGGAGGGGGGGCAACTCAGGTAAAATAGAGCCACTTTGTACAGGGGCCTCCAAATTGCCTCTTTTTCCTGCCAGTACAGGTACGGACTGTCTGACATGCCTACTTGGATGCTGTCACCAATGTTATCCTCCACCATTCTGTCAACGGTGACAGTATCATATGCAGTGACAGTAGACATGTCAGAAATTGTTGCCAGGTCCTTCAGTCCGGACCAGATGTCCAAAAGTGGATGTATAGGCTTGAATGGCCTTTTGCTGCTCCTTCATCCTCTGAAGCATATAGAGGGTTGAGTTCCACCACGTCACAACCTCTTGCTTCAGGTGATGGCGGGGCAGGTTCAAGAGTGTTTGCTAGCACTCCAGTCTTCGGCACGCAGTCGCTGAATGGCAAAAGTGGCCAGAATTTTTTCTGGCCACCCAAAGCGTCTCCTGCACGCCCCTGTCGCTTTTCCGAAAATTCTGCACCACCAAGTTTATTGTGTGAGCAAAACATGGGACGTGCTGGAATTTGCCTAGATGTAATGACCGCACAATATTGGTGGCATTGTCAGATATCACAAATCCCCAGGAGTGTCTAAGTAGGGTAAGACACTGGGTGATGATTTCCCTCAGTTTCTCTAAGAGGTTGTCGGTGGTGTGCCTCTTACTGAAACCGGTGATACACAGCGTAGCCTGCCTTGGAACGAGCTGGCATTTCTGAGATGCTGCTACTGGTGACGCTGCTGCTGTTGCCGCGTAGGGTGATACATCTACCCCATGGGCTGTCACAGTCATATAGTCCTTAGTCTGCCCTGTTCCACTTGTCCACATGTCCATGGTTAAGTGGACATTGAGTACAACGGCATTTTTCAGGACACTGAGGACACTTTTTCTGACGTTTCTGTACAGCCTCGGTATTGCCTGCCTAGTGAAGTGGAATCTAGATGGGATTTGGAACCGGGGACACACTACCTCCATCAATTGTCTAAATCCCACTGCACTAATGGCGGATACCGGACGCACGTCTAACACCAACATAGCAGTCAAGGCCTCAGTTATACTTTTTGCTTCAGGATGACTGCTGTCGTACTTCATCCTCCTCGCTAAGGACTGTTGGAGGGTCAATTGTTTAGTAAAAGTAGTGGTGTTCCTACTTCCTCTCTGGGATGATGAATGACTCCCAGCAGCAGCAACAGCAGCAGCGGCAGCAGGAGGCGTAGCAATGCAGGATCCTCTGGAGGAATCCCAGATAGGAGAGTCAGTCATGCCAGTGACATGGCCTGCAGGACTACTTCCGATCCTGACTAAGGAGGAAATTGACGAGGAGGGAGTTGACGGTGTGGTTTGCAGGAACTTGGATACAACAGGATAACGGGATTTAGGTGTCCCTGGACTGCTTACGGTCTTAGCCAAAGTTTCTGAACTTGACAGTAACTTTTTCTGAACGCGCTGCAGGTGACATATAAGGGAGGATGTTCCTAGGTGGTTAAAGTCCCTACCCCTACTTATTTCACCTTTACATATGGTACATATGGCAAGACAGTTGTTGTCCGGATTTGGATAGAAATATTGCCAGACCAAAGAGTTGGAATGTTTGGTCTTCTGCCAAGGCATGACCGTGATGGGCTTTTTCATCCCACGGACAACAACTGTCTCCCCCGGAGCCTGATTTAAACAAACCACATCACCATCAGAATCCTCCTCGCCAACTTCCTCCTCAGTGCCAGCTACACCAGTATCCTCATCCTGTTGTACTTCAACAGTGACATCTTCAATTTGCATATCAGCAAGTGGACTGTGGGTGCTCCTTTCAGCACTTGCAGGGGCATGCAAATGGTGGAAAGAGCCACCTCTTCCCGTCCAGTGCTGGGAAGGTCAGGCATCGCAACCACCACCACACTTGGACTCTCCTTGGGGATTTGTGATATCTTCTTAGAACGCACAGTTCTTCGCTGTGCTTTTGCCAGCTTAACTCATTTGATTTTTTAGTGGAAGGAGGGCTTCCATCGTCATGTGAAGCTGAACCACTAGTCATGAACATAGGGAAAGACCTTAGCCATTCCTTGCCACTCCGTGTCGTAAATGTCATATTTGCAATTTTACGTTTCTCTTCAGATGATTTAAATGTTTTTTTCAAGGTCATTTTCCTGAACTTTGTCATTTGGGATTGTATGTGCCCTCTACTATGACATTGCGCATCGGCCTTGGCAGACGACGTTGTTGGCATGTTATCATCTATGTCATGACTAGTGGCAGCAGCTTCAGCACTAGGAGGAAGTGGTTCTTGATCTTTCCTTATTTTATTTTTATCGGAGAAAGTTTGGTCCTCCATTTATGTTATATTGATATATACGTGCGGCTAAGGTGCACACAAACACAGAAAATAATTTTTTATTTTTGTTGGAGACTAGTGCACTTTGTGGGTTACACCACCCTTTAAGAAATGAACCAGCCGGCCCTTTACTTATGGGAGACAGGCGCACGCTTGGCACTACTTTGTTGATGCACGTGCAGCTACAGCCCACACAATTCACAAACACAGAAAATATTTTTTTATTTTGTTTGGAGTGCCCTTTGGGGGTTACAGCACCCTTTAGCAGTCAATCCAGCTGGCCTTTTACTTATGGGACACAGGCGCACGCTTGGCACTACTTTGTTGATGCACGTGCGGCTACTGCGCACACAATTCACAAACACAAAAAAATATATTTTTTTACTTTGTTTGGAGTGCCCTTTGGGGGTTACAGCACCCTTTAACGGACAAGCCAGCTGGCCTTTTACTTATGGGACACAGGCGCATGCTTGGCGCTGCTCCTTTGTTGATGCACGTGCAGCCACAGTGCACACAATTCACAAACACAGAAACATTTTTTTTATTTTGTTTGGAGTGCCCTTTGGGGCTTACAGCACCCTTTAGTGGTCAATCCAGCTGGCCCTTTATTTATGGGACACAGGCGCACGCTTGGCACTACTTTGTTGATGCACGTGCGGCTACTGCACACACAATTCACATACACCAAAAATATATTTTTTTATTTTGTTTGGAGTGCCCTTTGGGGTTACAGCACCCTTTAACAGACAAGCCAGCCAGCCTTTTACTTATGGGACACAGGCGCACGCTTGGCGCTGCTGCTTTGTTGATGCACGTGCAGCCACAGTGCACACAATTCACAAACACAGAAAAAATTTTTTTATTTTGTTTGGAGTGCCCTTTCGGGGTTACAGCACCCTTTAGCGGTCAATCCAGCCGGCCCTTTATTTATGTGACACAGGCGCACACTTGGCACTACTTTGTTGATGCACGTGCGGCTACTGCGCACACAATTCACAAACACAAAAAAATATTTTTTTATTTTGTTTGGAGTGCCCTTTGGGGGTTACAGCACCCTTTAATGGACAAGCCAGCTGGCCTTTTACTTATGGGACACAGGTGCACGTTTGGCACTGCTCCTTTGTTGATGCACGTGCAGCCACATTGCACACAATTCACAAACACAGAAAAAATATTATTTTTTTGCACTTGGGGGGAGCACCCCTGATGGACAGAGCACCCCCTGGACAACACTACAGCACCCCTTTAGGAGTGGGACACTGCACAGGACTTTGGAGTGGACACAGCCCCTATGGACAACTGACTGCACAACACAGTCCAGCCAGCTCCTATGGACTTTGAAGTAGTGGACACAGCCCCTATGAACAACAGCAACACAGCGCAGCACAGCACAGCACAACACTACACTGCACTACACTACACTACACTACACAGCCCAGCCAGCCATAACTCCCACCCTCCCTCTTCACTGTCCACAGCCGAGTGAGAAAATGGCGCCAACACGGGTACCTTATATAGGATCCAAAACCCGTGAGACCCGGAAGGCGGGATGATGACGTTTTGCCTTGATTCAGATCCGAGTCAGGCGGGAAGTCGAGTCTGACTCAGATCGGCCTTGGATCGGGGGGGGGCTCGGGGGGGTTCGGATTTCAGAAATCCGAATCCGCTCACCCCTAATATATAACTTTTATCATCTGGAGGAAGTGAACGTGTGCATTATATATATATATATATATATATATATATATAGAAAGTCCCAGAGGGTGGCACTACCATCAATCCAAACTAAAGTTGCAGGTGCCTTCCAACAAGACCATCGACTGGTCCCATAAATACAGTCCTGACAGGTGGCACTCTGAATAAATACACCCAGTACAGGTAAAGTGTGAAAAACACACTTTACCTGTACTGGGTGTATTTATCCAGAGTGCCGCCTGTCAGGACTGTATTTATGGGACCAGTCGATGGTCTCTTTGGAAGGCACCTGCAACTTTAGTTTGGATTGATGGTAGTGCCACCCTCTGGGACTTTCTATATATATATATATATATATATATATAATGCACACGTTCACTTCCTCCAGATGATAAAAGTTAAAAAAGACCAGAGCTCATGTTCAGTAGGTGAATTTGTTTACTCGCAAGTATCAACAGGTCATCCTGTGTAAATGATGCAGCAGCTGCAGAAGCCCAACATCTGTTTCAACAGATAAACTCTGTTTTCCTCAGGGGCTTAGCACAAAGAGCTCCCCAGCCAACTTAAATACCATGAAAAGGCACCAGTACAAAACAAGCCCCCACATCACTATTTACAACCCTGTGGTGTTGGTCACAACCCTGCGGTGGCACACAATAGATGTATACATTTCAGCTCTATGCCATGTGGACCTTAATCTGGCACTACCTCACTAGACTGGTCTAAGAAGACTGTGAAGCATCACTCATATACCCATTTTTTATATATATTTTAAGTACACAATATTAATGTACAGTATTTCTATTTAATCACTGCAATATCAACACTCTCCTGTTGTTTGTAATTATCCAATATTCCTATATAAATGTGGGATTAAACAATTACACACATTGGGTCAAAACTGTAATATTAGTGGTTGATGGGTTAAATCAGACATCTACAGTATATCCCCTTAACACAATATTTACTATTAATCCACCTATTTAATTAATAATTTACCTGGTATATATTGGCTTTTGGAACCTACTGTTAGAGAATAATCTGTATCTCAGTGGGAGAACCAATCATAAGTGACAACATCGTGAGGAAGGTCACATTATAAAATATTTTGCCTTTGTGTTATTGAGTTTTAACACAGAACTTTAGATTTTAACAAACTTCTACTTATATACAGTATATTTTACAAATATCTTAAACATTATGACACTAGACTAAATAAAAAAAAAATTCTGTTCAAGTTTTAAAACAAATTCAAATGAAGTGCTCAGAATTTTACAAAATACTGTAAGTTGTTTGAATGGTTTCTTGTTTGGAATTCCCTAGTAAAATTTATGGGGTAAACTGTTTACAGCTTTCTAACATCTTGTTGTGTGTATACTTAATTTCTTCATTAACTAATCTTTCCTATGACTGTAAATTATGAAGATCTGACCCAACTGTTATTAATGTGCTAAAAATGTAAAACAAGTTCTCAAAAGAAAACTGCCTTACTCTAAATGCAGAGAGCCACAATTGCAATATGGTGCATGTTCTCTTACAGTATTTAAGGTCTCTATATATCATTGGTTTTTACTTGCTTTCTGTAATTCTTTGATACATAGGCAGTTTATAAATGCATTTACTGTATATCTTTTCAATCAAATGTGGTCATTAATCTCATGCAGTAAACACAAACATCACTGTTTTATATTTGATGAATTTACCAAGAAAAAAAGCATGCATACTCTGCATAAACGGGTAAGTACCCATATTCTGATAAAAATGAACAGCATAAGTAAATTATCAGGTATATAGAAAGACTGATACCATTTCTCAGGGTCCAGATGCCGGTCCATGCACAGACCAGCACCTACAGGTAGGACGATGCACGTTTTTGACTTGTGGCTTGATACAAGTGCCCAGAGAAGGAAACTATATGTATTAAAACCCCTGGAAATTGTCAGTGATTGCAAAACAGACTTGATAGACATTTGGGCTTCAGTAAAAATCAGTTAATGTTTCTTGGGGTTATGGATGGAGTGTGAGGGCAGGCTCCATCCATTAGGCCCTAAGAACAGGCTAATTAGTATTTGCACCTGTAAGAGGCTGAAAATATGGGTCAGGGTTTTTACTCAGTGTCTCACTACCTGGGGAAACAGGCATCAGGCTTGTTAGGAGACTGATTTACTGACCATGAGTACTTTACATATGCCTATGTTTGTGGTAGGGGCATTAGATCCTACCACGGTTGAGAGATGGATCCTGTTTGTTTAGTTAGAATCCAGAAGGGTTAGGATTTTGATTTAGGTTTTCTTTTACTGTATAATAAACTAGCTTTGGATAATTACATGGAAACCCTGGATTGGTGTGCTATTTCCTGGCTGCTGCATTTTTGGAAGTACCCATCTACTCCAGGAGAGGGCACCCTTACCTTGAGCTCATCACATTATATTATGAGATAGTTACATATTTATTTACCATAGTCTCATTTTAGTCCTTAATCTCTGGGGTAAGTCTGAAAATAGTCCTGGTTAGACAGTAATTATATACAGATCTCTCCCCACCTAATATTTTCACCTACATTCATGTTATATGTATGTCTGTCTTTTTTGTTTGTTTATCCTTATGGAATTCTTTTTTCTAAGTAATTTAAATAAATGTTAAATTTTAGATTAACTAATTATTAATTTAGAAAGTGGGCCCCAAAAAAGACAGTCCTCTTCGTAACCGCCAGGTAGTCTGTGGGTGTAAGACGAGCTCCCCAGAAATTTACTAGAAAGAGTATTGTGTTGAACTGGAGTGCGAGGTCTTATCTAAGAGGTAATTTTCTTACCACTGGTGATACTAGAAATGTAAGGAATTGGAACATACTTTGGGACTCTGCCCTGCTACATGTCTCTGTGCCCACCTGGTGACTGTTAATGTTGCTGTTATGCTGTTGAGATTCCATATTATTGTAGTACACCTGCTGTATACCAAAAAATTGCATTGCATCTATTCCTGGTGTCGATCTGAGCGATCTAAGAATCCCTGTTCCCTCACAGGCAGCATTAAACATGTTTAGAACTGTCTACAAATGTGGTGTAAGTGACTATGAAAGCAAAAATACAGCCAGACTAGGTGGTTTTAGTATCTCACAAACTTCTAATCTCTTCAGATTCTCATGCATAGCAGCCTCTAAAATGTACAAAACAAACATCCAGTAAGCAAGAGTTTTTTTGGGAGAACACACCTCTTTAATGAGAGAGGTCAGAGGAGAATGGCCAGACTGATTCAATCTGACAGAAAAACAAAAGTAGTTCAAATAATAATATGTTACAACAGTGGTATACAGAAGAGCATCTCTGAATGAACAGCACATGAAACCTTTAAGTTAATGGGCTACAGCAGTAGAAGACTATACCATGTTAAGTCCTGTCAGCTAAGAACAGAAACAGGGCTACAGTGGGCACAAGCTCACCAAAACTGAAGATTTAAAAAATGTTGCTGTGACATTCTGATAGTGGGATCATAATTTGGCATAAACAACATGAAACCATGGATCTACAGTATCCTGCTGTGTGTCATAGATTTAGGCTGGTGGATGGTGGTTGTGGGGAATGTATTCACAGATTAGGCCACTTAATACTAATTGAGCATAATTTAAATACCACTGTCTCCTTGATTATTGTTGCTGACCATGTGCATTGCTTTATGGCTTCTTCCAGCAGGATAACACATTGTGAGGCACAGGTAAGCTCAAACTGGTTAGACACAAGGAACTATGAATTCAGTGTACCCTAATAACCTTCATAGTCACCAGATTTTAAACCAATAGTGCATTTTTGGGATGTGTGTGGAATGGGAGGTTCGTAGCATGAATCTGTAGCAACTGCATAGTGTTATCATGTAAACATGGACCAGAATCTATAAGAAATCTATAAGAAATGTTTAAAGCATCTTGTTGAGTCCATGGAACATGTAATTCAGCTGTTCTAGGGGCAAAGTGGAGTCCTACCCAATACTGGAAAGATGTACCTAGTAAGGTGGCCACTGAGTGTATATATCCATAGAGAATTATTATTATCATCAACTGGACCTCCTCATTCCATTTTCTGAAGCTTTTGCCACCATTTGTCATGATACTAAGGGAGTTCCCCCTGTGTGTGAGGTTATCAGGAGTAATATAGCACCACTACCAGAATAGAAAATCAATGGTTTAGTGTAATACCCAGGGAATAATACAAAAACCAGAGTAAGAAGACAGCTATCAAAGTCCACAGTAAACAGAAATGGATTGAATTATGGGGTCCCAGATAGCACTGGTAAAAGAGCAAGCAAATTCTGGTACTGTATGTGCTGGATTATAATGGTTAATGCAGGAACATGTAAACTAAGTTGTAAACAGTAATGTCCTGGATTGTTCTGATAAGTGCAGGTACACTATTAACTTGGGGCCTGATTCAGAGCTGGACGCAATCAGCCGTTCGCTCGTACGCATTCGATTGTTTTAAACTACCCATGCGTCCGGTTCTCATTGCGCATGTGCGGCTGTATCATTGCGGTCATTTTTCGTTCGCTCGTATACACAGCGAACAGGAAGTGACCTATGTCATTTGATTGACAGAATGTTCCGTTTATGGGTGGTAACGGGGGTGGAGATGAGAAAACGCAGGCGTGGCAAGCCGTTTTTTGTGCGGACATGTATTATCTTGTGCGAACGTCCAATGTGGACGCTATTTTGTACACGTCACTGTGTGATCCAGTTTCCATTATGACTGCTCGTTCAGCTTGTGGTAGGGTATTGGCTCTCGCAAAGACGATGGTCTCTTCATAGCTCCCTTAGCGAATCGATGTTTTGCTATTCTCCTTTACAAGGCACAAGACCAATCACCTAACACTTGGATCACTTGCGAGAAGGTGATTTTCAATGGCCATGATTTATTAGCTAAATTTGGAATGCATGTTGTGTTCCTATTTGTTTGGGTTTTGTAATCACAGCAATCACAAAAAATAAGTTTAATTAAAGGTTAAAATGCTTGTTTTTTTTTGCTAAAATCCGTACGAATGTTGTTGTCAGTTTTTTTTTGTTTTTAAAAAGGCCAACACCTTTTTTTTTATGTCTAATTTTTTTGGACAATTTGGTTACAATACAGAAAGACAATCATCTACTAATTGCTTTGCTTGTGTTATTGTTTACCTACCTATTACCTTATGTTTTTTGGTCTTAAATATTTTTTAAAGTATATGACCTTTGTTATGTATTTAAGTATGTTTGTTCCAGTCCCTTTCAGCCATTTGCTAATGAATTGGACACACATTTTTTGAAGAATGGATTTTTATTTTTGCAAAAATTAAATGTTGAAATTTTTTGCCAAATGTGGCTTTTTTACAGCCAATTTGTTATTTTATTTTACATTTAAAAAAAACAATTATTTAAAAAAAAAAAAACAATTCACAAGAAAGGAGAGGGAGGTTTGGTGTAGCCAAAATATGGGGCACACAGAGATGGAATTTGGGGAAATTAGCCAGTGCTGTCAACGATTTCTCCCCCGCTTGGCTTGATGTTGGAGGGCGCATGATTTTGTCTGTCTGGTTGTACGGCGTGCCTGGGCAGAGGTAGCTGGTGTTTCCTCTGGGTTAGGCATAGGGCTAGGCACATTTGGAGGGATGGCCGATGTTGCACCAGAGGTGGAGGGCCCTGATGTTCCGGCAGGAAGGGAGGCCGGCTCCAACATGCGCAGGCGGACGAGCTGCTCCAGGGCATTAGCTATTCTGACATTGGCCGCAGCGTTTTCCTCCAGGGTGTCGGCCACCCGTAGCAGATTGGCGTCCATCCTCAGCAGAATCTCTGTGTTTTTATCCGTTTTATCATTGAGATCTGTGAGAAGGGCCACTGCCTGCGAGGGGGAAGGCCCTGGACTGTCCGCCACAGGGTCCCCAGCTGGAAATACTGCTTCCTCCCCTGCAGAGCCAGCAGATCTACTGTGGCCAAACCTCAGTTCTGGAGCAGACTCGTCCTCTTCTGTGCCTGTGTGAAAAAGAGACATCAGAAAAATATTAGTACATTTGTCTTTGTATTTAAACACGTTGTTCAAACATTTTTTAAAAAATTACCTGCAGCAACATGTGGAGCCGCAAAGTCTGGCATGTCTGTGTCCATGTTGGACACGCCAAACACCTCCTCTTCCTGCACACACCCCTGTGCCAGTTCCTCCAAATCGGTTAACTCCAATGACACAGGGGTTGGCCCACCACCTGTCCCCCCTGCATGCCTAGCCCTGTCAGACAGTTTTTGTTTGAGATGATATTTGAAGTCGCTCCATCTGTTGTTTAAAAAATGTATGTTTAGTTTTTTAACTAAGTTTTTCGAATTGTGGAAATAGGTTATATAATTTACTTACCGGCGTTTGACTTCTTTGGTTGGACAAAATCACCAACACCATTGACAGCACTGGCTATTTCCTCCCACAGTTTCCATCTCTGGATTGCACCCATATTTCGGGGTGCCTGTGCCAGGTTATCCACGCACTGTTGCACCAAAGCCTCCATCTCCTTTCTTGTGAATTGTGGCTGCCTTTTTTGTTTGGCCCTGGCCTGGGTACTAGGCCCCGCAGCCTTCTCATTGTCAGTCTCAACACCTTACAAAAAAAAAAACAATAATTATTATTATTTTTGTTTTGGTGTGTTAACTTTACATTTGGAGCTACTTACTGTTTGGTCCTGGAATTTGGCTTTGCTGCTGTTCAGTGGACATGATTAAACCCTTGAATTCAGCAGACCCATTGTGGCCTCTCGTGACGTTTTTATAGATGCGTGTGCATTATACGGGCGCATCTATTGAGCGTCATTGATTTGAGCGGGAAAGTTAGGTCTATTTAAGGCTTTTTTGTGGCCTTGTTTCGGGGTGGGTTGATAGAAGTGGTTGATGGATGTTCTAGGTGCGGAGTTGTTGTTTGTGAAGGTGTTTGGATTTGCTGTGAGTTGTCAAGTGGTTTTGTTTTTTTTCACATTTTTGCGTTTTTGTAATAAGCCTTTTTTTGGGGTTTTGAGGTAAGTTTGGTGGTTCACTTTTTTTTTTTTTTTTTTATAAAATATTTTTTTTTTTAGTTTTTTTTTTTAAATTTTATCTCCTTTCGTCTTGTGGACTGCATTTCGAGTATCGGGATCGTCTTTGTACGGTAAGTGTTTATTGAGATACATTATACCCTGTTTATTGTTAGCATTTATCATGTTTTTTTAAGGGATCTCATTATGCTTTTTTTTTTTGTTTGCCCAAACGATTATTTGGCCATCAAAAATGCGAAATATCTGGCGTATATTTTGCACAGCTCCTGTCTGTGGCGTTAGTGTACCATTTAGCGGTATTTTTTGTCCTCTATTGCATATATTTTGCACAGCTCCTGTCTGTGGCGTTAGCGTACATTGGATTAATAGAATAAAATAAGACACTAATAACATCTGTGTAGTGCATGCATTCGTTATATTTTTGCCTTAGGCTGTCTTTATTTTGTTGTTTTTTTTTAGAGTTTTTATTTATGTTAAATCTAATTCGTAGGTTTTCATCAAGATGTCACTGCCTAACCCTGTAAGATTCTTCTTAATGTGTCAAAAAGATAAGTATATTTTCTTATTTTTACATTTTTGAAAAATAACTACATTGTCTAACATTTCAGATTGCTGTTGGGCAAATTATAGTGGCAATGGTCCACAAACCCGACCAACCTGAACATCCTCCTAGGCGTAGGCATCGTAGGCGTGCAAGGCCCCAGATATTTAGAACACGTGTCACCCTTTTTGGAATGCCTGATGATGTGGTTTTACGGCAGTATTGCCTACCACCCCAAATCATCCTAGACACTCTTTAATTAATAGAGAGTGATCTTGAAAGGTAAATTAACAATCCTATAGCAATACCACCACTTACGCAGTTAATGTCGGTGTTACGTTTTTGCACCTCAGGATCCTTCCAGACCACAGTTGGGATTGTTGCAGGCATTTCCCAATCCTCCTTTTCAAGGATCCTGAGGGCGGTCATTGATGCACTGTTTAAGCACCTACATCATTTTATTAATATGCCATTGGATATGGGTTCCCTTAATGTGGTGAAGCAGAAATTTTTCCAATTTGCAGGCTTCCCACACATCATAGGGGTTGTGGACGGCACTCACATACCACGTCAGCCTCCAGCAGCACTGGAGGCCATTTTTAGGAACCGCAAGCATTTCCATTCGATGAATGTAATGGTGGTATGTGATGCCTCCCTTCAGATCCTGTCCCTGAATGCCAAATTTCCAGGAAGTGCACATGATTCATTTGTCATCTGGCAATCAGGACATTGGCACAAATTAAACAACCTACAAGCTGGTGACACATGGCTTCTGGGTAAGTGGCACCCCTAATTTTTAAAACAAACACTGTTGACTTTTTCACAGGAGACAGTGGTTACCCTTGCATGCCCTGGCTGCTCACTCCTTATTTGGTTCCCACCCCAGGGCCACAAACTCAATATAATTCTGCACTTACTGCCACCAGGCAGGTGGTGGAGCATTGTATTGGCCTTTTAAAAGGCCGATTTTTATGCCTCCACCGCTCTGGTGGTGACCTCATGTATTTGCCGGCTATGGTTTCCAAAATTGTGGTCCTGTGTGGGATATTTCACAACATCGCCATAAGGAGTGGTGTCCCAATGCAGCCAGAGGATGCCTTGCCTGAGGATGGCCCCCCCCGAGGTTGGTCAGAGGAGAGTGTCAGGGGGGGCCTTAGGTGATGATGTCGTTTCCCGCTTTTTCAGGTATTTGAATTTCCTTTGTTTTACATTTGTTGACATTGTGAAGACTGAAAATTATGTGTGTTTACTATCCTATGTTTCGAATTTTAACCTTTTTATTATTATTATTTTTTTTTTTTTGCAAAATCCAAACAACAACCTTCTTACTTCATGAAAATGCTCGCCTGTGACATTAATGACTCCAAAATGACCTTTACACCTGGAAAAATGTGTTTCTTACCTGATTTTGGGACAACATGTTGGCATGCACCATCTTCAAGCAGTTCTTGATTTTGTGTTTCCATTCTTTGTGTGTATTTGCATTTTTATTGTGAAAAATTGTATAATAAACTACTTTTAAAATTATTTTTTTTCTTTTTACCAGAAAAACCATCAAATAGACAGTACCTTTTAACTTAATTTACAAGTGTTTTAATAAAAAATGTAACTTTTTTTGGCAAAACAATTTTAAAAACAACATAACAATTAACAACATGTTTGCATAGTTGGGCCTACCTTTTTTTATTATTTTTTAAATTATTATGGGAGTTGCATGGATATTTTTGAATAACTTAAATAATTAAATAAGGGATTTTTTGCAAAACATTATGGAGTTAATGTCAATTGGACCAATTATTTGAATGTACAAATATGTCTTTAAAGTCTGGGAAACCACTTTTTTTTTATTAAAAGTTTAACTTTTAAAGAATACTTACTCCCAAAATTTCGTATGCCACATTGTTTGCATTTTCATATGCAAAATCCATAAACCAAAATGTTTACACCTAAAATTTAAAAAAAAAATGACCTTGTGAGCTAATTTTGGAGTCAATAAATGAGATTGGTTTAAACAAACATCTTTTATTAACAAAATAAAAAAACATAATAAATTAATGTCGCAAAAACAAAATAAAATGGTCCATTGCGAACAGCAGCTGGACCAAATATCCCCTCATTGCCATTTTCTGGCCCAAAATGGCTTGATCCCGCATCCTTGGGTCTGTAGAAAAACAAATATGAGTTTCAAATAAATGTGAATTTTTAAAAAAATACATACAAGAAAAACAGGATTATTTACAGTTAAATAAAGTTTACATAACATGCTAATTTTGTTGCAAAACTATAGTGGTAACATAAATTTGCCTAAATTACCAATTGGCACCAAAACAAAACAAAAAAAACATGAACATGAGAATAGTGGTTTGAACAATCACTTTGGGATCTTAATTAATCCTTACCCCATTTGTATATTGATTTTAGTGTAGAAATTTAATCAAAAACAATGAAACTTGTATTTGGCTCTGGCATATGTGGTTATTGTAAAGTTTATTTTGTTTAGAAACATGAATAAATTGGGCAAAAATTTAGGGGAAAAAAATCCCAAAAAATTTACAAAGAAATAAAAAAGCGTTTTTTTAAAAAAAAATTGAAGCAAATTTTTTTTTAAAAATACCACCCAAAATAAACAACCCCCCCCCTAAAATGGACTGCCCTTAGATTGTAAGCAGGGATACAACAGTATATGCATATAGGGCACATTTTTAAACAATAATTGCAAATAACCCCAAAAAAATACCTGCAGGTTCAGGGCCAGGTTGGCCCAGATCCTCTTCGTCCAAGGTGGGCCAGTGGATGTGTGAAGATGGGGCAAAATGTCTGGGAGGGATAAAGGGGAGGGGTTGGATTCAGGAGTGGGTGCATCAGAGGAATGTGGATGGGTAGGACAGGGGAGGGAGGGGTGATTTGGATTTGGGGAGCAGGAGAGGGATGGGAAATAGGGATGACCAGGTCAGGGGAGGGTGGCAAAATTTGGGAGGAGTGGGCAGGGGAGGAGATGGTGGGAGTTGGGGAGAGGGGTCGGGCAGGCCTCTGTCTAGGTCTCTGGATCCGCTCCTGACCTAAATGATGTATAGTTTGTAATATTAGCAAATATGTATACCCAAAAACATTTTTAATGTGAAACATTAACCCTAAAGAAAATATTAATGTTAAAAAAAACAATAACATGGTCTCATTTAGCCCGAAAAAAATGCATACTGCACACATGCACACGCATTAATGCAAATTTACATTAGCAAAGACAAAAAGTAATAAGAGATTGTCATAGATATATAAACATTCTAATATCCACTTATGCCGACGGATCCTCATCCGAAGATGCGCAAGCAGATGTGGTGCCCGGCGGCGTAAATCCGACCACCGGCGCTCTAATTGGCTGATGGTCCTCCAATATCCCAAGGCCCGCAGCCTGCGCTGCACCTCCGCGTATGCCCGGCGCTTGCGTTGGTTTGTGGGGGGGGCAGCATGTCAGTAATTCTCCTATCAATTACTTCAGTGAGCACCAGCAGCTCAACCCATGTAAAAAACTGGCTCTCATGATGGTAATGGTTTGTTTTTTACACAAATCAGTTTTATTACAGGGCCCCCTAAATTTTGATTGGCTAATGTACTTTCATAAATAACATGAAGAATTCTATTGGTCAATGTGTGAGTCATGTGAACAACCCCTAAAAATATATTGTGACTTATGATTGGCTTGCTGCATTTGGATGCGTTAGCAACAACCCGGAAATAAAACAATTTCTAATTTATAAATCTAAATAAAAGCTATTAAAAAATCAAACAGCCTTTGGATTGAAAAAAAACAAGATTCTATGGACCAAAATGAACTCAAAACAAACAATAAAGTTTATTTACATAAAAAAAAAAAAAAAGATTGAAAACTTTCGACCAACAATGAAGTAAATTAAGGTAATGATTGGCACCAATCGATTCACGGATGTTTGACGAAGGAGAAACAAGGCAATCGACAAATGAGAGGCCTACTTCCGGTCCTAATTGTGTGAGCGAACACTTCATCCAAAAACAAGTAGTGCGCTCGCTATTTCGGACACTCGTTAGCTAGAGGAGGGGTTGTGGAAATATGGGGCGGAAGACTCGCTACGAGCGACCACACGTGCGAGCGCTTGGTTTGACATTTGGACGGACGTACCTCCTGCGGGCGAATGGCTGATTGCGTCCGGCTCTGAATCAGGCCCTTGGTTCAACAGAATGAACAGGTGAGAAAATGTAACTGGAAGTTCCAAAAACTGAATGCTAAAATCCTGAACTGTAATGGTTAATGCAAGCAAAATGAGCTGTAAACAGTAATGTCCTGGATTGTACTGATAAGTACAGGTACTCTGGATGGAACTGGGAGCAAACTAGGGGGTATATTTAATAGAATGAAGGTTTTTAGAAGTGGAGATGTTGTCCATAGCAACTAAGAAGATTCTATTTAACATTTATCTAGCACCTTCTAGAAGATAATAGTTAGAATATGATTGGTTGCTATGGGCAACATCTCCACTTCTAAACACCTGCATTTTAGTAAATATACCCCTTGGAATATGACACAACAAACCCTTGGCACTAGGTAATGCTGGAGATATATTGCAGACAGGGACAGAGCACTTGGTAATGCTGAAGATGTATTGCAGACAATCAGAGTACTCAGGGCCAGATTCTAGGGGCGGTGGACAGGCATTTGCCCTGGGGCCCCAACACTGCTGCAAACTTTGCCCCCTGCCCATTTCCCTATGGAATTACCAGTACCAGGAGCAGCAGCTCAAGGCACCAGCCACCACTACATCAATGTGACAGGTCACCGGCCAGCTAGGAACATCATCCGCATCCGCAAAAGCTTCTCTGTCAGTGCCGGCAGGCAGTGGATTTACAACCCCTGCAGCCGCAAGGATCTGTTGGCTCAGCACACTGCAATGGCCCCACTGAAACAGGTCACCCAGCAGCATCTTCAGTGCTGCTAGGTTGATCAGGAGAACCACCACAGCCTACCCACTCCCAGTACATACTGCGTGAACTAACACATCTTGCCCTTAGCACCTCCTTTATTTCCCCCTTTCCTTCGTCGTGTCTATGTTAGTGTGTTATAGTATGTTTATCTAGAGATGCCATTAGCTACTACTGTTCACAGTTAATTTAAAGTCCTCATTTGAGATCCCTTGAGTTTGCAGTGCTGCAAATTCACATCTGAATATCATTGTGTTTGCTGTAACCCTACAAATAAATAAATTATGGCTACTGATTTTTTCATTAGCATCCTGTATTTACATTATAGATGCATCTATTATTCTATCAAAGCATTACTGTAGATTTGTGTTTATACTGTATGGCGGCAGCAGTGGCAACAGGTGTGTGGGTGGTAGGGTCACTGCCGGCAGCATCGCAGACATGCAGTGATGTAACTAGGGGGGGTTGAGTGGAGCTTGTGCCCTGGGTGCTGTGGCAAGCCCTGCAGAGGGGGGTCTCGCCGCCAGGGTATCGTACCAGCATGCCTGCTCTCCTGCTCCCTTCCACGCCACCATTGTGTCCTGTGTTCTCTTTTAACAATCAGGCAAGTGTGCCTGCTGGAATGGTGCTGCCTGTAGGGGGAGCTGTAGCAGAAGTGCCCAGCCCCTCCTAGGCAGTCTTCTTCCAGGACTAGAGCTGCCTTCCATCTGCACCGGGTGAGGACTCGGAATGAATGTTCCCTCCCTGAAGCTCACACTCTCCCACAGCCTGGTGAGTTACTAGGGCAGGGGGGCTTCAGGTGGATGGCTAAGCTGCCGTGAGGGAACGTGTCGGCGGCTGCATGGCTAAGCTGCCACGGGGGGATGTGTTGGCAGGTGGATGGCTAAGCTGCTTGGGTGTCGGCGGGTGGATGGCTAATCTGCCACGGGGGAGTGTTAATTGTGGAGCCAGGGGAGGGGTATGGGGGGCTGCTGGCTGCATTTGGGTGAAATAAGTGTGTGTGTGTCTGTATAGTGTGTGTGTCATTGTGTGTGTGTCAGTGTGTGTATAGGTGTTAGTCTGTGTGTGTAAGAGTCGGTGTGTGTGTATGTGTAAGTGTGTGTGTGTGTCAGTGTGTGTATATATATGTGTCAGTGTGTGTGTGTGTCAGTGTGTGTGTATGTGTCAGTGTGTGCGTATGTGTCAGTGTGTGTGTCAGTGTGTATATGTGTCAGTGTGTGTGTCAGTGTGTGTGTGTTTGTGTGCTGAGAGACAATGCAGTAGGTGGAGGTGATGGTGTCCTGAGAGATGACATTGGGGTAGGTGATAGTGTATTGAGAGATGACGCAGGGAGGTGATGGTGTGTTGAGAGATGACGTGGGGGTGATGGTGTGCTGAGAGTTGACGCAAGGGGTAGTGGTGATGGTGTGGCTGAGAGTTGACACAAGGGGGTGGTGATGGTGTGGCTGAGAGTTGACACAAAGGGGGAGGTGATGTAGGGGAGAGATGATGGTGTGCTGGGAGTTGACACAGGGGGGCGGTGATGGTGTGGCTGAGAGTTGATGCAGGGGGGAGGTGGCGGTGTACTGAGAGATGATGCAGGTGGGGTGATGATGTGGCTGAGAGTTGACACAGGGGGGTGGTGATGGTGTGGCTGAGAGTTCACACAAGGGAGGAGATGATGTAGGGGAGAGATGATGGTGTGCTGGGAGTTGACGCAGGGGGGTGGTGATGTGTGGCTGAGAGTTGATGCAGGGGGGAGGTTACGGTGTGCTGAGAGATGATGCAGGGGGGGTGATGGTGTGGCTGAGAGTTGACACGTGGGAGGAGATGGTGTGCTGAGAGATGAAATGGGGGAGATGATGGTGTGCTGAGAGACAATGCAGGGGGGAGATGATGGTGTGGCTGAGAGATGATGTGAGGGGGAGTTGATGGTGTGGCTGAGAGAAAATGCAGGGAGGGAGATGATGGTGTGGCTAAGAGACGATGCAGTGAGATGATGGTGTGGCTGAAGGTTGCAGGGGGAAGGAAGTTACACAGGGGGAACGAGTCTGGTTGAACCGCTATCGTATGATGATGACCTTGTTAATATTCCTACACAAACAGGCATCTTCCGGACGATGTGACGTTTATGACTATTGAATACTGACTGAAGACGTCGTCATCTCAGGGAGAATGTATTTCTTCTGAGGTTCCACATTATAAGAAACCACCATATAGGTAAGGTCCATATGGAATGGAAAGGAATGTATCAAGAGTGACAAGGAATGGGTGGCGTCTCAAGTTGGCACGCCCCATTTTCAGTACCCATGCCCCTTCCGGTATGTGACGCCCATTTTTTTACGCACGCCTTCAGAGTGCAAACTATAATTTTGTAAATGTGGTGGGGGGGCGCTAATCTTAAACTTGCCCTGAGCTCCGAAGACCCTAGCTATGCCACTGCAGACATGATGTACTATGCTATCGGTAAGGAGTAGCGGTGTGAGCAGTGGGTCAATATTTTAGGTGTGGGGGCGGGGGGGGGGCTGGGGCACCCTCTAGCTTTAATTTGGCCCTGAGTGTACTTTGGTAATGGTAGAGTGCTCTCAGGATTGGCAATATATGTAGCAGTCTTTGCAACAGCAATGGACACCTTAGGGTGTAATAGCGGGATGCAATTGGAAACACAAATCTCTGAGAACTGGAATAGCAGCTGTAGTCAGAAGCTAAGGAGTCTGACAAAATGAACTGGCCACGAACGTACTGTGGAGCAAGTCAAAATGAGTCAGGTGCAGACCACAGCTACTTAATTAGGGAATTATCCCAGGCTGCAGGATCACTGTTGGGCCAAGGAACTAGACAGGATGGAATGTGCTAGACAGGCACAACTGGAAAAGGAGTGTGGTACTGCAAGGGATCGTAACACCATTTACTAATGTGTGGTTCCATCCTGATTTATTCTGGTTATATGAATAGGTTGTCTGCCTAGTCGCTGGATGTATATAGGGCTGATATTATTAGCAGTGTAATGGCACACATCCACTTGCAGACATCAAAATTACTGCACGATTACGACATTGTAATCGTACAGTCATTGGCAGTCTGTGCTGTGTCTACACTGAACGTTCAGTCATTCAGTGTAGGCACATCAATCATCCACTACCATGCTCAACCTCACATTATCGTCAGGCTGTACAGCATTATCATGTGATTATTGATGTCTGAAACGACCAGTGCATCGCTGGTAATTTCCGACATAAAAGTGCACAATTTGTACACGATTACTGAGCGATTGCACGATTACGATGTAATTGTGCAATCGCTCAGTATTATCGCTAAGTGGATGTGTGCCTTAAGTGTTAATAGCGTATTGGGTGACACAACCTGTTTTGGATAATGAGACTATCAATATGAAATGCGAACACATGTTCTGGGAGCAGTAGTTCTCTAGACAGAATGTTCAACCAGGGTATAATTCAATTGGACCACAGAAAAAAAAGATTCCCTCCAGCACACTGCAGCAATATCAACAAAAAATACTTAAATCCTACATGATAATAGAGATTCAGAGGTATTAGTTACATACATTTGCAAATATATGAATAAGCGCCATGCCTGGCGATATATCATATTGTTGATATTGCTGCAGTGAGCTGGAGGGAATCTTTTTTTTCTGTGGTTCAGTGTAAACCACGCCCTTTACAAGCACCTGTGCTATGCCATTAAGCTGATATGAGCGACCACCATACTTTTTGTTTATAATTCAATTGGCCAGGGTACATTTGGCATTAAATATGTAATGCAGTTGTTAATGCTGGTGGCAGTTAATCCACACGTGGAACATCTTACCCAATTCTTAGATTTATTGGATCAGAAAGCACAACAGTAGTATATGACACAGGGACAGGGGCATATTTATAATGGGTGCAGGGTGTGCACATGGGCTCTGGGTCAAAGGGGTGCCCTCACGGCACACCCTGCACCCATATTTTTTTATACTTACCTCTCCAAAGTCCCACGGAGTAGGGCTACACAAAATGCCTGGAAAATAGCCACCGCAACCATTTTCCCTGCGTTTTTCAGATGCGTAGTAGGAAATCACTGGGAAAATGGCTGACATGTCATTTTCCTGGGGACCTGCACATGCGCAGTAGTCTCCGGGCACAGAGTAGTGTCTGGATTCTACTGCTGCTGTCAGTTCACTGACGGCAGCCATAAAAAGAGGAGGGGGCCCTGGATGGGGAGTGAACACGGGCACCCTCCTGTCTTAATACACCCCTGCAGGGCCGCAACTAGGGGGGGCTAAGGGGGCACGTGACTCAGGTGCCGGACTTGAGGGCGTACCGGGGAGAGGCTGCTGGGAGGCTAGGTTGCTGGTCTTGTGAGTTTGGAGCCGCATCCCAGCCTTGAGAGGCACAGAAACACCGTCAGTCTAATGTGATGCCAGTCGCCAGCCAATCAGTGCTCACAGACCCTGCAGCCCATCAGCAGAGGCTGCCGGACAGTTAGCTCCAATTGGTTCATGAGCATCGCCACATTACAATGATGGCAGTACTGACAGTTCCGAAGAGTGTGGCAGCCCCCAGTCCCGTGCAACCCCGAGCTCACCCACTAAGAGGATTTGGCATAATGTATATGGGGCATTACTGTGGCATAATTGTATAAGGGGCATTACTGTGGCATAATGTGGCTTAATGAATAAGGGGCATTACTGTGACAGAATGTGTTAAAAGGGTCATTAATGTGTGTTATAAGGGGCATTACTGAGGCATTTGGTGCCCACCCCAAAAAATACAACATAGAAGACGAAAAGGGTGTGTGGCTTTGTGACACAAAGCCACACACCCTTTTCGTCCTCTATGTTGTATATTTTTTGGGGGGCGCCAAATTATGGCCTTGGCCCGGGTGACAAAAATCCTAGTTTTGATCCTGGCCCCTGCACAGGGATATATGTAACAGCAGTTTGCAGAATATATAAGTAATAGCAGCCTGGAGCTTAGGGTGCTGCTGGGTGTTGTAGTGTGCTGGTCATGATTGTGGTAAATACAGCAGCAGATAGCAGCACGAGTGACCTTTATGCTAGCGGTGGTTATACAGTGTACTTTTTGTTTGGTATTGCAGCTCTGCATGCTGTGAGTATCCTGGATCCAACCATCCACATGAACACCAGGAAGTAGCCATGCATGGAAACACTGTTCATGTGTAGTAGCGCATGTCAGAGGTCACGCCAGTCTAACTAACTCCGGCAGGTCCTAATGATCAAGTCAGTCTACCTTGTCAGAATACTGGGAGCAGAAAGTGTAGGAGTGCACACTTTTCGATAACTTCCCATGCTCAAAACTGACATCCATCACGACATACTATAATATATGATCATCACACAATTTGTTATCTCTCTTCTGTAATGGGAAACAGTGAGGGTTAGGCAAATAAATGAAACAAGTAAAGTATCAACAATTTAAATAAAATATGTTCCAGTCACATTCCTGCAAGAAAAGACACTGAGGGGTAAATTTACTAAAGTGAGAGTTTTTAGCAACCAATCAGATTCTAGCTATTATCTTCTAGAAGGTGCTAGATTAGTTGTTATGGGCAACATCTCTTATTCTAAAAACTCTCACTTTAGTAAATATACCCCATAGCATGGAAAATCAGAAATTGGTCAACATTTCAACTGCACTTACTAAAGCATTCTCCATCAGATCCCTGATAAAATGGTGTTTAGTAGCAATGTTGATGGCCCTCTCTGAAGAAGACAAATTCAAATGACACTTCGTACCAGGGAGTAAATTTACTAAGAATCGAGTTTGGTCGAGTTTTGTTTTTTTCAAACTCGAATTGCATCACCAAAACTCAGGTGAGTTTTTTTTGTTTTTATTTTTGCAAATTTACTAAGAAGTGAGTTTAGGTGAAAGTGAATTTTTCGATGGTGAAGCAAGCCGAGATTTCTCGGGTGAGATTGTTTCAAACTCGGGTGAGAAATCTCTTTTCTGTTTCACGTCATTTTTTTTGGCGGGGACTGAGCTCTGATTCTTTGCGGCTACGTGTGAATAAGTCCAATTACTCGCCCGAGAACACCGGAAACGTTTTAAACAAACCTTTTATAGTTGTTTTGATTGGTGGAAGTGGTCAAATTTTTTGGAATGTTCAGACAGAATATAAATCCGCACTGTCACGTACGTACCTCATGGGTTTGTGCAGTAGTTAGTGAAGAGAGGGACAGTGAGGAGTTTGGCGGTGAGTTTTTGGGGTATCTATATATGCGATTGTGAGCATATTTTGTCTGGTGCCTATTTGTAGTCTTGTCATTTTCTTGTGGGTGTCTATTTTTTGGTCTCTTGTTGTTTTAATTTGGTCCTGTCAGTGTTCATATCTGTGTGTGTGTGTGTGTTGTGTTGTGTGTGTTGTACATTGGTAGTGGTGGCGGCTTTGTTTTGTATTTGTTTGTCTTTTATTTTTATTTGTAATTTGTTTAATTGTGGAGAGGTGGATGTCTGGGGAGCAGTAGAGACAGGGGGAGATTGAGGGTGTGGAAGTGTCGGGGACCCAGACTCATGTAACTTCTAGTGAGGAGAGTGAGCTTGAGCAACGCCAGAGGGGCAAGACTAAAACAGGCAGAAATGTAAAGTTTACCTTTGATCCGAATGTTGCTCTTTTGACTGAGGTCATGAAGCACCAGCACTTGTTATTTGGCAGACAGGCTGTCCGCACCTCTGCCCGGCGTAAAAGTTCTATTTGGGCAGGTGTTGTCAATGCAGTGAATGCGGTGGGGCCGACTAAGCGTGATGAGAGCCACTGTAAGAAGCGTTTCTCTGACATCAAGCAACATGTTAAAGAGAAGATGGCAGATGAGATGAAGTCTGCCTGTGGTACTAGCGGTGGTGTATTTAGATTATGAGAAACCCCTGAAAGTACTCATACCTTCTAAAGTGGTGCGCAAGAGTTATGTGTGGGACACATATGCCCCTAAGCAGACATGTGAGTTTTTTTTGGGGGGGTTGGTGTATGTTCTGATAGTAACAATGGGTTGTTTTCAGCAAACACTTTCCTGTGTTCTTGTTCAAGCTACTGAAATGGATCATGTGTGTTAATGTATGTACACATTGTTATGGGCAGACTTCTATTTTTTTTTCTATAGAACTTAGAATTTTTTGTGAGTTTGTGTGGTAACCCACAGCAACAAATGTTTAGTTTTGGATTCTCTTGGCAATAGTGCATGATTTGTTTTAGCTGGTTTCACAATGCTTGCTGTGTTGTTTTTAGAATATTTGAAATACAATTGTTTTTTATTTTACAATCAACTTTTATTTATATTCAGTGCTTTGGATATTTTATCTATAGTCTACCAACACAGTTTGTACTGTATTTTATTGGATACAAATAATTTATTTATTTTTTTTTAAATAAGGACTAGTCGATTTTTTAAGTTTGCATACAAGTTATTCTATCTTTATGTAGAGGTGATGTGCATTCCTCAGCAACACACATTAGTAACTATGATCTTTTGTAGTAAATGACAATGTCATTAATTATGCATAAACAGATTATTATTCATGGTTAATTGATCTCAACAACAAATATCAGACATGTGTTTTAAAAAAACTATATATATATCTTTCATATACTAGCAAAGAAACAATAAAAAAGGACACTTCCACAATGGGAGCAGCTGCAGCAGCAGGAGTCAGAGGATGCTGGTAAGTTAAGGGCCACTAGTCTTTTTAAGACACACAGTAAGGTAAATTACATAATGACTCTGTGAATGTTGCTCTGTAGGTCCTTCCAATCTGCCCCCTAAAAAAAGGCTCATAACACCACAGTCATTAGAACAGCCAACAACACCACCAAGATGTCAGGATGTGGTTGTTTTTTTCTTGGTGACCCTCTTCACCTCATCTGGATGGTGAGGTTTTGTTGAACTGAAATTGGATAGATATATGTTGATTAGGTAAATATGCATTTTGCATTCATGCTTTGTGGTGTTAAAAGCTATATAGGCATATTGTTGGGAAAAGGAAATGTGTGTTTGCTCACCTTGTTTTGACTTTGTCCAGTTGCTGTTATGTTCATTTTCCTTTGGTGTAGTCTGAAAGAATTGTTTTTTTCTGGATTTTTTATTGTTTTCTTTTTTTTTTAAGTACCACTATCCTCCTTTTTTAACCTTTTGAGGTATATATGGCCCTTGAAGCAAAAATATTACTGTTAGTTTTCATTTAATGAGTTATTCTCTAAAACTCTATTTTGAAGCATTTAAAAAAAAAATCTCTCTTCTCTTGTTGTATAAATGTAATTTGCATTGGTTTTGAACCCATCTCATTATTGCATAAATGTAAATTTTCCAAACTTAAATAAGTCAGACTAAATGAGAAGATCAAATTACTGTCCAGATTGCCTGTCTGAGGTGGTTATGTTTTACCTGTTGGAATAGTAGTTGGTTTACAATTGACTTGTATGTCCTGCACACTGTACATCATGCTTTGTTTTGTGGTTGATGAAGTACTGGGTGTCATGTTCCAACAGTACAGTTGTTGTTGGATTATTTGCCCTTTTTAGGCAAATAAAAGACTTGATCCTGAAATATAATGTTCCTGAAATAAAAAAGGGGGTTAAGCTGTGCAATATTACAAGTAGAACCCTGGTTTTGTTTTGTTTTTTTTATTTTTGAAAAAATCGAATTAAGTTCCCCATTAATCAAAGGAAAAGAAACTGCAATCCTGGACCATGATAATTTAATTATAGTTGAGAATATAGTCAACAAAGTACTTTTAAATCGGGATCAACATATATGTTTGAATGTTTTGAAATGTTTACAAACAAGAAAATGGTATACATTGTTTAAACATGCAAAAACACAATGCTTACCCAAGTGTCTCTTATAGATTCGTCTGAACAACCTGGCCTTTCCCAAGACACATTTTCAGATGCTGAAGGCCTAGACGAAAATGAAGAACAGAATACATGAACACTTATCCCTCCAACGCCAACTATGCCGACAACAAACACTGTGCCATCCACTCCACCCATTTTACTATCTACTCCACCACCTCCACCTCCCCAGCCAGAATCAACATACATATGTTTGCATTCCAACAGCAACAAATAGATTTGCTACACAGACACATCACTCAAAGTGAAACAATAAATAAAATAGGACACCGACACACAAAGAACCAGATGGCTCATAGAGTAGAGTTAACACGGATGACCCACACTATGGAGGAAATTAGACAAAGCAATGTGCGTTTGGAGGGCTCACACTTACGCCAAAATGATAGTGCATTTAGTAGAAATACAAAACTCTGCTTCTAGAGATTTCTCAGGAATATTACAGAGTATAGGCACACAGATTTTAGGCTGCTTACCAGAAAATACTGCAAGCATCACGTCAAGCAGCTCTTCCCAGGCACCAACCCCAATTGCTACGAATACGAGGTGGCAACCAAACAAGCCAGGGTGGCAGGGGTTGCTCTAAGTGAGGTCTGCAATTAAATAATGGTTTAATGTGAACAAACACATGGTGGCTAAAATTGACATATATTGCCTTTTCACAAATTGACTAAAATGTTAGTAACACCAAAGTGTTCAACATAGAAATGTTGTTTGGGTTGTAAAAGTTACAAACATTGATAAAACTAAGGAACAACTCTAAAAATAAAAAAAGTTTTGAAGTGCATGATTAGTGTATTTTGTCATTTTGGGACATATTCCTTGGATATATATTTTGTAACACCAAAACAAAGAGTATATTGTTAAACTTGTTCAGGCTTAAATCTAAATATAGCATACAAACTAACTATGTTGTAATGTAAGTTACAAATGTGTTTCACAATCGAATGTTATATGTCTGTTGTGGAACAAATACAGAACACATATGTGTATGTTTGCAAAGTTAACATGTATATTTGGTGTGTCTCGAGCCACACGTTGTGGAGAATGTAATGGTACATTTAGTACATGCATTTTTTTTTTCGCGAAGCATTAAAAAAAATGGCATTGTGCATTGTTGACATTTCTATAGTTAACATATGCATTAACAATGTGGTTTGGAATAAGTATACATATCCAAAGTTTGGATACTAAACAACATAAATAAACATTTTGGAAAGAGAACACATGGCTCAATATTGTTTATTTAACACATTTGGATGGGCTTAAGTTTAGCCCAAGTATTATCCATGTAATTTTAAGGATACGTTTAGGGTATAATAAATGCAGCACAAACCCAAAACAAACCAAATAGACAGTACAACAATCATTGTTGGCCTATGTGCAACAAACATACACATATTCAACATAGATTAGGGAACTACAATCCTATTTACAAAAACATACAGCACACCAGCAAATTGGGCAAAACAACTAACCTTGCAAAAATGGTTGAAGTTTTATAGAATAATTGAGTTTGTGTAAGTTTATGTTTAAGAATGCAACATTCAGGCAGTTCAAAGGGCCAACACAATGTAAATGCATCAAAGTGCAGTGAAAGCCTACTTCACAATATACACTTTGTAAACTACACATTCAAAATGGTTTGTAACAAACTAAACATTAAACATGTGAGAAATTACACTTGCCAGTAAAGTGCTCCACAATGAGATTCTGCCTCACCTGTCTTCCAGGTTCTGTGCTCCAGCTGTCGCCTGATGCCTCCAAAATTCCAGCCTGCTGGCTGTCCTCCACATAATCAGTGGTTAAAGGCTGCTGCAAACACATATTATGCAAAAGACAGCAGCAGAGCACAATATCTGACACTTTACTGGACGCATACAAACTCCACCACATTTATCTAGACAACGGAACCTAGACTTTAAAAGACCAAATGTACGTTCTATCACACATCTGGTGGACTTATGTGTATCAGGGCCGGTTCCAGGGGTCGGAGCACCCTGTGCCGGCCCCCTCCAGAGCATCCTATCTTTGTGCGCGGTGATACCACGTGCAACTGGAAATGGTGGTGTGGCCTAATTAGCATAGGACACGCCCCCTATGTGACGTTATTAGGAGGCGTGTCACTAGCTGGGCTTTCTCCAGCCCTCTCCCGTCACTGAATGAATGCCGCGTGCATGAGCGCAGCATCCATTCCGAGTCTCCGGGGTCCGGCACTGCCGCACAACTGCGGAGGTGGGCTTCCCCAACCTCCCAATTTAACCACCCGTGGGCCACTCCACCAATTTACCCCAAGGAGTGAGAAAAGCAACTGCAGGTACGAATTCTTCCACTTCCTACACAGCACTTGATGCTCTCACACACCATACATGCCTACTTTCCCAGGAATCGCTGGAGGCTCCCGATTTTTCGAGTAACCCCCCACACCCCCGGAAGAGTAGGCATGTCTCCCGCATCCCGCCCACGTCCTAGTGAAGTGGGCGGGATGAGAAGATTTTACCTGGAATTTTCGGGTCCGTAGGGAAGGGGTGGGGCTAAAAGGCGCAAATCGAGTAATTTAGTCCCGCCCCCTCCTCAGGGACCCACGAATGGCGGGAGTTTTCTGTAAAGGGGGCAGGGCTTAATGACGTTTATCATCTCCCCCGCCCCCGAAGAGGAGAGCAGCAGGTCCCTTCCTGCTGCTCCCGGAAAGCTGCCCAGGAATGTCGGTAAGTATGTCTCACACCTCACACTTCATGGGCACTCACGTTGGAATTTAGGACCTGTAGTAGATCTCCTCACTTGCAATAATAGCTTGGTTTAGGATCATCAAGTATCTGAGGTACAGTACACAAATAAAAATATATACAGTCAAAATGTCGACATTGACAATATTTGTCTGTATATTTGATGGTCACGACCATCGCGGCCATCAAAATGCACGCTCGTATAGCCTGTGGGTGGTGACCCACAGCTATACGAGCGTCCAGGAGGACGCTCCATTTTCATGGAGGCCGGCCCTCATTCAGAGCGTGCGCTCTGCTCAGAGCGTACGGCTCTGAATGAGGGCCTATGTCAGCATTTTAACTGTCGAAATTTTAACTGTATACATTTTGGTTGTCGACCTTATGGTTTGTCTTTATTTTAACTGTCTATATTTTGACTGTTGACATTTTGAACCTGTCAACATTTATTTTTTTTAATGCTGACCTTATGACCCTGTCGACCTGTTGGTTGTTGACATTTTGACCATGTCAACATTGGTGTCAACATTTTGACTGTCTAAATTTTGACTACATCCCCTAACGAGGCCCTATCCACTTTCCATTGGGACACACTCAATGCAAAATTTGGTCTTTCCTGGGTTGTTTGCTGGGTTATACAGCACAGTAGTTACAGATTATGCTGCTTGTTAGCGGATGTATCCTCAATAAAAAATAGATACCCAACATGCTCCCTGCAACTGTTATAAGTTCTGGGTTATACAATTGTTTATAAGGGTAAAATAAAATAAGAAAGTAAAACAATATCTATTCTGCTACTGAATAGTTCTGTCCTACGCATTGCCTAATTAGTAAATACAGTATAGCCTGGACTAATGTCTGGAAAAATGTAATAACTGTTTTTACCCTGTGATAATATGGTAAAAGAAAATAAATATAATTGTTTTTGCTTTGTGAAACGTAACCTCTAATATTCAGAATGCAGTGTAGTCACGTTTTTCTTCCTTTTACAGTATGACACGTATTGTATAATCTAAGAAAAAACAAATACCTTTTAGTCTAGCCAATAAATGCATGGTCATAAAAACGATATTCCATGATGCAATGCTCTTAGTGATTCCATCTGAAGACAAAACAATTCTCTCTGACTATTACAATCTAGCCATGAACTGTAGCAAAATGCATGTTTTCCATAAAGAACAATCAAACTGAACTAAGGGCCTGATTCAGAGCCGCTCGTAAGCGGCCGCTCGTTCGTTCCGAGCGATGTTTGCCCAACTGCGCATGCGTACGGATCGTAATACGCATGCGCGAACCAGTCAGTGCGGCCGAAAATCGTTTGTTCGCTAAATAGCGAATGCCTGCTATTTTGAGTGACAGGAGGAGGCGTATGTGGGTGGTAACAGGGGAAGGTGCTTGAAAACGGGGAGTGGAGATCAGAACGCAGGCGTGCTTAAAGGTCAAAACGGGCGTTTTATGGGTGTGCATAATTAATACAGCAGCGTCATTGACCACGTCACTGGGTTATTTTATAGCCAGAACTGCTTGCAAAATTGTGGTAGCAAAAACCAACCACAAGAATAGCGAGCAGTTCATACACTGGTCGATGTACTAGATTAATCTAATAAATAGCGGACATGACGTAGGATGCGAGCGGCCAGGGGGCGTTTTTTCAAAATTACGTTCGCTAACGTTGTTTTGTTCGCTCGTTCAGACCTAGAGGCGTGAACAGACCGCAAAGAGCGAACGGTTCATTTGAATAGCCACCCCTATTTTCTGGACGAGCGAGCGCTAATTGAGTCCGGCTCTGAATCAGGCCCTAAGCGCCATATTCAGCAGTGCACGCTAGTGCACTACTGAACGCAGATTCCCGATGTTTGGGAATCTGCGCAGGTGCAGGGCCCATTCTGTGAGTTTGCAGAATGGGTCCTGCTAACTCGCTTGCAGACTGGCAACAGACTGTCAGTGATTGACAGTCTGCTGCCATTTGTGGGCGGGGAGGGGGTGGCGATGCCCTCCGTTTTCCGAAACGGACGTCTATCGCCACCATTGCGGGTGTGGGAAGAAGCCAGAAGGTTGCTATTACCGGAAAAACGCGTAAAGGACGGAGATCCTGATCAGCTCTAACGCTCCAGCTCACCCCGCTTACAGATCCACCTGTGCCTGTATCCCGGCAGTGCTCAAACGGAGACGGAGACCAGTTCACACTGAATGCTCAGTGTTACCTCATTGGAGACAGCAGTCCTGTCACTGCCTGTGTTTGTATCTCAGCATTGTTCAGATAAAGACAACTCCACACTGAAAACCCAGTGTTATCTTACTGGAGAAACTAGCAACCACGTTACTGCCGCATCACTCAGTGCTGTATGAGTGACTGCACCGGACCACACCGGATTGCCTAACGAATTCAAAAGCCTCCTTGCACTCCCGCTGACGAGCGGCTGAGAGCACGTCTCCATTAGACTCCTACCAGTGAGTACACAATCTTTAGCACTTAATTCACAGTTTTTCATATGCCTGAACTTTTGACACTACAAGTGGATTATACCCAATACATTATATTGCACACTGAAGGTTGAAATTGTCAACTGGATATATATGCTGGCAAGCATCTATTGAAGAACAGATAGATAATTATTTTAACCATCCAAACATCCATATATCAGCAATTGATAGAGCTTGATCAGATCTCAGCACTGGATTATATATTTGTATTTATATTTATTTGTTTTATTGTTTGTTATAATGCTAGCTTGTGAATAAATACATTGGTTTTATCATTGTTTGGTTTTCTAAACCAGCGCTCCACATCCATCTATGTCCTATACAGAACTACACATATACAGAGCACACACACAAAAAAAATGAAGCCAGTGATGTACTGTAGTTCCAAAAGCAAGTATCATGGCAGTACTTCTATTTCCACAATACCTGTCCTGTTATCAGCATCTCAGAATGGTAGCAATAGATTAAAATTAGAGTTTGTTCTTTGAATATATATTTATTTAAAATATATAAACAGTTTTTTTACACCCAAATTGTCTGTATATGGTAGTATCCTTTTTATATTTTTTCATTCCAATATGCTCCCTGTATTTCAGATGGCTGCTGTGTGTTCTCCTTGAAGACCGTCATTGAAAAAGTCTCAGTTTGGATGTGTACTAAAAGGGGATGAGAAAGAAGCATCTTCTAGTGTAGTAACGGAAACCATAATCCAAAGGAACTTCTTTTCCCTCTGCTAGGTTAATGTCATGATTGGGCTCTAGGAGAGTTGTTTTTCTGACACGATAGGGAGACAAGGAGCCCAAAGAATACAAACCAACGTGGAGAGATTCAGCTAGGAATCCCATGTAGTGGCATAACTAGGGTATTTGGAGCTCAGGACAAGATGAAAAATGGAGCCCCCTATGTGTGTGTATGTGTTCCAAAAATGACACACCATTGTTTTTTCATCACTCTGGGAGCATTCCTTTCCATTCCATATGCACCTTAATGCCCCCAGTAGTAGTGCCCCTTACCCCCTGTTGTAGTGCCCATTATGCAGTGTCCCTAGTAGAAGTGCCCCTCATGCAATGTCCCCAGTAGTAGTGCCCCTTATGCAATGGCTCCTGTTGTAGTGCAGATTATGCAGTGTCCCCAGTAGTGCAATTTATGTACTGCCCCCAGTAGTACCCCTTATACAGTGCCTGTTATGCATTGCCTCCTGTAGTGCCCAATATATACTGCCCCTTCTACATTGCCTCTTATACAGTGCCCCAGTAGTGGCCAATATACAGTGCCCCTTATACAGTGCCCCCAGTAGTGCCCATTATGCAGTGCCCAATATATTGTGCCCCCAGTAGTGTCCCTTATATATTGCCAACTATGCAGTGCCCAATATACAGTGCCCCCCGTAGTAGTGACTTTTACACATAAAACAGGTAAACACACACAAAGAGACAAAATTATACTTACCTGAATTGCTGCTCCTGCGCCCGCTCAACACTATGAGAGAGACGTCATGACATGTTTCCCTTCACCCAGTGCAGGGGCCAGAAGGCAGAGCTCATGAGTGAGCTCCAGTCTAGCTCTGGCCCTGGGTGCAGCAGCCTGTCTGACTCTCATTGGCTGCTAAAACAAACACACCGCCACTGGGTAGTACGAGTGTACTACCCGGCGCCGGCGGCAATGTGTTTGTTAAGCACTGACCTGGACGCCAGCCGGCAGTGCCCCCTCCATCATACCTAGCCCAAAGCAGGCAAGGTGTGAATCCACACCTTGCAGAGTCCAGAGTTTGCTATTTAAAAAGAGTAACAACTGCAAAGTGCTGAAGATGGGCCAAAGGACTGAAATTGAATCAAATAACTCATCTCTTTCTTCTGCAATGTTTTTTTTGGACTCTGGATTTGCAAAAGAGACAAAGAGACAGTTCCTGGCAGTAGCTCCCCCTTCTATAGACAGATTCCAGATGCCCCCAAAAAGTTTTCTTTTTCCAGAAAGGCATCTTGGGCATAAAGCATCATAGATCATCAGTGAATGCTTCCTCGAAATAAGAGTCTACTGTAAGTCCAGAGGGCCTAATTCAGACCCGCTCGCGCTCCTGAGCGCTCGAAAGCAGGTCGGTGTTGGTCCACTGCGCATGCGCATGATGGACCCGGCTCCTTCGTGCACATGCACGAGACCCGGATAGCGATGGGCAAGCTGTCGCTATGGGTCTCGCTACAAAGGGGGCGTGCTGTCGATGGTGAGTGACAGCACGCCCCCTTTGGTGGGCGTGTTGGGGACGTGGCTGCCCAGACGGAGGCGTTCCCATGGGAACGCCTACCATCTGGGGCCGGCCCCACTGACATCACAAGTGATGTCAGTGGGAGTGCTTTCGGCTCTGATAGAGCCAAAAGCACTCCAAGGCTTGCGGCAAGGAGACCCTACCACAAGGGTCTCGTCGCAAGCCCGATGGTCGCAATGGTCTTGACTAGGGGTGAGCGGGTTCGGATTTCTGAAATCCGAACCCCCCCGAGCCCCCCCGATCCGAGTCTGATCCGAGTCAGGCTCGACTTTTCCCGCCTGACTCGGATCTGAAATCGAGGCAAAACGTCATCATCCCGCCTTCCGAGTCTCGCGGGTTTTGGATCCTATATAAGGTACCCGCGTCGGCGCCATTTTCTCACTCGGCTGTGGACAGTGAAGAGGGAGGGTGGGAGTTAGGGCTGTGTAGTGTAGTGTAGTGTAGTGCTGCTGTTGTCCACTACTTCAAAGTCCATAGGGGCTGGCTGTGTTGTGCTGTGCTGCTGTTGTTAATAGGGGCTGTGTCCACTACTTCAAAGTCCATAGGGGCTGGCTGGACTGTGTTGTGCAGTCAGTTCTCCATAGGGGCTGTGTCCACTCCAAAGTCCTGTGCAGTGTCCCAGTCCTAAAGGAGTGCTGCAGTGTTGTCCAGGGGGTGCTCTGTCCATCAGGGGTGCTACCCCCAAGTGCTAAAAAAATAATATATTTTCTGTGTTTGTGAATTGTGTGCGCAGTAGCCGCACGTGCATCAACAAAGTAGTGCCAAGCGTGTGCCTGTGTCATAAGTAAAGGGCCGGCTGGCTTGACCGTTAAGGGTGCTGTAACCCCCGAAAGTACACTCCAGTCCAAACCAAAAAAAAAATTATTTTCTGTGTTTGTGAATTGTGTGCGCAGTAGCCGCACGTGCATCAACAAAGTAGTGCCAAGCGTGCGCCTGTGTCATAAGTAAAGGGCCGGCTGGCTTGACCGTTAAGGGTGCTGTAACCCCCGAAAGTACACTCCAGTCCAAACAAAAAAAAAAATTATTTTCTGTGTTTGTGAATTGTGTGCGCAGTAGCCGCACGTGCATCAACAAAGTAGTGCCAAGCGTGCGCCTGTGTCATAAGTAAAGGGCCGGCTGGCTTGACCGTTAAGGGTGCTGTAACCCCCGAAAGTACACTCCAGTCCAAACCAAAAAAATATATATTTTCTGTGTTTGTGAATTGTGTGCGCAGTAGCCGCACGTGCATCAACAAAGTAGTGCCAAGCGTGCGCCTGTGTCATAAGTAAAGGGCCGGCTGGCTTGACCGTTAAGGGTGCTGTAACCCCCGAAAGTACACTCCAGTCCAAACCAAAAAAAAAATTATTTTCTGTGTTTGTGAATTGTGTGCGCAGTAGCCGCACGTGCATCAACAAAGTAGTGCCAAGCGTGCGCCTGTGTCATAAGTAAAGGGCCGGCTGGCTTGACCGTTAAGGGTGCTGTAACCCCCGAAAGTACACTCCAGTCCAAACCAAAAAAAAATATATTTTCTGTGTTTGTGAATTGTGTGCGCAGTAGCCGCACGTGCATCAACAAAGTAGTGCCAAGCGTGCGCCTGTGTCATAAGTAAAGGGCCGGCTGGCTTGACCGTTAAGGGTGCTGTAACCCCCGAAAGTACACTCCAGTCCAAACCAAAAAAAAAATTATTTTCTGTGTTTGTGAATTGTGTGCGCAGTAGCCGCACGTGCATCAACAAAGTAGTGCCAAGCGTGCGCCTGTGTCATAAGTAAAGGGCCGGCTGGCTTGACCGTTAAGGGTGCTGTAACCCCCGAAAGTACACTCCAGTCCAAACCAAAAAAAATATTATTTTCTGTGTTTGTGAATTGTGTGCGCAGTAGCCGCACGTGCATCAACAAAGTAGTGCCAAGCGTGCGCCTGTGTCATAAGTAAAGGGCCGGCTGGCTTGACCGTTAAGGGTGCAGTAACCCCCGAAAGTACACTCCAGTCCAAACCAAAAAAAAAATTTTTTTCTGTGTTTGTGAATTGTGTGCGCAGTAGCCGCACGTGCATCAACAAAGTAGTGCCAAGCGTGCGCCTGTGTCATAAGTAAAGGGCCGGCTGGCTTGACCGTTAAAGGGTGCTGTAACCCCCAAAGTACACTCCAGTCCAAACCAAAAAAAAAATTATTTGCTGTGTTTGTGAATTGTGTGCGCAGTAGCCGCAGGTGCATCAACAAAGTAGTGCCAAGCGTGCGCCTGTGTCATAAGTAAAGGGCCGGCTGGCTTGACCATTAAGGGTGCTGTAACCCCCGAAAGTACACTCCAGTCCAAACCAAAAAAAAAATTATTTTCTGTGTTTGTGAATTGTGTGCGCAGTAGCCGCACGTGCATCAACAAAGTAGTGCCAAGCGTGCGCCTGTGTCATAAGTAAAGGGCCGGCTGGCTTGACCGTTAAAGGGTGCTGTAACCCCCAAAGTACACTCCAGTCCAAACCAAAAAAAAAATTATTTTCTGTGTTTGTGAATTGTGTGCGCAGTAGCCGCACGTGCATCAACAAAGTAGTGCCAAGCGTGCGCCTGTGTCATAAGTAAAGGGCCGGCTGGCTTGACCTTTAAGGGTGCTGTAACCCCCGAAAGTACACTCCAGTCCAAACCAAAAAAAAATTATTTTCTGTGTTTGTGAATTGTGTGCGCAGTAGCTGCACGTGCATCAACAAAGTAGTGCCAAGCGTGCGCCTGTGTCATAAGTAAAGGGCCGGCTGGCTTGACCGTTAAGGGTGCTGTAACCCCCGAAAGTACACTCCAGTCCAAACCAAAAAAAAATAATTCTCTGTGTTTGTGAATTGTGTGCGCAGTAGCCGCACGTGCATCAACAAAGTAGTGCCAAGCGTGCGCCTGTGTCATAAGTAAAGGGCCGGCTGGCTTGACCGTTAAGGGTGCTGTAACCCCCGAAAGTACACTCCAGTCCAAACCAAAAAAAAAATTATTTTCTGTGTTTGTGAATTGTGTGCGCAGTAGCCGCACGTGCATCAACAAAGTAGTGCCAAGCGTGCGCCTGTGTCATAAGTAAAGGGCCGGCTGGCTTGACCGTTAAGGGTGCTGTAACCCCCGAAAGTACACTCCAGTCCAAACCAAAAAAAAAATTATTTTCTGTGTTTGTGAATTGTGTGCGCAGTAGCCGCACGTGCATCAACAATGTAGTGCCAAGAGTGCGCCTGTGTCATAAGTAAAGGGCCGGCTGGCTTGACCGTTAAAGGGTGCTGTAACCCCCAAAGTACACTCCAGTGCAAACCAAAAAAAAAATTATTTTCTGTGTTTAGCCGCACGTATATATCAAATCGATATAACATAAATGGAGGACCAAACTTTCTCCGATAAAAATAAAATAGGGAAAGATCAAGAACCACTTCCTCCTAGTGCTGAAGCTGCTGCCACTAGTCATGACATAGACGATAACATGCCATCAACGTCGTCTGCCAAGGCCGATGCCCAATGTCATAGTAGAGGGCACATACAATCCCAAATGGCAAAGTTCAGGAAAATGACCTTGAAAAAGACATTTAAATCAGCTGAAGAGAAACGTAAACTTGCCAATATGCCATTTATGACACGGAGTGGCAAGGAACGGCTAAGGTCGATCCCTAGTATGTTCATGACTAGTGGTTCAGCTTCACATGACGATGGAAGCCCTCCTCCCACTAAAAAAATCAAAAGAGTTAAGCTGGCAAAAGCACAGCGAAGAACTGTGCTTTCTAAGAAGATATCACAAATCCCCAAGGAGAGTCCAAGTGTGGTGGTGGTTGCGATGCCTGACCTTCCCAGCACTGGACGGGAAGAGGTGGCTCTTTCCACCATTTGCACGCCCCCTGCAAGTGCTGAAAGGAGCACCCACAGTCCACTTGCTGATATGCAAATTGAAGATGTCACTGTTGAAGTACAACAGGATGAGGATACTGGTGTAGCTGGCGCTGAGGAGGAAGTTGGCGAGGAGGATTCTGATGGTGATGTGGTTTGTTTAAATCAGGCTCCGGGGGAGACAGTTGTTGTCCGTGGGATGAAAAAGCCCATCACGGTCATGCCTGGGCAGAAGACCAAACATTCCACCTCTTTGGTCTGGCAATATTTCTATCCAAATCCGGACAACAACTGTCTTGCCATATGTACCATATGTAAAGGTGAAATAAGTAGGGGTAGGGACGTCAACCACCAAGGAACATCCTCCCTTATACGGCACCTGCAGCGCGTTCATAAAAAGTTACTGTCAAGTTCAGAAACTTTGGCTAAGACCGTAAGCAGTCCAGGGACACCTAAATCCCGTTGTCCTGTTGTATCCAAGCGCCTGCAAACCACACCGTCAACTCCCTCCTCGTCAATTTCCTCCTTAGTCAGGATTGGAAGTAGTCCTGCAGGCCATGTCACTGGCATGACTGACTCTCCTATCCGGGATTCCTCTGGAGGATCCTGCATTGCTACGCCTACTGCTGCCGCTGCTGCTGCTGTTGCTGCTGCTGGGAGTCGTTCATCATCCCAGAGAGGAAGTAGGAATACCACTACTTTTACTAAACAATTGACCCTCCAACAGTCCTTAGCGAGGAGGATGAAGTACGACAGCAGTCATCCTGAAGCAAAACGTATAACTGAGGCCTTGACTGCTATGTTGGTGTTAGACGTGCGTCCGGTATCCGCCATTAGTGCAGTGGGATTTAGACAATTGATGGAGGTAGTGTGTCCCCGGTTCCAAATCCCGTCTAGATTCCACTTCACTAGGCAGGCGATACCGAGACTGTACAGAAACGTCAGAAAAAGTGTCCTCAGTGTCCTGAAAAATGCCATTGTACACAATGTCCACTTAACCACGGACATGTGGATAAGTGGAACAGGGCAGACTAAGGACTATATGACTGTGACAGCCCACTGGGTAGATGTATCACCTTACGCAGCAACGGCAGCAGCGTCACCAGTAGCAGCATCTCAGAAACGCCAGCTCGTTACAAGGCAGGCTACGCTGTGTATCACCGGTTTCAGTAAGAGCCACACCGCCGACAACCTCTTAGAGAAACTGAGGGAAATCATCGCCCAGTGGCTTACCCCACTTAGACTCTCCTGGGGATTTGTGATATCTGACAACGCCACCAATATTGTGCGGGCATTACATCTGGGCAAATTCCAGCACGTCCCATGTTTTGCTCACACAATAAACTTGGTGGTGCAGAATTTTCTGAAAAGCGACAGGGGCGTGCAGGAGATGCTTTGGGTGGCCCGAAAAATTTCTGGCCACTTTCGCCATTCAGCGACTGCGTGCCGAAGACTGGAGCGCCAGCAAACACTCTTGAACCTGCCCCGCCATCACCTGAAGCAAGAGGTTGTGACGCGGTGGAACTCAACCCTCTATATGCTTCAGAGGATGGAGGAGCAGCAAAAGGCCATACAAGCCTATACATCCACCTATGACATAGGCAAAGGAGGGGGTATGCACCTGACTCAAGCGCAGTGGAGAATGATTTCCGTGTTGTGCAAGGTTCTCCAGCCCTTCGAACTTGCCACACGTGAAGTCAGTTCAGACACTGCCAGCTTGAGTCAGGTCATTCCCCTCATCAGGCTTTTGCAGAAGCAGCTGGAGAAAGTGAAGGAGGAGCTAAGACGGAGCGATTCCGCTCGGCATGTGGGACTTGTGGATGAAGCCCTTCATTCGCTTTGCCAGGATTCCAGGGTGGTCAATCTGTTGAAATCAGACCACTACATTTTGGCCACCGTGCTTGATCCTAGGTTTAAAGCCTATGTGGTGTCTCTCTTTCCGGCCGTCACAAGCCTGCAGAGGTGCAAAGACCTGCTGGTGAACACACTGTCAGCTGAAGCGGAACGTGACACGTCAACGGCTCCTTCTTCATTTTCTCCCGCAACTGGGGCTGCCAGGAAAAAACTTAGGTATCCTAAGCAACCCGCTGGCGGTGATGCAGGGCAGGCAGGACCAAGTTTGGACATCTGGTCCGGACTGAAGGACCTGGCAACAATTTCTGACATGTCTACTGTCACTGCATATGATACTGTCACCATTGACAGAATGGTGGAGGATTACATCGGTGACAGCATCCAAGTAGGCATGTCAGACAGTCCATACCTGTACTGGCAGGAAAAAGAGGCAATTTGGAGGCCCCTGTACAAGCTGGCTCTATTTTACCTGAGTTGCCCCCCCTCCAGTGTGTACTCCGAAAGAGTGTTTAGTGCAGCCGGGAACCTTGTCAGCGAAAGGCGTAGGAGGTTGCTTCCACAGAATGTGGAGAAGATGATGTTCATCAAAATGAATTATCAGCTCTTCCAGGGAGACCAGCCTCCAGAAGGTACAGAGGGACCTGTGGTGGTGGATTCAAGTGGGGACGAGTTAATACTTTGTGAGGATGAGGATGTACACACTGAAGAGGGTGAGGAATCGGTGGATGAGGAGGATGAGGATGACATCTTGCCTCCGTAGAGCCAGTTTGTGCAGGGACACATTAATTGCCAGCTTGTTTTGTGGGGGCCCAAACGAACCAATCATTTCAGCCACAGTTGTGTGGCAGACCCTGGCGCTGAAATGATTGATTTGTTAAAGTGTGCATGTCCTGTTTATACAACATAAGGGTGGGTGGGAGGGCCCAAGGACAATTCCATCTTGCACTTCTTTTTTTTCTTTGCATTATGTACAGTTTGGGGCCTAGTTTTTCTAACTGCCATCCTGTCTGCCACTGCAGTGTCACTCCTAGATGGGTCACGTGTTTGTGCCGCCCACTCGTGTCGCTTAGCATAGTCATCCAGCTACCTCGGTGCAACCTTTTGGACATGAAAACACTATTGTGAGGTGTTCAGAATAGACTGGAAATGAGTGGAAATTAAGGTTATTGAGGTTAATAATAGCATAGGAGCAGAGAAACCAACAAATTCTGTGATTTTAGCTGTTTTTATGCTTTTTTTAAAAAAAATACAGATCCAAAACACAAAACCCAGAACCCAAAACACGGAAGGGTGGTTTTGGCAAAACCAATCCAGATCCAAAACACGAAGAAAGATCCAGATCCAAAACCAAAACACAAAACACGAAAAGTGGCCGGTGCACACCCCTAGTCTTGACCATCGCGACCATCATCCTGGCCGCTCACTATAGCTGTGGGTGGTCGCCCACATCTATATGAGTGGCCAGGAGGCCGCTCTAAAATTCAGAAGGATGGCCCTGGTTCATAGCGAGCGCTCTGTCAGAGCGTCCGGCTCTGAATCAGCGCCAGAGTTCATATAAAATTTACTTTTTTGGTTTTTGGATTCTATATATGTCCCTCCCACAGTGATTTGGCTGCCATTTCACACTGACTACAGTCTATGTTAACATATCTAGTGGCTGCTTTTCTGTGTCCATTCTATCCACCTCCAGTGACTGCTGCTCTGCTGTGTCGACTCCAGTCCCTGTGTCCAGTGGCTGCTGTGCTGCGTCCATCCTCTTCACCTCCAGTGACTGCTGCTGTGCTGTGTCCACTCCAGCCTCCTTAGTGTTAAGCCGAGCTAGATTTACAGTACAGGCAGATAGCAAATCATTGTTTATTATTTTTTTGCAGCGCAGGAATTATTATAGTATCACTAGTCTATCTGTAACACAGTGGTGGTGCACTGTAACTCTGCCAGCCATATCCCACTGCGATATACAGTAAGTAGAGTGAATACGCAGTTGTCATTTGCAGAAAATAAAATGAATACGTTTAACAAAAAAAAATGTTTATACAACCTGTGTGCACTGTGCCCCAGTGCATTTGGTCACCTACACCTACATATAAAATCACTGTGTCTCTCCATACAGTGTGAGCTGAGCTGTGAATTAAAGTTGAAAAAAAATGTTTCTTCTATTGTTTATACTACACGTTTGTTCCTGTACATATAAGCTCTGTGACTGCACGCAGTGTCAGTTAAGCTGCACATTTTAAAAAGTAGAAAAAAATTATTTCTTCTATTGTTGTTTCACTTGTTTTTACTATGTCTGTGTGCTGTACCCCAGTGAGTTTCACTTGTTTGTACTATGGCTATGCTCTGTCCACAGTGCGTTGTTGTTCGCATATGTGTATATGTATATATGTATATATATATATATATATATATAAACTAACAATACCGGTGGCACTCAGGGATTTGAAAGAAGATATATATTGATAGATGGCACTCCATGGGATTTTTCCAAACAAAGAGACATAGGCAAAGCTGCAGTAGTCAACGTTTCAGAGGGGATACCTCTTTTATCAAGACATCACACATATATGAAAAAGCAACATACAAAAGTACTTACTCACTGCAGTGCAGCCCTCCTCCCCTTGCTCCCCGACGGACGCCGATATCACCATCAAAGGCAGACAGATGCCGACGTCTCAGCAGCCTCCAGGGGGCGTGGCCATGCAAAGTGACCCATTACCATAGTTACAGAAAAAAAGCCGGCTGTATGAAGGAATAGGAAGATAATAAATATAACCATCTGTTAACATTTATATAGCCAGATACAGAAGACAAAAGAGCATTAATCACAGCTACAATCGGACATTAAAATTTACAACAAAGCAAGAAAAACGTCAGGCTATTCTCTATAAGTAATACTAAATAAAACCTAAGATACTGTGATGTAACGTCCCTATAATCTATAGATATGAAGTAATTTTTCTTAAAAACAATGCTATGCATGAATTGAATACTGAACAAAATATCTGAAAAAAAATTAACCAGTACAATACTGTATCTAGGATTATATACGTATATCTTATATAAGCAAGACATAACCAGACAAAGAAGTAACAGAAGGGAGGGAACAAACTGAAAACCTTATAGTATAGTTACCCGCATGAATAACCTGAATATTGTGTTAAAGGAAGCAAGTAAGGGATAACAATTCATTGAAACCAAATGGGTGCACCCTATTCAAAGTGTGAATCAAACTGGCCTCTTTCTGTAATAAGACCTTATCCCTATCTCCCCCCTCTAATATTGGGGGGGGGGACCCAATCTATCATTTTATATCTTAGAGTAGCAAGACCATGTTTATGGTCTCTAAAATGTCTAGCAACTGGCTATTCTGACGGCTTGATTCAGAGCCGGACGCTATTTGCGGACGCTCGTTCAGAAAAAGGGGCTGTTGTCGCCTCTATGTCTGAACGAGCGAACAAAACATGCGCTCACTATTTTGGAAAAAACGCCCCCTGGCCGCTCGCATCATACGTCATCTCCGCTATTTATTTGATTAATCGAGTACATCGTAAGGCGTATGAACTGCTCACAGTGCTTGTGGTAGCATTTTCCTACCGCAATCATGCGAGCAGTTCAAGCTAAAAGACAACCAAGTGACGTGGTCGATGACGCTGCTTTGTTAATTATGCACACCCTTAAAACGCACGTTTTGACCATTTGGCACGCCTATGTTCGGATCTCCACTCCCTGTTTTCAAGCACCTTCCCCTGTTACCACCCACTAACACCTCAATCTGTCACTCAAATTAGCAGGCATTCGCTAATTTGCGAGCACATGATTTTCGACCGCACTGACTGGTTTGCGCATGCGTACTAAAACCCATACGCATGCACAGATGTGTGAACATCGCTCGGAGCGAACGAGCGGCTGCTTACAAGCGGCTCTGAATCAGGCCCTGACTCCTTACCCACAAGGCCCACCCTGATACTAGACCTATGTAAGGCCATGCATTCCTTAAGCTGTTGCAAGGTTTTTCCTATATAGACCAGCCCGCATGGGCATCTTATAAAGTATACCGCGAACCTGCTAGGACAAGTTAGAGCAAATCTGATACGTAATTTTCTTCCTCCCTCAAACGTATCCCCAGTTTCCAGGAAACTGCAGAACGTGCACCCAGTACATTTATAGTTACCCAGTTTCCTTGTAAGGAAATTGTCAGGTCTTTGGGCCCTGACGGCGGAAGAGTCATTATGAACAACAAAATCCTTGATGTTTTTCCCATGTCTGAAAGACAGCATCTTTCAGAAAAATAATCTTTTTTTTTTGTTTTGCTTCTTTGTGTCTGTTAATTAATCTCTATCTAGTCTATTTATATTACATAGTGGGTCAGCATGAAAGGCTGATGTTGCACAATCTGTTGGGTCTGACTTATCATTCTGGCATGGGATGGATTTCTCTCTGTATGAAGGGGCTGATTCAGACATAGACACTGTATCTTTGTGAAATTATGCTAAAGCTGCAAGAGGCATCTTAAAGAGACACCAACTGGAGGCCTCCCTGATATGCTGCTGCATCCAAGGAGGCAGCACCAGAACAACTGTGTGACCATTGGACATCTGAGTAACCCTCATGTTACTCAGGATGTCCAGAAAAATTGCCCTTTGGCATGCCCAGACAACAGGGCCGGCACCCCCCATTCTTCCTGTTGCTGCCCCCAAATGCCAGCAGCATGTCAATCATGATGCAGCTTTGGGGGCACAGTGAACAATCTTGCAGAAGGAGACCTGCACATGCACAGATCTCTAATCCTGCCTACTTTGCTGTTGGCTCCACCTACAGTTGATTTGGTTCCGCCCATGTGAGGCCACTTTCAGAGAGTTTTCCAGGGCCACTTTTAGTCCCCAATCCGCCCCTGAGCAAGTCTATTATATTGGGGATTTGAAGTTCGATTTGGACATGGGCATGCAAAATCAATCACAAAATCACTGTTCAAATTGAACCAAATCTAAGTTGATTTAAAAAAGGCTTCCAAAATTGAATTTTAATAAATGTGTGATTTTGACAGGGATTTCTACATTAAACTACTGTAGATTCGATTGCAGATAAGCTAAATTGAACATACAGATGTGTCCTCTTGCATCCTTGCTTCTTGTGCTGCAAACATGCACACACAACGCGCCATGAAATTTGCCATGGCTGTGCACGCCACAGTACACCATGCCATGCAAGGCATTTGCATCATGCAATCCTATGGGTCGCGGGTGCGAACACAGCAAGTGTACCCATTCACGGGTGCGTGACTCGCACCATATGTTGTGTGATTTTCCACACAAGCGGCAAAGATGCAAGTGGAAATATCTGTAAAATGTAATGAAAAATTGAACTTAGGGGTATATTTATCAAAGTGTGTCCACAAGTGCTATGTGTAAGCCTGACCTTTCTGAACTTATAGAGAAGCCTCCTTCCTCCATTTCTGCACCTTTTGCCAATGTGGGGATGAACAGCACAAGTCAAGAAGTTGCTGAGCTAGCCATTGAGAATTCTATGGCAGAAGTGCAACAGGATGAGGGGGATATTTGTGTTGCTGACGCAGCCGCTAATGAGGATGTTGATGATGAGAGTGTTCTTTGTGTAAGTGAGGCACCAGTGGAAGCAGTTCTTGTCCATGATAAGAAGAAGGCCATTGACATAAGATTGAAAAAATCCACCTGTTATGTGTGCATTTATTTTACCCAAATCCGGACAACAATTGACTTTCCATCTGTATCATTTGTAAAGCCACAGTAAGCAGTTGTAAGGACATAAACCATCTAGGAACCTCCTCCCTGTTAAATTATTTGCAGCGCATGCATGAAAAGTTTTTTTCAAAATCGGAAACTTATGCTAAAAAGTAACAACAAAGCAGTCCAGCGTCAGCTTGCTCCTTTCTCTCTGTTAGATCCAAGCACCTGCAATCTCCACCATAAACACCTAAACATAAAAAATAAACAATCATGATTGGAACTAGTTTTGTATCTAATTTGTTAAGCATAACTGAGCTCCAGAACCATTACCAAGATAATTACCACCATGTAGATTTATCAGCTGTAGTGTCATTAAGACCTTGTGGAATAATTGTTTTTAAATAAAATATCCAGTATGCTTCAGGTCTACATAAGGTGTTATATCTGTCTCCACCCCTTTTAGTGGGTTTTATATGGTTTATTGCTTTCACTGAGATGTTACTTATACTGTAGTTTCTCCTTGACAATTTAATACATGTCTATATAGGTTATGTATTTTGTCCTGTTTCTTCGATTCTCCTTAAATCTAACATATAGATGTCTAGTGGTGTGGCCTACGTACTGAATGCTGCATCCACATTCTACCGCATATATAACAAATGATGCCCTGCAATTAAGAAATTCCTTTATTACAAAACATTCATCTGATACATATGAACTGAAGTTAGTTATTCTCTTCTCAGTATGTTAACACATTGTACAATGATTATTCCTACATCTAAAAAACCCTGGTGGTTTTGGGGGGAGCCAGTTAGGGCAATTTTCTTGCTTAGAATCTGAACTTTTAAAATGACTTGGAACTAATTTTAATGATAGATTTTATCTCCTAAAGATCACTAATCTTTCAGCAGTGAGGGCTGATGTGAGCATCTAGCTTGAGCAGTGGAATATTTCTCTTGATAATCTTTTTATATCATAGGCATGAGAGTTACCTGTAGTAACAAATGCCAATGTTCTATCTTTGGGCCTGATTCAGAGCCGCACATAAGCGGCCGCTCGTTCGCTCCGAGCGATGTTCGCACATCTGCGCATGCGTACAGGTTGTAATGCGCATGCGCCAACCAGTCAGTGCGGTCGGAAATCGTGTGCTCGCAAAATAGCGAATGCCTGCTAATTTGAGTGACAGGATGAGGCTTTGTGGGTGGTAACATGGGAAGGTGCTTGAAAACGAGGAGTGGAGATCTGAATGCAGGCGGCCAAACGGTCAAAACGTGCGTTTTAAGGGTGTGCATAATTAACAAAGCAGCGTCATCGACCACGTCACTTGGTTGTCTTTTAGCCTGAACTGCTCGCATGATTGCGGTAGGAAAATGCTACCACAAGAATAGCTAGCAGTTCATACGCCTTTCGATGTACTCAATTAATCTAATAAATAGAGGAGATGACGTATGATGCGAGCGGCCAAGGGGCGTCTTTACAAAATAATGAGCACATGTTTTGTTCGCTCGTTCAGACATAGAGGCGTCAACAGACCGCAAAGAGCGAGCACTTAATTTAAACATCCGGCCCCTTTTTCAGAATGACCATCCGCAAATAGCGTCCGGCTCTGAATCAGGCCCTTTGTCTTCTCTTCTTTTTTTGTTATTCTCTGTAAGGCTGTTTCTTTCTAGCACAGCTACTTCTCAATATGCTTTATCAAGAATAAATTCTGGGTAGCTCTGTTACAAAAAATATGTATATAGGGTTGCCACCTGCCTTTCATAGTCCTCTGGTAGAGAACAGTTCCTTTTGACTCTAAGGAACTGTCCCTTGGGGATATTATCTTTCCATACTTTAAGATGGTTACTTCTACAGTTGAAGTTCCTATTTTTATCCACCTTTTTGATATATGTCTAGGTGATGATATTACCTTCAGCCCTATTGACAGCACTATATCCAAATAATTTATTAAAACTGAATTAATAGTGTAAGTAAAACAGAAGTGATTGAAGTGAATACTTATCCCCATCCCAAATAAAAAAAAGTAATCTATGTACCTGCCAAAGAGAACCAGGCCTGCCCCAAGCTCATGACCCCATACACGTAGATCCTCAAATCTCCCCATATATCAGTTTACAAAAATTGGGGTGAACCTGCTCCCCATGGCTGTACTAAGAGTCTGCAAATAAAACCATAATTCAAAAGTGAAATAATTGTGTATTAAAATAAAATCAATCAATGACAAAACAAAGTCCTGTAATGCTGCGGACATATTCTGATCTTTCTTTAGATAGCATTCTACTGCACTCAATCCTCCTTCATGTGGTATGTTAGAATATAAAGATGCCACATCACATGTGGCAAACATATAACTTGTTTTCCATTTAATTCCCTTAATGAGGCTTAAAAAATTAGACATATCTTTTTTATATGACCACAGCATTTTTAGCCTTGTAAAAATTTATCAACAAAATATGACTGTTTATTTGTTAACAAACCAAGACCTCAAATTATAGGTCTACCCAGTGGGGATTTAAGTGATTTATGAATTTTAGATAAATACTAAAGGTGGGAACCAAAGGGTGTTCAGTGAATAAAAACTTACAGGTGTACTTGTCTATAGCACCCTTATCAAGGGCTACCTTGAGTAATAACCTCAATTTATTTTGAAAAGGTACGGTGGGATTACTAGACAATACACTATAATGCATATTGTTGTGTAATTGTCTGTATGCCTCCTGAATATAATCAGTACTGTTAAGTATGATGATCCCACTGCCCTTATCGGCTGGTTTAATCATGATTTCTGGATTGGATTTTAGTTTCTTCAGAGCTCCATGTTCATCTCTAGAGAGATTGTCCCTGATGTGGTCATTTTCCACTTTCTCACAAAGTACTCTAAAGTCCTCTAATACCTATACTGCAAGGGATAAAAATCTGAATACTGTTTATATATTTTTTATAATGTTATTATGTTCAGCATTTGCATAAAACACCTGTACATAATCAAGATTTTCATCTAAAGCCTTAGATTCTGATCCCAGAGATTCAAGAATTTCAAATAACTTATCATCATTTCTATCTAATATAATCGGGGAGCTTTCAAGATTCTGTTTATTTATTTATTTTTATCAGGAAGAATCTCTACTCACTTCGGGGTTGTAATCTATTCCTATGTTATCATCATTATCACTTAGGAGCTGTAATCTATTCCTATGTTTAAACCTTTCAGATTGGTCATCCTATTGTTTCCAAGTATTCCCTCTCTGAGGGTAGTGAATATCACTATTCCTTTTATAGTTATTGTTTCTAGGTTGTTATGATCTATATTTTGTTCTTTATTCCTCTGATGAACTTTTTCTATATGTGACTTATCTGACTTGTCTCTCCTCAGTCTATTGAAAGTCCTATTTTGTCCACGGGCATAGTTCGCTTGGTCATGACTATGTTTATCTTCTTTCAATCAGTGCTCGAAGTGTGCCAGTATACAATGGTATGATATACTGGCACTTCCTCCGAGCACTGATCCCTGTTGTGCCACCCGCCACCCTCCGAAGATGTTTGTTCTTGCAATAGATTGCAAGAACAAACTGGTTGCCATAGAAATACAGTGCACATCGCTGCTGTCATTTCTAATCTGGGGCTGTCCGCGAGCTAATTGGACCTCGTGGACCCGGCAACCAATCAGAAGCGGGCGCTCCTGATTGGCTACGGGTCTGTGAGCGCCAATTAGCTTGCAGACAGCCCCGGATTAGAAATGATGGTGGCACTGTGCACTGTACTGTGCACTAGCGCATGGAGAGAGGGGGGGGTTCTAAGTACCCAGAAACCCCCACCCTGACCAACCAATTTTTTTTTCTTCACAGATGGAGACAGCCTTGTCTCCATCTCTGCACCATCCATGATCGGCGGCGCTGCCCGGCCAGGCCCTGGCCAGTTTAGATGTCAGCGCTTCCACGTCAGGTGGCTTTCATACCACCTGATGAGGAAGCGCTGACAGCTGAATCAGCAGTGGGCGGGCAGTGCGCCATGCTCACAGCCCTAGACAGAGGGAGGCACTGCCGGAGCCGGGCTCCTCCTTCCGGCTCATGGACGGCGGTGGGCACAGGAGCGGGGATTCAGGTAAGTGTTTTGTTTTTTTGTGTGTTTGTTTGTGTATATGTAAGGGGCACTGCTGGGGGGAGGCACTACTGGAGGGCACTACATTGGGGGCACTGCAAGGGGGGACCACTACTGGGGGCACTGTCACTGCTGGGGGGAGGCACTACTGGGGGCACTGTCACTGCTGGGGGGAGGCACTACTGGGGGCACTGGCACTGCTGGGGGAGGCACTACTGGGGGCACTGGCACTGCTGGGGGGGCACTAAATAAGGGGCACTGCATACAGGGACTACTACTGGGGGCACAATATAAGTGGCACTGTATATTGGGGACCACTACTTGGGGCTCTGGCACTGCTGGGAGGGCACTACTGGGGCACTATGTAAGGGGCACTGCATAGGGGGGCACTACTACTAGGGGCACTATATAAAGGGTGCTACTGGGGGCAATGCATATGGGGCACCACTACTGGGGGCACTGGCACTGCTGGGGGGGCACTGCATAGGGCAGACCACCACTTAGGGCACTGCATAGGGGAGACTACTTCTGGGGGCACTATATAAGTGGCACTACATAGGGAGGACTACTACTGGGAGCAGTATATAAGGGGCACTGCATAGCGGGACCACCACTTAGGACACTGCATAGGAGGGTCTACTACTAGGGGCATTATATAGGAGGCGCTACATAGGGAGGACTACTACTGGGGGCAGTATATAAGGCTCACTGCATAGGGGGGGACTACTCCTGGGGGCACTATATAAGGGGCACTACATAGGTAGGACTACTACTGGGGGCCTCTGTCATGCGCACCTACTTGCATATATATGTGTGTGTGTGTGTAGACATATATAATGGAAACCCCTCCCTGAGAATCCTGCGTTTGCCCCTGTTGTGCGCAACCAGTTTGATCTCGTTTGGCAGCAGTAATGTGCTGCACACATCTCTCCTCATTCCGGAGCTGGTCATCAATAAGCAGCAGTGCCCCGGTGACTGCACCTTCATGCGGCCTGATACTGCGCTGATACTGGCAAGTGCAAATCAGTGCTCTGTGGCAAGTTCTGATCTAAGGGTCTGATTCAGAGTTGAGAATAGAGTGAGTTATCTCTCTCAACTGTGAACCTGAACAAATCATATTGCAATGCAAGGGGTGTAAATAAATAAAAAAATTTACATGTGGGGTACATACTGGCTGCTTTTGCATGTAGCCCACAAATACTGCACAGCTTTATTATTACTCTACAATTTAGATGTCAGTTTGGAAACACTCCTCTCATATCTAAATCTCTCTGCACATTTTAAATCTGCCTCACCTGCAGTGCAGCATGGTTTCACCAAGATGATCAGCTGAGAGAGATATCTCACTCTATTCCCAAGTCTGAATCAGGCCCTAAGTACTTACCAGTGATGTTTGTAGAATCCTGTGACATCCGCTCACTGCTTCCCTTTTTATATAATAAATATATTAACAATGTACACATTTGTTCATTTCTGTGCCTATGCCCTAACGTACAGTATACCTAATATAATATTGTGGCAAGGCAAGATGTGTAAGAGGCACTACTACTGCATGACATAATATATTATAAGGGGCATTTCAGTGTGGTACACTACATTGATGAAAAGGGGCGTGCCTTAAGATCACACCCCTATTGGGTGGCCACGTCCCCTTTTCCTTCATGCAAGCACCTTCGGCACGTACATAGGTACAATCCAAAATTTTCCATACCCCCATTTCAAAATTCCCACTTCGACCACTGCTTTCAATTGAATGAAGGATTGTTCATATTCTTCCACCTTTTTGTTTACCTTGTGGCCCCGTTCAGAGAAACCGTTATCCTCTGAAAATGTTTTGAGGAGATCTGTGGTTTTCTCTTTAATTCTGGACATCATGGACCTTATTTTCTCTGTATCTTATCAGTGACAGCATAAGATTTTTAGAGCAGTTGTATAAAATAATTTTTGCAATGTCACTTGGTCACACCAATGCCTTGTTTCAGCAATACATAGGTTCTTCAAGTTCTTAAATAATCTGTGCATATCTAGATTATCATTGTCCCTTCCCAATTCTGTAGCGGGACACTGTTCCTTTTAAGTTATGCACTTCTTCCTTCTAACCTTTCCGCAACACACTTTAGTGACGACATGATCTGCTGGTACAGCTGCCTGATATCAGTATAAACAAAAAAGGACCAAACACAAAACACAAGTGCTAACCTACTGGGCAATCTATTAGTAACTGACAGCAGCCACCATACAAGATGTAGAGAACAGGACACCCCGAAAAAACACAATAATACTAAAAAGATGAGGTGCTAGTCAGTTACACTATTTCTTTAAAACACCAAAAAAAATCATACCATATACAATAAACATAATATAAAAAAAGAAAAATACTTACATTTAATATAAATATATTTGTTTAAAAATGCACCTTACTCTCTCAATAGAGCAATACGTGTCTGGGAGGACCTGAGTGGGAACTGGATCAGGTGGAGGGCAAATATGTACAGACTCCAGTTTGTTCGGAGGGTTCATACTGTCATGGTTGTATTTTGGAAATGCAGCCATCAAATATGGAGGAGACTTGCTTGACAAAATAACAGGTTTAGTTACCAATTATACAGAGTACTGAGGTGCATTAATGAAATGGTTGTGATAACAGACTTGCAGACCATAGCTGACTTCCAACCCTGTACTGCTCTGTCCTACCTGTTCTTGCAGTGTTGACTATATGGTAGTACTGTTGGTGTCTTAAACTCAATTGCTGGTTCCTTGAATGTTGAAAGAGATATTATGTGCCTGCTGGAAAACTGAAGACTGTGAACAATCCAGGCCTTCCTCATAAACAGGGCTTGATTAAGAGCCACATGGACCTGGGGCTGAAAATAATCATTAGCCATTTGCAGGCAGTGGATAAACTGGCCAGTGCTGTCTAAGTGTGGCCAGTGCCATGTGGGCAAGTACACTACCTACATGATCAGCCCAATGTGTTCTTAAATACCTAAAAGTAAAAAAAAGTGCAACATTTGTGTGAAAAATAGAAATCCAATTTTAATATTAATGATTTATAGGCAACCATGTAGCCAGCTGGGCACCTGATCATCATCATTATCATGCTATCATGATGATGACCATATTTTTATCTGGAGGTCTGGGGCTTTAGCATTTTTGCCTACTTTCCTGAAACATCTGGAAGACTTCCAAATATACTCACAGATGCAGGGTAGGGATGTGCAGGATCGGGGATGGTGGCGAGAAGGTGCCTCATATGCAGTGCCCCCAGTAGCACCCTTTATATAGTGCCCCTAGTAGTAGTCCCCCCTATGCAGTGCCCCTTACATAGTGCCCCAGTAGTGCCCTCCCAGCAGTGCCAGAGCCCCAAGTAGTAGTCCCCAATATACAGTGCCACTTATATTGTGCCCCCAGTAGTAGTCCCTGTATGCAGCACACCTTATATAGTGCCCCCCCAGCAGTGCCAGTGCCCCAGTAGTGCCTCTCCCAGCAGTGCCAGTGCCCCCAGTAGTGCCTCCCCCCAGCAGTGACAGTACCCCCAGTAGTGCCTCCCCCCAGCAGTGACAGTGCCCCCAGTAGTGGTACCCCCTTACAGTGCTCCCAATGTAGTGCCCTCCAGTAGTGCCTCCCCCCAGCAGTGCCCCTTACATATACACAAACAAACAAACAAACAAAAAATAAAAACACTTACCTGAATCCCCGCTCCAGTGCCCACCGCCGTCCATGAGCCGGAAGGTGGAGCCCGGCTCCGGCAGTGCCTCCCTCTGTCTAGGGCTGTGAGCATGGCACACTGCCTGCCCACTGCTGATTCAGCTGTCAGCGTTTCCTCATCAGGTGGTATGAAAGCCACCTGACGTGGAAGAGCTGACATCTAAACTGGCCAGGGCCTGGACGGGGAGCGCCGCCGATCATGGATGGTGTAGAGATGGAGACAAGGCTGTCTCCATCTCTGAAGAAAAAAAAATTGGTTGGTCAGGGTGAGGGTTTCTGGGTACTTAGAACTCCCCCCCTCTCTCCATGCGGTAGTGCACAGTACAGCGCACAGCGCTACCATCATTTCTAATCTGGGGCTGTCTGCAAGCTAATTGGTGCTCACAGACCCGTAGCCAATCAGGAGCGGCCGCTTCTGATTGGCTGCCGGGTCCACGAGGTGCAATTAGCTCGCAAACAGCCCCAGATTAGAAATGACAGCAGCAATGTGCGCTGTATTTCTATGGCAACCAGTTTGTTCTTGCAATCTATTGCAAGAACAAACATCTTCGGCGGGCGGCGGGTGGCACAACAGGGATCAGTGCTCGGAGGAAGTGCCGGTATATCATACCGTTGTATACCGGCACACTTCGAGCACTGATTGAAAGAAGATAAACATAGTCATGACCAAGCGAACTATGCCCGTGGACAAAATAGGACTTTCAATAGACTGAGGAGAGACAAGTCAGGGTCACTATATAGAAAAAGGTCCATAGATACAGTATGTGAAGCATGATATGTTAACTAAAAGATACGCCAGTAAAATTACACTTTGACTTACCACACTGTCTCTCTGTCACTGATGATGCAGGCTGCAGTTCTTGTTTGCCGTCTCTTTCAAGGTCTTCTTGATGTAAGAAACATGTAGAACGAAAGAACACCTTGTATGAGGCACACCTCAGATAATAGAAAAAGAAGGTAGAAAAATATATAAATTAAAAACAAACTTTTATTCAATCATGAAAAAATAAACAATAAACCAAATGGCACTTATCAGCCACCAGTCGTCAGCCCCTCATCACCGTCCTCAAATTCAGCCTCTCATCACCATCCTTAGCCCAGAAGCCCCCCATCACCTTTCTCAATCCCCAGACACCATCCTCAGTCCCCAGCCCCCTTCATCTTCCTCTGCCCCTTCACCTTCCTCTGCCCATAGCCCCCTTTATCATCCTATGCCCCCTTCAACTTCCTCTGCATCCAGCCCATCACCTTCCTCTGCGTCCATCCTCCTTCACCAGGCACCATTGCCGTCCTCTGACTCCGGGCAGTCACCTTCCACCCCCATCACCTTCCTCTGCATCCAGCCTGTCACCTTCTGCCTTAGCCCGTCACCGTCCTCTGCATCAGCCTCCTTCACCAGGCACCATCACCACCCTCTGCATCCAGCCTGTCACCTTCCTCTGCGTCAGCCTCCTTCACCAGGCACCATCACCGTCCTCCACGTCATCACCTTCCGCCCCATCACCTTCCTCTGCCCCTTCTTCCAACAGCAGTCTCATGTGATGGCAGGTCGGGATCCATCCACATCCGCCAGGGCAGGAAAGACATGCGGCAATGTGACAAATGACATCATTAGCAGTCAACTGTAGTGTAAAGGTCATTGCCCAGCCTGATTTGCAGCTGAGCCACCTGTAAGAGCCCAGTGCTGCCCGGGCCAGGCTAAAGGAGCTGGGGCTGGGTGGCAGTGGCTATGGGGCCCCACTGGACCTTGGGGCTTGGTACAGGTGTCCGCTTAGTCCCTCTGTCCCCGGGCCTGGTGATCAGCCTGTGCCTGATAGGACACAAACTGCATGTATGCATAAAATATATGGTTATAATAGAAAATAAATAAAACACCAGCAAAGTAAGACCAGAAGCAATCCTAGTTTTGCCCTAACCCTGTAATGAGCTACTTCTAGGATATATAACCCATGCAAAATGTCATTCACATTGCACAAAACTAATGTGTATCCTCCAGATTTGTTCCACAGATCTGCCAGCTAGTCCTGCTAAGAGACCAGTGATAAGGCTCCTACGTACTGTACTGAGCAGTTTCCTCTGGTTAAAAATCCACAATCTCTACTGAAATGCATAACCTTCAGAGAGAGGACCCTAGAGAACCAGAAAGCATTCCTAAGTGAAAATGACATCTGCTACAAGTGCTGCTCTTCAACATCCCACTTTGTCAAGGACTGTAAGGTTAGTGCTAACTGCAAAGACTGTAACAGCCTAGATCACAAAACAGCTCTACACCCTGGACCTCCCCCATGGACTTTACTACACAGTAATGGTGGCACTGAGCATGATGTGGAGCACAGTGCAGAGGAAAGGAACACAACTGCAGTCACACCAGAGGTCACTTAATGTTTAGTCAGAGAATACCCAAAGGGCCAGTCAGACAAAGTTTCCAAACTTTTTGCAATATTAGATGATCAAAGTAACAAGTCTCTAGCCAGATGAACCTTTTTTGGGATTTTTAGTGTCAAAGGCTTCAGCATTCCTTACTTTTTAAAGACTTGTGCAAACAGTTTTGAGACAAAAGGGAGAAGAGCTATGTCATGGCTGGTTTTACAGAGTTACCTGTCTCAGGTGGTGAAGGATCAACAGCATGTGAGTGTAGCAGGAACCAAGGAGGCTGTAAATAACTCTTTCTCATGTAGGTTTGGGTAGCAGTGGAAACTGCCTTTGGCAATAAGTAGCAGCAATGGATAGATTAGATACAACTGGGAAGAACCGGACTGCAGGACTAGACTGGGACCGGCAGAAGTAACTTACAGAACCGGACTAGGACCACCCAGAATAACTTTCAGAACCAGACTGGGACTGTCAGGAGTAACTTGCAGAACTGGACTGGGACTGGCAGGAGTAACTTGCAGAACCAGACTGGGACCAGCAGGAGTAACTTTCAGAACCAGACTGGGACCGCAGAAGCCTAGTACAGTTTAGTACACACACTGTGAGACTGCAACAGAGTAACCTGTCACACCACAGGAAGTAACTATTACTCAGGCACTGACTTCCTGCACCCATCCCCCTTTTAGCTCCCCTGCTGATGCAGGATTAGTGGAGTGCTGGTCTGGGACTGCGACTGGCCGAGCTAGGCCAGCTGACACATTCCAACATGGCGGCTCCCATGGGGAAGATGGCGGGGTTGCCATGGACAGGAATACAGCCAGGAATCCAACCTTGGGGCCTTTGGCTGCATACAAGATATCCCTGAGCGGCCCTGCAACCACCCCCAGCCCTCCCCTCCACGGATGGGTAAGAATGCAGATTGTCGTCAGCACCAGAGCTGCACTCTGACAAGCTACTAGCTATCAAGTCGAGTCCATAGACAGAAATACAGGTCTTCCCTTACCAACTATAACTGAATGCAACCGGATCCCAGATAATAGGTCACTACACCAGACGCATCCATTCATCATGCACATTCCAAATATACAGTATAGCATATCTTACTGTATACCATAACTGGACTTCAAGCCTAGATAATTATACTGATAGAGAGTGACATGTTATGAGTCCACAAAGTCAGAAGTCTGATAAATGGTCCACAAAAAGCACAACAGCATGTGAACTGCATGTTTACCTATACTTTAGAAAATGGACACTCTTCTCTTTCTAAACATGACACAATCACTTTCTCATAATGGAACTGCCACATTGTTCTTGTCATAGGCTCTTCTAGTGACAACCACATCTCAGACAACTACCAAGATCATCTGGTCTGCACAGTCTTCCAAAGAACAAAAAAGGATGATCAGATGACAAGATCCATAGAGGACAAACTGTTCTTGGAAATAATGGAGAACAGACCGCTGGTTTGCATCTCTACCCTTTAGAAACTACAGACAACGCATACAGTACCTAACAATAGAAAACAAATAATTGCTTCTTTCACAGAAAATCAGAGATGAGAGATCACTTCTTCTCTTTTATGGGCAAAATATTTGAGAACATTATGTTGAGATGGCTCCCATCCTCAAAGATACAGAAGAATGCATGTACCTGCCAATGTTTGGAGTATACCACCAATGCAACCAGATCAGAAGAAGAGTCAGGTTTTATTCCAGTGCCAAGTTCAAAGGTATCTCCTTAAATGATGTTTTCCTGACTGGACCAGACCTTAACAACAAATTTCTGAGAGTATTCATCCACTTCCGAAAGCTCTATATTGCCTTCACTGCTGACATTCCACCATTGCTTCCTCATGAGAGAAAAAGTCAGGAGTTTTATTAGTTTCCCTTGGTTTAGAGACAATAACCCTTCTAAACATATTGCTGAGTACTGCATGAGGGTACACATTTTTGGTAACAACCCTTCTCCTGCAGTTGCCATCCACAGACTCAGATGTTCATCTCAGGTGGGTGAACAAGAGTATGGTTTAAATGTTAGATAACTCATAGAAAAATATTTCTACATACCGTAGATGACTGTTTAAAATATTTGCCAACAGTTAAGACTGCAATCAGCCTCCTCAAGAGAGCAGAGGAAATGTTTGCCTGTTCAAATCTCAGGCTACACAAACTGTGATGGAAGCTTTTCCTTCCCAATATCATACTAGTGACTTAAGGGATTTGGTTTTAGGAACTGATTCTTCACCTGCTGAATGGAGCCTTGGGTTGTTATAGGACTTAAAATCGTACTCCTTTACCTTCCAAGTGAACAGTGTACAGAGGCCTTTCACTCAAAGAGGTGTCTTGTCTACTATAAACAGCTGGTATTACCCCTTAGGATTTACAGTACCCTTCACTGTCCAAGGTAAAGCCTGTGAGTCACCCAACTAGGATCTCTCCCTGCCTACACAGAAAAGGAATTTGTGGGAAGAGTGGAAGAACTCTGCATATATGTTTTAAATAACTTTTATACTACACACCCATATACTCCTGTACATTTTACAGAGATACAAAGCTAAAGACTGTGTGTATTCTCTGATGCTTTAGTCAAAGCAATACTGTAGCTGCTGTTGTATATTTTAAAATTGTACACATTGCCTTTTAATGTCATGTCGGATTTGTTATGGGCAAAGCAAAGTTAGCACCACATCCAGAGCACACCATTCCCAGACTGGAACTATGTTCTGCAATACTAGCTATCCAATTACCTGAATTTATTTAATCTGAGTTGCCTATTGAACTTGCATATACAGAATTCTACACAGACAGTAAAGTAGTGTTAGACTACATTTCCAATGAAATCACACAATTCCATGTTTATGTCAACAATCGGGTGTTATGAATCACGAGTACTACCAATCTAAAACAGTGGCACTATGTATCTACTGTTCACAATCCTGCAGACCATGCTACAAGAGCTGTCAGCCAGTCTCCTTAAAGACACTTCATGGCTCACAGGACTGGAATTCTTGTATAAACAGAATAGAACATTTCAGAAAATGACACATTAGAGCTAATAGATGCAGACACAGATGTCAAAATCCACCCATAGGTGTCTATATTTATACTAAAATCACAGCCATTGTCAATTCCAGACCCTTGACTGTAGTTTCTAATGATCCAGAAGATCAACTTCTGTTTACTCCTGTCACTATTCCAGAACCAGAAATGAAGATGCTTCTTCTGGAGAGTTCAACACCAAAGACTTCAAATGTCATTGGAGATAAGTACAAAGCCTTATGAAGACCTTATAGGACAGGTGGAAAAGACAGTATATCTCAACTTAAACTAAAGATTAAGTGGCAAGTTGCCAAACTTAACTAAAAACCCCTTGTGATTGCTCTCATGAGAAATTGGCAGTCACAGCGCAATAAGTGACCGCCAAGTCTTGTCACCAATACATTTCCAAATAAAGATGGGAAAGGTCCGTAAGGTCAAGGATGAGATCTGAAAGCAGGGAGAGACTAAGTTGTTTCTTAGACCAGTATCTGAACTTATCCTGTTTTTACCTTCTTAGAATTTAAATTTAAATTCTAGTGTCAGTTGATAACAGATGAGGAGTGTCATACCTTCAGCATTGTTTGTTTCATATGCATTTAATTCTGTGTAAGCTCCATCTGGTGGCCAGCCTAGTAGAAGCTTAACTGAACTCTCAGGCATTGTTAGTTTCCCAGTGCTCCCTGGGTAGAAGATAGGAGGTCTCCATCTTAGATTTCCTCATGGTTATGCAAACAGATGCTATATATATATCAATAAAGGATGAGACAAGCCAAAGCTTAAATCAACATGCGAAGATGTGTGATTGTGTGGGTAAGCTAGTATAAATATGAATATAAGGTATACATAAATATATCAAGCTGACACACAAATGAGGTAAATTAACTCCTTTATTCGAGTCACAGTTCTCTCGGGAGTGAATTGGTGAATAAGTCCTGCAGTGTAAACGGTAAAATCAGATGAAGCCAAATAAACTGAAATAAACTGGGGGGCTTGGTCACATCATTCCCTTAAGAAGGCCTGATGTCCGTGACGCATTCGGAGTACCTATCCTCCCTACATCGCCCATCCATACACCACCAAGCCTCCTCACCATCGGGTGAGTTAGAGCGCACAGGTAGTGACCGGGACTTCTGCCACTATGGCCCGCGGTATCTCGCGATACCACATTACCGGAAGTGATTGTGGGGACCAACCCGGAGAACACATGCTAGCTGTTCTTTGGAATAGGGTCCGGATCTACTATCACACAAGAAGAAAGAAGACAGAAGAAAGAAGATCAAAGTAAGTGAGGCCTCACCAGGACTTTTGACTTTTGTATTTTACCATTAGACTTCCACGCATTGTCACTATTGGGGGGTAAGGGATGCCTACCCCAGGCTATTTTTCTCCATCCCCCCTCCTCATCCCGTACTTATTCCTATCCACACCTACCTACAACCCCCCCCATTTCCACCCAGTTTATTTCAGTTTATTTGGCTCCATCTGATTTTACTGTTTACACTGCAGTACTTATTCACCAATTCACTCCCGAGAGCACTGTGACTTGAATAAAGGAGTTCATTTACCTAATTTATGTGTCAGCTTGATATCTGTATTTATACTTTATATTCATATTTATATTAGCTTACCCACACAATAACACACAGGCACAGTCTTCACATGTTGATTTAAGCTTTGGCTTGTCTCATCCTTTATTGATCTATATTATTGAGAAGGTAAGGGGTTTCATTCTATAAGACTTGCTGCCCCTTTCTCTCTCTAGCACATCTAGTATCCCACTGTGAGCGCTTGGCACTCCCTCTCTTATCTAGGTGCTATATATAGACCCTTCTACACAGCAATGATGTCAAAGACTCTGACCTAAATCTACCATCATTAGATTAGCTGTTGTTCAGTATGTTATATGTTTTTCAGTTTGCATTATATCTGTTCATATTGTAATCACATGTCATTATGCTTTATTACAGTTTTACCATATTCTCTTATTACTACAATAAACACTATTCTCCAGATCTTCACATCTACAGCCATGGTTAAAAGTTTTGAGACTTACACAAGTATTGGTTTTCACAACGTTTGCTGCTTCAGTGTTTTTAGACCTTTTTGTCAGATGTTACTATGGTATACTGAAGTAAAATGACGAACATTTCATAAGTGTCAAAGGCTTTTATTGACAATTACATTAAGTTTATGCAAAGAGTCAATATTTGCAGTGTTGACCCTTCTTTTTCAAGGCCTCTGCAAATTGCCCTGGCATGCTGTCAATCAACTTCTGGCCCACATACTGACTGATGGCCGCCCATTCTTGCCTAATCAATGCTTGGAGTTTGTCAGAATTTGTGGGTTTTTGCATGTCCACCTACCTCTTGAGTATTGACCACAAGTTCTCAATGGAATTAAGGTCTGGGGAGTCTCCTGGCCATGGACCCCGAGCCACTTAGTTATCACTTTTGCCTTATGGCAATGTGCTCCATCATGCTGGAAAAGGCATTGTTCATCACCAAACTGTTCTTGGATGGTTGGGAGAAGTTGCTCTTGGAGGATGTTTTGGTACCATTCTTTATTCTTAGGCAAAATTGTGAGTGAGCCCACTCCCTTGGCTGAGAGGAAACCACACACATGAATGTATTCAGGATGCTAAACTGTTGGCAAGACACAGGACTGATGGTAGCACTCACCTTTCCTTCTCTGGACAAGCATTCTTCCAGATGCCCCAAACAATCCCTGTACGTTTTTCAGAATATCAGTCTGTCCCTGATGTTTTTCCTGGAGAGAAGTGGCTTCTTTGCTGCCCTTCTTGACACCAGGCCATCCTCCAAAAGTCTTCACCTCACTGTGCCTGAAGATGCACTCACACCTGCCTGCTGCCATTTCTGAGCAAGTTCTGCACTAGTGTTGCCTTGATCCCACAGCTCAATCAACTTTAGGAGACAGTCCTGGTGCTTGCTGGACATTCTTGGGCACCCTGAAGCCTTCTTCACAACTATTGAACCTCTCTCCTTGAAGTTCTTGATGATCTGATAAATGGTTGATTTAGGTGCAATTTTACTAGCAGCAATATCCTTGCTTCTGAAGCCCTTTTTGTGCAAAGCAATGATGACAGCACATAATTCCTTGCATTTAACCATGGTTAACAGAGGAAGAACAATGATTTCAAGCTCCAGCCTCCTTTTAAAGCTTCCAGTCTGTTATTCTAACAGTCAGCATGACAGAGTGATCTCCAGCCTTGTCCTTGTCAAAACTCTCACCTGTGTTCATGAGAGAATCACTAACATGATGTCAGCTGGTCCTTTGTGGCAGGGTTGAAATGCAATGAAAATGTTGTTTTTGGGATTATGTTCATTGTCATGGCAAAGAGGGACTTTGCAGTTAATTGCAATTCATCTGATCACTCTTCATGACATTCTGGAGTATATGCAAGTTGCCATAATAAAAACTGAAGCAGGAGACTTTATGAAAACCAATACTTGTGTCATTCTCAAAACTTTTGGCCATGGCTATAGATTGGATTATTGAAAAGAAGCAGTGGTTATGCTGTCTGTCTAGTTATGTATAGATCAGAGTGAAGTATGTAGTGAGGACAGAATAATAAGAATTCTTCAGAAGCATCACTAGCGGTACAGTTAACTTGTGGCAGTGTACTCTTTTGCAGAATAGTTTTTGTTAATTTATAATGTTATGTCATGTTATCAAGTTTACCTGTTATTGACACAGTAAAGTTTATCCCACAATCGTCCCTGTGTGTTGATACTTGAACAAAGAAGTATAATTTGCAACCAGTCATGGGAAAAAGAAAAGTAGTTAACATACACATGTGTCCTCTTACACCTTTAGTTTTTGCTTCATTTGGCACGAGATGCTTAGCTTGGCTAAGACTCTCCACCATGAGTAGCGATTATATGTTCCCAATTTTCTTTTGCTGCAAAAGAATTTGTATAAAGTAACAGATTTAAAGTAGCTAATTTTAAGAAAAATCACAAGGCGTGACTAAGTCACAGAGTCCATGGCATGGTAAATTTGGCCATATGGCTAGATTTGAGTATGTGGATATAAGTAATTGACTAAAAGTAATTGTCAATTAAATTTTTTTTGAGGGCTAAATTGTAACAATAACAATTATATAAACGTTTTAATAACAAAAATTATGACAAAATCTGTGTTCAGTTTTAAATAAGCAAATAAAAATAATACTAAATTAAAAATCATTCTCAAAATGAACACTGATACTACATACACTAATTTCTATTTTTGAAGTAGGGTTATTTAACTTTTATAGTATGTGTTCTAGATATTTGCAGAAAAAAAATATGACGTGTGAAGGAAATATGATTGTGTATTGCACTTGTTCTAATTTAAGGCATTAATTTGTATATGATATATGGGAGGAGTACTACGGTAAGTCAGTATGTAACATATCCTCACTTGGCCTACTGAACCTCCATTACCAAACACATAGTTAAAGGTGTGCTGACTTCAAGTTCTCATGGAAATTTTAGAGAAAAGTTCTTGAGTAGAATCCATTACAGTATCATTAAACTGTTTGCAAAAATTATGACTAAAGCATTGACTAAAATTAGACTAAACTGAAAACTGTGGTCCACTGACTAAATCTTGACTAAAACAAAGCAAAAAAGACACCAAAATGTGACTTTAAACCAACTACAATTTTAAATAAGTGACTATCACTAAAACTAAATTTAAATTCCTTGTCAAAATTAACACTGGGTTTAAATACTGCAATCCAGATATGAGCTATAGGAGATTATTTTTAAGGAAATACAAAAATGAATAACCAAGAATTAGATACAATAAAGACAGATCAGCATGAGCAACCATTAATTTATTAGTAGAAAGATCACATAAGATATGAGACCACCACAAAGGACTTGTGTAGTGAATTACAATAGCTGCATTAAATATCCAGTTTAAACAGTAATATATTTGTACTGATGATATTATACCAAATTACATTTTTTAAAGAAAAGACATGCAAAAGAATATACATGGAATGCTAAAGACAGCACAACTCTGGTCTATACAGTAGGTGTGAACATAATGTGTGATGGCATGCTAACCATGCTGCTGTGAATTGTACCTGTGACATATATTGCACTCTATAAACAAAGCCTGAAGAGGAGTTAACACTAGACTTTCAGGTAAACACCATCATATAAAGGAACTCATATATGACAATATAGAGAGTGACACTGGAATGATCCATAAAGCTGAAGATACAGTATATAGCAACACAGTAAGGAAACAAGAGCATGATTCAAATGCAAAATGCAGGGGCAGCTAAAGAAAGATTGTTCCACATCAAAAGCAGAGCAACATAGAAAATTCCAAAAGTATTCAAGCAGCAAGTTAAACTTCAACTACTGTATATGATGCATGTACAAATCAGTGGAATGAATCTTTTAATGCAACAGAAGGTCAACTTTCTCTTAGTCGGTACATTGTTTCTGATTGCACAAAAATGTGCACACGCATCGCGCCATGTGATTAACCGTGGCTGCATATGCTACACTATGCTATGGTGCACACTGCGGTTGCACCATGCAATCCTATGGGGTCATGGATGCGAATGTAATGCACGTAACCATTTGTGGGCAAGCGACTCACACCATACGTGGCACAAGTTTCTGTGCAAGCCGCAAAGATGTATCTGGGCATATCTGTAGATTTGAGACAAATGTCAAATAATGTGGGACAGACACTTCTTAACAGAACTGGACCTGCAGCACAAAGAAAAAAACTTTTTTATACATGGAAGTGTTATCACAACTGAAGAAATTAGACATGTACTATTCAAGTGGTCTAATAAAAACAGGAATATCCTGGTAGTAGATGTATTGTTCCTAGTTTGGAAGGCAGACTCTTATCTGTACGGTGCATGGTGGCTAAAGGACTCACAGTCAAATTCCAAGATGACAAATATCCTGAATTGTAAAAAAGTTGAAAACCAGAGGCACAATGGGTAAACTCCTGTATCAACCCAACACTGCAAAGGAACAAGTACGATTTGGAACACACAGACAGGATAATTACATTATGTGTGGCACAGACACCTGGAGCACAGATACCCAGATAGTATACAGTACATGATTTGCAAAAATCAAACCTGACAGAGGGTCTCATACTATACGTTTGCCCAGCAACTTTGAGGTGTGATTGTTGCATTAAATATAAACAAGAGCAATAACTCCTAAGTAAGGGCAGAGACTCTAGCCAACCTGATGCAGTGCTGTGTGTGTTTCTGTGAAATTTCCAACAACAGAAGGTAGCAGATACATAGTGACTTTAACAAACAAATATTTAAAATATATAGGGGGAGATGCACTAAGCCATGGAGAGTGATAAAGTGGAGAGGGATAAAGTACCAACCAATCAGCTCCTTACTGCCATTTTCAAACACAGCCAATAAAATGACAGTTAGGAGCTGATTGGGTGGTACTTATATCTCTCCACTTTATAAATTTCCAAGATTTAGTACATCTCCCCCAGAGACAATTATCTAAGACTCAGCTATTGGGAAAGGATTTTGGAGCATAGCAACAAGTTAAAAGCAAAGTATACTTGAGATTCTAGTCCCTCTAAACATTTTGTGTTTATCACTGTCCCATGTTACATATTCAATTCCCCCTCACTGTATCCTAGTCAGGGGTGGCTTAAAGGGTGGTCTGGAGTGTTGTAGCCTTGATGAGCACAGCCCACATGGTTGTTGCTAGGTCCCCTTTTGCATAAAGGCATTTCTTGACTTCAGGTGCAGGCTAGAGCCAGAGGGTGGGGACACAGGCAGCAGAAGGTGCGGAATGTGGCAAGAGCATATTAATTAATTAATGAGCATACAGTATTTAGTCTTTCAGTACAATTCTCCTTTAAGGTTTATTTTAGATGTTTATATCTAAGAGGCTACAAATCAAATAGTTCCTGGCTTATACCTACTACACAAAAAGCAGTATAGTATATTATTATTATTATTATTATTATTATTATTATTATTAATAGTAATAGTAGTAGTAGTAGTAGTAGCAGTAGTAGAAGTGGCATTTTGATATACATTCCTGACCCTATTATATCTTTTGTACATTTCTAAGACTCTTATTTATGATAGTGTATGGATTTATGTATTGCAAAATGTTTACAGCAGCACTCTAAAGTTCATGTTCAGGGTGTATCCATATACATTTTACAACAGTCTTGACTTCATGTTTAGGACAATAGCTCTTGAGCCTCACCCATGGACTCACCAAAAGTGCCTGTCAAATAAGTATTGTCTGAGGAATCCTCTGACTCCAAAAACCCCATTTGCATTTCCAATTCACCTGACAACTAATTTTTATAAAGTTTTGTTTCTCTATTGATAGCCCACATTCCGTTCACGTACAAACATATGGCATACAAAAAAGTTAACTTTTGGGTTTTCTAAACGTATATATCCAGTTGTGCTGCTGGAGACAGCATTGTGAAGCAGTTTACAGTTTTGATGCAAATACCTCCAGGGACAGTTTTTCTTCCATTGCTTTTTAGGCAAGCCAATGATCTGGCTGAGCATAAGTAACACCCATAGTTGAATTCAACCAAGGCTGTTTTGGCATTGCTGTTTTAATATATGGTTTTTAAATGATTAATAGGGTTTTAATTAGTCACATTTGATGGTGTGTGTTTGATTTTATTTATAAGCAGCTGTTGGGTGGAAGCTCACCTATTTTCTTCTGGAGATTTCCCTGGATAGAAAAGTGTGCCTTGTGCATTTGCATTTTATTGTCATTGCTTTTTGCTCACTTTCCTTTATTCTTTGGATTCTCCTTATCCATTGCTTTGTTTTTCATGCCCTTTTTTTACTTTTTACCTCTTGTTTTTTTATACTTTTTAATCTTTTTTATTTTCTTACTTTTTTTGTCACTCCCATCTATTGTTTTTTTATAGATTTCACAGCTTCAAAGTAATCCCCTGCTGTCACTGCTTATTTTAGAGACCTACTGGCACTCAGCAGTATGGTTCCCAGCAGACTAGCTAGGGGGAGGCATACCTGCAGACCAGGCTGTGGCTGATTATGACCACACTTGCTTGTACCAGTACCCTGAATCGAGGACTCAGGTGATGTGAGAGCCTACTAAGTGTCCTAGCCACAGTGGACACTTATTGTAGCAGGTACTGCTAATGAGGCTTTTGCCTCATCTAAGATGGGGGTGGTTGGACTAGCTATAGTGACTACTGTGTCAACCACTGCCAGTGTACAGACACTATTCCTCCCACCTGGGAAGTAAAACAGTTTTGATGCTCTGGCAAGGTGGTGCACTTCCCCATGGCTGCCCCTTCTAATATGATGATGCCAGGGTCTAGAGTCACAGACAATGAGACTTCCAACACTGCCCACTGGCCTGATGACATTCATTGCCATGATAATGAAAGAGAACCTGCTCCAAACACTGTTGCCAGGGAATGACCATTAAACTCAATGGGGCAGGATCATTTGGGTCTCTGTGTGATTGACGAGCAAGCCAATTTAGCTTGCCCTCAGTCTGTCCCTGATGTTTTTCCTGGAGAGAAGTGGCTTCTTTGCTGCCCTTCTTGACACCAGGCCATCCTCCAAAAGTCTTTGCCTCACTGTGCGTGAAGATGCACTCACAATATATTACCAACACACTTCTCTAAACAGCAAATCACATGTTTCAGGCCAATAGAAATTGATAATCATAAAAAGAAGAAATTGGTAATAAATACATATGTTAACAAACTTCTTTAACCAGCAAATCACCGGCCAATATAAATTGATAATTATAGAAAGTAGAAATAAATAATTAATTAATATGTTAATAACAAAATTCTCCAAGCAGCACAGGCCCCAGGTCAGTACAGGCGAATTGAGGTGAAAACCTATTTAGTGGAATGTAAAATGTAGAAATTGTTATTACTACTAAAAAGAATAATAAATTGTAAACATAAAAAAACATTAAGCCAAGTTTTCAAATGTGAGCTTTCAATTGCAAACTGAGCTATGGGCACCAGAAGCTACACAAGCATTGCATGATATATTAGTGGGTGCTGATGTGTCTATCACAGCTCAGGCTGTAATCAATATTACATACTGTACTCTGTATCTGTCTGTGGATAAACTGCAGGAAACTAGGCATATATACATTTGGATGAGAAGCTAGTGATGGATGGATTTGCAAGATACAGATTATCAATTGTGTCAAGTGGCTGTCCAGAACGAGATGTATGCATGGGCCTTTAATTTTTTGTGCACTGAATTGCCTTTTTTAGAAATGACATATCTAGACTCAGAGCAAGAAGGTGATGCATGCAAGTTAACAGTAGATGCCTGACTATGTTTGGCCCTGACTTTCACAATATTCATTCTAGTGGATGCAGGAGCAGTAGCAGGACCACAACTCACAAAGAAAAGCCATGTTCTAAGCCTTTCCTTTCTACTGCATGTGGTGTATGGCATGTTGGCAATTTTATATTTTTCTGCAGCATCTTTTCCCTTTTCCCACATTAAATGAACATGCAAAGAGATAAGAAAATGAGAGACTGTTACATTTACCATGCAGTTTTTTTAAACACTAGAATTTTTTTTATACCTTTTATTATTTTGGGGTACAGCTGAAGGTGCTGCAACACCAATTAAGTACTGTATAGTCAAATATGCTGCCTTCTAAAAACACATAGTCTTCCCTTTAAACTTGAGAATTGTTTTTAAACCACAAACATTTTTTTTCAACCTTTAATATTTTGGGCCACAACACCCAAAAAGTACAATAATATACTCTGCCTATCAAAAACACAGTGTTTTCTTTAAATGTATAAATTGAATTAAACAATTGAGAATTTTTATTTAACCACAAAAAAAATATTTTCTCAACTTTTTTTATTTTGGAGTACAGTTGACACTGACATAACACTCAGTCAATACAGTAATATTCATTTCCTCTTAAAAACACAGTCTTCCCTTTATATACAGTATTTAAATTTAAATAAAACACTTGCGAATTTGTTAATACCACAATAAACTTTTATTTTTTAATCTTTATTTATTTTGGGTGCAGCGGATGTGGCAGAAATACCCAGTAAGTACAGTAATATATGCTGCATCTCAAAACACATAGTCTTCCCTTTATATATCTAAATTGATTTAAAACACTTAAAAAGTTTTTTGTAAACCACAAAAAATACTTTTTTTTCCACTTTTATTTTTTTGGAGTGCAGCTAATGGGGCCACAACACCCAGTAATACACACTATACCATTTAAATATCTAAATTGAATTAAAAGACTTGCTATTTATTTTACACCACAAAATTGTTTGGGGTGCAGTTCAGTCAAATGCAGCTAAGCTTGCAAACAAGTGCTGTCTCTGCCCCTAATGTACAACATTTACTGCAGTGTAGATGATCGAGATACCCTTGTGAAAAACAATTGTAAGTGCAGCTCACTTCAACAAACAGGAACAGTTTGTATTGCTCATTGCTTGCTAGTGTCTGACCCTTAAAGGCATACATATTAATAATGCCTTATCTTAATATATACTGCAATGTAGGTGATAGAGATACCTTTGTGAAAAACAATTGTAAGTGCAGATTCACTTTTTCCATCTACTCCAACTCCCTAAAACTCTTATATTCAATCCAAAACATGCAAAATCCAACATATCCAGGAAAATTACGGTTTAACTAGTTTTGAGAACCAAATTTGGAAGGACCCGAACCAGAACTCAGGTCCACTGAGAAACCCCAAATTCAGTCCTGTTGGATTCTCTCGAATCTGAATCGCTGCATTTCCTTACTGGATTCCTTGCTGGATTTCCATTCTGAGTTTGCAGGATATATGGATCTGCCCTTATCCCTAGTGCATCCTTATTTGTTGGTGAGGTCTGACACAGCAAGGCTTGGTTGTTCCATACAGATGGTTCACCTTTAACCAAGTACCAATTTAATCATGTTTGGAAGAGGGCACTTGAATTTATGTTGCTCCTTCCTGATGACTTTGGCACTCACTCATTCTAATTTGGTGAAACCACTTCCACTGATGTCGCAGGTTTTTCCAATTTTCAGATTCAGGCTTGGGTCATAGGAAGTCGGTGGCATTTCAGTGTTACTATATATCTGGCCAAGCAAAGTGATTTCTCAGCAAAAATAGGTATTAGATTACTTGTTGTGTTTTACAGGGACACCAAGTATTTGTTTTATAACACTAAAATATATTTATAAAACATCCTGTAGATTTCTTGTTTTAAATCTGGTCTGGTAACCATGCATTGTCTTGCTAACAAGTTTGTTGTGTTGTACTCTTTTGTCACTGATTTTTATTTGGGTGAAGACTGTTTTTTTTCTTTATTATAATTTTTTATCTACATAATTTAATTCCTCACAGGAGAATTCATATTAACCCATCATGATTATCAGGCATTTCTTTGTTTTTTGAGTTTCAAAATAGGAGATTGCTTTTAATATGTTTTGGTTTTCATTAGCCATGGATGTTAGTTGGTTGATTATTGTGGAATGTTGTGGGAAGATTTGATAAGTCTGTTGTTGGAGGCTGTGAAGGGTTTTAGTCTTCCACATTGTGTTATTATACATTTGTTTGGCAATGATTTGGTGCAATGCATCTCCTTAGTTCTGCTCTGTGGCATTATGCATGATTTGGACTTGCTGCAGTGGTCTTGTCCACTTTGTAAATTTGGATGATGTGCCATCATACCATGTCACCAGAGCCAAGCCATGAAGCTGGGTGCCATCATGGATGAGGCATGGAGGAAGGTCAACTTTATGGTTACAAGGTGGTTTTGTGATCAAACACCAGTTTATTAGGTTTTGGTCTGATGGTGTGCATTTGACAGCCGAAGGATTGTTTTTATTTCCTGAGGATTTATTTAGAAGCATTAGAGAGTTTGTTTAAGTTTAAGTCTTAGGTGAGTGCATGGTGGCGATGCTTCGGTTATTTTTAGTTACCTTGCTGTGGTGGTAGAACAGCTAGATGTTTTTGAATTGTTAAGGAATTTTTTGTGTGTGCACTCTCCTCTTATTATTTGATGGCCAAACAAATGTCCCTCCAAGCCCGTCGGGTGTGTCGCTGATTTATGGAGAGATGAACTTGATTTGGTTGAGTGTCTTGTCCTGTTTTTTGCAATCTGTTCTGGGAGCCTGCTTCAGAGTTTTACAGTACATCACAGCCACTGCATCTTTGTATGCAGTTGCTGTGTTCAAATATACTGTATAAGCTGCAGAAAGAGTCTCAAGTAAAAAGATGCCCACTGCCGGCTTCTATGATTCTGTATTGAGATAGCAAAATGGCTACTGACAGCTGTTTCTATTCATGGTTCTTATGTGTGTATCAGACATGAAGGTTATCAGACATGAAGTGGTATAGGAATGTGGAAAGCAGACAAGCCATCAATCTTTTAGGTGGTGTCTACTGCGATGTACGCCTGCGTTAAGTTTTAGAAAGTGCTTATCAGTAGTTAACCAATAAAGTAGTTTGAAGCAGGTTTCTGCCCATATTAGTAGAGTTAGATGGGTATGACAAGTAGGATGCTATATAACAGACAGATGCACACGTTTCGCTGCTGCTTTGAGGATGCAGGTGTGGCTACTGCGCATATATTTCACACACAAACAGAAAAAAAGAAGATTATTTTATTTTGGTTAGAGCGCACTTTGGGGGTTACACCACACTTTAGCAGACAGACACACACTTGTCGCTGCTGCTTTGAGGATGCAAATACGGCTATAGCCCACACAATTCACAAAGACAGAAAAAAAATAAGAATTTTTTATTTTTTGTGGAGCGCACTTTGAGGGTTACACCACCCTTTAACAGACAGACGCACGCTTGTTGCTGCTGCATTGAGGATGCAGGTGCGGCTACTGTGCATACATTTCACACACAAACACAGAAAAAAAGATTATTTTATTTTGGTTGGAGCGCACTTTGGGGGTTACACAACCCTTTAAAAGACAGACGCATGCTTGTTGCTGCTGCTTTGAGGATGCAGGTGTGGCTATAACCCACACAATTCACAAAGACAGAAAAAATATATATATTTTTTTTGTGGAGCGCACTTTGAGGGTTACACCACCCTTTAGCAGACAGACGCACGCTTGTCGCTGCTGCTTTGAGGATGCAAGTGCGGCTATAGCGCACACAATTCACAAAGACAGAAAAAAAAAGAAGAATTTTTTATTTTTTGTGGAGCGCACTTTGAGGGTTACACACCCTTTAACAGACAGAGGCACGCTTGTTGCTGCTGCTTTGAGGATGCAGGTGCGGCTACTGTGCATACATTTCACACACAAACACAGAAAAAAAAAAGATTATTTTATTTTGGTTAGAGCGCACTTTGGGGATTACACCACCCTTTAAAAGACAGACACACGCTTGTCGCTCCTGCTTTGAGGATGCAGGTGTGGCTATAGCCCACACATTTCACAAAGACAGAAAAAAAAATAAGAATTTTTTATTTTTTTTGGAGCGCACTTTGAGGGTTACACCACCCTTTAACAGACAGATGCACGCTTGTCACTGCTGCTTTGAGGATGCAGATGCAGCTATTGCGCATACATTTCACACACAAACACAGAAAATAAAAGATTATTTTATTTTTTGTGGAGTGCACTTTTAGGGTTACACTACCCTTTAACAGACAGACGCATTCTTGTCGCTGCTGCTTTGAGGATGCAAGTGCAGGTATAGCCCTCACAATTCACAAAGACAGAAAAAAAAGAAGAATTTTTTATTTTTTGTGAAGTGCACTTTAAGGCTTACACCACCGTTTAACAGACAGACACACACTTGTTGCTGCTGCTTTGAGGATGCAAGTGGGGCTATAGCCCACACAATTCACAAAGACAGAAAAAAAAATAAGAATTTTTTTATGTGTGGAGCGCACTTTGAGGGTTACACCACCCTTTAACAGACAGATGCATGCTTGTCGCTGCTGCTTTGAGGATGCAGGTGCGGCTAGTGCGCATACATTTCACACACAAACACAGGCAAAAAAAAGATTATTTTATTTTTTGTGGAGCGCACTTTGAGGGTTTCACTACCCTTTAACAGACAGATGCACTCTTGTCGCTGCTGCTTTGAGGATGCAAGTGCGGCTACAGCCCACACAATTCACAAAGACAGAAAAAAAAGAAGAATTTTTTTTTTTTTGTGGAGTGAACTTTGAGGGTTACACCACCCTTTAACAGACAGACGCACGCTTGTCACTGCTGCTTTGAGGATGCAAGTGCGGCTATAGCCCACACAATTCACAAAAACAGAAAAAAAGAAGAGTTTATTATTTTTTGTGGAGTTCACTTTGAGGGTTACACCACCCTTTAACAGACAGAGGCACGCTTGTTGCTGCTGCTTTGGGAAGCAGGTGCGGCTACCGCGCATACATTTCACACACAAAAACAGAAAAAAAGATTATTTTATTTTGGTTGGAGCACACTTTGGGGGTTACACAACCCTTTAAAAGACAGACGTACGCTTGTCGCTGCTGCTTTGAGGATGCAGGTGCGGCTATAGCACACACAATTCACAAAGACAGAAAAAATAAATAATTTATTTTTTGTGGAGCACACTTTGAGGGTTACACCATCCTTTAACAGACAGATGCATGCTTGTTGCTACTGCTTTGAGGAAGCGGGTGCAGCTACTGTGCATACATTTCACACACAAACAGAAAAAAAGATTATTTTATTTTGGTTGGAGCTCACTTTGGGGATTACACCACACTTTAAAAGACAGACGCACGCTTGTCGATCCTGCTTTGAGGATGCAGGTTCGGCTATAGCCCACACATTTCACAAAGACTGAAAAAAAAATAAGAATTTTTTATTTTTTGTGGAGCGCACTTTGAGGGTTACACCACCCTTTAACAGACAGACGCATGCTTGTCGCTGCTGCTTTGAGGATGCAGGTGCGGCTAGTGCGCATACATTTCACACACAAACACAGCCAAAAAAAAGATTATTTTATTTTGGATGGAGCGCACTTTGAGGGTTACACTACCCTTTAACAGACAGACGCATGCTTGTCGCTGCTGCTTTGAGGATGCAAGTGCAGCTATAGCCCACACAATTCACAAAGACAGAAAAAAAAGATTTTTTTATTTCTTGTGGAGTGCACTTTGAGGGTTACACCACCCTTTAACAGACAGACGCACACTATCACTGCTGCTTTGAGGATGCAAGTGTAGCTATAGCCCACACAATTCACAAAAACAGAAAAAAAAGAAGAGTTTTTTATTTTTTGTGGAGTGCACTTTGAGGGTTACACCACCCTTTAACAGACAGAGGCACGCTTGTCGCTGCTGCTTTGAGGATGCAGGTGCGGCTACCGTGCATACATTTCACACACAAAAATAGAAAAAAAGAATATTTTATTTTGGTTGAAGCACACTTTGGGGGTTACACAACCCTTTAAAAGACAGACGTACGCTTGTCGCTGCTGCTTTGAGGATGGAGGTGCGGCTATAGCCCACACAATTCACAAAGACAGAAAAAATAAATAATTTATTTTTTGTGGAGCGCACTTTGAGGGTTACACCACCCTTTAACAGACAGATGCATGCTTGTCGCTACTGCTTTGAGGATGCGGGTGCGGCTACTGTGCATACATTTCACACACAAACACCGAAAAAAATATTATTTTATTTTGGTTGGAGCGCACTTTGGGTGTTACACAAATCTTTAAAAGACAGACGCACGCTTGTCGCTGCTACTTTGAGGATGCAAGTGTGGCTATAGCCCACACAATTCATATAGACAGAAAAAAAAGAAGAATTGTTTATTTTTTGTGAAGCGCACTTTGAGGGTTACACAACCCTTTAACAGACAGAGGCATGCTTGTCGCTGCTGCTTTGAGGATGCAAGTGCGGCTGTAGTCCACACAATTCACAAAGACAGAAAAAAAGAAGATTATTTTTTTTTTTTGGAGCGCACTTTGGGGATTACACCACCCTTTAACAGACAGACGCACGCTTGTCGATGCTGCTTTGAGGATGCAGGTGCGGCTATAGCCCACACATTTCACAAAGACAGAAAAAAAAAGAATTTTATATTTTTTGTGGAGTGCACTTTGGGGGTTACACCACCGTTTAACAGACAGACGCATGCTTGTCGCTGCTGTTTTGAGGATGCAGGTGCGGCTATAGCCCACACAATTCACAAAGACAGGAAAAAAAGAATTTTTTATTTTTTTTGGAGTGCGCTTTGAGGGTTACAGAACCCTTTAACAGACAAGCCAACCAGCCCTATACTTATGAAACAGGCGCACGCTTGGCACTGCTCCTTTGTTGATGCATGTGCAGCCACAATGCACACTATTCACAAACACAGAAAATAATTCCTCCATCATTCTGTCAGTGGGGACAGTATCATATGCAGTGACAGCAGACATGTCAGAAATAGTTGGCACGTCCTTCAGTCCGGACCAGATGTCCAAACCGGTCCTTGACTTATGACACAGGCGCACGCTTAGCGCTGCTGCTGTGTTGATGCACGTGCGGCTACTACGCCTACATTTCGTACACAAACAGAGAAAAAAAAGAATTGTTTATTTTTTCTGGAGTGCACTTTCGGGGTTACACCACCCTTTAACAGACTTATGGGATTCAGGTGCAAGCTTGGCGCTGCTACTTTGTTGATGCACGTGCAGCCACAGTGCGCGCAATTCACAAACACAGAAAATATTTTTTAATTTTGTTTGGAGTGCACTTTGGGGGTTACAGCACCCTTTAACAGTCAAGCCAGCCGGCCCTTCACTTATGACACAGGCTCACACTTGGCACTACTTTGTTGATGCACGTGCGGCTACTGCGCACACAATTCACAAACCCAAAAAAATATATTTTTTAATTTTTTTTGGAGTGCACTTTGGGGGTTACAGCACACTTTAATGGACAAGCCAGCCGGCCCTTTACTTATGGGACACAGGCGCACGCTTGGCGCTGCTCCTTTGTTGATGCACGTGCAGCCACAGTGCACACAATTCACAAACACAGAAAATATTTTTTTATTTTGTTTGGAGTGCACTTTGGGGGTTACAGCACCCTTTAACGGTCAAGCCAGCCAGCCCTTTACTTATGACACAGGGCACACGCTTGGCGCTACTTTGTTAGTGCACGTGCGGCTACTGCGCACACAGTTCACAAACACCGAAAAAAATATATATTATTTGGAGTGCACTTTCGGGGTTACAGCACCCTTTAACTGACAAGCCAGCCGGCCCTTTACTTATGACACAGGCACATCCTTGGCGCTACTTTATTGATGCACGTGCGGCTACTGCGCACACAATTCACAAACACAGAAAATAAAAATATTTTTTTGCACTTGGGGGGAGCACCCCTGATGGACAGAGCACCCCCTGGACAACACTACAGCACCCCTTTAGGAGTGGGACACTGCACAGGACTTTGGAGTGGACACAGCCCCTATGGACAACTGACTGCACAACACAGCCCAGCCAGCCCCTATGGACTTTGGAGGAGGTGACACAGCCCCTATGGACAACAACAGCACAGCTTAACACAGCCAGCCCCTATGGACTTTGGAGGAGTGGACACAGCCCTTATGGACAACAGCAGCACAGCACAACACAGCCAGCCCCTATGGACTTTGGAGGAGTGGACACAGCCCCTATGGACAACAGCAGCACAGCACAACACAGCCAGCCCCTATGGACTTTGGAGGAGTGGACACAGCCCCTATGGACAACAGCAGCACAGCACAACACTACACTGAACTACATTACACTACATACACAGCCCAGCCAGCCCTAACTCCCACCCTCCCTCTTCACTGTCCACAGCCGAGTGAAAAAATGGCGCCGACATGGGTACCTTATATAGAATCCAAAACCCGCGAGACCCGGAAGGTGGGATGATGACATTTTGCCTCGATTTCAGATCCGAGTCAGGTGGGAAAGTCGAGCCTGACTCGGATCGGCCTCGGATCGGGGGGTCTCGGGGGGGTTCGGATTTCAGAAATCCGAACCCACTCACCCCTAGAATATATATAATGGATATAGCACCTTTACAACCAGGTTTGTAAGTACAGAGGCGCTCAAAAGGAGCCAAGTACCCTGAAGGAACGTGACTTACTGGGGGAATTGATAAAACTAATTATCTGTAAATATGCAAAATGGTATTTCGGTTGCAGGCCAAATTTTTTGCACAGTTCCTCAAAAGTGCAAGGGAAAAAATCCCCAACAACATGTAAGACTCTAGTGAAACTCAATGTTACCCAAGGGCACGAGTAAGGACCCACACAACCCAAAGGGTACTGAGGGTGTCAAGGGGGATAGGTATGAGGCTAAAGTCTAAATGTTTATTCACTCTGTCCCAAATACACAAAGTGGCCTTAACTACATAAACATATATCTCTTTGTTTATCTCAAAATATCTCCCAGCTTAACCTCTCCTATGAGCACAAGATCTGTGTCTTACATCCACACTCATTACCTCTCCCATTCATGGGTATTGGACTTTTCCAAACCTTCAAGCATTCCCTGAACACTCATATCTTCAGGCAAAATTAGCAAATTCCAGTACCATCCACATAATTTCCATAAGTTAACCTACCCAATTACAACCCATTTATACAGTTCACACATCTTTACATATTTTTTTTTTCTTCACCTTCACATCATGCCAACCACAGGCCAACATTCCTATGTAACTGGATCACAAAGCCCACCAAGAACCTTTGCAGTCTGGCTGAGCCAATATGCAATATGTAGCACTTATCCTTGGGTAGCAATGCCTATTTCTGTATAGATTATAACCTTGCGAGTAGGGACCTTTTACTTCTTTCTCTGTCTGTTATTACCCAGTCTAGTTTTATTACTATTTTGATCCCAGTTGTAAAGCGCAATGGCATAGGCTGGTGCAGTATAAGTATATATAGAATAATTGTTTCACTTTAATTATATTTGTACATATTGTCTAGGTTTATATGTGTATACTTGAAAATATACTTGTAAAATATATTTAACATTTGCAGCTCTAACTTGGTTAAAACTAATTTTGAAAAGGAAAAATTTATTTACAGTGAATCATTTTAATTTTTACATTTTATTAGCTAAATTTACATAAACTGTCTATTCTCCTCTGTAAATATTAATTTAATTCTAATCTATCAAGAATTAAATTTTAACACTAAAACACTGTACAACCAACATCAAATAATGTCTTTATATTTTATAGTTTAATTCAAATCCCTTATGACATATATTATATAGATCATACCAAACAACTTGCTTTTTGCATATTTCAAATCAATCACAGATAAGTTTATATAATACTAGCATTTGCCCACAGCTTCGCTCTTGTGGATGTCTGTTATTGCTCAGCGGAACTAATTTTCGTAGCGGAATCTAATATTGTGATGTATATTTTATATTGTAGACTTTGATCACATAATGTTTTTGTAAACAATAAGAATCCAGAGTTTCCTATTTTTTTATGTAAACCACAAAATCCAATTCAAGGTTCAATTAATCTCACAGTCCAGTCTAAGTTCACTTTAGTCAAACAAATCTTAACTTGTAGATTTTAAATCCGTTGCTACTTAACCTACAGTAACATTGATTGGTTACAAGTAACATGAGCAGTTATCTATGATATGTAGTATTTGTCTTGGTGCGCCATTTACTGGACTGACATGTATACGGCTACTTTATAAATCAAGATAAGCTGCCTGATTAGTGATTAATATATAGTTGGATTTCCCTAATATATATATATATATATATTTATGTGTATGTATTTCTATATGCATACATACAGTATATAACTGTTTACATTCAGGGTGTGCAATATATGTATATATTGTATATATAAATGTATATACATATAGTAATTTTTGACTTGAGGAGCCTGTGCAAATTCCGATAAAAAATGTTTTTGTCTCCATAGTTCATAAATAGTCCTTAAATTTATCTTTGTCCCAAAAAATTATATTTATATACATCTAGTCATTGAGGAGCCTCCACACTGCATGTGCCAAGTGTCAAGCATCTGCTTATTCCTTTATTGCTCCTCTCCCTGATGTCACCTTTCTAGGTGACTAAGCTATACATGATTGAAAGTGCAATCCAAATTTATCCTGTAGTTTTTTTTGCATGATGACAGAATGAACAAAGAGACAGACAAACAAAAATTCTGAAAACAATTTTTTTGTCACCATAGTTCATACACAGTCCCAAGGAGTACATTTCTCTAGCAAAAATTCTATGTACAGACACAACCATTACAAATTTATTATAAGCATAGATTATGACTTTGGTGCAAATGTTGCAAAAGGATATATATATTCAGGGGTGGATTGGGGACTAAAAGTGGCCTTGGCAAAATTTCTCAAAGTGGCCTTACATGGGTGGTACCAAATCAACTGTAGATGGAGCCAACACCAAAGTAGGCAGAATTACTACATACCTGGAGACATTGGTTCACTGCTGCCCTGTTATGATGCTGCAGTTGGTGAATTATCTTGTTAGTGATGGGACCCTATGTGCAGTTCCTTGGCAGCTTTGTACATTCAGTCAGAGCCGAGGTGTGGTTTAGAGTGAGATCAGCTGGAAGATGGTCCTTCCAGTCCATGCAGAGTGCATTTGTCAGGGTCCAGGACAGGAGGAGACTGTCAGATACCTCCAGAGGCCACAGGGGCAGGGACAGGATAAATACCTGGTGCCTTATGTGTAAGAGTAATACATTGTTACTTACTCTACCAAAGGGTCATTTACTTGGCAGAGCAGGACCAAGGAGATGTGGCTAGCCTAGATCTACCCTGGCATAACCCCAGAGGGTCCATCGTGCCCCAGTTTGACACTGGATGCCTCGAAAGGGGACTGGTGCAGAAGGTGCCACAGTAATGGTTGCTGCCAGTGAGTTGCAGAGGTTCAAGCCTGTCCTATGGGATGAGAATTAACATTCCAAAAGCCGTATCTGTCACCAAACTCCTCATATACACACAAAAGACTACTCTCCAGCCCAGCCAGCACCAGGTTCAGTGGGAGCTGTTCAGAAGGTACTAATGCTGAAAGGACAGTAATGTAACCATGAGTACTGACAGTGTCAGGCATGTCTAACACCATTTTGACTAAAGAAGGGGCAAATAATATCTAAAAGCTGCCTATCCCTAACCACAGCCTAATCCTAACCCTACCTTATCCACAGCTGAATCCTAACCTCACCCTAACTGCAGCCTAACCTACAGTAACTACAGCCTAACCCTAACCACAGCCTAATCCTAACCCTATTCTAACTGCAGGTTAACCCTAACTGCAGCCTAATCCTAAACTCACCCTAACTGTAGCCTAACCTAACTGTAGGCTAACTGCAGCCTAATTTTAACTCTACCCTAACTGCAGTCTAATAATAATCACAGCATAAACCTAACATTACCCTAACTGCAGCCTATCACTAACCTAACTACAGCCTAACCGCAGCCTAACCCTAACTCAACCCTAACCACAGCCTAATCCTAACTCCACCATAACTACACCTATCCCTAATCCAACTACAGCCTAATCTTAACCTCACCCTAACTGCAGCCTAACCCTAACCAAATCCAAATCTTAACCTCACCCTAACTGCAGCCTAACCGCAGTCTAATCCTAACTCTACCCTATATGGCAGTCAGAAACTAGCTGCAGCCTAATCCTAATATTACCCTAACTGCAGCCTAACCCTAACCTCAGCCTAATCCTTACCCTAAATTTATGTATCAACATTATGGCTGTCGACACACACCACGATGACATGACATGGGGGAGGGAGTTTGAAGCTGTGAGAGGAGAGAGCAGGAGCAGGGAACCTGTGTGGTAGAGGGAGGAGGGCACGGGAGGGGGAGGGAGTTTGGAGCTGTGAGGGGAGAGAGAGGTGCTGTGTGTCGGTGCTGCACAGTTCTTTCAGGGTAGGGTGTCGAGAACTGACCTGGTGATGATTGGAGCAGCTGTCTTGTGAGATGACAGCCTATGCTCCGGGGTTTCAGAAGCACAGGGCTCCTCCACACCAGGAGGCATGTGACAATGGCCAGACCGCCCCTATATATGTTAAAAGGATCATGCGCTTATATTAAGTCTGAATCGAATAAACATAATTCTCCCATAGGGATTTCTTGAGAGGGGGACATGGAGTTTGAGGGAGCTCAAAAGTTATTGTATGTACTGAGCTGAAATTAGGCATGGATGTGTAGAACTGATCCCCGGTGCCAAATTTCAAGGAAAAAAGTAAAAAACAAGTACAGTAATTGGGAGTAATCCAAGTTTAAACTTTCAGTTTTTTTTCTTCCACATCTTGTTTGGCCAAAATTGTCACTTATAACTCAAGGTAGAGGATGATTTAAGACTTGGGGTTTGTTTTGTTAGGTTCCAGTGTATGGCCTTTTGGGGTTAGGGTATTTGAGAAAGTTACAGTTTTTTAATAATAAGCTAAATTAGGCTCCATTTTCAGTATAGGGATTTTCAATTAATTGCACATGTCAAGTAGCATCCTGCAGGGGTTGTACTCAGAGTGGATAAATCTGAGTGCCCGCATCCAGTTTTTATTCTGTAAACTGGAAGGGAATTACATATCTGTTGCCATACAGTAGGTCTGGGGGGTGTTTTGTGGTTGGTTGGGGCACATTGTCACTGTAATTTGACTGGCACCATCCTCATTAATGAGTATATTCATCCAATTTGAGCAGTTCCAGGGCCGACTGTTACAGCATGAGCTGTGATGTCACTAGTGTATTCATTGGAAGAAAGACAGTGGGAAATTTGAAAGTGCATGGCCGGATGTCTGCTTCTTATACCAAAGCTGTGCACCCCTGCCCTGATCACCTTCCCACCCCTGCAAGTGCCCCTGTCCGCTGCCCCCCATAGGTGCTCCAATCCACTGCCCCTGTCGATCCCTGAAGACATTCATCCCCTGGAGCCAGCCACCCACAGTACTTCCAAACCCTGTAATTAAATGTCATAGCAGAGTAATGTGACATATTTGACAAGTTCATTATTATCTTTCCAGTATAAGAATTTAAAATAAGATGCACAAGTGCAGCAGTATTCTTACTTTATTCACATCTCTTTCATTTTAATATATTTTCACCATTCATTAACATGTGTGGATAGGATATTCATTTTGTAAATAAAATAATATTAAAGGTTATAGTTTAAGACATTCAAAAAAAACCATTGTATACCGATAGAGTATTTATGTAATAATTCCAGGAGTGCACCAATAATTCTCATTATTTTCCTTTTTTGCATGTAACAATAGTTTAATGAGTTTGGTGGCACCATACCTTACGATGGAAACTAAATGGTGCACATTGTATTATTGAATATATATGCCATAAACAATGTCTCCAAAACATAGTAGATAAAGGGAACAAGGAGTTTTCTGTACTAATATTTATCATACATTACTTTTTTGTGCAATACACCTCTACTTTACTCTACTTTTTGGTCTGTCTGTTCCAAGTTGGCGCAAAAACTACTGAACCCATTTCCATGATTTGTAGTGGAAATGCCTAGAAATAACCTGCGCATTTTTCATCTCGACCCATCAAGTTAAAGCTGAGCAATAACAAAAACAATATTTATTGACATCATCAGCAAGAGATAAGTATGACACCATGCACGCAGCATGTGAGGGGTGGGGCGAAAGGTGCTTTGGGTCCGTGTTCACTTGAATAGGTTGATCGGAGCACTGATTGACAGGCACAGGCATTTTCAGGGTGGTGAGGGGCCTGCATTTGTGGGAGCTGAATGTGGGCATTGAATGAGATGGAAGAGGAGAGTGAGAAGGATTTTGAAACCCAGCGGAGTAATTGTGGGTACTGAGTGGGATGGGTGTGCCACATAACTGTGCAGACCGTCAGTTGCATAGACTGCATGTGTGTATTACATTGAGCACACAAATCTGTGAATTAGCAGCTCCACCATTGTGTGAGTGACAGCAATCTCACTCCATGAGAGTGCTGAATCTGCAGTTATCCACAGGGTATGAAGGCATACCATGCCTGTATTGCCCAAGGAACATGTCCATTAAGGAATTAGCCTTAATGATCAGAATTGCATTGCTTTTTGGAGTTTGAGTTGAAGAGTTACAACAGGTTTCTGAAATTTCCGATCATGTGTAAGAAGCCTTAATAGGACATGTGAAACTAAGAGTTTTTTGTCTATGGAATATATATATATATACAGTATTTTGCAGTCTCTTTTATTACTTTTTGTTACAATTTTAAAGAGGTGCAGAGGATTATGTGTGCTATACAAATACAAAATAAAAATAATAATAATAATAATAATAATAACATCACCATCATTAAAGAGGTAAAAAACAACAAAATATGTTTTATCTGATTAGTCTTTCTAATGAAGCTGATAAGCAGACCTTCTGGTGTTAAGTGCTGTGGTTATACTTCTCAGACAGAAAAAGTGGTAGGTGAGAATATCACTTCAGAATTCAGGAAGGCACATTTTTCACGTAATTGAATTATTAAATTGATGTGAGAGAGACAGACACTGTAAAGAGAAAAAAATGATGCAAATCAATGTGTTAACAATCTTGTGAGAGACGTCTCCCGGCAGTTCTCAGAACAAAGCCATACTTTTGGATCTTGGAGTGTCCCCACAGGATGTTCTGGGTTCACAATAGCTACAATGTGGGAAGAGGATGTCTGATGTAAACAGGAAAATCTGTAGAAGTTCAGAGAATTCTACAGAGGTGAAGAAAGACAATACGGTAAAGTAATTACTAAGTGAGCCACTGGTTTATTGTTCAAGTTTACCATATGGTTTAATAAGGCATAGGGCAAAACACCATTTCAGAAGAACAAAAAAGTGCAACCAAACACATGCATACAGACTCTGCAACAAAGCATATAATATGGTTATTTTGATTAAATAAACACATGCCTAAATAATGTACCTCTTCCCACACTTACTGCTCCTAACCTACAACTACAGTATTCTGCATCATTTTGTAAATGTATTGATTTTTTTCCAAATACCCAGAACAATCAACTACAGTATTAAATGTCAAATTAAAAGCCAATGAAAAATGTATTGGTTAATAAAAAAATTAACTTATCACTGCTTTGTGCATCAGTATTTCAGTTTGTTGGAAAATACATTAGTCATCATTAGTGTCATTATTAATTGTACTAATTTTTACAATGATAAATGCTGAATTAGGGTCATTGCTGGTAATTTGGTAACATATCAGACATGAAATGGTTATTTTAATCTATGCCGCTAAAACTAAAACCAGAATTTCTAAGATAAATATGACTGGATTTAAAATTTGTTATGTGATTGGATTTTGTTTTTTATTTTGATTAACATTTGATAATTGAATTTACCACACTTTTGTTGTCGAAATACCTGATATTAAAATTAATATATAGGGCCAAATGTAATAGGGTGAGAGTTTAGAAAATGTGAGAGTTTAGCAGTAAAACTCTCACACTAATACGTGGATTGAGTTATAGTTTCAAAACAGGAAACACCTGATGAGAGTTTAAATCTTAAGATTTTTTTGAGTCTGAAAAACATGCGAGTTTGCATGCTCTGTGACTTTATTACATTGGCTGCGTTTAAAAATGTGACAGTTTTGTCTCACATTTTCTAAACTCTCACCCTATTACATATGGCCCATAGAGTTGATATTGAATTGAACCATTCAAACATGATACAACAATCTTGTGTTGCACCACATGGTACAAAAATTGCAAAATTATGCATCCTCCATATTCCATATTGAGTTTTCATGCAAAAACATTGATCTTGCATGATGAGGACTCAAATTTGCAACCCGCAATTGAACTACAGTAAAACTCTGTGACATCACCAAAAGCTATTACCAATGTCTACAATACACGGATACCTGAAAATCCAGGCCCAATGTTTAATGGCTGTTTGAATAACCTCTCATACAAAAACGTACCGCATAGTCCAAAGAATGGAAGTCTACAGTGTGCATGTGTCTGCATCTGCAACATGTTGAAAATACAGTGTTTTTCATCAGTTCCAACCACGGTGATCAGTGTCGGACTGAGGCATGAAGGGCCCACCTGGGAAGGCAACGGTTTGGCCCAAGCTTAGAGGATGTGGCCATCCACCATAGATGGTGTGGCCAGCCAAAACAGATTGACTTGACCAAGCATTAGGGGGGACATGCAAAGAACAGGAGCCCTAAGAGGGTACAGGGTGTATCAGCACCACCCACTTTGATTGGCAGGAAGGCTAATCTTAATGTAGTTTCCATAGAAACAAATCAAACACCCAAGTTCACCCATCACCCTGCTACACCCCGAGAGGAGGGAGTGGTGCCCTTTGCAGTGTGGCCCACTGGGGATTTCCCCTTAACCCTGTGGGCCAGAATGACCCTGTCAGTGATTGAGAAACATCTTAATCTAACTAGTACTTTGTTTTTTAAAAAGTGACTTCATTCAAAAATGTTGGCGATTAAGTCATGTTTAGGTCAAATTATAAAAGAATAGTATTACTGTCACACAGAGCTGGACATTAGTTATTGTCAAATATACTTTTTACATACAGCTTTGAATATACTTGATCATGCTTAGTGCTTAATACATAAATACCAAATGATTTAGGGACACATGCACTTACTGTATTAAAAGGTTTAATATAACACTTGGGGGGGTAGTCAATTAATTTATCGGTGATTACATTTTCGCCTGTTTCAATTATCCCCATATTCAATTTCATAGATTTTTTGCCGGTGCAAAAAGTCTTTGTTAAAAAACGGGGATAAGTTTTCACCATGTAATACATGGTGAAAAAGTGCAGAATTGGGGTTTAGGGGTGTAGAATAAAAAAAATAGCCTGCAGCCATTTTAATGTCCCCTAAAAGTAATCTGTGTAAAAAAAATTAAAAAAAATCCTCAGGAAACCCAAAAAAATTTACTTTAATTTGGGGCCGAAAAAAATAAATATGGGAACAAAGTTTTAAACTAGCAAAATTGATTCAGGGGGGGTTCCCATGTATGCACAGGTGTTTTCTAGAATGCGGGTAGTAGCAGCAGTTGCATTTTTGAAGAATTTTCAAAAATCACTTTAGGGACTTAAAAATATGCTTGCACCCATGTTCATGTACCCCAAATTTGATGGGACTAGCTTCCCCCCCACAAAAAAAAGCTAAGTGCTATTCTTCACCACTTTAGCAAAGCCACATTTATGCACCTGCCGCGGCTATTTAAAAACCCTGACTACCTTCAGCAGGCAAAATCGGGGGTACCAATAGTGATCCCCATGTCAGACAATCTTTAGGGGGGGGCCAGGATGATTTCATGAAAATTCCCAGTTTTCACCGGATCCTAATTGAGTACTGGGATAAAGCGGGCACACGCTGATACTTTATCCCAGAAAAAATGGCAATGATGGCGAAAAGTCTGACCTTGGACTTTTCACCGCAAATTGAATATGGCCCTGCATAACGGTGGGTTTTGTTCTGATCTAAATGAATAGTACACACATGTGACCATTTGAGTGAGTACAAATTAACACACTTTATTTACAAGTAACAAGCAAACAATTAACATACAAAGTATACAGTATACTCAACTTTGTCTATGTTTTCAGATGACACCAGTAGTTCATCATCTTCAACATAAGATGTACTTCATTTTCATCTGGGTAGCCCTCATTTCAATAACGCCCAGGTAGTTCAATTTACGGCTCCGTACTGCAGTCTCAGGTCCATGCACGAGCCAAGAGCCTTTGACTAGGTCTAGATTTATATACCCTAGTGTATGGGTGTTGGTGTTCCGGATATTAAGCCCATATTAGTTAGATACTAGGTATCAAGCACTGATTGGTACAGCATAGCATTGGCCAAACTTATGTCTTGCACATGCTCTGTAAGCACTAACATATACTCAGACAAAGACATACAGTAATGACGTGTCAAAATGTCTGGAGATAAACTCTTCCAAAACCTCTTCGTGTAAGAAATCTCCCATAATGCTTAGCATCTCTACACATCTTACAATGGTATGTGGCTAACTGTCTGCTGATAACACATATAAGGCATGAATGGCTCATTACACATCTCTGATAGTAATGACAGCTACAAGCTAGGCCCCTCAAGTTATGGCTTGTTTGACCTCAAGGTGATTTGACCATTCTATGCAAAGACTGTAAATGTATGAATACAAACTCTTTGCAAACCTCAATGGGGTCTAGCACAGGGTATATGTGTGTGTTACAACTTATACATCTTTATAACTGATCCAGACACACAGCCATAGCATATGTTTATGTTAGGATCTGCGGTGCTACTGAGACACTGAATTTTTTCTTGTCTGTTTGTGTGCTGATCTCATGTGTTTATAATTACTGCCTGTCTGTGTGCAGTATCAGCTGCACACTAATTGATTGTCCTGTCTGTGCACAGCCCAGGAGTACACTAGTCTGTCATTAGGGAGGCTTGTTAGGCTTGCTCTGATTGGGCCCTGTATCTGTTAAATTTCAGCGAGCCTTTCACTCAATGCTGGTGATAGCATTCACTTGTTGCCGGTTGTGGTCCATCTCCTAAGTATTCCAGTCGAGCTCCAGTAAACCTGTATGCCTTAGCTTCCTGCCGTCTGTGTCATCTAGGCAGCACAGTCTGCATACCAGCTACCAGCTAATTGTGTCACCCAGGCGACATGGTCTGCATACCAGCTTCTTGCTGTTTGTGTCATCTAGGTGGCATGGATCACACTCCTGGGTCCAGAGTGCATCATCTCATGTGCTGCTGCTTGTGTCAACCTGGTGGCACAGGCCACACTTTTGCATCCCGAGTATGCAGTTTTGTGCACTGCCACCAGTGTCATCCCGGCGGCACTAGGTGCACCTCAGCGTCCAGGATACACAATCTTGTGTACCACTGCTAGTGTCATCCCAGCAGCATTTAGTGCATCTCAGTGTCATCTTGCCGAGCATACCAGCCCTCAAGGCTGCTACACAGCTCAAAGGCTACAACTCAGCTGAAAGGCTGCTATTTGGCTAAAAATCCGCCTCTCGCTAAGCATACCAGCCAACAAGGTTGCTACACAGCACAAAGGCTACTATTTGGCTCAAAAGCCACCTCTCGCCAAGCATACCAGCCCTCAAGGCTGCTACACAGCCCAAAGGCTGATACTCGGCTCAAAAGCCACATCTCGCCAAGCATACCAGTCCACAAGGCTGCTACTAAGCTCATAAGCTGCATCTTGCCAAGCATACCAGCCCTCAAGGCTGCTACATGGCCCAAAGGCTGCTATTTGGTCCACAGGCTATACCTCGCCAAGTATTCCAGTTCTAAAGACTGTTGCGGGATTTTCTGCCCAGACGTTACTGGTAGTTCGCCACAATTATCTACCTGATTACCCTCTGGGTCACAACATTATTACCAGCCAAAAATATATAATCAAGGTTTAATCCCATGCAAATTCTGGCAGCCCAAATTCAGGTGCTAACTGGCCCATTCTACAATCTTTGAGCCTAAACTGAACATGCGTGACTGATTTTCCAGGAGTTGCAAGGTCTTTATAAACTTCAGACACAGTTGTAAACTTTACTTTAGGCTCTGGTCTCTGTCCTCTGGTTCTGAGGCCCAGCGAGTTGAGATTGTGATTTCGCTTCTGCAAGGAAACCTACAGACTTGGGCAAATGGTCTTCCCTCCAACTCAGCCACTCTTCAGACCGTGGACTCCTTTTTCTCGGCTCTGGGCTTATTACATGATGACCCAGACAAGGCAGCCATGGCAGAGGCTAGCCTTCAGTCTCTAAAGCAGAACAGGGCAGAGGAGGATTGTTGTATGGAGTTCCGGAAGTGGGACGTTGATTCGGGTTGGAATGATCCTGCTCTGCAGAGTCAGTTCCGATAGGGACTGTTGGATCAGATCAAGGACATTCTGGTCCAACATCTTTCCGCAGACTCACTGGATGACCTCATGAGTCTGACTATCCATATTGACCGATGTCTCCGTGAACACAGGTTGGAAAAGAATCTGCCATCTCAAACTCCCTGTGCCCCTCTTTGGGTCCCTTCTATGGAACAGGAGGAACCTATGCAACTGGGGGATTTCTGTCTTCCTGAAGAAGAGAAACGGAGGAGGCGAACACTGGGACTGTGCATGTATTGCGGAGGTAAAAGGACATTTGGCATTGGCCCAACTTTGTCCTGTCAAATCGGGAAAAGGCAAGGTCTAGATGTGGAGAGTTGCATCTAGGCCTTGCATCCATCTCTCCAAGAAATTCTGTCCTTACTCAAGTCTTAATATGGCCAGGGCTCAGTCTCTGCCTTTATTGATAGTTGGGCCACAGAGAATTTTATGGATCAAGCATTCTTTGAGACATTGGATTTTTCTCCTGAACCTTTGGATAGCCCAGTTGGTCTGGATGGTAGGAATTGCTCCTCAGTTCCCATTTACTTCTGGACACCACCTATACAGTTGATTGTTGGTGCTCTTCATCAAGAAAACCTTAATTTCTTCTTCTCCAGCGTCCATTGGCTCCCATTGTACTGGGTTTGCAGTGGCTCTTAGCTCAGGCCTGGGGAACCCTTTTACCGGGTTTTGGTGGCTTTACCCCCGGCTAGAAAGAGTCCAGTGCTGGTTATGGCAAATACAGGGGACCACTATACATTTTGTTCCCTGTATTTCCAAAACCAGGACTGGCTCACTTAGCCCTGTGCTGACTGTGCTAAATACGGCGGACCCCTATGTCTTTTGTCCCCTTTATTTTCACAACCAGGACTGGCTATAAAAAGTCCAGGCTGGTTGTGCTTTAAGGGGGGGACCATTTTTTTTTCATTTAACACTATACAAGAATTTTACACACAGATGCATGCATGGATCTCACTGATCTGTGCATGCATCTGTGTCAGTCAGACCTGCTCATGCTAAAATTGAAAGCATGAAACAGTTCTATTCATTTGGGGATTTGAAGATCGATTTGGTGTACAATTTAAAATAAATATTAGTAAATAAAGGTTTTGTGTGTTGGTCTATGTAAAAGGTCCGATGTTTTTCCGATGTTCGATTTTGAGTGAGATTTGAGTGAAATTCGGTTTTAGGTTCGATTTGACATTCGATTTTGCCTTTTGTAAATCTCCAAATGCAAAATCAAATGTAAATCGAATGTCAAATCAATCACTCAAAAATCTAAATCGAACATTAGTAAATATACCCTCAGTCAGATCATGTTATTGGAAAGGTAAACTTTTAAGACTAGATGGGGCTCAGCAAACAGGATAATATCAGACACCACATAATCTGCCTTTAGCAGTGTATCTGTGCATTACAGTATGTTGCTTCAACTAAGGAATTTCTAAAATCACTGGACTTTCCTGGGAAATTATCAAATGAAATGCAATTTCAAATGAGAAAAAAAAAATAGAACAAAACATAAGTAGTCATCCTTTGCAAAATGTGATGAATAGAACTTATATTTACACCCACTTTACAAAGTAAAAATTGTCTTCAATAGCTAAGACAACTACTGTAACTTAAAACTAGAAATTTTCATTCCTATTTACAGTGGTGTCGAGATCTGTTAAGAAGCATCATCATGTGTGCATGGTGTGTGGGAATGTCACACTGAATACCTGGGCCTTCTATATAAACTCTATTTACCATGGTTACACCTCCCCTCCCTGCAACACAGTGTCCCTGTTTATTAATATGCATCTCTGAGACTCTGGGCCTGATTCAGACCCGGTCGCAAGCGCTGAGCGCTCGCAACCGGGTCGATGATGGCCCACAGAGCATGCAAACGATGGAGCCGGCTCCGTCGTGCACATGCGTGAGACCCGGCTAGCGACGGACAATCCATCACTCAAGGTCTCGCACCAAAGGGGGCGAGCTGTCGATGTTGAGTGACAGCTCGCCCCTTTTGGTGGGCGGGCCGGGGGGAGTGGCTGCCCAAACGTAGACATTCCCATGAGATGTTCCCAGAGAGATTCTGGCTCTGTTAGAGCCGAAATTTCTCTGGGGCTTGCGGCCACGAGATCTTACCAACAAGGGTCTCATTGCAAGCACGATGGTCGCGATGGTCTTGACCATCGCGACCATCAACCTGGTTGCTCGCTATAGCTGTGGGTGGTCACCCACAGCTATGCGAGTGGCCAGGAGGCCGCACAAGAAAAAAAAAAAAACGCCCTGATTCAGAGCGAGCGCTCTTTCAGAGCGTCCGGCTCTGAATCAGGGCCTCTGCCAACTAAGGCCCTCATTCAGAGCCACTCGCTAGCGGCAGTACGCTCGTTCCGAGCGATGTTCGCACATCTGCGCATGCGTACGGTTTTTAGTACGCATGCGCGAACCAGTCAGTGCGGCCGAAAATCGATGGTACGCAATATAGCGAGGGCCTGCTATTTTGAGTGACAGAATGAGGCGTATGTGGGTGGTAACAGGGGAAGGTGCTTGAAAACGGGGAGTGGAGATCCGAACGCAGGCGTGCTTAAAGGTCAAAACGGGAGTTTTAAGGGAGTGCATATTTAATACAGCAGCGTCATTGACCACGTCACTTGGTTTTTTTTAACTCAGAACTGCTCGCAAAATAGCGGTTGAAAACACCAACCACAAGAATAGCGAGCAGTTCATACGCTGTACGATGTACTCGATTAATCTAATAAATAGCAGACATGACGTATGGTGCGTGCGGCCAGGGGGCGTTTTTATCAAAAAAACGAGCGTATGTTTTGCTCGCTCGTTCAGACTTAGAGGTGGGAACAGACTGCAATTTGCGAACGGATCATTTGAATAGCCACCCCTTGTTTTTGAACGAACGACCACAAATAGCGAACGGCTCTGAATCAGGCCCTAAGGCCCTCATTCAGAGCCACTCGCAAGCGGGCGCACGTACGTTAGGCGTACGTACAAAATTATTTAAATTCAGTGGCTCGCTCGTATTTTCGTTCGCATCTAAAATTCCTCCCTAAACTCAGGCGACCCCTCCTCTAACTAACGAGCGTGCGAAATAGCGAGCGTACATCCCCGAAATGGCTTGAAGGGAACGCACGCACAAGTGAAACCGGAAGTGGCCTTGTCAGATGTCGATTACCTGCTCCTTTATTCTGCCTACCTCCCTCAATCGTATCATGCCAATCAATGTATCAATTAGCTTAATTTTTTTTTTTTTTTCAACACAATGCAAGAAACTTTACTCTTGTCCGTGTTTGTGTTTACCCGCAGAATACGTACGGATGGAACATTCGCTTTTATTGTTCAAAAAACATGTGAACCACAATTAAACAATTGTTCTATTGCTGTGGATCCCCGCATATTTTCCGGGGTTCATTTCTTTATTTAAATTTGCAAACGCATGTCACTGCATCAAGCCTATCATAACTCTCCAGAGATTTCTGGCCCTGTTGAACACATGACTCATACACTAACCAATAAAATTGCTCCTGTTAATTTCCAAAATACATTAGCCAATCAGAAATTTTTGCCACACTTTATCAAAAATGTTTTGTATGAAAAACTCCATTGCCATCATGAGAGCCTCCGCATTCACCAGGCGCGAGCTGCTGGTGCTTACGGAGGTGATGGATAGGCGGATCACCAGCCAGCCTCCACCCATCACCAACCGGCAGAAGCGCTCCGCGTATGCGGAGGCACGGTCCCGCCTGCGGTCGTTGGGTTCACGCCGCAACATCGGGCAGCTGGAGCGCAGGTGGTCAGACCTGCAACGGCGAACGCCCCGCTTGCTGGCATGCTTTCGCATGCAGATCCTTGAAAGTAAGTGTTATGTATTGTGGTTTTCATGTTTGTGTTTGTGGGGCAAACTGCGTGTGCATGTTTTCCTGTCTGTCCTATTAATTATTTGTCCTCATATCTGCGTGTGCATGTTTTCCTGTCTGTCCTATTAATTATTTGTCCTCATATCTGCGTGTGCATGTTTTCCTGTCTGTCCTATTAATTATTTGTCCTCATATCAGCGTGTGCTTGTTTTCCCTCTATTTCTGTTTTTTTCATTCTACTCCTTTTTGCATGTTTTTTGTTGGTGTTTTTTTTTTTTTATTTGGGCCCCGGATTTGCCCAGAAACTAACCTCAATTTGTTTGACATATTTTAGGAGGACAGCCAAGACTACGCCATCACCGTCCGGCCAGACGGCGTTCCCGGCCACTATCCCCAACCCCCAGCCAACACTCCACCCCAAATATTTCCCCTATACCCCACTCCTCCCCAGCCTTCCCAGACCCTCTCCCGGAACTGTCGGGCCTCCTTCCCCTCCGTCCCACTTCCCCCTCTCCTCCACCCACCCCTCTTCCAATTACCCCCTCCCCGGAGTCCATCATTACCCCTCCCCGTTCTTTGGGGAATGAAGGCTCCTCCGAGGAGGAACATGGAGGGACTTCCGGAGCTCCCGTTTTGGCTCCCGGTATGTTTTTCTTTCTCATTTTTTTTAACCACAAACTGTTTGTATGTAATCATGTGTCGTGCCTTTATTCGTGCTTGTTTGGTTTACTTTTGGTGATTTAGCAGTTTGCCTTTACCTCTTCCTGCTGATTTCAACATACACATATCACACCTGTGTGAATTTGTACATAGGCCTTGTATTTTTGGCAGCACCCCCTTTTTGTTTTGGTTTTTATTTTTTCGGTTTAGGAGTGATTTCGTTGTGTTTTTGTTTTTTTAATGTGGATTCCCTATTGTTTTATTAATCCACACACTTTTCTCACCCACAGAGGAACAGAGGCGTCGACAAGAGGTGGACGATTGTGTTGGCCAGATGCGCCAACATGTCATTGGCATTCTTGTGGCCCTTGACCGGCTGTCTGGCATCCTTCGCCAGTAGTTTTTTTTGTTTATTTTTGTTTTGTAAATAAATTTTGTAGTTCTAATATACGTTCTGGCTCATTCTTTTTTTCAAAAACAAAAATAGTTTTCCCTGACATAAGTAGACTGTTCCTGCAAGGATTTCCCTTTTTTAAAAGTTAGATTGTATTTTGTATTTGTATGTTAAACAGCCACAAGAAACACATAACAGTAACAATGTCATTTCCCTTTTTGGGTGTAGTGTCAATTAGATATTTCGCCATTTTACAGGTTCCTAGTTGGTGTGCAAGCTGCTTAGGCCAATCTTCAAAATCCAAAGGTTTGGACAGGCTTCCTTTTGGTGTGGGTTGGGAACCTGCAAACATATTTCAGTTTACATCAACTGGTGTCAGTACTGGATTACCCCTTAGTCAAATGTAAGGTGTGTTAACCTGGTTACACTTGCTGTTAACGTCCAAAAAAAGGAAGACCATTTCACTCTCCAAACATTTATTCACAACATAAATGAGAAATCAAAGTGGTCAGTCCCCAAAAAAAAAAACAGTGATAATCTCAAATACAACACATACAAATAAAATATTTAATTAAAAAAAACAATCAAGAACTGGTTGACGAAGGACCATGCCAACATGATTCCACAAACATGGCGTTGCGATATGGGTTCCAGAATATATGGACAAAATCACCAGATCCAGGTTTGGTAAGGGTAGCAGGAAGTAGTGAGCGTTGGAGTGGCAAAGATTATGTGAACAAACAGAAGATGGTGAAAAAAAAATAAATAAATTAGATGTTCGCAAACAAACACAAACACATTAGGTATAAACACTGTAGTTTGGGTCAAACTTACCTAAAAAATCTGGCCACCACATCATCGCGTATGGCCCCCCCACATACTGACCTCCGACCAACCTCGGGGGGGCCATCCTCAGGTAAGGCATCCTCTGGCTGCATTGGGACACCACTCCTTATGGCGATGTTGTGAAATATCCCACACAGGACCACAATTTTCGACACCATATCCGGCAAATACATGAGCTCGCCACCAGAGCGGTGGAGGCATCTGAATCAGCCTTTTAAAAGGCCGATACAGCACTCCACCACTTGCCTGGTGGCTGTAAGTGCGGAATTATACTCACTTTGTGGGCCTGGTGTGGGAGCCAAATAAGGAGTGAGCAGCCAGGACATGCAAGGGTATCCACTGTCTCCTGTGAAAAATAAGAGACAACATCAGGAACACTGTGTATCAAGCTTAACATTGTTATGTACTAAAGGTCTCCACTTACCCAGAAGCCACGCATCACCAGCTTGTAGGTTGGTTAATTTCTGCCATATCCCTGATTGCCGGATGACGAAGGAGTCATGTGCACTTCCTGGTAACTTAGCATTCAGGGACTGGATCTGGAGGGAGGCATCACATACCACCATTACATTCAGGGAGTGATAGTGTTTCCTGTTTCTAAATATTGCCTCCAGCCGTGCTGGAGGCTGAAGTGGTATGTGAGTACCATCCACAACCCCTATGATGTGTGGGAAGCCAGCTATTTGGTAAAAATTGGCCTTGGCCACACTAAGGGCACCCATATCCAAAGGCATTTGAATAAAATGATGGAGGTGCTTGAAAAGTGCCTCCATCACTGCCCTCAGGATCCGGGAAAAGGAGGATTGGGAGATGCCCGCCACTATTCCCACCGTTGTTTGAAACGATCCTGAGGCACAGAAATGTAACACCGCCATAAATTGCGTCAGTGGTGGTATTGCTGTTGGACTGTCAATTTGCCGCTCAAGATCACTTTCTATTAATGAGAGAGTGTCTATGATGATTTTGGGAGGTAGACGGTAGCGTCTTAAAACCTCATCATCGGGCATTCCAAAAAGGGTGACACGTGTTCGAAATATCTGGGGCCTTGCATGCCTACGATGCCTACGCCTGGGATGAGATTGAGGTTGGTCGGCTTCCGGGAGCATGGCCAGAACAATCCGCCCCAGATCAACCTGAAATTCAAAAATTTCAAAGTAAGGCTTTTGACCCACCCCAAAACTATATTAAAACAACTTAGCTTGATGATACCATCCATTGCTGCTTACATGCCGGGGTATAGTCATGATACGTCCAAACTGAAAATAAACAACAAAATTACTTGACACATTTCACTCTGTGCATTTTTGTTGATACATTGCTAGACCAAAGTTCAAATATGCCAAACACCCATTTAGCAAAACCGCAAAGCGACATTTAACACAGTACATCAAAACGGGTCGAAATGTTGGCTCAAAAAGCGAAAGCTAAACCATCAAAAAGTTAGAATGATTATTAAGCTGTTTAAAATGCGCTAATTAGTTCGCTAATACAAGTCACAAGAGTAACTACTAAAAATGCGCTAATTAGTTCGCTAATACAAGTCACAAGAGTAACTACTAAAAATGTGCTAATTAGTTCGCTAATAAAAGTCACAAGAGTAACTACTAAAAATGTGCTAATTAGTTCGCTAATACAAGTCACAAGAGTAACTACTAAAAATGCGCTAATTAGTTCGCTAATACAAGATAAAAAATGGACTTACCAAGAGCAAATATCTAAGATGCAAAATCAAAAGGTCTTTGGGGTCGAAAATAAACAAAATCTAAAATAGAATAAATTAGGTATCCAAAAATTACAAAATATACGAAACACAATGAAACAACAATTGAACAAAAGTTAGATTTCACAAAACTTACCAAATCAACAAACGAGGTCCCAAAAATATAAACCAACAAAGATAACGGAAAAAAAAACGCTAATCTAACCAACAAACGAATCTCCAACCTCCAACTCCTTTCTACGCAATCAATAAACTCCAGCCAAGATAACCTCCAACAATCCAAAAAAGCCACTTCGACTTGAGACACACCAAGCCATAAATAGTGTTTCGTTTCCCGCACAAATTAAGGAGGGATCATAGGGCCGCACAATCAATGATGCGGCCGCAAAATAAGGACGCATGTATAAATACGTCACGAAAACACATTCAAATTCTGGTGTATTTCTTGTTTGGACCTCAGACATGGCGATAGACCAGGGAAAAAATGCACAAGAGTCAGGCGGTAAGTCTTTCATGCATTTTCTATCAACGATTAATTTGAAACATAAGATTAGGCAAGTTGTGATTTTGTGAATTCTGTAAATTTACACAAATAGGTGAGGAGGATGACATGGAAGAGGCTGCTGGGCCCAGTATTCCGGCCAAAGCGGGCAAAAAAAAAAGGCAGCCACATTTCACAAGAAAGGAGATGGAGGTTTTGATCCAGAAGTGTGTGGACATCCTGCCACAGGCAGACAGGAATATGAGTCTAAGCCAGAAGTGGAGAATGTGGGAAGAGGTAGCCGTTGCTGTCAATAGAGTGGGTGATTATGTCCGTCTAGCCCGGGATGTCAAACGGCGGTAAGTAAACCCTTGCCCCCCCTAAAAACAAACCCCATTTTAAACCAAAGGATAATGGCTTCCATTTTTCCCCACAGATGGGGCGACTTCAAATATCGCCTAAAGCAAAAACTCGCGGACAGGGCTAGGCATGCAAGGGGGACAGGTGGGGGTCCCACCCCTGTGTCATTGGAGTTGACGGATTTAGAAGAGCTGGCACAGGGGTGTGTGCAGCCTGTGGAGGTGTTTGGCGTGTCCAACATGGATACGGACATGCCAGACTTTGCGGCTCCTCATGTTGGCCCAGGTAAGTATTGTGATGTCACCAACTCTGAAATGCTATTGTGCCAATATGTAGATTCTAATGTGACTCTTTTCTCATTTTTCCAACAGAGACACAGGCGGATGAGTCTGCTCCAGAGGGAAGCCTTGGCCGCAGAATTTCTGCTGGCTCTGCAGGGGAGGAACCAGTACATCCGGCTGAGGACCCTGCAGAAGCCAGTCCAGGGCATGCCCCCTCGCAGGCAGTGGGCCTCCTCACAGAACTCAATTTAAAATCGGATTTCCATACGGAGATTCTGCAGAGGATGGACGCCAGTCTGATACGGGTGGCTGAGGCCCTGGAGCAAAATGCTGCGGCCAACGTGACCATTGGTCAGGCCCTGGCGGAAAATACCAGGGCCAACATCCGCATCGCCGATGCCCTGGAGCAGCTCGTTCGCCAGCACATGGTGGAGCCGACCTCCCTTCCTGCCGGAACATCAGGATCCTCCACCTCTGGCACAACATCAGCCAATCCTCCAAATGTGCCTAGCCCTGTGCCTAGTCCAGAGGCCACAACATCTGCCTCTGGACATCCCGGACCCGGTCTGGTGCCCACCCTCCCCCATCCAAACGGGCGAAAAAACGGTGACAGCAATGGCGACTTTTCCCACACTCCTTCTGTGCTTGGCTCATATTCCTTTCTGGTCAAAACTTCCCTCTCCTTTCTTGTGAAATGTTTTTAAGTTATTTTTGTATGTTTATGTTATCAGTTATTGATTATTTATTTTTGATAAAAAGTATCTTTGGCAGAAAAAAAAAAAAAAAAATATTATGCCAATTGGTTTGTGTTTAAACAATAAATTTATGAAAAAAATCTGACATTGTATTGTGGCATTATTGTACAAATGGGTTACATTTAATCCTGGCCCTAAAGGCAAAAAAAGACACAAAAAACCATTTCATTTGTATAAAAAAAAGGCCTCTTGAAGGAACGTTTAAAAAATCACATAACGATGCAAATTCCACATTAAAAAAAAAAGGGGGAGCTAATTAAAACTTATGACACAATAGGCCATAAACAACAAATTGAGGCCAAAAAAACCCCCCAAAAATGTACGCCAATTGATTGTGTAATCCTGACATTAGCAGGTATGATTTCCACCTGCGTACGGTTTTGTGCTATCCCAATAAACTGCTTTCCAAACACATACCAAGCCAGTTTTCAATACAACACTAATTGCTTTTGTGACCACCTGCGATTAATCGCTGCAACATCATGGAGTTCCGGGACGGAGGAGAAGGCCATCGCCAATGTGGTCGAGTAATCCAGACCCTAAACTGTGCGAGCATTTTGAAGGGAAAGAGGATGTTCCAGTGACGTATGTGACGGTCCGAACACATTTGACGTTCGCATCTGTTAATGTATGTACGCCCCAAAAACGCCTCGCCACGCCTGCGTTTTTCCATCTCCACCCCCGTCAACACCCAAAAACGCCCTGTTCTGTCAATCACATTTGACATGTCACTTCCTGTAAGCTATTTTAGGAACGAGAGAAAAAAAGCTCGCAATCTGCCGTACGCACATGCGCAGTGTAACACCGACGCATGCGCGGTTAGTCAACATCGGAACGCAACGAGCGTACTGCTGTTTGCGAGTGGCTCTGAATGAGGGCCTTAAGGTCTCCTTAACATCAAGTAAGTTGATAATGAAGGTAGTGCATTCATATTCTGTGCAATCAGGAGTATGTAAATGAGGAAGACCTACACATTGAGAGATATGTGCAATAGGGAGGCAATCGGGAAGCTGACTGCCTAAATACCGGCAGCCGGCTTCCCGACTGTCTTATCCCGGCATGGGTGAAATGCCGGGCATCTATATATAGATGCCCGCATTTCCCCGACGCCGGGAGACTGGCACCCGGCATCACGATCGTAGTGATGCCGGGCGCCGCGAGCGGACAGCCGCGGGGGGGAGGGTTAGGTTTAGGGCTCCTGGGGGGGACTTTGGGTTAGGCACCCCCCCGGGAGGGTTAGGGTTAGGTTAGGGGGAGGGAGGGTTAGGGTTAGGCACCCCCGGGGGGGACTTAGGGTTAGGCACCCCCCCGGGGGACTTAGGTTTAGGTTTAGGGGGTGGTTAGGGTTAGGTACTTAGAGCGGAAGTTAGGGTTAGGCACCCCTAAGGAGGGTTAGGGTTAGGGGGGTTAGGTTAGGTTAGTGGATACTTACCTATCCACGATCGGGATTTCCAGCGCTGTCGGGCTTCCGCTGCGTAGCACTCTGCTTCTGTCGGGCTGCCGCTGACGGGAATCGAACCGCCGACCATGCGGCCGACGGTATTTCATACCAATTCCGTGCAATTAGGGCATATGTACTATACTGATTTCTCAAAAGGAGCTGGTTATAAAGGTCTGCAAAGTCAGGGCCTGTGCACTCAAAATACAGGCCTATACAGTGAGATGAGACTGTAAAATGAATTACAGTATCTCTGAAATGAGGGAATCTGAATATTATAGCATTGGTGCAATGAGTACTATGCAATAGCAGTCAGGTCCAAAATAGCTAGCATTGAGGTTCCTTGGCACATACAATTGAATTAAGAGAAGAAAGTACTTTTATTGTCATAAAAACACCTAACAATCCCAAATTGTAAATTTTAAATGCCTACAGGTAAAACGTCAAAATTCTTTTTCTTGTTCATGCTTAAAAATAATTATAATGTATGAGCTGAAGTACCCGGCATTGCCCGGGTTAAAATCTTTAGGCTTTCCACTCTATTTGTTACCCCTCTGTGAAGTTGTCATGCAAATCCATCCAGTGAAAGGCCCAGAACAGGTTCCCTAGATCAATGTTCTGCCCAACTGGGACCCTAACCTTCCTAAAACTTGGCCAGGATCCAACTGGACCACCTCGCGTTTTCATCCCAATCGGTGCAGGGGTGCCCGAATGCATAACCAGACAGACAAACAAACAGAACAATAAATTTTATATATAATATATAGGGCTCTATTTACTACAATCCGCTTAGGGAATGCAGAATGTAGTGTTATATTACTGATTGAATTCGCATTGCGAATTCAGCCAATATCACAGGGATTTACTAAAAATCCCTTGCAGGGACAGAGCTTGCGATAAAGCTCTGTCCCTACGAATCCCCTCTGCACACTTATCAAGGTATTTTTGCAAAAAATACCTTCATAAGTGCCTGGGCATGCACCGACCAGTCGTCGCTAAGCCCCACCCCCCATGATGGCAGACCTCCCGTGACCCCCCCTCCTTTCTCCCGCGACCCACCCTCCCTTAATTACACTTACCTGCAGTGATCGGTGCTCCGGTGATGTCCTCCATGACTACGGTCAGCTGACATCCCATCCTACACTGGGACCCGGTCAGGTGATGACCAGGCCCCAGTGCAAGATGGGAGACCAGCTGACCAGAAGAAGGACATCACCGGAGCACCGATGTCCGGTCCCTGAACTCAGGTAAGTTTTTTTTTTACTATTTTTTTTTCATTTTTTGGCAGTGATCAGACCACACAGCTGATCACTGGTGCTGGCTCCGGGCTCTGCACTGCCTGTTAGAGCAGAGCAGGAGTCCGGTAACTGGGGAAGACCCTGGATAACGCCACCTCCAGGTGGTGTTATTATCACAGGGCTTTCCCCCGGTATTTTTTCACAATTTATTTTTAGTAACTTTGGCCAGATCACATTTCCCATTACAATTATGGGAAATGCGATCTGATTACTAAAAATAAGTGATAATTAGGGCTTGGAGTAGAATTTTACAAATTCTACTCAAATTGCCCTGTAGTAACTTTAGGTGATACTAAAATAATGTGAAGAGGGTGTGAAAACACCCCTTTTCACTTTATTTTGGTAAAAATAATGTTAATAAATAGAGGACTTAGGGCTCTATTTACTACAATCCGCATATTGAATGCAGATTGTAGTGTGATATTATCGACTGAATTCGCATTGCGAATTCAGGCAATATCACAGGGATTTACTACAAATCCCTTGCAGGGACAGAGCCCTGTCCCTGCGAATTCCCTCCGCACACTAGTCACGGTATTTTCGCAAAAAATAGTGTGACAAAATGCGCCCGCATGTGCCGATCGGCCACAGCTGCTAACCCCCTGCTGCTAAGCTGCGTCCCCCACGATTGCGAACCCCCCGTGACTCCCCTCCCCCCCGTGACCCCCCCTCCCTTAACAGCACTTACCTGCATGATCCGGGCCTCCGGTGATGTCCTCCATGCGTCCGGTCAGGTGATTTCCCATATTGCACTGGGACCCGATCACCTTAAACTAGGGGTGTGCACCGGCCACTTTTCGTGTTTTGTGTTTTGGTTTTGGATCTGGATCTTTCTTCATGTTTTGGATCTGGATTGGTTTTGCCAAAACCACCCTTCCGTGTTTTGGGTTCTGGGTTTTGTGTTTTGGATCTGTATTTTTTTTTTAAAAAGCATAAAAACAGCTAAAATCACAGAATGTGTTGGTTTTCCTGCTCCTAATCTATTATTAACCTCAATAACCTTAATTTCCACTAATTTCCAGTCTATTCTGAACACCTCACACCTCACAATAGTGTTTTTATGTCCAAAAGGTTGCACCGAGGTAGCTGGATGACTATGCTAAGCGACACGAGTGGGCGGCACAAACACGTGACCCATCTAGGAGTGACACTGCAGTGGCAGACAGGATGGCAGTTTGAAAAACTAGGCCCAAAACTGTACATAATGCAAAGAAAAAAAAGAGGTGCAAGATGGAATTGTCCTTGGGCCCTCCCACCCACCCTTATGTTGTATAAACAGGACATGCACACTTTAACAAACCAATCATTTCAGCGCCTGGGTCTGCCACACAACTGTGGCTGAAATGATTGGTTCGTTTGGGCCCCCACAAAACAAGCTGGCAATTAATCTGTCCCTGCACAAACTGGCTCTACAGAGGCAAGATGTCGTCCTCATCCTCCTCATCCACCGATTCCTCACCCTCTTTAGTGTTGTGTACATCCTCATCCTCACAGAGTATTAACTCGTCCCCACTGGAATCCACCACCACAGGTCCCTCTGTACGTTCTGGAGGCTGGTCTCATTTTTATGAACATCATCTTCTCCACATTTTGTGGAATCAACCTCCTACGCCTTTCGCTGACAAGGTTCCCGGCTGCACTAAACACTCTTTCGGAGTACACACTGGAGGGGGGGCAACTCAGGTAAAATAGAGCCAGTTTGTACAGGGGCCTCCAAATTGCCTCTTTTTCCTGCCAGTACAGGTATGGACTGTCTGACATGCCTACTTGGATGCTGTCACCGATGTAATCCTCCACCAGTCTGTCAATGGTGACAGTATCATATGTAGTGACAGTAGACATGTCAGAAATTGTTGCCAGGTCCTTCAGCCCAGACCAGATGTCCAAACTTGGTCCTGCCTGCCCTGCGTCACCGCCAGCGGGTTGCTTAGGATACCTAAGTTTTTTCCTGGCAGCCCCAGTTGCGGGAGAAAATGAAGAAGGAGCTGTTGACGTGTCACGTTCCGCTTCAGCTGACAGTGTTTTCACCAACAGGTCTTTGCACCTCTGCAGGCTTGTGTCAGCCGGAAAGAGAGACACCACATAGGCTTTAAACCAAGGATCGAGCACGGTGGCCAAAATGTAGTGGTCTGATTTCAACAGATTGACCACCCTGGAATCCTGGCAAAGCGAATGAAGGGCTTCATCCACAAGTCCCACATGCCAAGCAGAATTGCTCCGTCTTAGCTCCTCCTTCTCTTTCTCCAGCTGCTTCTGCAAAAGCATGATGAGGGGAATGACCTGACTCAAGCTGGCAGTGTCTGAACTGACTTCACGTGTGGCAATTTCGAAGGGCTGGAGAACCTTGCACAACACGGAAATCATTCTCCACTGCGCTTGAGTCAGGTGCATACCCCCTCCTTTGCCTATGTCATAGGTGGATGTATAGGCTTGAATGGCCTTTTGCTGCTCCTCCATCCTCTGAAGCATATAGAGGGTTGAGTTCCACCGCATCACAACCTCTTGTTCCGGTGATGGCGGGGCAGGTTAAAGAGTGTTTGCTGGCGCTCCAGTCTTCGGCATGCAGTCGCTGAATGGCGAAAGTGGCCAGAAATTTTTCAGGCCACCCAAAGTGTCTCCTGCACGGCCCTGTCGCTTTTCAGAAAATTCTGCACCACCAAGTTTATTGTGTGAGCAAAACATGGGACATGCTGGAATTTGCCCAGAAGTAATGCCCGCACAATATTGGTGGTGTTGTCAGATATCACAAATCCCCAGCAGAGTCTAAGTGGGGTAAGCCACTGGGCGATGATTTCCCTCAGTTTCTCTAAGAGGTTGTCGGCGGTGTGCCTCTTACTGAAACCGGTGATACACAGCATAGCCTGCCTTGGAACGAGCTGGCGTTTCTGAGATGCTGCTACTGGTGATGCTGCTGCTGTTGCTGCATAAGGTGATACATCTACCCAGTGGGCTGTTACAGTCATATAGTCCTTAGTCTGCCCTGTTCCACTTTTCCACATGTCCGTGGTTAAGTGGACATTGGGTACAACGGCATTTTTCAGGATACTGAGGACACTTTTTTTGACGTTTCTGTACAGTCTCGGTATCGCCTGCCTAGTGAAGTGGAACCTAGACGGGATTTGGAACCGGGGACACACTACCTCCATCAATTGTCTAAATCCCACTGCACTAATAGCGGATACCGGACGCACGTCTAACACCAACATAGCAGTCAAGGCCTCAGTTATACGTTTTGCTTCAGGATGTCTGCTGTCGTACTTCATCCTCCTCGCTAAGAACTGTTGGAGGGTCAATTGTTTAGTAAAAGTAGTGGTGTTCCTACTTCCTCTCTGGGATGATGAAAGGCTCCCAGCAGCAGCAACAGCAGCAGCGGCAGCAGGAGGCGTAGCAATGCAGGATCCTCCGGAGGAATCTCGGATAGGAGAGTCAGTCATGCCAGTGACATGGCCTGCAGGACTACTTCCGATCCTGACTAAGGAGGAAATTGACGAGGAGGGAGTTGATGGTGTGGTTTGCAGGCGCTTGGATACAACAGGACAACGAGATTTAGGTGTCCCTGGACTGCTTACGGTCTTAGCCAAAGTTTCTGAACTTGACAGTAACTTTTTATGAACGCGCTGCAGGTGCCGTATAAGGGAGGATGTTCCTAGGTGGTTAACGTCCCTACCCCTACTTATTTCACCTTTACATATGGTACATATGGCAAGACAGTTGTTGTCCGGATTTGGATAGAAATATTGCCAGACCAAAGAGGTGGAATGTTTGGTCTTCTACCCAGGCATGACCGTGATGGGCTTTTTCATCCCACGGACAACAACTGTCTCCCCCGGAGCCTGATTTAAACAAACCACATCACCATCAGAATCCTCCTCGCCAACTTCCTCCTCAGCGCCAGCTACACCAGTATCCTCATCCTGTTGTACTTCAACAGTGACATTTTCAATTTGCATATCAGCAAGTGGACTGTGGGTGCTCCTTTCAGCACTTGCAGGGGGCGTGCAAATGGTGGAAAGAGCCACCTCTTTCCGTCCAGTGCTGGGAAGGTCAGGCATCGCAACCACCACCACACTTGGACTCTCCTTGGGGATTTGTGATATCTTCTTAGAACGCACAGTTCTTTGCTGTGCTTTTGCCAGCTTAACTCGTTTGATTTTTTTAGCGGGTGGAGGGCTTCCATCGTCATGTGAAGCTGAACCACTAGTCATGAACATACTAGTCATACTAGTATGACACACACTAGTCATAGGGAAAGACCTTAGCCGTTCCTTGCCACTCCGTGTCATAAATGGCATATTGGCAAGTTTACGTTTCTCTTCAGATGATTTAAATGTTTTTTTAAGGTCATTTTCCTGAACTTTGTCATTTGGGATTGTATGTGGCCTCTACTATGACATTGGCCATCGGCCTTGGCAGACGACGTTGATGGCATGTTATCGTCTATGTATTGACTAGTGGCAGCAGCTTCAGCACTAGGAGGAAGTGGTTCTTGATCTTTCCCTATTTTATTTTTATCGGAGAAAGTTTGGTCCTCCATTTATGTTATATCGATTTGATAAATACGTGCGGCTAAGGTGCACACAAACACAGAAAATATTTTTTTATTTTTGCTGGAGAGTAGTGCACTTTGTGGGTTATACCACCCTTTAAGAAATGAGCCAGCCGGCTCTTTACTTATGGGACACAGGCGCACGCTTGCCGCTGCTCCTTTGTTGATACACGTGCAGCCACAGTGCACACAATTCACAAACACAGAAAATATTTTTTTATTTGGTTTGTAGTGTACTTTGGGGGTTACAGCACCCTTTAACGGTCAAGCCAGCCAGCCCTTTATTTATGACACAGGCGCACGCTTGGCACTACTTTGTTGATGCACGTGCGGCTACTGCGCACACAATTCACAAACACAGAAAATATTTTTTTATTTGGTTTGGAGTGTACTTTGGGGGTTACAGCACCCTTTAACGGTCAAGCCAGCCGGCCCTTTATTTATGACACAGGTGCACGCCTGGCACTGCTTTGTTGATGCACGTGCGGCTACTGCGCACACAATTCACAAACACAGAAAATATTTTTTTATTTTGTTTGGAGTGTACTTTGGGGGTTACAGCACCCTTTAATGGTCAAGCCAGCCGGCCCTTTACTTATGACACAGGCGCACGCTTGGCACTACTTTGTTGATGCAGGTGCGGCTACTGCGCACACAATTCACAAACATAGAAAATATTTTTTTATTTGGTTTGGAGTGTACTTTGGGGGTTACAGCACCCTTTAACGGTCAAGCCAGCCCGCCCTTTACTTATGACACAGGCGCACGCTTGGCACTACTTTGTTGATGCACGTGCGGCTACTGCGCACACAATTCACAAACACAGAAAATATTTTTTATTTTTTTGCAATTGGAGTGAGCACACCTGATGGACAGAGCACCCCCTGGACAACACTACAGCACCCCTTTAGGACTGGGACTTTGCACAGGACTTTGGAGTGGACACAGCCCCTATGGACAACAGCAGCACAGCACAACACAGCCAGCCCCTATGGACTTTGGAGGAGTGGACACAACCCCTATGGACAACAGCAGCACAGCACAGCACAGCCAGCCCCTATGGACTTTGGAGGAGTGGACACAGCCCCTATGGACAACAACAGCACAGCACAAAACAGCCAGTCCCTATGGACTTTGGAGGAGTCGACACAGCCCCTATGGACAACAGCAGCACAGTGCAGCACAGCACAACACTACACTGCACTACACTACACTACACTACACAGCCCAGCCAGCCCTTACTCCCACCTTCCCTCTTCACTGTCCACAGCCGAGTGAGAAAATGGTGCCGACGCGGGTACCTTATATAGGATCCAAAACCCGCGAGACCCGGAAGGCGGGATGATGACGTTTTGCCTCGATTTCAGATCCGAGTCGGGTGGGAAAAGTCGAGCCTGACTCGTATCGGCCTGGGATCGGGGGGCTCGGGGGGGTTCGGATTTCTGAAATCCCCTATATTAAACTATAACTTTTATTATATATTACCCCTAAAAATGGCTGCTAAATAATTGTCAAGCAATGCCTAAATTAAATTGGTGAAATAGAAATATGCCTTATTATTTAAATTACATATAATTATATCCAATAAGTCAGGCATAGATGAGCTGACCTCTTCTGTGTTTCCACAAATTGTACTCAAAAATACCTTTGTATATAGAGTATATATAAATATATATATATGTATATATATATATATATATATATATATATATATATATACTCTCTCTCTCTCTCTCTCTCTCTCTATATATATATATATATATATATATATAAATAAATATATATATATATATATATAAGCTTCCCAAATGGTGCAGCTCTCCTGGATTTCAATAAAATTATTTCACCAGCGGCATGTACGGCAACCTTTCAGTGCATAGCTTTAATAATGTGGCACTTTCATCAGACAAAGATAAAGAAAAAACATCTTACCTTAAGTACATGTGGAAGCTGCAGGCGGATGCGGAACCTCCCGTCATACTTACTGGCCAGCGGCGCAGTAAGTATGACGACATCATGGTCAACAAACAACACGTCATCATTGTGCACCATCACTATAGTAACAGCATAAACAAAAGGTTGCTTTGAATAACATACAACAAAACAGATCAAGATGAAAACATGGCTATGCTACCATACAAACATTTCTACATATATACTTTGTTATTTATATAAAGGTAATTATAAATGTTGAAATATAGCGGGTTTTCTTAATCACTCGATCCGTATTAGGTAATTTTTTTTAAGAGACGATCATATATAATTATATCTCACAGTATATATAACATCAAATATACCCAAACTTAAAAGATATAGATCAGCAATTGGTACCAGAAACAATAGTCTGAACAAAGCTGTATAACAGAGTGTCAAGGGACCATGACTAACCCTATATTTTACCTATGAAAAACTATTCAGACCTAGATGGTCATTTAACCCTTTGGGTGCCAATGTATTTAATCCAAATATCCATTTGGATTCACGTTGGAGCAATTTGAAGGGGGCCACCTTTAATTGAATTAGGGAGAAGGTCAATCATGTGATAATGTAAGGAAGCTAAAGGGTGGGGGTTCTTACAGAAGTGCCTAGCTACAGGCTGGTCGCTGTCACCACTATTTAGGGCTGCTATTATTGCTGACCTATGGGCCGCCATTCTCTCTTTAAAAGCACACTCGGTTTTCCCTATATATGAGAGTCCGCAAGGACAAATTATTTGATATACAATGAATTTGGATTTGCAAGTGACCTGGTGCCTGATTTTAAATTCTTTACCAGTATGTGGATGATAAAATTTATCACCTGGTATTAGGTATCTGCACGTTGTGCAAGAGCACTTTACACAGCCCAATTTGGTGGTTAGGAAATTAGTATTGGGTTTATTGTGATTACTAATGTCAGTTTTGATTAATATATCTCTCATATTGCGTGGCCGAGTGTAGCATGCCATAAGCCTGGTGTCCTGTAGTTTTAAATCATTGTCTGACTGTATAATAGGCCACAACTTTTTGGCCATTCGATGGATATTATTACTAATCGGGAAAAATTCCGTGACCCATGGAATAAACTCATATTTTTCTTTTTTACTTTTTGTATTTAGTAATAACCTCCTATACATTTTTAATGCTTTATTTTTTGATTGTTGTAGCAGATTATGATCATATCCTCTTAATAAAAAATTATCAATAAGATCATTGATTTGTTGTTCAATCAGTTCAGGTTCAGATGTAATATGTATGATGCAGAGCATTTGTGAGTATGGGAGACCACGTTTCAATGATGGTGGGTGGAAGCTTGACATATGTAGTAAGTTATTGCGGTCCGTTGGTTTAGTAAGACCGAAGTCTATATCAAACCATTAACCAAACTGATCTTTACATCAAGAAACGTGGTACTTTATTTATCAATATTATAGGAGAATTTAATCGGGTGATTTTTAGCATTATAAACTTCAATGATGGATATGAAGGATTGTTGGTACCTCTCCATAATATGAGTACATCATCTATATACCAATGATATGTTATGATGTTATTGGTGATATTGCTGTCAGAAAAAAATATGTAATGCTCCGCTTCACACATATAATTGATGTGGCGTCCCACACCTATGTTTAACAAAAATTGGGAATTAAATGGTTAATTCTAATTGTATAGTCTTGTGTCCAGGTGGTAAATGGTGAAAAAGTCCCAAAAAACAATGACCAACTGTTGTTATGTCAAAAAGAATGGTAGTGACAGTAGGGTACCCCTTCGGGTGTGAACAAGGGCACTCTGAGCCAATGGAATGAGGCACAAGCAGGGACTTTGTACTGGTGCTGGTCTTCCAGCTTCGGGATTTGAACCACCGGACATGCTTCAAGTGGTAAATCATACCGATCCCCCCAGACTACAGCTGCATCAACTAACAGACGGCGGCTACAGCCTAGAGATACTGTAGGTGGCCTGCTGCCTGTCTGTTTATACGTGAGCAGCACAGTACAGAGGGCGTGATTCAAACCCGCTCGGCCATGGGACGCCTACCGTCTGGGGCTGGCCCCACTGACATCATGTCATCATGACATCATGTCAGTGGGAGTGCTTTCGGCTCTGTTAGAGCCGAAAGCACTCTAGGGCTTGCGGCAACGGACCCTACCACAAGGGTCTCGTCACAAGCCCGATGGTCGCAATGGTCTTGACCATCGCGACCATCATCCTGGCTGCTCGCTATAGCTGTGGGTGGTCACCCACAGCTATGCGAGCGGCCAGGAGGCCGCTCTAAAAAAACAGAAGGCCGGCCCTGATTCAGAGCGAGTTCTCTGTCAGAGCGTCCAGCTCTGAATCAGGCCCAGAGTCCCTGCTTGATTTTGAAAGGGATTGAGGGCTTTATTCAGAGGCGGCCATACGGTCTACGACCGCACGGCCGCCTCGATGTTTGTCTAGTGCGCATGCGCACAAGGGAGCCGGCTCCTTCGTGCGCATGCGTGAGACCTGCTACAACCGACAGCGCCGGTCGTAGCGGGTCTCTTTCCAAAGGGGGCGAGCTGTCGATGTTGATTGACAGCTCGCCCCGTTTGGAAGGCGGGCCGGGGGGGTGGAAGCCCAAACGGAGGTGTTTCCATGGGAACGCCTGCCATTTGGGGGAGGCCCCACTGACATCTAGTGATGTTAGTAGAGAGATTCCGGCTCTGACAGAGCCAGAAGCTCTCCAGGGCTTACGACAAGTGAGACCCTACCCTAGGGTCTCGTCGTAAGCCCCGATGGTTGCGATGGTCAATGACCATCACGACCATCACCCTAGCGGTCGTTAGAGCTGTGGGTGTTAACCCACAGCCTAATGACCGAAACAGAGGCGGCCGGTCAGGATGCAAGCGGCCACCCAGTTTCTGAGCGAGCGCATGCATCCTCCGACCGCCTCTGAATGAGGGCCTGAGTACCTTTTCTAGACAAATTTGCTGCCCAAACACAAACGTAATACGAGAGTGCAAGGTAACTAAAATCTCTGTCATTTCAAAACAATATATAAGTCGAAGAAAATCTACAAGGTTTTCGTTCAACTGATCTAGGAACTCAATAAATACATTATCCTCCCAGTGTGAATGCACAATATCACAGTAGCATCCTGTATTAAACAGTTTTATTTGCATCGCAAAAAGTAAATAATTTTTTGTTTATGCGTACATAACTAAGATTTATATATGTCTATGCAAATGCTCTCGGCAATAAATTACATATTTCCCATACTCAATTTGTATGTTTAAATTATGCATTATAAATAAAGACATCCAATCATCCATTTATTTCTAATCAATCTGAATTTGATATTTATTTGGATATTATTTTATTACATACATGGTATATTGTAGAGATAAGCGGTGCACGTGCGCGAACCAGCCACTGCGATCGAGAAGCGAATGCAGTGAGCACATAGAGTCTTCGCATGGTGAATGACAGGAAATGACCGTTTAAGGGTGGTGACAGGGGGTTGTAAGAGAAACGCAGGTGTGCATGTGCATTTAAACACTGTTACAGGGGCGTGCATAATTAAGCCCCTGCAATAGCATACGCTGGCAGAGGTCTAGATGGCAACAGGAGGTTTAGCAGTTCTGCGGTTGGGTCAGGTCAACCACAACTGTGCAGATGGTTCCAATTTTACTCGATGTTGTCAATGTTTTCGCTTGCGGATGCAGGTCATGGGAAGTGGGTGGCTTTATACAGTGGTGGGCGTCTTGGTATAGAGCTGCGGTTGCCTGCGTTTGCATTCATTAGCATATTTTTACAGTGAACAGGGTGCATGCAAATGCAGCCTTGCGAACTAACCCGAATCAGGCCCTGAGTCCCAACACGGATCACTTTTAGGTTCCAAGTAGATCTGAGTCTCAACTCATGTCTTCTCGCCAAGTTTAGAACTCGGATCTTAAAACCGGATTTCACGTGTTTTGAATTGCATGATTTTAGGTGTTGGGAGGTGGGCAAAATTGACTGAATGTTATTGATGTTAATAATACTATAGGAAGAAAATAAAAGGTCTAAGATTTTAGCTGTTTTTATAATTTTTTAAAGAAATCCAAACCCAAGACCGAAACCAAAACATTTGAGGGTGGTTTTCCAAAGTGATGATTTAGAACAAAAACCAAAACATGAGGGGCTGTGCACAATTCTACTATATTGTGTGTCCACATGTATTTATCTTTACCAATTTATGCTAAATTATTTATCTATACAATCACATTTCCTTCAACAACTCTGGGACAAGATTTCTGCATATTGGGGCTTATTTAGTGTTTGATGCACTTTGCACATTGAAGTTATCCATAAACAATGTATGCCAAAAACTGCAGACTTACATGTCTTTGAGTCACTAAAGATACATCCGATTAATTACATAGTAGTATTTCTACAGGTATCTTCTGGGCCAAATCTTAATATACTGTATGCAGTAATGTTCAACTCGAAGAGCGAGGAAAATAATAAAAAAAAAAATGATGCACTGTGATGTTAAGGATGAAATTAAATTTTGTTAAAAATGTAAAGCGACACTTATGTTTGTTGCTTCTTTCCCATATTTTACAACACTGCACTTTGAGTAACTTACTAATTTCCACATTTCTAACAACTGTCTTCAGCGGTCAGGATGCTCTTAGTAGCTGTACAGGCTGCTGGGTGCATGCCCCGAGGAACAGAAAGATGATCTGGGCAGCTCTGCAGCAGCTATACTGGTTGCAGGTTGTTGTTCCAGGCACCATACAAGCCAAATGCAGGGGCTGTGGGGCAGCGACGGTGCCACCCCCATTGCCCTGTGCAATGGCCCTGCTTACAACCCTAGTTTCAGCCCTGACAACACGCACATAAATTCAGGCAGTGATTTCAGTGATATACTGTCCTGTTTCCGGTCCAGACTGAGCCAGTTGCCCCTAACCTTGTAAAGGCTACCAAGGCCCCAATAGCAAGGGTTTGAAGTAATAAATGACAATAATTAAACTATATGTGTCATTACATACATGGGAGTGAAGGTACCTTTTGTTTGCTGTGAGAGATACATTGGCGATGTCTACAGAGTAGACAAGTGTGAGGTCAGAAGGTTCTTGGTGAATCATATATCAATAATGGCAATTTGAGAAATATTGAGGTGACAATGAAAGAACTACAGTACGTATAAGGTAATGTATTGTTGTTATTATTATTATTATTATTATTATTATTAATAATATTATCCTTTATTTAAATGGCACCACAAGTGTTCCGCAGTGCCTTACATAGTACATAAAACTAAAAAGTGAACAAAAAAACAAGTAACTTACAGTACAGTGAAGGACATTATATACATTGCTGCAATAGTGATTAAAACACTCACAATAAGAAGCAGGGAGTTGGCAGAGACGTGTTAGGTGCCCTTATGGAGTAAGGAGTAGAAGAAAGTGTAAGGAGAAGCACATGAGGGAAGAGGTCCCTGCTCGTGAGAGTTTACATTCTAAAGGGAAGGGGCAGACAGACAGGCATGACACAGAAGGGGAAGATAAGGAGGAGAGAGTATAATGTGGGTTAGCATTAGAGCTGGAAGGCCTTGATGAAATATTGGGTCTTGAGAGCCCGTTTGAAGATATGCAGTGAGGTGGAGAGTCTGATAGGGAGAGAGTTCCAAAGGTAGGGAGCAGCACGCACAAAATCTTGGAGACGGGAGTGGGTGCAAGTAATCAGTTGGCAAGAGAGGTGGCATGCATTTGTTGAGCGAAGTGGACAGGTGGGAGTGTGAAGGGAGAGAAGGTCAGAAATGTATGTGGGGAGGATTTAGTGAGGGCTTTGTAGACGAGTGTAAGAATGTTGAATGGCATCTGAAGGGGAGCCAGTGTAGGGCTTGAAGGAGAGGGGAAGCAGATGTGGAACATCTGGAGAGGAAGATGAGCCGAGCAGCAGCATTGAGGACCGATTGAAGTGGAGAGAGGTGGGAGACTGGGAGGCCAGCTAGGAGAGGGTTAGAGGAGTCCAACCTGGAGATGACCAGTGAGTGGATGAGGGTTTTAGTGCTATCCTGGGTGAGGAAGGGTCTAGTCCTAGAAATATTTTTTAGGTGGAAGCGGCAGACTGTGAAAGGTGCTGAATGTGAGGTTTAAAGGAGAGAGAGGAGTCTAGGATAACTCCAAGACAGCGCACTTTGTGGATAGAGGAGATAGTTGTGCCATCAATAGATAAAAAAGTTGTGGGAAGTGACGTAATGGAAGAGGGTGGGAAGATGATCAGCTCAGTCTTAGACATGTTAGGTTTAAGAAAGTGCTGGGACATCCATGAAGAGATAGCAGAGAGATAGTTGGAGATACGGGTAATGCGAAAGGGGGAGACGTCAGGGGTGGAAAGGTAGATCTGAGTATCATCAGCATAGAGATGATATTGGAGGTCAAAAGAGTTAATGAGTTCTCCTAGAGAGGATGTATATAGGGAGAAAAGGAGAGGTCCAAGAACAGAACCTTGGGGAACTCCTACTTTTAGTGGAATTGGGGGGGAAGAGGAGTCATAAGAGGACACAGAGAAGGAACAATCAGAAAGTTAGGAGGAAAGCCAGGAGAGGGCAGTGCCATGTAAACCGAGAGAGTAAAGGATTTGCAGAAGGATAGGGTGGTCTATACTGACAAATGCAGCAGAGAGGTCAAGGAGAATGAGCAGACAGTAATGGCCCTTGGATTTGGCAGCAATGAGGTCATTGCTGACTTTCGTGATGGCAATTTCAGTGGAGTGGAGAGAATCGAAAGCCAGATTGAAATGAGTCAAGGAGGGAGTGGGAAGAAAGAAAGGTGGTAAGGTGGTTGTAAACAATACGCTGAAGGAGTTTGGAAGCAAAAGGCAGGAGAAAGATGGGTCGGTAGTTGGAGTTTATGTTAGGATCAAGGATAGGTTTTTTAAGAATGGGGGAGACAAGGGCATGTTTGAAAGCAGAAGGGACAGTGCCAGATGATGGTGAGAGACTGAGGAGGTGGGCAAGATGGGAACAGGCAGAGGGAGACAGGTAACAGAGGACATGGGAAGGAATAGGGTCATGACTTCCTCTCCAGAAACAGGGGCGAAGGATGTCAGGGTTGGTGAAATAGAAGGGGAGGGTTGGTCAGGGAAAGGAGTCAATTTTAAATGTAAAGTCAGTGGCAAAGTCAAGGGCAGAGAGCGAGGAGGGGAGGCAAGGAGAAGAAGGGCAGAGGAGGGAGTTGAAAGTGGCAAAGATCCCAGCAGCAACCGCAGCAGTGAGATGGAGACTAAGCGGGGGCTGCTCAGGTGGCAGCAGACAGCGTGTGCGGTGCTGAAGAGTGTTTGTAGGAGCAGACATGCTGTCTAGTGGAACAGCAGCAATTCCAGGTTAGTGCTTTCAGCCCAGTAATACCCCATCTCACTGACCCTACTGTCTTCCCCTTGTCCAGCCCAGTGTCCCTTACCATCTATAACTGATCTCTCAAATGCCAGTGTATCCCACCTAACCATCCCAGTGTCTCCTCCCCTTCCCAACCAGCCCACTGCCCCTTCTCACCTAGAACACTCAAGCCATTCCAGTCATTCCCATTCCCCTTCTACAGCCTAGTGCCTTTCTCATCACACTGTCCCACATCCAGCCCAGTGTCACCCTCATATATCACTCCCCCCCCCCAGTTTTTACCCCCACATCTAGCTCACTGTCTCCCTAACTGGGAACACTGCAGCCACCACTTATTACCCTCCCACCATCATTAGGGCAGCCCCCTCCCGACACCTCAGGACTCCCCCTTCGTCAGTGTGAAATAAGCATTAGGGTGTGGTCTGACCGACGCAGTGTTTACAGCCCTTGGTGTCTTCTTCATGGCGTGGAGTCCCAGTGTCCCAATGTGTCGTGGCTGGTGAGCTGACTTATGGTGCAGTGTGCTTCTCCCGGGAGAAAAACAGCCATGGTTGAGCATTGCCAGTGTGGGGTGCAGGAAATGTCATGTGGTATCCAGCCCACAGTGTTAATTAATCTAGTACAAGCATATTATCTCGATACTTGGAGACATTTTTTAGGCCCTATGAATAAAAATGTTTCATGCACAATAGAGCGCCCCCTTTTCTTCTTTTTCATATTTACAGATACTTTATGTCTTGTGAATCCCGGGTCCAAATAGGGGAGCTGCGGTCCACAATTAAGGATCTGAGGAGCTCATTCAGACCCTCTTGCTAGATGCGAACGCTCGCTCGATGCATATGCAAATCCAGCGCACACCCAGCAAGGCAGGTCATCGCACGTCAAGACATTTGCATGCCCACTATCTCTTGGCGTGCGATCACTGTGTGTATGCAGACACCCACCAACCATTCATAAGATGCCCACTTGCACACGTCATCTCCTGGAAGTGCTTGAAACCATTGGTACATCGAGCACCATTGGATGCGATCGCAGCGATTAAGGTTGACCATTCCCTGCCGCCAGCATTGCGATCACTTCAGTGTGTATTTCAACCAGGTGACGTATACAATGACACTGCCTGTAATTTATGCACGCCTCTGTAACGGCGTTGGGACACTCAGGCATATGCCTGTGTTCGCACCTCCCTCCCCCATTTCTAGTGGACTGCCCCTGTCACCACCCACAAATGGCTTCTCCTGCCACTCACTCAGCTGGGCTGTCTGTGCTGGGCGAGAGTACGCTTCCTGATCTCTTGCTGTGGTTCGCACATACGCAATGTGACCGGTCATCTACAAGCATTCGCATCATAGCGAGAGGGTCTAAATGAGCTCCTGAGTGCTATAATTCCTGACGTGTTGTGGAGGATCAACTTACTAGACTATTGAAACTATTTTTTTTTTTTTTAAAAAGGACAGCCAAAGTGGTAGTGGACGGGTATTTATATGCTTTGCTTTTATATAAGCAAACAGATGGCAGCACTCACAGGACTCCAATCCATACAATAAAGTTACACTAGGTCATCTTAAGGCCAACATTTCGATCTCCTTTATTGGAGATCTTCCTCAGGGACCCTAAATAATAAATTAATAAATAAATGAGATTCAATCGTTGGTATTAAGATGACCTATTGTTTGCCGATATTGCACCGTGAGACTACATCCTCGGGGAGGGCACCAAGGCAATGTACTTTCTTTACACATGTTTTGGTGGAGTGCTGGTCGTTGAAATTATATATAAAAAATATTTTCACAGGTTGATTTTTTTGGGGGGGGGAGAAAGCCGGGGCCACTTGCCTGTGTTGCCCCCCAGGCTGAAAGTTGCCAGCCAGCCCCTGAGTATAGCTATCCATTTACACATTAGATGCTACTGGAATGGTTCTTTTGAAGCTTCCCTTATGTCTGTTTGCGACCCTTGGAGGTTAACTGGCAACTAAATATTTTACTGTATATTCTCTTGATCCTCTGCATATATGGAAATCCACTGCTAGAAATCTAGCATTTGCTCCTGAGACCTAATCATAATCTGAGGGTAAAACAACTGGTTAAACAGCATTAAATTGGGAAGCTGCTGTCATTCAGTTGCATTTGTAAGTTCATTTTTATAGCTTCAAAAAGCAAAATTTAGTTAGACAGCACAGTGACTTTTTTGGGATTGTCTCTGTGACTCTAAGTGCTACTATTTCCTTTTAATTGTTCCTGAATCGATAGGAGGATCCCTTAGGTACTTAACTTTTCCTGTTAAACCACAAATGTTTTCTCTAAAGCGATATATAACATGATATTGTAAGTGGCTGCATGCATTTTGTTTATTTAGGATTATATTAATGACAAAATGACCTATTTCTAACCCTAATGTTTAAGAGAAAAAAACCTTCCTCAACTAATGAATTGTCATGTCTACTGGATTCTATAAATGTGTGAGAATATATTTTTTCAATTAAGTTTAGGCCCTTAAAGCTCATACACACCTAACAATATTCTCCATGAGCGATATCATTAAGTGTTATCTCTTGACCTGCCGGGCTCAATGTCCGTAACGACATTGAGCATACACACTGAACGATATCATTAACAACATCTTTCAGTGATGTCACCTTGCCACATCCCCGAACTTGCAGAATCTGACGATATAGTCAGATTGTCATGCAAGTTCAGGCGATGGAAGACATCGTTAACAATCCGCGGGTGCGCGCATTGTTAACAATATCATGCATACACATTGGACGATATTGAAAGCTATGAATGATAACGATATCGTTATCATCCATATCATTCACTTTATCGTCTAGTGTGTATGAGCCTTTATATTTCTAATAATGAATTTGTCTATGCAAGCTTTAAATTGATATTTACAAGTATACATTTGAAAAAAACATTTCAGATGAGTCTCATAACCTAGGTTTTCATTGTTTAGGTGCCCACACACATAGCGATCTGCACATGATCCCACGATGTGCAGCCAGTGCATTGTGTCCCAGATTGTGTCCCAGATTGGCAAATCTGCCCTACAGCATGGCAGATCTGAAGATACGATGTACGACAAGCGGGGCCACGCATTGGCATCGTGATCGTGAGTGGACATTCACGATTTGGCCATATTTTACACGATTTGTCGTCGCGATTCGTTGAAATTGGCCAAATTGGGTAAAATATCACTATGTGTGTGGGCAGCTTTAGAGCAAGAGAAGTATCAGACATACAGTAAGACTAAAAAATAGTTTGGAAGAGTTTATATTGTTTTACATAATATACTGTCTATAATAAACTAGACATAGTTGTTATATTTGTATTATTGTAAATTGAAAATTATGATAGTGTTGAAACAAAACTCCTGTTTTTTCAGAACCATTTAAAGTTAATACTAAAGCGCATACTGTAAAAGTCTTTGTATTGCACCAATGTACATTGATTGCCAGAGCACATGAAGGATGACACCTGGTCGTCACTCTTGGGAAACAAGCTCTTCTTAAACTAACTTGTCTTGTAGCAGAGGCGGGCTGGGCTAGGGGGTAGGGTGCCTTGTGCCGCCTAGGCCGCAGCGCCATGTGGGCCGCAGGCCGCGGGCAGTCTGTGTCTCTGTGACACAGCTGCACCGCACGTGTAGCGCTGACCGGATGGAGTTCGGTCAGCGCTACACAGTGACTGACAAACACACAGCCGCCGGCACCGGCAGCAGTGTGTTTGTTTTAACTAGCAGCCAATGAGTGTCTGTTAGACTCCCACTGACTGTTGCTTCGCCCACTGCTGGAGCCGCTCCATCTTCTGGATCCTGCAGTGGGTAATGGGAGAGACGTCATGATGTCTCTCCCATAATGCAGAGCAGGCCGGCCTGGGAGGACAGACGGAGGAGCTGCTGGAGGCAGCGAGATACGGGGATTCAGGTAAGTGTGTTTTTTTCTTTTTTTATTATGTGTGTCTACTGGGGGGGCACTACTGGGGGCACTACAAGGGGGAGATGACAACTGGGGGCCCTACAAGAGGGGAGACCACTACTGGGGGCACTACAAGGGGGGGACTACTACTGGAGTCACTACAAGGGGGGGACCACTGCTGGCAGCACTGCAAAGGGGAGACCACTACTGCGGACTACTACTGGGGGCACTTCAAGGGGGGACTACAACTGCGGGGACTACTACTGGGGGCACTACGAGGGGGGGACTACTAATACTGGGGGCACTACAAGAGGGGACTACTACTAGGGGCACTACAAGGGGAGGACTACTACTAGGGGTACTAGAAGGGGTGGGGACTACTACCAGGGACACTGCATAGGGGAGAGGGGTCTACCACTGGGGGCACTGCAGGGGGGGAGGGAACTATCACTGGGGGCACTGCATCGGGGGACCACTGCTGGGGGCTCTATATAAAGGGCAATACTGGGGGTACTGCATACGGGGGAGACTACAACTGGGGCCACTATATAAGGGGCACTGCATAAGGGTTACCACTATTGGGGGCACTGCATGGGGGGTGGACTGCTACTGGGGGCACACCATAGAGTGTACTACTACTGGGGGCACTATATAAGGGGCTTACTACTGGGGGCACAAAGGGCACTGCACAGGGGGACCACTACTGTGAGCACTATATAAGGGGCTTACTACTGAGGGCACAAGGGGCACTGCACAAGGGGGGCCACTACTGGGGGCACTGTATAAGGGGCACTACATAGGGGGGATCACTACTGGGGGCACTACTGGAGGCCTGCATAAGGGGGTCCTCTCCTGGGGCACAGAGTGGCACTGCATATGGTCACCACTACAGGGGGCTGCCCCTAATCTTTATTTTTACTTTACATTAATCCCATATGGACCTGTCTCCTCCCTGGAAAACTTGAGGGGGGGCATAACACACACGCTACACACTACTCCTCTGCCAGGGTTGCCTGCATGCATTTGCCCCCCAGACTAAAACTTGCCAGCCAGCCCTGCCCCTGTCTTGTAGTGTTACTGTATATGTGGAGAAGCAGAATAATCTCTAGACGTTTCTGTATAACAGTGCTCTACAGTATTTCCTCCCACTAATCTAGTCTTAATTTATGCTATAGCTTGGTCTAGAATATTGAATTCTGATGGCCAAAAGGGACATGGCCTTGTTCAGTATAATCATGAATTGGGTTTATGTAGATGGGATCTGGTGCATTGGACCACACATTTGTTTGTGCATTTTATTAACACTGAAATAAAACTGAACATTGTTAATGTCCCAAGTATGAATTCTTCTAATGCTCCTGATCTGCCTATTGGAAAAATGTTGTATAACAAACAAGTTTTAAGTTAAATTGTTTTACCTTTTTTTCAGATTCATGCAGTCGTATTCCCTCTCCAAACAACATCAGTGTCCCATATCCCAACCCTAATTTACCTGTGGTCCTTTCGCCTCCCCCTCACACCAGTGGCCCTTTCCCTCCCCATCATACATGTAGCCCTTTTATATTTGTATAGCCATCTCCACCCAATTCTCCAGCATCAGCATCCTTTCTGTATAGAGAGGCTTAGGGCTGTGACCAATCATGTCCTGATAATTGTTGCTTTTCTTCTGTGATACTCAGGGCTATGAGTGCTCCACCTAGAGAGGGCATTCTTAATCCCAGTACCCAGAGACCAACACACCTGCCCAGTTATTAGCATCCAGTTGCCACCAGAGGCACTTGTAGGAGTGCAGTAAGAAGTGCAGCTCTGTGCTGTAGTCACAAGAAATAGTGTACTTGAGCATCTAGTTTCCAGACTTGTCAGGAATGCCCGGTCAGTATTCTGCTACACCAGCACTTTCAAAGCATCAAGGCCAAGGTTATGGGCCTACCCACCATATCGAGGTAACCTCTTTAGGTTAAGTCTCTAGCATACTAGGGTTCAAATCCAGAGTGCAGAACACCCCCAAACTAGCACAACTAAGCCGCCCCAGGGCACCGCCATAGTAATAAAAGTGCAGTGTAAAAGAGATAGTTAAGAGCAGCCACAGCTGCATATAAAGAATGAAAATAAAAAAGTGAAGTACATGTATAATAAACAAACAATGAAGGGTTAAAATGTGATATAAAAGAAAAATGTGTTATAATGCGGTGCCCTGAAACAGATCAACCAAAGCAATCCAAGGGGACCCACACCCCAAAAATGAACCAAAGTTGCACTACAGTATATAACTTGTAGGACTTACCTAGAACTGTGCCTAATACTAGTGTGCATATACAGTACCAGACTCCATGCTTTTAAACCAATAAGGAAGGGGTGCTAATCCACCTGAGGGAAAGGCGTCTCCTTTCCCTGAGGTGTGCAATAAAGCACATTAAATGGAGTATATAGGAAAGTTTCCTGGACTGCACACCCTAAATATATATAATGGGAGGTGCTACCTGATGAGACTAATTGCAGGCACAGAAACAGAAAAATCTGAGATGCACAACTCCAAATTACTGATAATATAAATGCAATCAAATTTTGCAATCAACAGAGGTTTTTAGCATAATCATGGCCAAGGTTATGGGCCTACCTACCATATCCAGGTAACCTCTTTATGGTAGGTCCCTAACATACTAGGGTTCAAATCCAGAGTGCAGGACACCCCCAAACTAGCCCAGCTAAGCCGCCCCAGGGCACCGCCATAGTAAGAAAAGTACAGTGCAAGCCCTCTTTTTCTTTTTTCCTTTTCCTTTTGTTATAATAATTTTATTTTATTTTGCATTACATTTATTATTTATTATTTTTGTTAATTTGTCCCACGTTTTATTGTGTGTCAAAAATTCTCATATAGTAAAGTTATACATTTATATCAAATATAACGTTTTATTCATATCATTACAACTGTAATTAAGCATAGCATAATGGTCATATTCTGACAGGCACAATTTGTTACTTGGATAGATTTGTCTTAAGGTTCGCACTATTGAGTTGTAGTACCTCTAGCTGCTGCACACCGGGAAGGTATCCCAACCTTCTTAAGTATTACAAGGAATGGGGTATGGTGTCAGCTCTCTGAGGTCCTATTCTACCACTTCAAAGTTGTAATCTATGGACTATGTGGGTGGTATGTGTGGTACAATTTATTTGCTTGTTTGAAACTGTTGTATAGATCCAGTTGCCAAAGTCCTGGTGTGAACCACCTGAAACAAATTGTGGGTTGGGTGTTCTTACAAATTCAGTCTTGGTAATCAGTCACAGGTTTGCAAAAACTCTGGGCAGTTATGTTCATCTCTGTCTCAATGTAAGGGATGTAGTAGGTGATAGTCAATAAGTCACTGGTAGGTAGTATTGTAGTGTAGAAAAATCTTCCACTCTCCAACTGGTATCTACATCGGTATACTGCCACTCCACCTCACATGAAACAAACCAGAGTATCAGGTGATGGTGGACACTATTGAGTAGAAAGGTGGGTAAACTGTTGAGACTTAAACAGGTCTCGATGCCGTTCTGCTGGTTCACCTGATGTGCTCTCTCTGCATGGTTGTTGTGTGTGGGTATTGGGGGCAGGGGACACTGTGGTCCAAATAAACCTTTGTAAAACACTATGTATGTGGAAGGGTAAAAATTATCATTTATTGGTCTGTCCACATGCCTTGCTGTGGCTAGATATGGTGACAGAGAGTAACAAAAACAAGTGGGTATACACTTCAAATTGGTTGTATAACAGACATCATGGTCAGATTAATTAAAGTTAAAAATGGTTCAAGAAACAAAGTTTCAAAGTGGTGTTCCTGTGTCTCCCAACATGTTTAATCCAGTGTAGGGACTTTTTCAAGGGTAGGTGAAGTGGTGACCAAAGACTGGGGTTTAAATACCTTGTATATTATGTCGATTAAGTCCAAGTCCCGTTACTTCTGTTTTTTTGGGCCATCTGAGCGTAGAGTATGCTTCATCTTCCTGTAGTGTTGATGTCGCACGCATGCTTTGTAGGCTATGCGTGGATATGATAGTCCATAGCAAAGTGCCAGTGAGTTATGCTGCAGTGTTAGTGATATCATATTCTCCAAGGGTGTAGCTTTAGGGATATTGTCTCCGCTATGCAAGCGGTCATTTTGGGTGTGAGTTCTGTATGGTTTCTACCCTTATGTAATCCTGCATATTGCGCTATTCTGCAGTTTATGCCTCCTTGCTTTGGAGGCAAAATCTCAAATTTGCCACTTTGCATGTTTTTTTTATACTATCTGTATGGTCTTTTGCTGAGGGGATTACATTGTTATATGGATACTGGTTTAAAGTGATCTAGTGTAATAACAGTTGTTGCATGTATTGACATAAAGGATTAAACCTAAAGGGGGACCATATCAGTTACTGTATATTGTGTATTATAATATGTTTTATGGCTTGATGGGATATGATATTTGCATGAATGATTGTACATTATTAATGCTATGTTATCATGGAGTTTAGTAAAATCCTGGATGGATTCAAGTTCTTTACTGGGGATCTTGTTCTGATATTGCATGTGCAAATTATCATACCTCAGTATACTATGGGCTTGAGTTTACTTTATTTTACAAAGTGGTCTTTAGGGATCTATATTTAGGCCTTCTGGTTGAAGGGTCTTCATCTCAAAGATCCATCAACTTTCTACTTTATCAATCCTAGTTGAGTGGTCTCCCCCCTCCAGTTAGGTTCCACTTGTTCTAACCCAGTGAATTTTAATCCATCTAGTTTGCCATTGTGCATGGTTCTAAAATGATCAGATACACTGTGGCTGACAAAGGCCTTCCTGATGTTATTGATGTGTTCATTAATCCTCACTTTCAGGGGTCTTGATGTTTTCCCTATATATTGTAGTTGGCAAGGGCATTGTAGAACATAGATGATGTTACGGCTATCACAAGTGATTGTATTCTTGATTTTATAATTCTGTCCGGTTTTCAGTGCAGTTATTTCTGGTGTTGGTGTAGTGCTTTTGTAGTTCAGTTGTTTACAGGCCTTGCATCGTCCACAATGGTAACAGCCTGTTCTCACCATTTGTCCATCAAGAATAGATTGTTTTTGGTGTTGTGTGTTTCTGATGTGCTTTGTCACTAGTTTTCTCCCCAAGTCTGGTGCTTTCCTGAAAACTAGATATGGTCATGTCGGTAGTATAGTGTTCATATGTATCTCATTATTTTGGATGAATATGTCCAGGTCCAAAAATTGGACTTGGTCTTTGCGGTATTGTGTAGCGAACATCAAATTACGGTCATTTGCATTTATATGTGTCAAGAAGGTTTGTAATGATGATTCACTGCCTTGCCAAATAAAGAGCACATCATCTATATAATGTCTTCAGAGATCCAATTTTGCCCCAAACTCGCTGGATGACCAGATGTTATTTTCCTCCCAATTACTCATAAAGAGATTTGCGTAGCTTGGGGCAAACTTGGTTCCCATAGGTGTTCCACATTGTTGTAAATAGAATTCATCCTCAAACCACATGTAATTGTGGGTGAGGGTGAACTCTGGCCCTGATTCAGAGCCGGACACTCTGAAAGAGCGCTCAATCTGAATCAGGGCCGTCCCTCTTACTTTTCGAAGTGGCCTCCCAGCCGCTCGCATAGCTGTGGGTGACCACCCACAGCTAATGCGAGCGGCCAGGATGATGGTCGCGATGGTCAAGACCATCGTGACCATCGGGCTTGCAATGAGACCTTTGTGGTAGGGTCTCGTGGCCGCAAGCCCCAGAAAGCTTTCGGCTCAAACAGAGCCAAAAGCTCTCCACTGACATCACTTGTGATGTCAGTGGGGCCACCCCCAGATGGTAGGCATTCTCATGGGAATGCCTCCGTCTGGGCAGCCACCCCCTGGCCCACCCACCAAAGGGGGCGTGCTGTCACTCAACATCGACAGCACGCCCCCTTTGGTGCGAGACCTGGAGCGACGGATTGCCCGTCGCTATCTGGGTCTCGCGCCTGCGCACGATGGAGCTGGCTCCATCGTGCGCATGCGCTCTGGGCCACCATCGACCCAGTTGCGAGTGCTCAGTGCTTGTGACCGGGTCTAAATCAGGCACTCTATTCCATGGAGTATGAAATCGGATTGTGTATGTCCTAGTTCTGGATTCTGTTCTAAGAAGTGTTTTACACTTGTCAGACCCTGGGTGTGGTTGATAATAGTATAAAGCGATGTTACGTCACTTGTTGCTAACCAACTGCAATTTGTTACTTGTTGTCATTATATGTTTTTAAAAGGGATTGAGTATCTTCTCTAGACAAATTTGCTGCCCAAACACAAACATAATAAGAGAGTGCGAGGTAACTAAAATATCTTTGGGATTGATTATTTTGGAGTGCCTGGGTTCTTGGTTTGGATGCAAGGGCTATGGTAAGGTGTCCAGGTATGGATGTGTGTCACACCACCTGCTTTCACTAGGTCCACCAGTGTTTGGACAGTAATTTTTGTGATCTCACAACCTGTACATTACACAGTTATATACAGTTACTCTCCCACTGATGGAAATTCCTGCATAACTGTACTTCCATGATGCTATATCATAAGACTTCTGTTTTGAGTTACTTCCACCAAAGAGGTTTCCAAACTAAATACAAAGGATCTCCTCTGTCTGTGTGTTGGTGTATAGGGGAAGGCAGAGAAATTAGTATTTGAGTTTCCTCTGCTGAGTGAGGACCACTGATGGAATAAACAATTGTATGACTTTAAAGAAGCCCCAACACTTATCAGTAAGTGAGGAAGTTGCTGTGGAGAAAAAGTTCATATAGTCCCTTACTATCTCCAAGATGGCTGTGGGCTGGCTTGTGACAAGGTAGAGAGCTGCTGGGATAGAATGCTCTGTGTGGAGAAAAAGTTCATATAGTCCCTTCCTATCTCCAAGATGGCTGTGGGCTGGCTTGTGACAAGGTAGAGAGCTGCTGGGATAGAATGCTCTGGGGATCTGGATGCAAAGTTGCACAATGATGGCTTGAATGTGAGCTGTCAGGGGGGGGCAGAGTATGGAGAGTTGTTCTATATGGAAGGGTTCAATTAATTGCTGCTCTCCTCCAGCAATGAGAAGCAACAGAAAAGGAAGCTGCTTATGGAGGTGGTCAGGATGCCAATGTCAGTATTGCATTATATGCTAGACATAGGTCCTGATTCAGAGATGGTGATCCAATTCTGTGACTTCAGGTGCAGAACTCAGATTTGTGAAATAAATGGGAAGCCCTAGTTCAGCAGTTGTAGAGGATTAAATACTGTTCACTGTAGGATGTTTTTAGGGCAGGGGTACTGACCACAGAGGAGGACATATCTGTGCACACCAAAGCACAGCTGTATGTACACATTTTGGTGCCCCCTGTATATATAAAGAGCATTGGTGCCTCCATCCATAACTGAAGCAGTGAGAACATGCACCAAAATAAACTGGTGTGGTCTTGCTGGGAAGGGGTGTGACCAAACAATAGTACCCCAAGTTCAAATTATGCCACAAAGTTGTGCCCCTTAGTCACATTACACAGTACAGTAGTGTCCCTTAATCACATTACACCACACAGTAGAGTTTCTTATTCATGTTACACCATACAGTAGAGCCTATTTATATAATGCCACACAGAGCCCATTCACGTTATGCCATACAGCAGTACTCCTTATACACATTATGCCACACAGTAGTAGTGCCCCTTATAACACATTGTGCCATGCAGTAGTAGTGCCGCTTATGACATATTTGCCATTATGACAATGTGCCCCTCACACATTATGCCACACACAATAATGCCCTTCACACATTATGCCACACATACTTGCTAGCCCATACTTTGAGATTGGTGAGACCCAGTACTGAGACATGAAGTCTAACGTGTCACCAGGATTCACCAGGGACCCCATCAAGGAGGTTTGGACTTACCTCCATTCCACATGCAGATTGCAGCCCTCAGACTTGGTTCCCTTGTACAGGTTCTGGTGTTCTTCTGAATTATAGTGGAGTACAAACAGGTGTATCACATAGTTGACACGCAGGGTCCGAACCAAATGCAGCGTGGTTGTATGGAGTCTCAGAAACAACAGTGTGAAGGCTGTGAGGGTCCACAGTGAGAAGGGGATGGCGTGCTCATAGAGTGAGTCCTGTAGAGGGTCATGGTGCAGGAACATTGTGTGACAGCCAGTGACATGCCCACAAAACATTTGTAACTTTTCTCTGTTTGAGTCAACCCCCCTATTGCCAACTATAAATAGTCCCTGCCTATCAATTACTTTGCAAATCAAATCCTCTCTGCGAGCGACAACGAGAATGTAACTTGGTGCATGCACACTGCGACTCGGACACATGCACAAATCACCAATAATCACTCAACTGCATAAACATTGGCATTGCATATATCTCTGAATTAGGCCCAAAGTACTGTGCTGTGCTGTGTTGTGCTGGAGAGAAAAGAGTGCCCCACTGTGATCTGATACAACAAATACAGTTAATGTACAGAAGGAGCTAGCGAGATATGTGACCTAAAGTAACCATTATGTTTTGTGCTGGAGGAGAAGAGCACATTTATTCATGTTATCTCTGCTTTTATTATAAATAAATTAATTTCTGTTTTCATGCATACGCAGTTGCAAAGATTCGCTGAATTACTGTAGGTGAAATCTGCATTGTGGGTGGATTGCATGCAGCTTTGACTCTGGCCCCAAGTGTGGTACTCTGGGCCTGATTTAGACCCGCTCGCAAGCGCTGAGCACTCGCAAGTGGGTCGATGGTGCCCAAGTGCGCATGCGCATGACAGAGGCGCCTCCGTCATGCGCATGCACGAGACCCGAATAATAACGGCCAAGCCGTCATTATGTGTCTCGCACCAAAGGGGGCGTGCTGTCGATGGTGATTGACAGCACGCCCCCTTTGGTGGGCATGCCAGTGCATGGCTGCCCAGAAGGAGGCGCTCCCATGGGAACGCCTACTGTCTGAGGCCGGCCCCAATTACATCACTAGTGATGTCAGTGGGAGTGCTTTTGGCACTGATAGAGCCAAAAGCACTCCTGGGCTTGTGGCAGCAAGACCCTACCGCAGGGTCTCGTCACAAGCCCGATGGTCGTGATGGTCTTGACCATCGCGACCATCATTTTGGCCGCTCGCTATAGCTGTGGGTGGTCACCCACAGCTATGCGAGCGGCCAGGAGGCCGCTCCAAAAAGGAGCAGGGGCGGCCCTGATTCAGAGCAAGAGCTCTGTCAGAGCGTCCGGCTCTGAATCAGGGCCTCTGTGCACTGTGACCCTGCAGACATTTACACCCAGTACAAGGGGTTTCACAACAACAACAAACAATGAGCCACATTGGCACATCAGTCATCATTTTGTACAAAGTTCTGTCATGTGGAAAAATAACTACCATTCACACAGCGGTGATTTTACTGACTTATTAACAAAATAATAATTATCTTCCAATGGTGATCTAAATATATGGAAAAATCAAACCAAAGTATCCCGACAAGAAACATTGTATTTATAGAGCTGTACTGACCTGTGTGTGAAAGATCACATATTGCAGCCGAAGAAAACATCAAATGGAAGTGTTCAGCAGTGATAGCAATCAGCAAATATATATATATATATATATATATATATATACGACAGGCTTAATCCACGGCACTCAACCATCTGGGGTGCCCTTGGCATGTGACCACACCATCTACATAAAAAATATCATATATATATATATATACATCATTAGAACTATGGCCCTCATTCAGAGCCGTACGCTCTGAGCAGAGCGCACGCTCTGAATGAGGGCCGGGCTCCATTTTCATGGAGCGTCCTCCTGGACGCTCGTATAGCTGTGGGTCACCACCCACAGGCTATACGAGCGTGCTTTGTGATGGCCGCGATGGTCGAGACCATCGCGACCATCGAAATTGCGAGCCGGAGCCTGCGGTTGAGGTTTTCAACCGCAAGCTCCGGAGTGATTTTGGCTCTATCAGAGCCAAAATCACTCCCACTGACATCACTAGTGATGTCAGTGGGCCGGCTTCTGACGGGAGGCGTTCCCGTGGGAACGCCCCCGTCAGGGAGGCACGCCCCCGGCACGCCCACCAAAGGGGGCGTGCTGTCAATCAACATTGACAGCACGCCCCCTTTGATCGGACACAACGAGCGAAGGACTTTCCTTCGCTCGTCGCGTCTGGCGCATGCGCACGACGGAGCTCCCTCCGTCGTGCGCATGCTCAGTCCATAACATCGACCCACTTGCGAGCGGACAGCCGCTCGCGAGTGGGTCTGAATCAGGCCCTATGGACGCCAGGATAATAGGCCTGTGAATCCTGAGGAGTGGAATGGGGATGCAATCGGGAAACCGGCTGACGTGATCTCGACAGCCGGCTTCCCGATTGCCTTATCCCGGCATGGGTTAAATGACAGGCATCTACAGTATATCTAGACGACTGTCATTTTCTCGACGCCGGGAGACAGGCACCCGGCATCCCGATCGATGGAATGCCGGGCGCCGCGAGCGGACAGCCGCGGGGGGGTGAGTTTGGTTTAGCGCACCCGGGGGGAACATAGGGTTAGGCACCCGCCCGAGGGGTTAGGGTTAGGCTAGGGGTAGGGAGGGTTAGGGTTAGGCACCCCCGGGGGGGACTTAGGGTTAGGCACCCCCGGGGGGGACTTAGGGTTAGGCACCCCCCCGGGGGACTTAGGTTTCGGCAGCGGGGAAGGGGGGGTTAGGCACTTACAGGGAGGATTAGGTTTAGGCACTTGGGGGGGAGGTTAGGGTTAGGCACCCCTAAGGAGGGTTAGGGTTAGGGGGGTTAGGTTAGTATATACTTAGCTGAGGACGATCGGGATTTCCAGTGCTGTCGGGCTGCCGCTGCCGGGATCTGTCCATCTGTCGGGCTGCCGCTGCCGGAAGCCGAACTGCCATGCGGCCGGCGGTATTTCATACCGATTCCATGAAATGTGATCTATTATAAATAAAGCATTGCATTTGTCCTACTTAATGTCTCACTTAGGATAAATGTCATTGCTTTCGTTATGGAAGATCAGTGCTGGCTCAATCCCTCTTTGATCACTCTTGTGGTATTCCCTAAATAATGTAATCCGCAGGAACATTTAATGATATGTACCACACATTTACTATTGTAGTCATTTCAAATTGTGTTTCTTATTATCACTATAGATGTGCACAAACCCGAAACCCACATGATTTGGTTTTGTTTCTAAATCATTGTCATGTTTTGGTTTTGGAAAAAAATCACCCTCAATTGTTTTGGATTTGGATTTTATTTTAAAAATGTATAAAAACAGCTAAAATAATAATTTGGACTTTTTTTTGCTTCTACAGTATTATTAAGATCAATAACATTCATTTCCAAGCAATGCTGACCACCTCATAGCTCACAATATTGTTTTCACCAAAATTGGCCAAAGGCTGCAGTGAGCTAAACTAAGTGACAGAGCAGCAGCACAAACACATAAAAGAATATAGAGCTGTGTACTAACCTGCATTTTTTTGTTTTTAGCATACTCAAATGTTTCAGTTTTAGCAAAACCATCATATAGTGTTTTGGTTCATTTTAGTTATGTTTTATTTTTTTTGGATTTATTTAAATAATGTATAAAAACAGCTAAAATGATGTAATGTGGACATGCTCCACGGGAGGTTTCTGTCCTCCCTGAGCTCGCCTTAGGACACCTGCGCTATGGTTTGACAGGTGTACCGCCCGACAGTGGCAGGTGGGGAGTTTGACTGGGGCGGTACACCTGTCAAACCGTAACGGTGTTCTAAGGCGAGCTCAGGGAGGACAGAAACCTCCCGTGGAGCAGAAGGGCAAATAATTCCTGTAGTATTATTAACATCAATAACAATCATTTCCAGCCAATTCTGACCACCTCACAGCACCTGAAATCATCAGGGGCCCAAATTCAATACCAAAATATGCAAGATCTGTTTCTTAGATCCGAGTTCCAAACTTGTTGAGAAGGCCAGAGTGAAGACTCAGTTCTACTCTGAACCCCAAAGTGATTCCAGCTGGGGCTCAGTTCGACTTGTAACCCCAAATCTCAGGTGAGTTCATTTTTCAGCAAAACAAAAACACTAATCTCTAAAAAATGTTTAGCACATCTTAGTGGCACAGCAGTGATAGATAGGATTGCAGTTTAATAAACTATACAACCGTATAGAATATTTTCATTATAAAGAACTAAAAGTAAAAGCCTAGTAGAAAATATAATAATTACCAACACACTTCTCCAAACAGCAAAATCACAGGCCTTGGGTCAGTACAGGTAGCTGCTGCCGGAGTAAAGTCTAGAAGAAAACTAGATTACTATCAAAATTACTCCACACAGCAAAATACAGACTCGTGGCCAGAACAGGTGATTCCAGCAAGAATAACAGTATGTAGGAAAGATAAATGTCTCCAAACAGCAAATCACAGGCTTAGGCCAATACAGGCAATTCAAGCCAGTGTAACAGCAAAGTAGAAAAGATAATAAATTATTAACTTAAAAGTAGGATAAATGGTTCTTTTAAAAAAGTGGGTTTTTTATGGGGGTGGGGGTGATGCTGCAGCTCTACCTGCTCCATTTCCCAATTAGGCCTGGCAACCTGTCTGCACTTCCACCCACCCTACAGTATCTGCTAAAATATTGACTGCTATCTCACCTCCACTCTGGTCACTTACTTTTATGCCTGCTTCCACTGTCCCCCTTTTCTAAAACTCTCTAACTTGCCAAGATGGGACTTTTTTCCAGTTTTTCCAGCAATACTGTTATAGTATCTGTTCTATGATCTAAGCAACTGTAGCAAATATTTAGCTGCCCCTTTGACTCTGAACAGGTCATAAGAGAGAAACTACTAATAGGAAAATCAAGTGATCAAATATATGCAGGGCTGCCATCAGAAATGGTGGGGCCCGGGACTGAAAAAATAGGCCAGGGTCCCCACCCTTTTAAAACAGCAGCAATTATATGTGGTATTAGTATTTAAAAATGGGTATTCACAATTATACTGTATATGCCCTAGATAATTGGCTTACTTTTACATTTTAATACATCTGCCCCCCTTCTATCTCTCATGCCCAGTCCTGCTGTCCAACACTTGTCTCCAGTACAGCTCCAGGCAATCAGCCCCAGCCCCAGGCTAGTCCCAGCCCAGCCCCATGCAGTCAGTCCCAGCCCAGCCCCAGGCAGCCAGTCCCAGCCCAGTCCCAGGCAGCCAGCCACACAGCAAGTGTCAACTTCAGCTTCTGGTAGCCAGTCCCAGCCCAATCAGCCATCCCCAGCCCCAGCCCCACACTTACCTTCTACTTCTTGTTACTCCTCAGTCCTCCTTAAAAGCCATGGTTCCTCTATCCACTCCACATTCTCTATCAGCGGCATGGAACAACATCATTACATCACACACGCTGGCCACCAGGTCATTGTCCAACTCTTGCAGGCTAGGAAACACAGTGGGTAGTAGCAGGCGAACAGGTGGTGAGCATCAGTCCCCCATGGTGGCAGTCCCGGCAGTTCCCCTCCTGATGGCGGCCCTGAGTGTGGTGGCAAGTGGCTAGGAGTAGGCAGGCCACCCGAGTGTCCAGGCCCAGGACTCCAGTCCCAGCAGTCCCCCCCTGATGGCGGACTTGAATATATGCATATATTTACTTGGAGCATTCACACATGATATCATTTTTTCCTGACTAATTTCACTATTTGAAAACTTGCCTTGCCTGTGTGGACGACACCTATTGTTCCTAAAGGGATAATTTTGTAGCTTTTAAAGATTCCAATAAGAAGCCTTTACTATGCTGTTTTAGAGCATTTAGCCTAACACTAGATTTTGGAAAGATAAGTAATTTTTTTTAACCTATTACACCGTTATACCAATTCTTTTCCTTGATTGTATTCCATATATGGGTAAAGCGGACAGAAGCTCTCCTCTTGATGCATACAAGTAAAAGTAGGAGTATGAAATGAAATTTCATTGTCTGAATAAGCTCTCTATCAGCGGATGTCAGCCTACATTTATACACAGGTTAACAATAAAACTTACTGTACCTAAGATAAAGACACAGAGATTTATTGTTAGGAAAAAAACTCAGCTTTATTTATTTATAAGTGAAAGGGTATGGTGGCAAAGAAAGAATGGATCTGCACACAGTGCACCCTCTGCTCAAATAAGATACTGTAGGCTTAAATGGGAGCTAACTGCCAGCATGGGATGTAGTTGGGTTCCCGGTGCACAGAATGCTGGTGCTGAGCATCCCAGCACCAGAATCCCGGAAGGGGTGAGAATGCCAGAACCAGTGTCCCGGCGCCTGCGATCCTGGTGGGTAAGTATGAGGGTTAGGGTTATGTTTAGGATTAGAAGTTAGGGTTAGGCACTAGTTGGAGGGTTAGGATTAGGCTGTTGGAGGGGAGGGTTAGGGTTAGGCTGCAGTGAGGAAGGGTTAGTATTAGGCTGTGTGGATTAGGCTACAGGAAAAGTGGGTTAGAGTGAGGGTTAGGGGTTAGTGCAAGAGTACTTACCTGCAGGCATCAGGATTCTGACTGTCGGGATGCCGCTATCAGTATTTTGACCGCTGGCATCCCAACTGCCGGGATCCCGTATCCAACCCGCCAACACGTAGCATGTAATTCACAAAGCCTAGATAGGGACCAACTGCCATCCCATCACTCAAGGGGTTAAAACCCTGGCCACCCTGAGTAACCTGAGGGTTAATCAGATGACTGATGTTCACACAGATGATCCAATGCTGCATCTTTGGATGTAGCAGCGGATACAAAAGTCTGCAATGGGTACCTTTCTACTACAGACACCTCTTGCTGCTTTTGCATATTTTAGTACAAACAAAGACACAGCAGTTGTGCAATACCATCCATCTTTGAATTGGGCCTTCTGTGTCCTTGAACAGGTGCATTACACTGGAGGCTGCCTTTCATTATTATATTTATAATGATTAAATGTATTGTCTTCATTTACTTGTTCACTTATTGTTTGATAATTTCACTAAGAGCTAAAATCCCACTTCCTACTTTCATATGTGTATATAAACATATTTTATGCATACACGCACACACACACACCCATGAAATACTTATAAGATTAATTTTAGAGTAATAATTAATCACAGTGTAGGTTAGACAGAAATCCTTTTATAAGCACTTACACTTATTGCACTTCCAAGTAAAATGTAACATCTACTCTCAGCTTGAGGTAACATATCTATGCAGTATCCATCACTCCATATTAATGGGTACAACTAAGGGTTCTAGTGTACAGATTTGGCTGTGACATTTCTTCCATGTTGACATTCTGGTGTCAACATTCTGTAAGTCGACATAATAACTGCATACCTTACTAACACATTTGGCATATGTATTACAGTTTAATGTCATCACTGTATAGAAAATACTCTTAAATTGTTAGGCTTAATAAGTTCCATTACATATTGTAATATTTTTCTTATTTTTCATAAGCTGTGTGTACTACTTTCTATCAGGTTATGTTAATCACAATGCTAGCAGGCCTATGTAATAATTTTCTATCATGAAAATGTTATTTGTAATTAGGGCTACTTTAACTAATTGGTTGTTCCCGTTCCACATTACCTTTTGCACAAGACAAATGTATGCAAACCTATATGTACCTTTTAGGAGATGTATCCCTTGCCAACACTGTAGGGATGGTGCAATGCTATGCCATGGTGATGATACCAGCAGTAACTTTTGACTGGTCGATTTTGTATTGACTAGAGATGTGTGCAGACCCCTATGTTTTGGTTTTGGTCCTAAGGCGCCAATTTATTAACATTATCATTGATCTGAGTGCATTACTAGCGGCCATGATCACATTGCAGAATGTTATCTTAGCGCTGCCATGTATCAAAAAAGACCCTGTAGGGACTGGGGCTCCTAAAGGAGCCTGTCCCTGCGAGGTGCTCAGAGTGAAGAGATCACCTCATCACTTCTGTGCAGGTCTCCTGTGCATGCATAGACTATAGACCACACATGCATGGCAACCATCTTGTAAGGGTTAAAAGAACAGGTGAGCAATAAGGTCTGTATGAGAATTAGGTTGTACTACTTGGCTGCCACACAAAGTGGGATCTGCAACCAACTATAGATATAAAAAGAGAAAAACAAAGTGTAGCACCGGTAGACAACAATGCTAAATTTAATTGACACAATTAAACATACGTGCACATAAATTAAACATAAAAAGAATTAAACCTGATCAATGTCTAATATAATTGACCAAGCTGCTGTATTTAAAATTGTAGGGGAGATTCTTGCAATATGTTCCCTGATACAAGTGAGTCCAGGATTAGGAACAATAAAATATACGTGTCTCACACATATGTAGATGCTCTGCAATATATTATCCATGGAGCACCAGGATGTAGATTGTAATAATTATCTTGAATATAGTAGCAACCATCAAAAAGCCTGGTTGGACAATATTCCAAACGGACAGTTAAGAAGACTGAAACGAAATTTTACTACTGAAACTAAATTTAGAGAACAAGCTTATGTCCTAATGGAATCTTTTAGAGAAATATCATATCCTGCAGACTTGCTGGAAATGGCCTTTAAAGAGTTTGCTGCTGTAGATAGATCATCACTCCTTGTGGTGAGTAATGAGAAAGAAAAAAGAAAAGAATAATCCCCAAGCTGATATGATATATAACTCTATTGTGTTTGTATCTAAACAAAACAGTGCCTCTTACCAAATTAAAGCTATCCTTAGGAGAAATTTTCATCTTTTGCAACTAGATCCAATTCTGAAGCAGGAATTAAAAAGACGGATAATCTACAAGTCAAACTAGCCCCTAGCCATTTCAAAAGACAAACCAATGTGGCATCTAATCAGACACTACCAATATTACCTTGGGCCTCAATACTAATTATTTGCGGATTTCCCCTAAAAAATGAGGCAAATATTTAATGACAAATGGGCCCCTCAATCGTCATTGTGTTTTGGTTATGGTTTTTGAAAAACCACCCTCAAGTGTTTTGGTTTTGGATTTCATTCAAAAATTATAAAAACAGCTCAAAACATGTAATTTGGACCTGTTTTGTTTCTACAATATTATAACATCACTAACATTTATTCCCAGTCAATTTTGACCACCTCACATATTACAATATTGCTTTCATTATTATTGGCCAAAAGCTGCAGCAAGTTGGCTGGCCAAACTAAGCGACAAAGCAGTGGTACAAATGCATGGCAATTTCAAAGAATATAGCACATCTATTAAAAATATTGGCACATCAGTGGTAGATAGGATGGCAGTTTAATAAGCTATACAACCCTATAGCATGTTTTCATTAATCGGGAACTATATCAGAGGCCCATGGTCAGCACATGAAAATGGATGTGGAGTATTTAGTGAAAGGCAGGTAAAGCATTGATTTATTGACTGATTGTAGTTATAGTTCTGTATAGTTATAATAACTATAAAGACAAGTAAATCAGAGACAAGAAACAAACTATTGAAAAACAAACATCCAAAATCTCCTAAAATCCTAAATCCAAACAGCTCATACAAGAGAGTCAAGGCAGAATAAAAACTAGAGATGTCCAGGTTCTGATTCCTGGTATCCAAACATACCCAAATTTAGGGGTTAGGAAAATCGAGCTGGGGTTAGGGTCTATCCGCCTTGTTCGGATCTCAATACAAGACAAAACTTCATCTTCTTGGTGTCAGACTTTGCGTGTTTTGTATTTCATTTTAAAGTCCCTCCCTCGTGATCGGGAGCCATTTCATATTGGAGACCAGAGGGAGAGGGTGTGTGTAGTATAGGGGCACTTTTTTCTAAGTAAAAAAAATATTAGTTGCAATGAATGCAGGGAAAATATGTACTGTGGGCTGGTGCAGCACTCTGAGAGGCACAAAAAAATTGCCTTAGGAGTGGTCTGCCAGACTGTGTTTTTAACTAAATAAAAAAGCCTGCTGGGGCACTCTTTATAAAAGAAACTGTGGGGCAGTTTGTGTGTTCATGCACTGTTACATTTTTTAATAATATAAAACTTGTGTGTTAAAAAATCATTATTAGGGAGCCACCCGGCATATACTAGGGGCACCATAAGGTAGTTTATTGTGTGTTCAGGGACTTCAGGCACTGTTAAAAAATTTTAATAATATAAAACTTTCTCCTTCAAAACTTGCTACTCAGGGGAGAAATCTCGATCTGCTTTACTATTGGCCAACTCACTCTCAGCTAAACTCACTTCTTTGTAAATTTGTGAGTTTCAAAAGCATCAAATCACCCGAGTTTCGGCAATGCTAATCAAGTTGAAAAACAAAAATTAAACAGACTCGATTCTTAGTAAATTTACCCCTAGTTGTGTCTACAAGTGCCATGTGTGTGTGACATTTCTGACACTGTATTCTTAGAGAAGCTTCCTTCCAACATTTCTGCAGTTTCTCCAAATGTGGGATGAGCAGCACAAATAAAGATAATGACATAGAAATTGAGGATGCTACTGTGGAAGTGCAACAGGGTGATGGGGATATTTGTTTATCTGATGCTGATGAAGATGTTGATGATGAGAATGTTGTTTGTGTCAAACCAAGTTAGCTACCTGTGGTAGAAGGTCTTGCCTGTGATAAAAAGAAGGCCATTGTCATGCCTGGACAAAAGACCAAATATAGCTACATCATTAGGAATTACTTTTACCCAAATCCTGAACACAATTATTAACCCATCTGTACCATTTGTGAAACCAAAGTAAGTAGAGTTAGGAACGTTAACAATCTAGGAACCTCATCCCTGTTATGTAATTTGTAGTGAGTTTATGCAAAGTTTTTGTAAAAATTAGAAAAATCTGGTAGAATAATAACTAGCAGTCCAGCATCAGCTAGCTCCTAGCTCTCAGCTAGATCCAAGCTCATGCAATTTCCACCACCAACACCTTTACCATCAATCTCCTCATTAACGATCAGAGGTACTCCTCCTGCATCCAATTTGTGTAGGCTAACTGAAAACGCCCCTATCCAGGAGTCCCCAGAACAATCTTTGTGCAATAGGACTGTTGCTGACCAAAAAGACTAGATTTAAACAACAATTGACTGTGAAACTATTTTTTACAAGAGGAAGCAAGTATGAAAGCAGGCATTTCATTGCACAGAAGATTGCTGAAGCCATGATGGCTATGCTAGCATTAGAACTGCATCCAATATCCACCTTCAATGCATGTGGTTTTAGACAGTTAATTGAGGTCCTGTGTCCCCACTACCAAATCCTACCTTGATTCCATTTTAGAAGAACAGCAATTCCTTGTCTGTACCTGGACAAAAAAGTAGTTTTTGACCTAATAATGTGTTCATTAATCAAGAACTGTCATGTGCCATTTGAGCTGACAACTTTCTGGCAAGAATATCTTTGCATGTCTTAAGATCTGTATCAGTTGGAAAGAAAGACATTATGTATGACTTAAACCTATCATCAAGCATGGCTGCCAAAATGTAGTAATCCAATTGAAAGAACTTTACAATCCTTTGATCCTGGTGAAGTGAATAAAGAAGTTGATTTTCAAGTCCAACATACTTAGCGGAATCACTTTGTTTCATCTGCACCTTCAGTTTGTCTAGCTTTTATCCAGTAGTTTATTAATGGAATCATCTGACTCAAGCTGGCAGTGTCTGAACTCACTTCATTAGTTACTACTGCAAATGGTTTCTTTAGCTTTCCTTAAGTAAGAGTATTCTACAGTGTGTTGAACTAAGGTACATCCCCCCACCTCACCCTATGTTATGGCTTGTTGTGAAGGTTTGGATGGCTTGTTGCTGTTCCTACATTTACTGAAGCATATAAAGGGTGGAATTCCACCTGGTCATTACCTCTTGCTTCAGCTGGTGACATGGCAAATTGAACTGTTCGTGCAGCCGCTGTAATCTTCTACATACGGTTGCTGAATGCTGAAAATGTCCCGAAATTTTTCTGGCCACAGACAACATCTCCTACATGCCCCTTTAATTTTTTAAACATTTTTAACCATCAATTTTATTGTGTGAGCAAAACATGGAATGTGTTCAAATTCACCCACTTGTAATGCTCTAACAATGTTACATGTGTTATCGGACAATACAAATCCTGAGAAGAATCCTAACAGGGTAAGCCATTTTGATATGAAGCTCTGAAATTTTGTAACAGGTTGACACTGGTATGCGCAGAGCCAGCCCTAGCCAATTTGGTGCCCTAGGCAAATATTTGACTGGTGCCCCCCTAGCATATAATCCCACCACCAATCTTATTGTATATAAGCGGACACCAAAAATAACACGTTGTATATATACACAAACACATATATATCTATATATATATATATATATATATATATATATATAAGTTATTCCAAGAGTCCAAACAAACGCAGGGACCCCATAGGCATTTTCTTTAATGAAAGGCAGCACTTCACGGAATTAATAGACAGACTAAAAGGTGCTTAGTAACTGGTAATATATATATATATATATATATATATATATATACCCATACATACAAGCACACACACTTATATATGCCCATACATACAAACACACACACACACGTATATATATACCCATACATACATACACACACACACACACATATATAGATATATACAGTGATCGAAGTGTGCCGGTATACAACGGTATGACATACCGGCACTTCGTTCAAGCACTGAAACATTTTTTTTTTACAGTATCAGCTTCTCACAGACTGCAGAGCTGAGGCGGAGGTGTGGCTTGAGCGTTACACAGGGAGAGCTGTTGCCTGCTCTGGAGCCCTGCTGTGCCACCCGCCCACCCCTAGTAATGTTGAAATGTGGAACCCTACTGTGCCGCCTGCCTGCGCAATGCTGATGCCCCGTAGCCCCGCTGGAATACCTTCTTACCCCCTGTAATGACTTGCGGAGCCCTGCTGTGCTGCCCGCATCAATCCTGATGCTCCGGAGCCCTGCTGTGCCATCCAGTGACCCCTGCCCTGGCAAAGCTGACTTGTGGAGCCCTGCTGGGTCCACTGATGCTGGTGCTGGCTGCCGCTGCACCTGTCACACTATGACAGGCAGCGGCAGCCTGCTACAGAGAGAAGTGCGTCTGACCCTAGAAGAGGCTCTGTAAAGGCCCACCCCCTGCTGTTCCCCCTCCTTCCTCCCCTCACTGCTCCTCCGCTGCGCTGTACCAGTGCCTGGAAGGGCCTAGCCCTTGACGTCAGGCACTGGTCAGGAACATATTGGCGGGACTCCGGACATCGGCGGAACTCGCACTGCAGAGTGCCCATGCCGTGCTGTGTGTCCGTGTTGGAGGGCAGCCAGACAACGGGACTCCAAGTGCGGCCAGCACCTGGTGGCTGTAGTGTGCTCCCAGTAAGGTCGTAAGTCTGCCTTGTAAAGAGGGAGGGCGGTGGGTTCAAGTGTACCCGGCAATGAAAAGATGGGGGTGCTATGTGTGTCCAGATTGGGGGAGGGGTTAAGTGTACCCAGGGGCCCTGTCACCCCTGTCCCCTCTCATTGTCCTATCCTGTCACCACTAACCTGGCCCTGTCACTGCTCTCTCCCCACCCTTCTGTCCTAGCCCTCACCTCTATCCTAGCCCCTCTTCCTGTCACCTCTGTCCTGGCCCTGGCCCTGTCACCTCTGTCCTGGCCCTTCTATCCTCTCCCTGTCACCTTTGTCCTGGCCCTGTCACCTCTGTCCTGGCCCTGTCACCTCTATCCTGGCCCTTCTATCCTCTCCCTGTCACCTCTGTCCTGTCCCTGTCACCTCTGTCCTGGCCCTGTCACCTCTGCCCTGGCCCTTCTATCCTCTCCCTGTCACCTCTGTCCTGGCCCTGTCACTTCTGTCCTGGTCCTGTCACCTCTGTCCTGGCCCTGTCCCTTCTATCCTCTCCTTGTCACCTCCGTCCTGGCCCTGTCCCTTCTATCCTCTCCCTGTCACCTCTGTCCTGGCCCTGTCCCTTCTATCCTCTCCCTGTCACCTCTGTCCTGGCCCTTCTATCCTCTCCCTGTCACCTCTGTCCTGGCCCTGTCACTTCTATCTATGCTGCATGCGCGCAGCATCCATTCAGGATCCGGGGTCCCGGCACCCGTGGGCCACTTCGGGATGCTGAAATTGGGATGCTGGGGAAGGGTGTGCCCTCTATGGGTGGTGCCCCTGTTCGACCGCTCAGATCGAACAACCCTAGAGCCGACCTTGCCCACAGCTAATGGGCGCCTGATGGAGCAGCAATTGAATTGCTTCGTCAGGCACCCATTAGCTTTGACGCCACACAGAAGTTTTGAATTTCCCCCTAGGTGTTTTATTTATTTCTTTTAGTGGCCTATGTGTATCTTTTTTCCTATGCTTGCCAATATGTTTTTTTTTTGTTATACAAAGCAAATTTGTTTTTTTTTTTAACTTCTGTGGGGACAATGGGTCTCATTCAGACCCGGTCGTTAGATGTAAGTGGTCACTCTGATTGAGGGCGGCCGCTTGCATCTTGAAGTGCGGCCTCCACAGTTTAGCGACCGACCAGGGTGATGGTCGCGATGGCCAGGACTATACGACGAGACGAGACCCTAAGGTTGGGTCTCGGCACTCGCAAGCCCCAGGGAGCTTCCTGCTCTGATCGAGCAGGAAGTTCCCCACTGACATCACTGCTGATGTCAGTTGGGCCGCCCCCAAACGGCAACCGTTCCGTCGGGAACGCCTCTGTTTGGCGGCCACCCCCCAGGCCCGACTTCCAAATGGGGTGAGCTGTCAATCAACTTCGACAGCTCGCCCCCTTTGGTACGAGACCTGGAGCGATGGAGTAGCGTCGCTAGCCAGGTCTCGTGCATGCACACGTCGGAGCCGGCTCCGACGTGCGCATGCCCAGTGGGCAAACATCGCTGAGCGCTTGCAACCGGGTCTGAATGAGGCCCAATGTGTGTGTGGCTAAAGTGACAGGGCAGGAAGCTGGTGGGGATACAGGGGGCAGGAGGTGACATGGGGCACGAGTCTGGTTGAACCTCTGTTGTATGATGATGACATCGGTTATAACTTCTATTCCTACACAAACAGGCATCTTCGGACCATGTGATCTACTGACTGAAGACACCTTCTACCCAGGGTGGATCAGTTTCTTCAGAGGTTCCCCGTTGCAGAGAAACCACCACATAGGTAAGGCATATTTGTAATGGAATGTACAGGAATGCTCCCAGAGTGACAAGAAACAGCCAGTGTGTCATGCTGACACTCCCCTTGTGACGCATGACCAAGCACATTTTTCCTGCGCGCTTTCGGCGCACGCTCATATTTTTACTACATGCACCGGTGCCAACACTTTTAAAAATTCCATACCCCCACTTCAAAATTCCCACTTCGACCACTGGATATATATATATATATATATATATATATTCCTTAAGTCCAGGGGGGCCCACACCACACACCTTGCACCCATATTTAGGTTTATTTACCTTTTCAAAAACTCTGGTGTGCTGCTCTGAAGTGCCAAACTGTCCCCGGGAAAAAGGCACAGATGCCATTTCCCCGGAGACCCGCACATGCGCCGTAGATTCTGGCACTAAGCAAGAATCTACTGCACTGACAAAGAGGAGGTGCCCAAACGTAGGCTGCACATGGGCCCCCTCCTCTCTTAAAATTAGGGATGAGCAGGTTCGGTTCCCTGAGAACCGAACCCACCCCAACTTCGGGGATCCGGGGCGATCCGAGCCCAAGCTCGGGCTGACTAGCGGTCAGGGCTGATGCTGCTGCTGCAGGGCCCGGTGAAAGGGCTCCCCTGGCTGTGGCATCAGCCCCCCGCTAGAAAAAGTCCAGTGCTGGTTCTGGAACATACAGGGGAACCCTACTAATTTTTTTCCCCTGTATTTCCAGAACCAGGACCGGATCAGAGCTCAGAGCTGGTTGCGCAGAATACGGGGGACCCCTACATCGTTTGTCTCCCGTATTTTGGCAACCAGCGCTGGTTCTGACTAGCCCGGTGCTGGTTGTGCTTAAGTACAGGGGACCCCTACGTCATTTGTCCCCTGTATTTAAGCACACCCAGCACTGGGTTACTAATGCCCGGGGCTGGTTGCTCTTTTTTGGGGGGGTGCACGCCATTTTTTTCTTTTTTTACACAGGTTTTTTTTTTTTTCTTACCACAGCAGCACAGACGGGTCTCCCGGACCTGTCATTGCTCTGTGCCAATCACACAGATGCATGTAGCACGGATCTCCCGGGTCCGTGCTACATGCAAATGGGCACCATAACACTGATTGGCTTCCTGTCTGCCACTGCAGTGCCACTCCTAGATGGGCCACGTGTTTGTGCCGCCCACTTGTGTCGCTTAGCATAGTCATCCAGCTACCTCGGTTCAACCTTTTGGCCTAAAAACAATATTGTGAGGTGTGAGGTGTTCAGAATAGAGTGGAAATTAGTGGAAATTAATGTTATTGGGGTTATTAATAGCATAGGAACAAAAAAAGGCCAATTTTATCTGATTTTAGCGTTTTTTTTTTTTTTTTTTAAGAAAAAATCCAGATCCAAAACACAAAACCCAGAACCCAAAACACGGAAGGGTGGTTTTGGTAAAACCAATCCAGATCCAAAACACGAAGAAAGATCCAGATCCAAAACCAAAACACAAAACACGAAAAGTGGCTGGTGCACACCCCTACTTAAAATGCCCCTAGCAGGAAGATGCAATCTGGTACTTGGTTCTACTTGGAAACCCCAAGTTCAAGTGTATTCATCTTTATGAAAGACCAAACCGCTCATCTCTAGTATTGACCCAATCAAATGAATTAATTAACAGATATATTATATCAAATTAGACTGTATATTTACATTACTGTAGAATTCCCATTATCCAGAATTAAATTAACTTTGGTGCTGATTAACTGAGCAGGTAATAATATATTTTTCTTCAATCCTCTCTGGTACTACAGTACAGTGTATGAATACTTTTTAGTAAATACTGTGAAATCTCCACATTAACAATACAGTAGGTATTGTACAAGTATGTTTTGATTAACTTAGATTTCTCCACCTGTTAAATCCAGATAATCAGGGTTCTACTGTACTTATTTGTAATATGAACTACTGTAGAAAGGAGCTTTCCAATCAGTTTTTAAAGGGGTGATCAAAAGATATGGAACTTTTTAGATATAAAATACTTTAGCATTTATTAACACTGTAAAGACATTCGTCTCTCTTGTGTATATTACACTTCTTACATTACCGTGCATTATTATATTTTGTATAAATATGGTAAGCCAACTTTAGTATATACTAATAACACCATCATGCCACACCTCTAAACTGTACAAGTATACCCACTGTACAGCTGCTATAATTTCTGAGTTACTTTTGTCAACATTCACATGTCAGTTTCATGTGTCCTTTTCTACATACATGCTGAGCGCAAGTGCATCCACCATTAAACAAGCCCACTAGTGACTAAGATAGAAGTTTCTTTAGAGTCTGTGCTATCAAGGATAAATTATTATAAAGGCAGTTTCTGGGGGTCTTTTCATCATCACTAATTTCTACTAAAACAGGTGAAAATTAAAAGTTTCATCTACTTTTGTAGAAATTACGGATCATTGCTATTCATTATAAAGGTAATGCAGGAGATTTCACTGATATCTCCTGCTTATCTTTCACAGAGTCGGCCCTAGACATAGGCATTCTAAGCAAATGCCTAGGGCATCTGGAATGCCTAGGGGCATTTCACGGCTCTGCAGCTGCCCCCCGCGCCGCTGCCATGATCGGAACTCAGTTCCGATTGGGCAGTGCAGCGGTCAGCTGGTCCAGAATGAGCTTCTGCACAGAAGCTCATTCTGGCTGCATGAGACGAGGAAGAAGGCCGCGGCCTCAGTAGGGCATGCTGCATATGCCAGGCCGCGGCCAATCCTCCCATGGTCCTTTGCAGAGCCGTGAGTCACCCACGGCTCCGTTTCCGCCTTCATGCATTAGAAGGCGCTGTGTGAAGGCGCAGGAGTGAGGACGGCCCCGGCGACTCCCACTTCCCCGGTAAGTTACCTTAGGTAGCGCCGGGGGCACTTACTGGTCAGAGAGGGGCCGGGCGCCCACTGAGATTGCATTACCAGCGGGCGCCCGACGGTTCCCACACTGCAGCTGGAGGATGGAGCTCACTACTCAGCTCTGCCTTCTGACTCCGGCAGTGGGTGTTGGAAGAGGCGTGATGACATCATGATGTTTCTCCCACAGTGCAAAGCGCGAGGAGTGGGGCTTCAGGTAAGGTAAGTATTGTTTTGTGTCTATCTGTGTTTATTTGTAAGGGGCACTACTACAGTATAGGGGGCACTGCCAGTTCTATAAGGGGCACTACTACACTATGGTGGGCACTGCTACAAGGGGCATTGCTACTGTATAGGGGGCACTGCTACAAGGGGCATTACTACTGTATAGGGGCACTGCTACAAGGGGCACTACTGCAGTATACGGGGCACTGCTACAAGGAGCAGTACTACTGTATAGGGGGCACTGCTACAAGGGGAAGTACTACTGTATAAAGGTCACTGCTACAAGGGGCACTACTACTGTATAGGGAGCACTGCTACAAGGGAAACTACTGCTGTATAGGGGGCACTGCTACAAGGGGAAGTACTACTGTATAAAGGTCACTGCTAAAAAGGACACTACTACTACATAGGGGCACTGCTACAAGGGGCACTACTACTGTATAGGGGTACTACTACAAGGGGCACTACTACTATGAAAAATGTATAGGGGGTACTTCTACAAAGGTTACTACTACTGTGGACAATGTATAGGGGCACTACTACTGTGGGCAATGTATAGGGGGCACTAATAATGTTGGCATTGTATTATGGGCGCTACTATTGTTTGGCATAATGTGTATAACCCCCAGGAGGGTTAGTTTTAGGATGCGTAAAGGGGGGTTAGGATTAGGCACCCCCAGGCAGTTTAGGGTTAGGCACCACCAAGGGAGGGTTAGAGGGATAGAGGCGGGAGATGTGTGTGTGTGTGTGTGTATATATATATATATATATATGTACATATTTATATGCCAGTAGTCCATTAATGCATTCATTAATGGACCCCGGGTATTCCTGGCTGTTCAATGTCCATGGACTGCTCGTAGTGTACATTTCGAATTCCGGCACAGGCTCCATTGGTGTGCGTTCCCCACTGTGGAATGCACTGGTGCACATGAGCGGTAATATTGATTTTTGACAGTAGATTTGCTGTGAACCTGCTTGTCTCTTAACTATGTGCATGGGCCACACATGAAATGATGTCATCAGTTCAGTGCAGCTCTTTTGATTGCCTGATTAACTGGGGGGTATATATGTAGGAGCCTCTGAGACAACGTGTGTATTGTATATGTGGCTGCCTGTTGTTTGTTTTTCTATCATTAAACTGTTGTACAGATGTCTCCTTGACAGAGGGTCCTGGAGGATCTTAAATGTTGTAATGCTTTTCATGCAGTCTCATGGACATTAAACTTTCTGGCATCATTTATCTACAGATTGGTGAGTGCCTTTCTCCCTTTGGGAACCTCTGGATTAGATATATCTATAGATATATCTTTTGGCACACTTATGCCAGGTACACACTAGACGATATGTCCTCGTCAGCGACATAGCAGGTACACACCGATATGTCGTCTGATTCGGCCAGATCGGACGACATATAGTCTAGTGTGTACCTGGCATAAGATTGCTGGAGGGATTATCTGCTAGGGGGCACCAGCCAAAATCTTGCCTAGGGCACCAAATTGGCTAGGACCGGCTCTGATCTTTCAGCCTCGATCTGTCCTGCAGTCTCCACATACTAGTAAGGGGACATAAATTCATCAAGCTCTGAAAATATAAAATTTTGGAGCTTAACTGCTGGAGCATTCACCATATTCCCTATGGGAAGGAGTCCTGAGTTGCGAAGAGGGATCCTTTAGGATCCCTCCACCCTGTCCGGCTCCTTCCACTAGACACAGGGGGCAGAAATGTGCAGACGAAGCCACTGATACCTAGATATAAAGGAGGGTCCGGGATCCCTGATAAGATTTAAGGAAGTAAAGCCATGTGCTCCATTAGGAGGAACACACTAATGTCACTTCCGGCTCCATCAGAAAGGACGTTAGGCAGAAGTGATGTGCATTGCACAGGTGAACGCATAATCAGCATTGTGGCACTTGGATACGCAATATGAAGTTTGTAGAGGGGAGGATCGGGCAGGTATGACTATGTTAATACAGTGTTTGCCGTCAAGTACATTAAGAAAAGTCTAAACAGCTTCTTTGGACTATAGGATCCACAATCATTTTCCTTGCCTCTTCCAATTAGGGAGGAGGGAAGGTTATTTTTACATCTATATAAACCTTGCTTAGGAACAGCACAGGTAACACTTTGAAAAATACATATGTATTGAAACGTGTTGGTGGTTTAGAAGGGCTGCTCTTGCCGGTAGGAACCATTGAAGAAACAGGTATGACTAATGTGAAGGGAAATCTACCTGGGTTTTATGTTACCCCCTATTCTTGTACATGTGCCTTTTTAAAAAAGCTATCTATGGTACACAACTATTTCTACCTGTGTATTTATTTTATATTATGTGAATAAATTGTCAAAAATGCTTTTACACTATCAGAAGCTTCTCTTATAATTTCATATGGATGTCATGACTGACTGGATATAAAAAAGGGGAAGTTGAGCAATTAGAGGTTGATTCGGCACCATTGTAATCTATATTTGCTGCATTGAAACACTAGTGACTACCATCTGAAATGTACATATTGTCGACATATGAGGACTTGAAGTATTTATTTCTAATTTATTTCCCTGGTGTGATTGGTGAATATCACATTACAGAGCAGCACCTCATTTTGTGGATCACAGGTATTGTTAGATTTTTTTTTACTGCCGAGGCTTTGTGCACCTGCCCGAATACCAATTCACACAGGTGCATTAGCACTGCCGAGTCAAACTCTGAAAGGAGAAGTGAAGTTATTTGCGGAGATAGCTGATTTTTGGATCTTGTTGCATTGCTCTCGTGAACTTGTATCCACCGCTGCTACTTGCAGCGAGTTGGATACTGGGCCACCCCTGGGTATCCTTTCCTATTGGACCCTGTGCAGGTGCATCTAAATTAAACTGGCCCTGAGCAGTCATGATAGTGACTGAAGAAAAATGACTTAGAGAGATGTACAACCAGAATGGGATTGAAATATCGGTGGTTTAGTCACCGGTTCAAATCCCGACAGCGGATGCCCAACAGAAGGAGATCCCGACTGGGGCAGATAAGTTCCCTTAACCCTCCCCTGTGCCCCCCTAACCCTAACCCTCCCTTAGTGGTGCCTAACCCTAATCTCCCCCCTAGTGCCTAACCCTAACTTCCCCCCGGTGGTGCCTAACCCTAACCCCTTCTTACCGCTCCCTAAACCTAACCCTCATGGGGGGTGCCTAACCCTAATCTCTCCCTGGGGGTGCCTAACCCTAACCCTCCCCCCTAGAGGTGCTTAACCCTAATCTCCCCTCCCCAAACTTAACCCTAACCCCACTAGACTAACTAATCCTAACCATTCCCCCCTGCGGCTAATGCTAAGAGCGTCCTGGATTTACCTTCATTCGGGCTGGTGTCCTCGGCAATCCGGCATCGGGATTAACATAGGCGTCGGTATTTTGATGCCTATGTTAAATCCCTTACTGGGATTCTGCTGTCGGGATTGAGACCATCGGCCATGCTGCCGCTGGTCTCATAACTACATCCCGTACAATCATGTATTGTTTTCTCTATTATATTTGAAAGTTGAAAGTTACCTACACATATAGAGAACATCCAATTTATTTAGTGGGCAACAAATGAATCACTTTTTTATCTCCATTGAAATAGGAAAGTTCAGATATGTTCTGTTAGATTTTCCTGAAGGATCTCATGTACTTGATCATGTTTTATATTTGCAATGATAAAATAGAGATAACAAAATATATTTTTAAATGAGATGACAATATAAGTTTTGGAAAGTGGTTAAACAAAGTTAAAATATACATGTTTTACTTTTTATAACATGTGTATCCTAGTTGTTTTCAATGGATTCACTCTTCCTGTCCTTAAAATAAACAGCAAAGTACTTTTAAACGCACTTCCACATTATATAAATAGCCTGAGGATGTGACTAGCTCAGGTCATTGCTGGTAATTTACCGCTCTCTTTTGCACCGTTGCACTCTTCGTTGTCTTGGGACAGACATCCTGCAAGAGAACAAAAGCAGTGAATAAACATACACTCTGCTTCCCATGCCATTCATTTGCTGATTGCATAATCACGACTCCAGTAACTGCCAACCTTGAAATTCTAATGGTTGCTCACTAGACACCTGCAGGTATTATGGAAACAACAAATGAATTACTATGCAGTGATTAGCTCTGAGTTTTATCACCAATACCTGGATTTATATAGTAGCAATTACAGTAGTACAACAACCAACAGTGGAAACTACCAGTTAGTTAACAAACATCTATTATGTTATTATGTTTTGTTTAGAATGGTTAAAGTTTTATAATTCTTTCATGGATTTTAAAGACCGTATTTAAGATATTTTCAATGATAGAAGAATAACAATCTTTTTAGGGAAAGGCATTCAGATGTTTCACAGCAATGTAGGATCAGTATTTTGTAAAAGTAATAACACAGAAGCCGATAGTTAGTTTCTAGTCATTGCTGGATTATTAATATACAGTATTGCAGGAAGTATTGTACTGCATGTAGTCCCTGCCTTCTATTGCGTCCACATCGTGCGTAATGATGACTATACCACTGAACTGCAATGATCCAATCACAATCTGAGAATGACAAGTCACACTATGAGCTGACTAAACAATTATCTGACCTTCCTGATAGGAAACAGGCACGTACTGTATGAATAATATCTGTGTAACTGACTTCCCTGAAAATCTTCTAGCGTAAAGATAAATGATTGTTGCCACAGCATCACTAATGACTAAGAACTACTTAAACTTTGGTAATGAAATGTGATTTATCAAATCATTACCTTTTAACCATTATTTATTTAGCTATTACCATAAATGAAACAAGATTTTTGTTTAAATATAATTTTTTTTATTTTCAGTATGTTGTTAAATGGGTGCATGTTAATTTAAAACTAATTTTCACTGAAACAGTAAGGAATTCCAGTTCCTGGTTTCTATTTGACAGCCTACCATATCAGTGATTATATTACAATATGAGGCTATCATGGCACAGTGGATAGCAGTGCAGTCTCACAACACTGAGGTCATGGTCTCAGGACCTCATTCAGAGGCGGTCGCACGGAGCGATTTGTCGTAGCGAGCGATGTTTTTTTCAACCGCGCATGCGTGTACATGGCAGTGCGAGTGTGCAAGCCTGTCTTCCCGACCGCAATCCTCTTGCTCGCTAGTCACTACGAGGTCGTAGCTGTGATTGACATTTTGTGCCATTTGTGGGTGGTTACAGGGGAAGGTGCTTATGAACGGGGGTGTGGTGGTGCGCATGCAGGCATGGTTGACCTTAAAAAGGGCGTTTTAAGGGCGTGCATATATTACTGAACGAGTCATCACACACGTCATCTTGTTGCAATAATGACGCTACTGCTCGCAGAGCTAAGGGTAGCCCAGAGTCTACCTTAAGCATTGCGAGTGCTGGCGATGGTTTCTGCCTCAACCGATGTTTGTAGGCAATTAACAATGTAACAGGTGTTAATCATGCTGACGTAGGTTGCCGCCTACGACCGACTCTGAATTAGGCCGTAGAGATAGGTGTGCTTTCATTGTTGTGGGTGTTTCCGCGCTTACAATGTGCGTTGCGACTGAGCGCTCGTTTTGCATATTCTTGATCACTTTGGGTGCGACCACCTCTGAATGAGGTCCTGAATGCCAACCAGGGCCCTATCTGTGTGAAGTTGCATGTTCTCCTATTGTTTACATTGATTTCTTCTGGGTAGCCCAGTTTCCTCCCACAATTAAAAAACATACTGGTAGTGCAGGTTAATTGGCTTCTCACAAAGGAATTATCTCTAGTGTGTGAGTATATGTACATAGGTGGTTGGGTATGGGATGCCGGCGCTTGGGATTCTGGCAGTAAGAATCCTGATGCCGGCATCCCAAGAGGGTTAGTAATCTGACACTTGTCGGTCAGTATCCTAACCCTCCCCTTCTGCCTACCTCTAACCTTCCATCCCTGGTGCCTAAACCTAATATCTCACCCCCTAGTGCCTAAACCTAACCTCCCCATTCACACACCCTAAACCTAAGCCTCCCCCTTAGGGCCTAACCCTAACCCTCCCCCTAGTGCCTAAACCTTACTCCTAACCCTCCCCCTAACCCCAGTACATACCATTGGTATGTTGGCAGTGAGGATGCCGGTGCCAGGATTCTGATAGGTGTCGGAATTCCGGTGCCGGCATTCTAAGTGGCGGCATCCTGACTTTTGGTTTTTTGAATGGATCATGTACATAGGTTGTAATTTTCACTGTGTCAGGGACTGATGTGGATGGTTAATATTTGCTGTATAGTGCTCAGTGGCATAACAAGGGGAGGACGAATGGGGCAGGTGCCCTGGGCACCCTGGCAGGCACAGCAGAGGGGGCATGGCTGATCAGGACATCATACCTTCACCGCCCACCCACTACCATTGTGCCACTGCTGCCCGCCCATCGTCATTGCGATGAGTAAGATCGGTGGTGCTTGTCAGCATTACTGCAGCAGGCAGCAGCAGTGCTTACTTTCTTAGGACTGCATCACATTCCCTGGACCCTAAGCTTCAGCCTGTGGCCTGGCCTCACCGTCACACCGCTGCCTGACTCCCGGCTGAAGGTGAGGAGAGGGGGGAAGGGGGAGACCCGGAGAGACGCACAGAGACATAGACTAAAGGGGTGTGGTAGAGACATAGAATGAAGGGGGGAGACACACAGAGACATATAATGAAAAGGGGAGATACACATAGAAATAGAATGAAAAGGGGGGGAGACACTTCGATATAGAATGAAGGGGGAGAGACACACATAGACATAGAATGAAGGGGTGGAGACTCACAGGGAGGTTTATAATAAAGGAGGGGTGACAAACAGAGAGAAATACAATGAAGGGGGAGATGATACAGGGAGGGAGATGATGGTGTGCTGAGATATGATGCAGGGGTAGATGATGGCATGCTAAGAGACAACGCAGGTGGGGAGATGATGGTGTACTGAGAGATGACGCAGCTGGGGAGGCAACAGTGTGCTGAGAGACAACGCAGGGGGAGATAGTGTGGCTGAGAGACGCAGGGGCAAGGAAGTAACACAGGGGGCACAAGTCTGGTTGAACCGCTGTTGTATGAAGATGACCTTGTAAATATTACTACACAAACCGGCATCTACCGGACGATATTACTTACATGAATAGTGAATACCAACTGAAAATGCTGTCTTCCCAGGAAGGATACATTTCTTCAGAGGTCCACATTGTGAGAAACCACCATGTAGTTAAGGTGCATATGGAAAAGAAAGTTCCCAGAGTGACAAGAAATGGGTGGCGAGTCATGTTGGCGCAGCCCATTTTTAGTGGCCACGACCCTTTTGGTATGCAGCCACGCCCATTTTTTGTTTCAAAGTTTAGTTTGTGTGGGGAGGGGCGCCATTCTTCTTCTTGCCCGAAGACCCTATGTACAGTATGCCTCTGAAAGTGCTGCATAATATGTGTGCACAATATACAGTTACTAATGTTAGTAAGTAAATAAAATATATGTAAAATGTACTCACAATTGTAGATCAGCTTGGTAGAATTTTTATATACAATATTATTATTAACTGTTATTTGTGCAGTGACTAAATATGATGTAGCACTTTACAATTGGGAACAAACATCTAATAAAACAAAAATGGGTTTAAACAGACAAAGGGCAAAAGGATCCTGCTTACAAGATTACAACCTATAGCATGCCACATTTTAGGAGAGATACAGCATCAAGAATACTGATGTCCATCCATATCCACTCTCCGATACGAGTGGCATTTGCTGGCAGCAGTACATCCTAAATGCTGTTTCAACAACTAAAGAATTATAATTTTAATTGAATATCTTAGAGGTTAACTCCACCTTTACCAAAATCTGTCATTCTATAAATCATAGACTCAGAGGGAGTAATTTTCCAATGGTAAAATATGAGGAGTTACAGTATTTTTTTTTGCAAATATTCACCTATTTGCTGTGTACACTTAAATTCAGGAGTGGGCTGACCCAGGAAGCAGGGGGGCATTTTTTATGGGCTGACCTCAACTAACTGTTCTGGGCTGGCCTGGTTAACTCATTAACTGTAAGAATGTACCTCCTTGTTTGCGCATTCCCTGATGTGACATCCTTCCATCCCATTGGATGATTAGCTTGAAAGATGACCTCCCCGATGACCTGCAACCCTCCTTCACTGCGCTGCTGACTGCTCTCCAGCACCCAGCAATCATCTTCACTTACTAGCTTCAATTCATTGGTAAGGCTTTCCTCAAGTCCTTTATCAGCAGCCTGGTGTTCCTAAGGTATTGTCAGTACCAGCAATCATGGATACCACTAGCCCGCCTTCAACACTCTGCAGGCTGTCGATTGTTGGCCTTCCTAACTAGGGGCCTGATTCAGACCCACTCACGAGCGACTGTCCGCTCGCAAGTGGGTCGATGGTCTGCGCATGCGCACGATGGAGGGAGCTCCGTCGTGCACATGCGCGAGACGCTACGAGCGAAGGACTTTCCTTTGCTCGTAGTGTCTGATCAAAGGGGGCGTGCTGTCGATGTTGATTGACAGCACGCCCCCTTTGGTGGGCGTGCCGGGGGCGTGCCGGAGGAACGCCTACCATCAGAAGCCGGCCCCACTGACATCACTAGTGATGTCAGTGGGAGTGATTTTGGCTCTGATAGAGCCAAAATCACTCCTGGCCTTGCGGTTGAGAAACTCAACCGCAGGCTTCTGCTCACAGTGGCGATGGTCGCGATGGTCAAGACCATCGCGACCATCATCCTGCACGCTCGTATATGCTGTGGGTGTTGACCCACAGCTATACGAGCGTCCAGGAGGACGCTCCATATTTATGGAGGTGGGCCGTGATTCAGAGCGAGCGCTCTGGTCAGAGCGTCCGGCTCTGAATCAGGGCCTAGAATCCTTATGTATATATAGATATAAGCAAAATCAAAATATATTTTTTCATTCAATATGCTAAAAAGCACTACCACTGTAGATTTCAATTAACACAATTGCATATAAATACGCTGTAGAAATAATTTACAAGTCTAATTCATCAACATGTTCACAAAGAAAGTTTAAAATTGAAGTGCAATGTGGGTTGTGTGTGGTATGTGAAAGAGGTGGCCCCTCTCAGTAAAAGAGGGGAGTGACTTAGGCAAAAATATAAGAGAAATAAGGGTAGAGTGAGAGAAAAGTGTTTGAAATTCTGGCACCACTGACCAACAATGTCAAGATAACATATGTACAGAAGCAAAGTAATAGACTATATTGGGGAACTTATTTAAACACAAATCTCATACAATTCACATGTATTAGTGACACTCTTTGAGCAGCCTGTGCTAAATTGCATACACAGTGCTATCAAGAATGTTCCCACTGGAATAAACACAGACAGTGGTGCTGGAGGCTTAATCAAGTCCCTGGCAAAATGTATGTTGACAGCTCCAGGAGGTGTCCCTGTGTGCATAGGGAACCTCCAGCACCATTGATCCAACTCCTTGGAGACTTTTTTATATAAGGTACTCTCTCACTGGGATGTAGGTAGCAGACCGGCGGACGGGATGCCTCCAGTCTGAATCCCGATGCTGGAAGTCCGACACAGGATTTAAGATAGGCATCGAAATACCAAAGCCTATCTTAATCCTGATACCGTAACACAGACAGACACCAGCACGGACCAGGTAAGTCCAGGGTGTCTTAGCTGTTAGTGGTGGGGGTTAGGATTAAGTATCATAGCGGGGTTAGCATAAGGTTTTTGGGGGGTTAGGGTTAGGCACAAAGGGGGGAGGCTTAGGTTTAGTTATTAATGGGGAGGACTATGGTGGGGAGGGAAAAGGTTAGGCTACAATAAGGGAGGGTTAGGCTTAGTGGGAGAAGGGGGGAGGGTAAGTATACTTAGTGGCCTCTCTTGTCACACTGCCCTGCACTGTTTAGTGCAACAGGGCATGTTTTCAGGAATGGCCCTGACAGCAGATGTTGTACTGATCTATCATTATATTGTGGTGTGGGTATTAGAACTGTGATTCCCAGTTCTATGCCAACAGTCAAACTGGGAACAATAGATACTACTTTAGAGGTTTTGACCATGTAAATATAAATTTGGATGCAAGGGACTGTTGCTGAACAAAATGCTTTTTTCAGAGTCTTAGGGGTCTATTTACAAAGACTCCACATATCGTGGAATTAATGCCACTCCTGCTTCGCCTGCTACCGTTGCGAAGCAGGAGCTGGCTAACACAGCTGTTACTAAAAATAGACCAGCCTAGGACGTTAAGTCACCTCCTTAGCGGTAACAGCTGAGAATCCTTTCCCCAGACATACCTGTGTGACTCACCATCTCCGGCTGGCAGCAGCAGTGACTTTTTCTTTTTTTTTCAACAAACTTTATTTACAAACGGCCAAACTGACAAAGCTCAAGTACTGCAGCAGGAAGCAGTCGGGAAGCCGGCTGTCGCAATGTCGACCACCGGCTTCCCGACTGCTTAATCCCGGCAAGGAACAAATGACAGCATTGAAATTTCGACACATGTCATTAGACCTACGCCGGGAGCCCAACACCCGGCTTAACGATCGAAGGTAAGCCAGGCATCGGGAGCGGACAGCCGTGGGGGGGAGGGTTAGGTTATGGGCTCCTGGGGGGGACTTAGGGTTAGGCACCCCCCCTAGAGGTTAGGCTAGGGGTATGGGAGGTTAGGGTTAGGTACCCCCCGGGAGACATAGAGTTAGGCTGCGGGGAAGGGGAGGTTAGGTTTAGGCACCTGGAGGGGGGTTAGGGTTAGGCACTTGGGGGGAGGTTAGGATTAGTCACCCCTAAAGGAGGGTTAGGTTTAGGGGGGAATAAGATTAGTTATACTTACCCTAAGGGCAATCGGGATTTCCTCTGTTGGGCTGCCGCTGTCAGGATTAGAATGTGGCCCGCGGTAAATCATACTGATTCCATCGACAGCTACAGGAGGCGGTATCAGCACTGGAGAAGACACCCGACGGCAAGTGACCTCTCCCCTTGGTAATACCTGGGACACTTAGCGCTGCCATAGGTGTCTATGGCAGCGCTAAGTGCCCCAGGTGCAGTGCGATATTTTACCCTGTACTTAGTGCTGGCAGGTTGCAGGCAGAGAAAATCCTTTTAGTACATACTGAGAAGCGTTACGTATAGGGATTTTCTCTGCCTTTAGCATTTTTCCCCCTTTTCTCCACTTAGTAATCAGACCCCTCAATACTTTAGAAGTCATTTTGGATTATTTAGCAGGATCAACCACTTTCTTATGCTGGCCATACACTATACAATTATCGGGGCGATCCTGCCGATATCCGCGGATCGCCCGATAATTGTACTGTGTGTGGGGGCGACCAAGATCAAAATATCGATCGGTCTGGCATGCCAAATCGACCAGCATGTTGGACTGATGCGATATTTGCAAGCTTGTAGTCGGCCGCATCGGGCAGTGTATGCGGTCACTGCCCGAGCAACCAACTTTTCCCCCAGTTCTCTGCATGTGCATGCACTCACCTTTCTATCCCCAGCGACTGCAGAGCTGAGCTGACGAACTTCCGGGTAGCCGCTGTTCACTTCCGGCGTCATAGATTAGTTGAAGTCTAGGCAGTCCCGTGAGCCAATCAGCGGTCGCGCTGACTGTAGAGCGCCTGCTGATTGGCTCCGGCTACTGACAGTTCCCACGTGGTGTGACTCAGCCCACGTGGGAACTGTCAGTTGCCGGAGCAAATCAGCGGGCGCTCTACAGTGAGCGCTGCCGCTGATTGGCTCACGGGACTGCAATGCCCCGTGAAGAGCCGAGAGCTGCCATTCGGGAGCTATGTGTATGCGTGACAACACACATACACATAGCTGTGTTCCGTGGATCGGGTAAGGACGTTTTTTTGTGTTTAAACACCCATGGATTACTGCGGAGACCAGCGCTGGATGTAGGTGAGTATGAAATCATTCTTTGCAGGCCCATTTTTTTTGGATATTCTACGTGGAGAAGGGGACAGAACATCTGGTATAGGTAAGTATGTGTGAATGGGTAGGTGTATGTAATAAACTTATACTGGGCACGGTGTGTGTGTTTTGGATTTTTTAACCTATTTATTTTACAGTGAAATTACACGTGCCGCATGTCTGCTGGCACTTGTAGTTCCACAAGTGCAATATGGCAGGCATGCTGGCACTTGTAGTTCCACTGTAAAGTACAATAGTGCTACATTATTTGGCCCCCCTATTACCCCCGTACCCACCGCTCCAGGGGTATGGGGATGAGCCCCAGGCTTCAGCGTAAGCCTGTGGTGCTCGGGAGAGGGGGGACCCTTTTTTGGGGGGCCCCCGACTCCCCCGAGATCACCGGCTTGCGCTGACCGACTTGGGGTGTAATGCTTTGGACCTGGAGCCCCGGTGATTGGGTCTCCGGGCTGTGGCATTACACCCCGGTCGGTTGGGTCTGGTGCTGGTCTTAAATATAGGGGGTACCCCACGTCTTTTTTGCCCCCTATATTTAAAACCAGCACTAGTCCCTGCAGCCTGGTGTTGGTTTCTAAAATACAGTGGAACCCTACACATTTTGTTCCCCGTATTTTTAGAAACCACCACTGGCTGGCAAGCCTGGGGCTGGTTTGCCTTTTGGGGGGGGACCTTATGTCATTTTTTTTTGTACATTTTTTGCTACTTTTTTTACAGGTTCAACAACAACGGGAATTTTCAGGAAATATTCTAGGAACCCCCCCTAAAGATGTGTAGACATGGGGGATCACTATGGGTCCCCCATTTATAACTACTGAATGAAGTCGTGGTTTATAATTGCTGCGGCAAGTGCATAAATGTGACTTTGAAGAAAGTGATGCAGAAGAGCATTTAGAATTTTGGGGGGCGAAAATAACTATGCCCAGCAAATTTGGGGTACTTGAAAATGGGGGTCAGCATATTTTATAGTTGCTAAAGTGCAAATTCTTTTGTCCCTCCCCTGTGAGGGAACAAAAATATGACAGAGCCTGGCAGATTTTTGCTTGAAAAAATCTGTTGGTTGTGTTAAAATATCTGTCAGTGTATGGGCAAGATATCTGTTGCTTTTAAATTGGTCTGTTGGTCAGACAGATATTTTTATCTGTCAGTGTGTGGGCAAGATATCTGTTGCTTTTAAATTGGTCTGTCGGTCAGACAGATATTTTTATCTGACAGTGTATGGCCAGCATTAGTCATTGCAGTGAGTTAATCAACAGTTAAAGACAAGGAATTGATGAACTGCAGATAATAATTTGTGAATTCAAGAGAGCACCTGCAGAATCGTGGGAGTCATTTACTTTTGGATAGCTTTGATCTTTGTATTGTATTTGCATTGTAAAACCTGACATATTATTTCATAAAATGGACACTTTGGAAACTTCAAATTAGCATTTTTCCTGCTTTGCGAAGAGTTGATTTTCTCTTAGCTATTGCAGAATATGGCAAATGACTCAAATGTTATGTCCAGGTAGCATTGCAATATAACACAGGTTCTCAAACTCGGTCCTCAAGACCCCAAACAGTGCATGTTTTCCAGGTCTCCTCACAGAATCACAAGTGAAATAATTAGCTCCACCTGTGGATTTCTTAAAATGTGTAAGTGAGTAATGAATACACCTTTGCACCTGCCAGATGACATGGGAAACGTGAACTGTGAGGAGTCCTGAGGACCGAGTTTGAGAACCCCTGCAATATAAAATATCAGCAAGATATACCACCATAATTTTTCCTTAGAAATCCTCAGGACATTATCCTAGAACACTGCAGGTGTATTACTGAGACTGGAAGGATAACCTCCAGAAGTTGAATTCCTTTCTTGTTGGTGCACCCTCAAACATCTATAATTTTGAGTGGAAAGGTGCATAAGCTCCTCTGAAGAGCTTTTCACAGGATTTTGAATCAATGTATCCTTTATTTAAGAAACAATGCATCCAGAATTGGAGTGATCTGTCCTAGCTGTGGTCTCTTGTGTAGCCACATGCTAAGATAAGTCTTGGACTGCCTGCATAAGAATTTGAACTTGGTTTGCCAGGATATAGACTGTAAATGGAGAGCCTGATTCCAAAGAGTCAGGTACAGAAAGTAGGGATGATGATGATGATGATGATGATGATGATGTTAGAGCTGTACCAGAAAAATGATAAGATCCTCATTAGCACTTTGTGAGGGCTTCACTTATAGCAAACCACCTTTCCCTTAAAGATACACAAGCTTGCCAGTGCTTGGATGTCCCCAGGTCTTCAATTCCATGTAATAAAGACTTATAACCCTAAAGTTTTACTGTTCTTAGGTTTAATATGGGCATGACACTATATTGGAAGTCTAAATATACAGTTCAGTCAGTAGCGGAAAGGCTATGACAGGAAGTGGGATGGGTAGTGGGAAAGTAGAAACAGTAGACAGATTGCCAGGACAGTTGCCAGAAAGGGTGATATCTTTAGACAGGCTATGTCAGGACTGGTGTCAGACAAGCAGATATGCTTAGATAGGCTAAATCAGGGCTGAAGGCTGATAGGCCGATGCAACTAGACAAGAGAAGTCAAGGCTAATAACAGACAAATACTGTATGTCATCTAGATAAAGGCCAAATTCAGCAGACAGGGAATTCAGATTTATACTGGAAAGTCAGCAGTAAGAGGTAACAACAGTAACAAATATTCAGGTTTTTTTTTTAAACTACCACATTTATTTTCACTCTTTTTACCTGGCACTTATATATGAGTGTTCTGCCCCTCACTAAGTGTCTGACAAATTTGGAGCAGACAGCATAACCAACACTCTATCTTCCAATAATACAGTCAGATGTGGTCTGAAGAACGGAATTTATTATTCAATAGAGGAACTTGTATGAATGTACACTGGTATGTGCGTATAAGCGAGTGTGCGGTAAAACTGTAAATGTAAACAATAAACAGGCAATTACAATATGCACATGGAAATGCAAGGCAAACATATACCGTACATAACATGGAATATGCAAACAGCATGAAGTTATACAGTATGCAAGGTATAGGCTGCAGCGTGACATAGTACAGCTAACATACATAACTGGCTAAGCAGATCTATGATGGCACAACTGAAGCTTAGAAACTCACCATCGGATGCTATACCAGGTTGAGCACATGGGGTGATTTCTGCCTGGGACCATGTGAGAATAACAAATGGCTGCTTACAGCTCCTTTAGCCCAGAATGCATTGCTGGACTGCTAAGGCATCTTAGGAAGGACAAAACAGATCAGATTTAAGAAGCTACTGTCCTGACCACTAGGTGGGGCTCCTAATATGAATTAGTGTAACAGAAGTGAGATGGATTAACAAACCCTATGCTGAAGGCATGACAATGAGTCTTTGCCAGTCATCTGCCCTGAGTCGGGTGGTCTAGTCCAGATACTCCGAGTAGATTTTGCCATGGACTACAATCTCAAATAGAACATGACACAGGTACTGTAGAGACCCTGGACCAAATGTAATAGGGTGAGAGTTTAGAAAATGTGAGAGTTTAGCAGTAAACTATCACACTTTTTAAACTCTGCCAATGTAATAGAGTCCGAGAACATGCAAACTCGCATGTTCTTAGGCTAAAAAAATTCTCACGATTTAAACTCTCATCCAGATGTTTTCCCATTTTGAAGATAAAACTCGACCAATGTGAGCGCTTACTGCTAAATTCTAAACTCTCACCCTATTACATTTGGCCCCCCTGTGTTTTAAAAGCAGCAAAACATGCCTAACTGTAAAATTATCCAACACTCCTTCCATGTATGCTGAGGTGTCTGGAAAAGCAGGGCCTATATATATATATATATATATATATAACCCTTCCGATAAACAGAGGCACTCTGAGACTGTTATAGATAAACACTTGGCTTATATTGCATAAAAGACTCCAACGTTTCGGGACCAAACGTGTCCCTTTGTCAAGGCAGCTGATTTGGAAGGAGGAGTGCAGTTGCTCTTGTAGTTCCCAAACCACTCATTTTTATTATGATAGCAATAATCTACAGCTGTGATGACAGCAACATATATTATTTATAGTATGTCTAAATACAAAATGGGATCAAATGGCTCCATGTATCAGGTAAAAAAATATGATGTCAGTAACTTTACAATTGCTAAACACCTGATGTAAAATACTAAACAATCGGCTTTTACAATGAATAAATAAATAAATATGTTTTATTGTACATGAAACAGTAAGTATTTATATAACTTTTAGAAATGCTTTATTTATTACTATTATATTAATCAATCACATTTAACAAGTGGTGAATTTATTACTAAATGTTGGGTTAAAATATCGAAGTGACAAATAAATAGCATTATAAAATACATTTGATTTTATAGCTATGATACTACCTACATTGCATTATCCCTCGTAGCTTTCTTATTGCACCGCAAATTTAGTTGCTCTTCATGAAATATATATATATATATATTGTATATATGTAACCCCTGGTTCTGGGGTTAAGTATAAGCTAGTACCTCCACCCAAGCTATATTAGGGGAGGAGAGAACCTCAAACACAAGCCTCGCTTGGGTAAATCTAATGTAACATTTATGTAAACATATATTTATTGTAATAATAATATACCTTTTTTTTTTCTCCCTCCCGTTTAGGTACTGTATCACCTCAAGAGTCGTCTGCAGCTCCTACACTTAAAATAAAATAAAATATTTTATTGTTACATTAGTAAGTAAATATATAAAATGTCAGTATTCACCCCGCTTATTACAATACATTCATATAACAGAATACAAAAAAGAATTTCAAGATATTAGCTGAACAATAGTGGTAATTTCACAACCATGTAACAGTTAAGGAATATAGCATTTGCATACAGAGATGATATGAAACATTTTATTAACTAGATGACTTGGAAGTAGAGCTGTCCCTGGGTATTTAATAGTCTATGGCTGTATATAGAGTGTGAGGAAGTATTGTTCTATATAATCGTCTTCTTGAATATAAGTTACATAGCTAAATATATTTATCCTCTGTGGATGAAGTGAATTGTGACTGTATCTATGTGACTAATGATGAGTTTCTGATGACAGGAATATGGAAATCCCAGATGGTTTGATTAATGATTCATCCTCTATCTATAAATAGCTATAATCCTTTCAGGTTGGTTCTGGTATACTTTAATTAGCAGTGATGTTACCCTTACTCCCCCTACTCCTCTCATATGCTGCAATCACTTAGGGAAATGTTAATACTAGCGATTACGTGCCTCTCCTAGACACTGTAGTATATAGCCTGTGGTGCTGATGCGCTTATGTAGTGTAACTTTCACTACTCATTGCTCCCGCTGTCTCTCCCGGAGGAGATAAGGCACAATGTCAGACCCCTTGGTTAATGACAGAAGAGGCCGCCTCAACATGCCTCCTTCCGCCCAGCCGCTATCACACTTTCTGGCTTTTGTTGTGCTGACAAGCGCGGCCGATGCAACACCCCCGCCCTCCAGTTCTGGCTGTCAGAAATGAAACCCCACTCGCCACTATCATGGGGGGACACGGACACCTCTCCTCCGATTGCCCTCACTTGCTCTGCTACAAACTGCCCCAGGACACCGCGGCTTACAGCGCCCACCCTGAGTTAATACCGTAGTGCCGGAAAGTCAGTGTAGCAGGCTCTTGAGCGGGAACAGCAGACTAACTGCTGTCGCCAGTGCTCGCTATTTATATCCTTTTCCCAACTGTCAACTGTCTCACGGGCCCCCTCAGTTGCTTTTCCTGCTAAGGCCTCAAGTCACCTCTAGGTTTCACCTTGAGTCATGTCATCCCTATCAATAAAGGCCTGTGCCACAATTTCTCACATGATACAAATACATATATGATATACTATAAGTTCCCAAAAAATCACCTTCTACCCATAAAATACTGAACATATACATGTAGAATAAATATTAAATTGGTGCATTAGTACCTAAATATACATTAAAACATATAAACAATTGTAAGGGTATACAACAGGCAATATCAGACCCTATATATAACATTGCTGTAATTTCCAAATTTGTATATAATATTCATTATACACAGTAAAAATCACTAAGGGCTCTATTTACTACAATCCGCATATTGAATCCAGATTGTAGTGTGATATTACCACAGGGATTTACTACAAATCCCTTGCAGGGACAGAGCTTGCGAGAAAGCTCTGTCCCTGCGAATCCCCTCCGCACACTATTTTGGCAAAAAATACTGTGACAAAGTGCCCGCGCATGCACCGACCGGCTGCCGCTGCTGCCCTCCCCGGCACAAGAAAATGCCTGTTTTCAGGAATTTCCACAAAATAAATTATGTTCTTAATCTATGTGTTATAATTATGCATTATTCAAGTTAATAATTCATTTATATTGTTCATTACCATTATTTTACAACAATGGATAACTGAGTAGTTCAGTAGCACTTTGGGGTTTTATTTTTCTTTGTATTCAAATTTCAGACACTTATAGACAAAGTACTATTAGATAGAAGGTTTGCTTACATAGAAAGTAACAGAAATACTCTAAACAGCAATTTTCCAGGAACATCTGTTCAGCCTCAACATTTGTCACAGGAAAATATTGAAATTCAGGAATGCTACTGAATACAATCACATTTATATATTTTTCTGCTGAGCCTCAAGCATGGTAAATGAAAAAAAAAAATCAATGTAGAATAGTTATTAAAGTTTTTAAGGGCCCAATATGAATAATAGCCATTTCATAATGTACAACTGTGTAAAAATAAAGTTATTATGATGTTTAGTACTGTATTTTACTATATTATTTTCCTTATTTCAAAAATGTATCCTCTGTTAGTAGCCATTTTAGGATTACAATTATATTGGCAATAATGACAACCTAAAGTAACCTATTCCACCCAGGGTAATCCTACGTAGTGCGCCCAAGATGGCTGCCTCATTTGGTACCTTTGTGAGTGGAATATATAACCCTTGGAAGTTATTTCCCAAAATGTCTGCACCAACCCTGCAATATGCTTATTGTGCGCTCTAGGTTTTGGTTGATTTTAATTATCTCTGTGTGGTTTTCTATTTGTTTGCAACATCAAATCCTTGTACAATGTACCATGTTTTCTGATGTCTGTAAAGCGACTTTGAGTTCTATGGGAGAAAAGCGTTATATAAATAAAATTATTATTATTATTATTAAGTCCCTGTTCTTAACGCTTTTGATTTTAATTACATTAAGGATTTGTTGTTAATTAAATTAAGGATTTTGTTGAAATACAGTTTTAAGAAAAACAGACACTATATATATTTATACTCAAGGATGTCACCAAAATTGATTGAGAATGTCATAATTTTAATTGAACTTGAGGCTTGTAATATTAGACAAATGATTTGAAGCCTTTAGACTGGAGACATAGAACTGTGTTGCACCCATGTACCAAGTCAAGGGAGCTGAGGTTTGCACATTGGTTGCTGAGAATCACAGGAGTTGTAAATAGCATACTTATAGCTGAGAGTCACAACTTCTGAGGATTGTACACAGGATGTAGTAATGTGACCGGCGGAATGCCGGCTAGGGATTTATGATAGGCGTTGAAATACTGATGCCAATCATAATCCAGATGCCAAAACACAGAGGGCGACATCTCCAATGAAGGTCCGGGGCACCCTTAGTGTTTGCCATGGGGGGGAGGGTTAGGTTTGGGGAGTCTAGCATGGTATGGTTAGGTTTTGGGGGGGAGATTAGGGTTAGGCAACCCTAGGGAGGAGGGTTAGGCACCCCCAGGGAGAGGTTATGGTTAGGCATCACCCCGGGATGGTTAGGTTTAGGGTGCAGTAAGGGGGGTTAGGGTTAAGCACCCCAGGAGGTAGGTTAGGGTTAGGCACTAGGAGAAAGTCACCATGAATAAGGATTACAAACTATTAGCAAAGAGTCACTTGAGCTAACGAATGCACCTGAGTACCAAATATTGCACACTGTTAGCTGGTAGTAATCAGGTTTGCAAAAAACAGATTAGTACCAAGGTGCAGGAACAGAAACTCAGAACTGCAGCTGTGGTCCATGTGGTTCATTTATGATCTGGCTATGATAAATGAAAAAGGCCAGGCACAGGTCTACCTCATTAGCCATGCAAAGTGGATTAATTATTGCATCGCTGGAATAAGTCCTGACAATTATCTTTTTTGTGTTTGGGAGGGATTTTTTTTTCTTTGGGGCATTTTCAATGCATTCTTTGAATTGGACTTCATTAGATCAAGGTCTTCAATTAATATGTGGTATGGATTACACTTTAGTTAGGAAGACTAAGGATGACGCCACATAGGATTAGAGTTGATAAGTACTTTGCAGAGTTTAATAAAGTTATTTGTTTGGGGAGTTTAAACAAGGTTGTATATGAGTTTCTTTAATACTGCATGTTTTATGTGTATTTACTTATTACATTTTCTAGGCTTTTCCCCTGTTAAACATTACAGTGAATTTGATGTGACAAGTCATAGTTGGTAAATTTAAAAATAAAACTTAAGTCCATATACTTGAACCTAAGAGTACGTAGATACAAACACAAAAACCCATATTTTAAATGCTCCATCTTCTTGTCCAGCAATGGTATTTGCTGTTAAAATAATTATATAATGATACATGATTTTATTTTTAATAATTCTTGCACACAGGATACATGATATAAATATTGACAATTTTGATATACACAAGGGAGCTTGCGTCAGTAGTATAAAAACAAGTTTCACAATTAATTAAGGAAAATATTCTGGCAGTGAGTGTTTTTTTTCTGCCCATTCTCTTAACTCTCTTCAAAGATCACAGCAGCTTTCTTTTCCAATTTTAGCTCTAGGCATAGATGAGTTAATCTCCAGTGCTGGGTTGATAATTTGTGATATTGGCAAAATTCTTTCATTTTCATTGCAATGATTAATTAATCTTTTATTTTTATTTGAACAGGAAATGTTATGAAAAAATATGTTTTAACATGATAACATGTCATGTCTAAATTATATATATATGTGCAAACTGTTGGGTTTGGTGTATATTTAATTTATTTTGAATCGATTTTGCAAATTGGGGATTTACTAAAGCCAAATTCAATGACATTCTGAACAATCTCTAACACCTCTCGAAAAGTTACCACCATTATTGTTTAATGTACCAATAAGGATCAGGTGCAGTATCTACCAATTCTATAAGATATTTGAGAGGTGAGGGTAAAAGCAGTAGGTAACTTGAATAAGATGGCAAACCCATTTCTTTTAAAGGGGCTACTGGTCGTGTAACAAATTTGGTATCTATAGTCGTTAAAGAAACCATAGGTCTGTTACATTTACCAGTGGCCACTCCAAGTAAGCTGTCTAGAACTCAGGCTACGAGGTCTTCTGCCATTAACAACCGCCCGTTGTTCCCTTAGAGATTAATCACTCACCGGTAGTTAGGCGGCCGCCTGTACTTGCTGCTTGGAGTAGTGGCAGTTTACAGGATTGTCATCTGGAATCCTGAGGTGATAAGAAGGAGTTTCGTACAGGAAGAGAAGATTATACAGTTGGAGAGATGTGGCTTGGGAGCCGATGGTGTGAAGAGTGCCAATGGTGCAGCTACTCTGCCGATGGTGCGGCAAATGTGCCGATGGTGCGGCTTGTCTGCCAATGGTGAGGCAATAGTCATTAGTAGACAGTCAATGGTAATGCTGTGGCTTTGAGAGCTGATGGTGCAGCAAATGTGCCGATGATGTGGCAAATGTGCCGATGGTGCAGCTTGTGTGCTGATGGTGCAGCAATAGCCATTGACAGTCAATGGAAATGTGGTGACTTTGTGAGCCGATGGTGTGGCAAATGTGCCGATGGTGCGGCTTGTGTGCCGAAGGTGTGGCAATAGCTGGTGGTAGGTAGTTAAAAATAAATTCTGCAGCTTGAAGAGCCGATGGCAGCTCGGAGGTGTATGTGCGGCTTGGAAGCTGTAGAAGAAGCTGGAAAGCTGGGAACAGCACGGAAGCTGTTGGTGCTGCAAATGTGCCAAAGGTGCGGCAAGAGCTGATAGAAGAGGAATAAGTAGCCGGTGCTGCATCACGGTGGTGTAGGTGCCAGAGGTGACACAAGCCACTTTGGGAAGGCCAAAATCTGCACCAAGAGGAGGAACAGAACGCTGACCATGCAGCCAAGCCGATGGAACTCACAGATACGCTATAGTCAGCAAGGCAGCAAAAGTCCAGTGTGTACAAATAGAAGGAAGCACCAATCACGCTGCACTGTGGATGACACATCACTTCCTGAGGCGTGCCAATCACCTAGTAACAGGAGAAACTGGAGTAACCCCATTCTGACTGGGTAAACTGCTCGGAGACTAGTTATGACCGCGACTTGTAACAAGGTCCATATAGACCATAGAAAAATGTGTCTCTTGAAGGGCTACTACAGTACATCTGCTTTATAGGAGGTAGCAATACCTAAAAAGAGAAAAAAATTATTCCATATATTATAGAAAAAAATTATACAACATGGCAAGTAACTAAAGCAACAATATGTAGGCATAAGAGGAATATCCAATGCCACTGGGTAAGGGATAGTTACAAGGACAACAAAACTAAGGTAAGGGAAAACCAAAATAGCCTGATTTATCAGCCCAGAGTATTAGCTACAGTGGGAAACCTGTGGCAAAATAGGTAACATGTGATGCATGTAAGAGCCTTCCCCACCCAAGCAAAAAGTAAAAATTGCAAAGCCATTAATGTAAAAGAAAATAAGACTAACAATAAAAGAAAAAACATAGTCTGATAACGTTAATTGGAGTGAGGAAGGGCCCACCAAAGAGAACTACAATTAATGCAGTACACAAAAATTAATAACCTGAAAACATAAAAACACCCCCAGCTTAAGAGAGCATGTCACCAACCGTCTCAAAGTGGTACACTGAGCTCCATAAGAGTTAGTGAAAAAGGCACTATTGGTGGGTTAGTACCCTACATTCAGATACAAGAAAACTCTCTCTCAACCTGGGACCAATCAGAACACACAAATGTGGGATGTTTGGGTGCAGTAGAATTTTACCACTCCACCGATAGTTTAACACCCACTTCAAAGAATGAAACAACATGGGTAAAACTTTCCTTATGAATAAGAAGCTTCACTGGGAATCCCCACTGATAAGGGACATATCTGGCATGTAGTACTACTGTGATAGGCTGGTAGGAATGATGTTTGTGATCTTAAATATATACAGGTCAGGGAAGAACTGTAGACCCCTAAATGTCCTTGCTGTCAATCGATCTAGTCACCTTCAGAACAGAAGATGGTTAGATTCTTTACATAGAAGAAGTGGACCTGAAGCAATGTGTCTCTGAGTGAAGACCCTGGGCAGCACAATGTTTCAGGAGATGACGTCGCCATTACAAACCAGGTTTAAGGCTATCCAAGCTTCAGGTGGTCAAATCAAATTGACTGAGGTACTAATTAAGTCATATGTGCTCAAGCATGGATATCCTATCTGTAACTCAGAAGTTCAGTATTTGAAGCAGATAGGGAGTGGTTAACTAAATCTTCCAACTTATCCTTGACTGTAGAAAATTCTGTGAGTATAAGCTTATTATGAGAAGTCATCAATCAGGGACAGGCCAAGGAACCACAAGCAGAAGCTCCAGCAGAAGGCCAGAGGACCGAGTGGCAGGCAGAGGGGAGAAGCTGCAGCTGCGGGATGATGACAGGTCCTGCAGAGCCCGCAGCGGAGCTCCAGGCACAGTGGACAGCACATCCAGCAAGAGTGTACCCAGCTCAATAGATGCAGGGATTCGGGGGCAGGAAGCAGTGTGTGAGCAGATGGTGAAAAGACCAAATACCTGTTTTTTCCTACAGTATTATTAACATCAAATACATTAATTTCCAGTAATTTCCAGACAATTTTGACCAGCTGCCCTGCACCTGGGAGGGATTTAAATGCAATCCAAAATACTTAAGATCCAGTTTTAGATGTGAGTTCCGAACTTGCCAGAAGATAAGAGTTGGGACTCGGTTTGAACCCCAAAGTTTGGATGTGTTTGGTTTTCAGCAAAACTGAACCACTCATGTCTAGTAAAATGTATTCAAACAGGTCTGACACTAAAAATATTTGTTTCCAGTGTCACCATACCCAATTGTGTTTTAACTTGTATAACACCTGCCTATCAGTGTACCTGCAGGGTTAAGGTGTGTTAAACTTCACATTTAAACTGGATTCACCTTTAGTGGGCTTTCTTCACAACACAGGGCCTTATTCAGAGATGTATGGTATTCCAATATTGAAACAGGTGAGAGATTCACTGTACTACAAATTAATACTTTTAATTTGTTTCCATTCTAAAAATAGTCATACATTACTAATTTGAGGTGAAGAAAAACTAAAATGATTTCAGAATGTTTTTACTAGCTCTATTTTTTGAGCTACACTACTTGCACTATACTGTATGTACATTAGTAATATAGTCATAGTGAAAAGGTATTTTAAAATAATCTGATATTTTCTTGATTGAATTAAAACAACTGTTATTTATTTTCTATCAATCACAAATAAGAACACAAAACGAAACAAACATACAGCACACGAAACAAATATACAGCATACAAAAGTACTATCTAATATAGTGGCCTATTCATGGGGGTGCTTTCTCTTTGCTTGTCACTTGTACTCCTCTTCTGGGGCATCTCTTGTCACTGTCCAACAGTAGTGATTCACCTACCCTGATATCTTTGTTCCATTGCTGAAATGTCTTGGTGGAGTCGCTCACTATGCTTGTCACTCAGTGTACCACAGTAATCTTGTGTGGGTAATCCCGTGAATCGCATATATTTGAATAGGGGAGGGGACAAATAACTGATTAATTTAATTGGGTCATTAGGCCCCGCCCCATCTGCGCGGAATGCTGATTGCTGGTAAGATTCTCTCCATTCTGCCCACTTCACTAGGAATACCCCTACATCGTCATAAATATGCTATATCCCGGAACTCAGAGGTAACTGAGAGTTTTAAATGTCATATTCATTCTTTGCATGCTGAAATCAATTAGAAGTAACTATTTTCACATCGGAAACATTTTCATTGTTGTGCAGTGTTATCAGTTGACTGCGCATGCATCACAGTTGCACTGCGCACGCAAAAAGGTACCTTTGTGATGCTGCCAGTAGAAAGGTTTTTTTTAGCAAAGTGAATGACAGTCAGGGACCAAAACAGCAGGCATGTTCAGGACATATTTGGGTGTATCGTAGCCTGAATCTACCATCCCTTATACAGATAAATTGGTTCTAATGTCTCCATTCAGGCGGCCATTCTGCATAACCACATTGCTATTCAGATGGCCAATTATGAAATGGTCTGCGATGGCAGCTGTGTGTTTGTATGCACTTGCTTTGAACTTTAAACTGCCAATGGGCATCTCAATAAATTTCCAGCTGGCTACAGCATTAGCATATTTTTGCACAGTGGCAGCGTGTGGGATCGAAGCTGTGAATGCATTAGTGAACATCTCTCAATTAGGCCCACAGTTTTCCCATCTGAGTTAGTTTCTCTCTCCAGATTGTGGGTCCTTGTAGTGTCCACAAGGGGTTGAAAATCCGTACCTGACTGTCTAAAATCCAAATTAAGGGGACAAGCCATTAGAATAAATGCAGACTTCCTGACTTCAGCTATGGAGCTGCGAGGGACAATCTTAGTAATCTCAGGGTTACTCAGATGGCCGATGGATTCGCATATGAATCGATGATGGGTCTTAGGATGCAGCACTTGTATCTGCAATGCTGTCAGGAGGCCTCTATTTACACCAGATGCCTCCTGCTGCATTAGAATATTTGTAGTCCATGTAGCAGGATGATGCAGGAGGTGTATTAAGCCATGGAAAGAGAAAAAGTGTACAAGTTGCCCAACACAACCAGTTAGGTACTTACTGTCCTCTCATACACTGTGCTGGATTAAATACAGTTAGAAGATGATTGGTTTTTTGAGGACAACTTCTTCACTTTATCTAAGGCTTGATGCATCTGGTTAATGTGAGAAAAGGTCCTGTAGTGGCAGGCTGTATGCACAATGGGCCTGTATACAGCTACATCTAATTAATTCTAGCAAATTGCACATACGCTGTAGCAAACATAAAGATAATATTTATTATCTTTGGGTGATTCTGAGTTGGAAGGATTTCAGTCATTCCAAACGTAATGGGTTTTTCTGAGTGGCAACTGGGTGGAGGCATTGAAGAGAACCATCTCATGGAAGTGTTATGTGAGTGTCATTGGCATGTAGCCAGTGTTGTGTCCTATTCTGAGCCTTGCATATGCCAAAGAGAAACGTATTTCATATAGATCTCTTGCATCCAGCATAGGGTAGGTGTAAGTGCCCATACTAATGATGATGTCTACGTATAACTGCATTAGTATACCATTAGAATAATATCCGCATTCAAAATGCAGCCATATACAAAGCTGTGTGTGGCTCATATCTAAGCCTAATGTGTGGGAGAACTGGAGATTCAGCACATAGCAAGAATATACTGCTCCTTAAAGATATATATTGTAAGTGCAGTGAAAAGAGGCAGAGTAGTCTCTCAAAAAGTACTCACTTCTAGTGTATAGTGTGGATCTATGCAAGATTGCCAGACCACCTGTGAGAGGCTGATAAATGGCGTGTCAGTCACTGTAGTCAGTCTCTCACTAACTGGGGGACACAAGCTGGAGCCCTGCTGAGAGACACATTTCCTGCTTGATGTAAATGCTGTGTTAAATTCCCATTTTGTGAATTTGACACTAGTGGCCTGATTCAGCGTTGTATGCTAATGCCACCTCTGCTGTGTCTGTGTATGCAGTGAATATGTGAAAATATGCAAATGTTGCAGATGCCTAGATTTGTGAGACACCAGCTTTGCATATCCAAGCTTCTCTATACAAAGACACAGCATCGGTTGCAGATCTGTCGATAATCAGCCTTCTGAGTAACCCTATTGTTATGCATAATGGCAGCATGAACTGAGATTCCAGAGACATGTTTTCTGTTTCTGAGATCGCAGTCGTATTCTCTGGCACTCCCAAAACATGGTAACGACATGCCTGCGTTTTTGCCTCCACTTCCCTATTACTTCCTGTCCTGAATCAGGCCCATAGGAAGAAAAGAAGGAAAGGTTTAGGTGGGATGCACGCTCTTTGAGTTCACTAAAATGAATATTAAAGGTAATATGATAGTATGTGTGCACATCCTTCTGTTACCATTATGTACCACTGTGTTATCTATTTCCCTTGCCTGTTTTGCACAGAGACGTAGAAATTAATGAAAATGAAAAGCTATAAAATATATTTTCTGTCCCCTTACTGTGTGTGGCTGTTCTATGCCCAGGTTTCCAAGAAGTACAATTTAAGTTATTAGTATTATCAACCTCTCATCGGAGACCAGCTGTGCCAGGTGTCTTAGCTGATGTTGCCTATCTGTTATTCCTACAGCCTGAAGGAAATAACTAACATTCTGTAATGTCATCTTTTGAAATGTGTATGGCAGGATACTCATTCTGCAGCATTAATTCCCAATCAAGCAGAGAACTCAAATAGGTCATTTGGCAAGAATAAAGACTGAACATCTGAAAATATTAACATGATAAAATCAGACAGCAGAAAGAGGCCTCCGTAGCATAGTGAATTCAGGGCCTGATTCAGAGATACTTTATATACTAATACACCCAGGGCCAGGGGCTGGCTGGCAACTTTTAGCCTGGGAGGCAAATGCAAGCAGGCGGCCCTGGCAGAGGAGTAGCGTGTAGCCAGGGTGCCCGAAGAATATGCGTGCTACGGCGCCGCCCCCCCCAAGTGTTCCATGGAGGAGGCAGGTCCATATGGGATTAATGTAAGGTAAAAATAAAGATTAGGGCAGCCCCCTGTCGTAGTGCCCATATGCAGTGCCCCCGTGTGCCACAGGAGAGAACACCCTTATGCAGGCCTCCAGTAGTGCCTCCAGTAGTGATCCCCCCTATGAAGTGCCCCTTGTGCCCCAGTAATACGCCCCTTATATAGTGCCCCCAGTAGTGGTCCCCCCTGTGCAGTGCCCCTTATGCCCCCAGTAGTAAGCCCCTTATATAGTGCCCCTAATAGTGGTACCCCCTATGCAGTGCCCCTTATATAGTGTCCCCAGTAGCAGTCCACCCCCCATGCAGTGCCCCCAATAGTGGTAACCCTTATGCAATGCCCCTTAAATAGTGGCCCCAGTTGTAGTCTCCCCCCTATGCAGTACCCCCAGTATTGCCCTTTACATAGAGCCCCTAGCAGTGGTCCCTCGATGCAGTGCCCCCAGTGGTAGTCCCCTCCCCCTATGTAGTGCCCCTAGTAGTGGTCTCCTCCCCCTATGCAGTGCCTCTAGTAGTAGTCCCCTCCCCTTGTAGTGCCCCTAGTAGTAGTCCCCCCCTTTGTAGTGCCCCCAGTAGTAGTAGTACCCCCCTTGTAGTGCCCCCATTAGTAGTAGCCCCCCTTGTAGTGCCCCCAGTAGTAGTAGTCCCCCCTATAGTGCCCCCAGTAGTAGTCCCCCCTTGTAGTGTCCCCAGTAGTAGTAGTCCCCCCCTTGTAGTGTCCCCAGTAGTAGTAGTCCCCCACCCCCCTTGTAGTGCCCCCAGTAGAAGTATTAGTAGTCCCCTTATAGTGCCCCCAGTAGTAGTAGTCCCCAGTAGTAGTAGTCCCCCCCTTGTAGTGCCCCCAGTAGTTGTAGTCCCCCACCCCCCTTGTAGTGCCCCCAGTAGTAGTAGTCCCCCCCTTTACAGTGCCCCCCCAGTAGACACACATAATATAAAAAACAAAATAAAAAAAACACTTACCTGAATCCCCGCTCCCGCCGCCGCCATCAGCTCATCCGTCTGTCCTCCTGGGCAGGGCCGCTCTGCATTATGGGAGAGACGTCATATGATGTCATGACGCCTCTCCCATTGCAAACTGCAGGAGCCAGAAGATGGAGCGGCTCCCGCAGTGGGCGCAGCAGCAGCTAATGAGAGTCTGACAGACTCTCATAGGCTGCTGATCTAAACAAACACAGCTGCCGGAGCCGGCGGCTGTGTGTTTGTCAGTGTAGTGCTGACCGAACTCCGTCCGGTCAGCGCTACACATGCGGTGCAGTCTGTGTCACAGTGACACAGACTGCACCAGCCCGTGGCACGCATGATGCTGCGGCCTGGGGGGCACATGGCACCCTGCCCCCCGGCCCAACCCGCCACTGCCCAGGGCCGTATCTAGGGTAGTGCGGTCTGTGACTGTGTAGGACAAGGGGCGCTGTTCAGGCCTATCAATTTCCTGTTTATCATTATTCTCACTTGTAGCTTCCTCTTATTTCATCCCTAGTATCTACTAGCCGCTCCTATCTCTTCCCTGGTCTTTCCCCATGAGGCCATTCCCATTTTTTTGGTGCATTATGTCCCTATTTGAAAAATGAGGGGACGGCAATGCTCTTTCTGGCACAGGGCACCAAAAAGTATATTTAACCACTTGCCTGGCATGGTCATATCAGATACGGCATACCAGACTGGGCTTTCCATGACATGGTCATATCTGATACGACCAGTCAGAAAAGCTCTGTGGGCGGATGCTGGAAAATCATCTTCTAGCAGCCACCAATCACAGAAGGACCTCCTGGTCCCTCTGCACACTTTGGGCCTGATTCAGAGCCGGACGCAATTTGCGCTCGCTCGTTCAGAAAATAGGGGTGGCTATTCAAATGAACCGTTCGCTCTTTGCGGTCTGTTCACGCCTCTATGTCTGAACGAGCGAACAAAACTTGCGGTCGTTTTTTAAAATACGCCCCCTGGCCGCTCGCATCCTACGTCATGTCCTCTATTTATTAGATTAATCGAGTACATCGACCAGGGTATGAACTGCTCGCTATTCTTGTGGTTGGTTTTTGCTACCACAATTTTGCGAGCAGTTCTGGCTATAAAATAACCCAGTGACGTGGTCAATGACGCTGCTGTATTAATTATGCACACCCTTAAAACGCCCGTTTTGACCTTTAAGCACGCCTGCGTTCGGATCTCCACTCCCCGTTTTCAAGCACCTTCCCCTGTTACCACCCACATACGCCTCATTCTGTCACTCAAAATAGCAGGCATTCGCTATTTAGCGAACAAACGATTTTCGGCCGCACTGACTGGTTCGCGCATGCATATTAAAATCCATACTCATGCGCAGTTGGGCAAACATCGCTCGGAGCGAACGAGCGGCCGCTTACGAGCGGCTCTGAATCAGGCCCTTTGTCCCTCCCCATGGGCCAATCACTGCTAGCAGTGATCAGACAGCCCAGCACCGGCGCACCCACCCCCAGCGGCTGCTGAGAGGACAATGCAGCTGCCAGGAAAATAGAAACAGCAACAACCTACTAGCAGCAAGCCACCGGGCAAAGAGAAGGCAGCACTGAAGGCGCTGTCCTTCTCTCTCTCTCACTAGCAGCAGCCCGGCGGCTTCTGACAGGGCAGAGAAGGCAGCGCTAACAGCGCTGTCCTTCTTTTCCTTCTCCTTTGGCTAGCAGCAGCCCGGCAACTGCTGACATGGCAGAGAAGGAAGCACTGACAGCGCTGTCCTTCTCTGCCTCCTCCGCCCTCTATCAGCAGCCTGGCGGCTGCTGACAGGGCAGAGCAGCCGCCGGGCAGAGAAGGTAGTGCTATTAGCACTGTCTTTCCCTCTCTCTCCACCCCCGTTAGCAGAAGCCTGGCGGCTGCAAACAGGACAGAGCAGCACTGGGCAAATAGAAGGTAGCTCTATCAGCTCTGAACTTTTCTCCACCCCCCCTCCCTGTTAGCGGTTCCCTGGCTGGAAAGAGCAGCCACTGGCCAAACAGTACTCCCATCCAATCCTTCCCCCATTTTTGCTAGCCCCACCCCCCCATGAATAAACAGCAGAGCCCTGGCCTTAAATATATATATATATATATATATATATATATATATATGTGTATGTATATGTGTATATGTATAATATGTATATATATATATATATGTGTGTGTGTATATTTATATATATTCTGTCTCCTGTGGTGTGTGGGTATCATCCTGATGAAGGCTGCTGAAAGTAGCTGAAGCGTCGATATGTGAACCCTTTTATACTTTTTTCATGAGGAAATAAAGCAACTTATACAGCTTTATGAAGCCCTGGTGAGTGCACTCTTTTGAATAATTTTTTGATTATACTAATGTGACCGATATTGGAAGTACTGGGTCAGCACCCCTGGCGGATGAACTAATTGGATTGCGTGTGCCAACCTACACTGTGGATTATATATGTATATATATATACGTGTGTGTATATATATATATATACATAGATTGTGGGCACTGAGTGGGATATGGGAGCCATATAACTGCTCAAACCTCAGTTGCATAGACTGCATGTGTGTATTCCAATGAGCACACAATTCTGTGAATTAGCAGCTCCACCATTTTGTGAGTGACAGCAATATCATTCTGTGAGAGTTCTGAATCTGCAGTTAACCACAGGGTGTGATGGCATACCATATCTGTATTGCGCAAGGAACATGTCCATTAAGGCGTCAGCCTTAATGATCATAATTTCATTGCTTTTTGATGTTAGAGTGGCAGAAAATCAATAGGTTTTGGGAATTTTCAGATCATGTCTAAGCAGCCTTCATGGGACATATGAAACCATAAGATGGAATTTCATAGCTTTTTAAAAATGTATTAACTAACAGGGTTTGGATGAGCAAACCAGGCCACCTGCAGGGGAGAAGGGCAACAAAATGGTACACTAACTATTTTGGAAGAGGGGACAGCACACAGGTGGAAGAGGGGACAGCACACAGGAGGTTGGTTTCACAGGAGGTGCAGAGTGCAAGACGACTGTAGGCATGTGGGGTAGCGGCAGCAGCAGTGGTGCAGAGCAGTGGCAGCGGTGCAGTGCAAAGGGGGCATCAGTGGGTGACAGAGGGCTCATTGGTAGTGCGTATGCACCTGAGAAAATCAAATAAGTCACAGATGCACGAATGCAGCAGTGAGATCCATCTATGCATCTGTTAAAAATTGAATGTGTTAAAATAAAAAAAGGCGTAGCCCTGCCCCCTAGATGACAACCAGCGCCAGGCTGTGGATCCCCAGTACTGGTTGTGCTACATACAGGGGACAAATAATGTAGGTGTCCCCTGTATTAAGCACAACAGCACCAGGCTTTTCAGAACCTGTCCTGGTTTCCAACCTCGTATTTAGCACAACCAGCACAGGGCTCTGAGCCGGTCCTGGTTCTGGAAATACAGGAGGGAAAAAATGCATAAGGCCTCCTTGTATTTCCCAGAACCAGCACTGTACTAGCGGGTGAGTGATGCCACAGCCAGGGGAGCCCTTTCACAGGGCCGTCCAGCCGCAGCATCACCTCTGACCGCTAGTCAGCCCAGGCCAGGGATCCCTGGAGACTTTGGGACCCCCCCAATAAAGGGGTCCCCTTCCTCAGGGGAAACCAGGCCCCGGCTGATAGCCGGGGCCTATCCCCAGCACCCCTGGGCGGTGAGTGCTGGGTTGATTATGTATAGTGTGGTGCATTTGAAAATATAAATATTGGCTTTTGGTGTGGAACTACAGTTCCCAGCAAGCCTCCGCCACATGCTGGTTGTTTTTTGGGGGGTAGGGCCACACCATTTTTTTTTTAAAACACAGGCAGCCAGTCCTGGTTGTGCTTAAATGCAGGGGACAGCACCGGGCTTGTCAGAACCAGCCCTGCTTGCCAAAATACAGGGGACAAATGATGTGGGGGTCCCCCATATTTAGCACAACCAGCACAGTGCTCTGAGCCGGTCCTGGTTCTGGAAATACAGGGGGAAAAATACATAAGGCCCCCCTGTATTTCCCAGAACCAGCACCGGACTCCTTCTAGAGGGGGAGTGAAGCCACAGCCAGGGGAGCCCTTTCACCGGGCCCCCCAGCCGCAGCATCACCCCTGACCACTAGTCAGCCCAGGCCAGGGATCCCTGAGCAGCTGGGGAACCCCACAATAAAGGGGTCCCCCTCCTCAGGGCACCCCAGGCCTAGGCATACAGCCCGGGGCTATCCCCAGCATCCCTGGGCAGTGGGTGCCAGGTTGATTATGTGATGTGGTGCATTTTAAATAATATTTAGTTTTGCAGGTGAACTATAGGGCCCAGCATGCCTCCCTGCATGCTGGTACTTGGAAAACCACAAGTACTAGCATGCTGGACATTAGGGCCTACTGCCACATGTAGTCCACCTGTAAAAAAAAAAAATTAAAATAACACAACACACTTTAATATTGTAATATTTTATTTTCCAGGTCATCAACTGGGGGACGGCGGCCTTTAAGCTCTTTTGCATGGCCGCCACCACCCCAGGGCTTCAGCGACTTTGCCTGGCGAGTGCCAACCTGCCAGGGCTTCGGTGACCTCACATTGTGGGCGCCAACCCCCGAGGGCTTTGACATCTTCTCCTAGTGTGTGGCAACCTGTGTCACCTCTTTTACTTGGCTACTGCCCACTAGGACTTCTGCACCTGGCCGGCACCAGCCCGCCAGGGCTTTAGCGTCTTCACCTAGTGGGTGGCAGCCTGTGTCAGCTCTGTTACTTTCCTGCCACCCACTAGGACTTATGGGGTCTTTGCCTGGCAGGCGCCAACCCGCCAGGGCTTCGACGTCTTTGCCTGGCGGGCGCCCACCCACCAGGGCTTTGGCGTCTTCACCTAGTGGGCAACAGCCTGTGTCAGCTCTTTTACTTGGCTGCTGCCCACTAGGACTTCTGCGCCTGGCGGGCACCAACCTGTCAGTGCCTCAGCGTCTTCGCCTGGCGGGCACCAACACGCCAGGGCTTTGGCATCTTCACCTAGTGGGGGCAGCCTGTGTCAGCCCTTTTTCATGGCTGTTGTCCACTAGGACTTATGTAATCTTCGCCTCGTGGGCGCCAACCCACCAGGGCTTCAGAATCTTTGCCTGGTGGGTGCCCACACACAATGGCTTTGGCGTCTTCAGCTGGTGGGCGCACACCCACCAGGGCTTCTGGCGTCTTCACCTAGGGGGTGGCTGCCACCTCCCCAAGGCTTTTGTGGTCCTCCTCAGGTGCTGCTGCCTCCAATGACATCACGAATCGTGATTGGCTCGCGGCAGCCATCTTTGAAAATCAAAGATGGCCGCCGCGAGCCAATCATGGCTCGTGACATCATCTCCAGCAGCTCCCAGCAGCTGTGGGACTGGCGCCTGTTCGGGTGTCAGTGGCGGGCCCGGATCCAAGCGGATCCAGTCCCCGCCAGCCATTCTGCCGAGTACGGCAGTGGTGCCCATTTCAAAAATAGTGCCTCAGCGCCACCGGACCCTCCACCAACACCCGTGACCCTCTGCCGCTCCTTCGCGCCCCCCATGCTGCCGCCGACACCTGTGACCCACTGCCGCTGATGTCCCCGCCAACACTTTTGTTCCCGCCGCTGCATCCGTGTCCCCGCCGCTGCTACCATTGCCCGCTATCGCCCGCAAACAATGGCCATCTTTGTGCACCCAAATGAAGCCACATTGACTACACCTGCTGGAGGCTCCTACTGCGGCGGCGCAACAAGTTGAAATGTCTTATCTTTATAATGGCACATTCTTGAGGTAATAGTTTAAAAACTGTAGCTTTCTAATTTACCTGAACCCCAAAAGCACACACCCTGCCACAATAGCTACCTAATAAAACAAACCCCAAGTCTAAATTCCACCCCTACCCTGAGTTTTGCCTTCCCAAAAATCTCCCATAGACTACAGAAGAAAATGGTTCCTAATTGAGAATGTCAGAAAAAAAGTGACAGTTCTACCTGGCCATACCAAATTTCAGATCCGTACCTCCTATAGCTTTTGAGGTGTAGCCCCTTGAACACCCTCCCCCCCCTTCAGAATTCTCTATGGAGAAATCCGTTTTTTTAGATGGAGCCTTAATATAAGGGCACGACTATATGTATATACGTATATGTATATAGATTGTGTGTGCAGCCCCCCAACCACTGTCAAACAATCGATTGTTTCTTTCGGTGGTTGAACCAATCTGCCATCGGTGGTACAGCTGTCAATGACGAGAACTACAGCATACCATAAAAATTTTTATTTTTATGGTATATGGTGTTTAAAAAAATTGCATTGGAATAGTTTTAAAAAGATGTTCTTGACCTAATTCAATCATAATAAAAGCAAAAATTTCGGAGCATTTTTTTGAAAAAAAGAAACCTATGATTACTGCCCAACACTGCATGGTTGTATTTTCAATACATGTTTATTACAACAATTAGCCACATATTAAAATTAGCATCTGCAATACAGCATGTGATTCATAAAATTCATCCAAAAATTACAATGTAAAATATAGTGAATAGGCTATCCCACCTATGAGTAATATTGTTGCTAAATATTTACTATGAATTACAAAATAAAAATAAAAGGTGCCTTATGGAGGCTTTAGAAAATGGACACAGTCACAATTCCAATAAGTACTTCGTTATGAATGGAAACCATTACCCCAACTTCAAAAGGGGGAGATATATACTCTCGATTGTGCTTACGAGAGACGTATTGCATACATCAAATGGGAACTATGCAACCTGAAGGTCTCAACAAAATTGGAGACACGGATTTTGACATTTAACATATTTTAGTACTTCAGTTCCCTCAGGCTAGCTTATCGTTAATATGCACTAACATGTTTGGGCCTGATTCAGACCCACTCGCGAGCGGCTGTCCGCTCGCAAGTGGGTCGATGGTGCGCATGCGCAAGACGTGACGAGCGAAGGACTTTCCTTCGCTCGTTGTGTCTGATCAAAGGGGGCGTGCTGTCGATGTTGATTGACGCCCCGTGCCTCCCAGGCGGGGGCGTTCCCAAGGGAACGCCTACCGTCAGAAGCCGGCCCACTGACATCACTAGTGATGTCAGTGGGAGTGATTTTGGCTCTGATAGAGCCAAAATCACTCCGGGCCATGCGGCTGAGAAACTCAACCGCAGGCTCCGGCTCGCAGTGGCGATGGTCGCGATGGTCAAGACCATCGCGACCATCAACCTGCATGCTCGTATAGGCTGTGGTGGTGACCCACAGCTATACGAGCGTCCAGGAGGACGCTCCATAATTATGGAGGTGGGCCCTGATTCAGAGCGAGCGCTCTGGTCAGAGCGTCCGGCTCTGAATCAGGGCCTTTGTCCAATAATGTTTGTCTGAATATAATATGGATACATCATGTACCACATATTTTTGGTTGATATGATGTGTTGTAATCCAATGCATATGTATAAAAACACATTATTATTTCTTTTTTAGAGACTTTTGTTTTTAAACATATATTTTGCTTATATTATTATACAATTTTAAATTTTTAATGATTATCACTGTTATTATTGTTATTTCACATTTGTTGGTTACAGATTGGCGATGGGGGTGTTTATATCTTAGGGTAGATTATATTCACAATATATATAACCATCTACTACAGCTAGGCCATTTTTATTAAAAGGGACCTTGTTTAGTATTTAGTATTTAGTATGTGGTTGCTTCATATTGTAGAGGGTTTATTACATGATGTTCAATATTTAGGAACATCATCTGCAGGTAGAACCTGCAGAATGTGGGAGTTATGTATAGCTACATTATTGTTTATAATCATGCCAAGCTCATAATGTAATAATTGGATATTGTATTTGTAAGTCTATGTAGAACTGCAATAATCAGTTTATGTGTATCCCTGTAACAGAAGGGTCAATTAAAACTGTGAAGTTCAAATCTCCCCTTAATTACATGGAGGGATACATCTGTTGACAACTAACAAACCTCCTTTATAAACCATCTCTTTTCAAATGGAACATTATGCTCCTAACGAACGTGCTAAACAGCACGGAAATGCATTGAGCTTGCTTGGATTATTCCACAATACCGGTCACACCAGAATCTGTGTACACAATTTCCAGAGGATACACTGCAATTTGTCTCTATACGAGCCCTATTGCAAGTGAGTATATCATTGCAAATACCTCGATATACTCACTACACACAGACTGTGGCCATTTAACAGCTAGCGGCTGCCACCTGCAAACAAGCAGTGAGAAACAGCTACTACTGGTTCCATCTAGACCCCCATACATCCACTGCGGTCACCCCCTTGCATATACCAGCAGTCTCAGCACACAGTCTGTATATACTATGCAAACTGCATAAATCCTCTTTATATGGATAGTTCACTTCCGACAGAGATGTGCAGACACCGTCTACAGCAGGGGCATATCTATAATGGGTGTAGGGTGTGTGGGGAACACAGGCCCCTGGGTCCAGGGGGGCCCCGCACTGCACACCCTGCACCCATAATATTATTGACCTCTCCGGAGTCCCACATCGGCACGGGGGTCCGGCACTGTAAAATGACTGGAAAATGGCCACGACGGCCATTTTCCCGTCATTTGCGCATGTGCAGTTTCCCGGTGACCTGTGCATAAACATGTATTGAAAATACAACCATTCAGTGTTGGGCAATAATCATAGGTTTGTGCAGCCCTCTTTTTCAAATAGATATTTTTGAAGAATAGTACACAATTTTTCTTTGAGGGAATCTGCACCCAAATCCTTAACCACACACAGATCACAGAGTGGGCGCCAGGGTCAGTTTAATCTTTTATTCACCAAAAAGTCTTGTTACGGCTCTGAATACACTAATGCACTAATGCCACCGCTGCTGCGAATATGTACTCCGAGGCTGTGTGAAAATATGCAAATGTCGCACCCACTGGGATATGTATTGAGACTTCCACCGGCGGCTTCACAAATCCAAGTGACTGTGTACAAAGACGTAGCAATGGTCACAGGTCAATTATTAGCATACACAGTGGCAGGCTGGGACACTCCCCAAAATCGCAACATGGCCGTATTTGAGTCATCTAACCCATTTTCATCCACAAATGGTCCCTACCTGTCAATTACTTTGTGAATAAATCCTCACTGGAAGTGACAATGCTAATGATCATACATGCGCAAATCACTGATTATTGCTCAACCTCAAACCTCAGCATTGAGTCCATCTCTGAATAAGGCCGTCAGTCAATTAAATGGGAAATGTTATCTATGTTTAAGAAACATGTAAGTTATCATTAAGGGGCTGTAGAAATGTGCAATGAATGTGCTTTTCTGCAACTATATATTAGTAAACCCCAATACAAAGTAGAGCGCATAAGAAACAAATATTACAATATGCAGCAATCACAGCTGCCATTCCATAGTTTTCTATGGAGTTATTTAACAAGCTCCAACTGCTTAACTTTTCAGAGCTTGTCTCAGTTAGTTACTACCATCTGCAGATTGGGTTAGCCAATTTTTCACAATGGCAGACGCCCAGCTGGAGATGGGTCTTCTAATTCCTGGTGGGAGGGTGCTCTTCCTAGTGCACATCACATTTGTTTTGCTTTGCATCTAAATACGCAGTTGCAGTGACACAGGCAGTCATGTTCAGAGATGGATATTCTGTGCCTCCATAGAGCTGGTGCAATCTTTGATGGTGGGAACGATGCTGCTACAGATGGTGGGCATCTCAGTAGGAAGACCATCGGCTGTAGCATTAGCATTTGTGGTTGCTGCCTCTGATTCAGGCTCTGTATCTGGTTTTTATAATCAAGAGAGTTTGGAGGGTAAAAGCTCATCCCATGACAAATGTGTGGGAGTTTGCAAACCTGTAACTTGCATGCTGTGTAGGCCGAATTGCATGGCAAATTGGATATGAAATATCCAGTTATCCTGTGGTTCACCTGTGTGGATTTCCTGGTAAGGTGTATGGTGCCTGGGTTAGTAGGCTGGACGGGTGCCACACTGGCACGGTCACTTGTTTTGTATGTTTAAATAAATGAAGAAAAAAGTGTCCCTGTCATTACATTCACTAAAAGCCCAGCATACTCTGCATAGGCACCTGTCCTCTATGGAGGAAGAGGGGTATATACATTATAAGATGATTAAGTAATCCTAATGTTGATTAGTACTGGGCAACATTTCTAGCGCTGCAAATGCTAGCATGCATTGACAGCCCATGAGAGCTATTGCATGTTATGGCTTACTTGTACTTGTAAGTGATAACTGTAAATGGTGCCCCCATGTTATCCCATTATTAGAGCGCCTGACTTAACAAAATAATTACCTCATCTTAGTGAAACAGTTATTGCCTTCATTTATTTTTCCTTTGAAGTGTATTATTACTATTTTTTATCAATTATATAAAAGGAGGGGGAACTGTACAGTGAGTTGGAGTGGTTTTCCAGGACTTGTATTCCTATAACATTTTCAGTCAGGAGATGTTCCTCTGTCTATATGGAAGCGTCCACCACACTTGGGATATGTAGTGCAAGTGTTTAGGTATAAGGTACCATTGATAGTTTTCTGCATTCTCATTTTAATTTAACACAAATCAAACATTTAGACAAGTATAATAATAAAATTGTAACCCATTCTTCGGGAATGATAATCCCATGCATTCCTTCTTCCATCATAGGGAGTTTTGGGAGGCTTATTGACAAAATTAAGAGGTATAGGGTTCAGACCTTGAGTAATGTTGCGTTCAAAAATATACAAGTGGGGAGAGGAATTGAGTACCAGAGTGAGCATTACTAAGCTCATAAAAACTGTTTTATCTGGAGATATTGGTAAAAGCAAGATCTGGGGGCTGAAATCTGATTTGAAGATATGTAAAGAAACACTGTAACTGAACAATATCTGCAAAGAATTTAACATTACAATGGGTCCATTCTGTAAATGAGGAGGCTGTGAAGATTTAGTTCCGAGATTCCAAATTATTAAAGAGAAGGCTAATGTGGGAAGGACACTGATTGAAGATGTGTATGTTGAATATGCCAAATCATTGTTGAGGAAGAATATAAATGAGTAAGATTGGCCTCTATGTCTACCCATATTTGTGTGTGCTGAGGAGAATGCAGTTATACACAGTGGGTAAGGTGAACCATCCTATAATATTAAAGGAAGTCAAGGGCACCTATTCCTCCCTTATGGACAGATAAATTGATGGTATGCATTCTGAATGATTCTTGATTTTTCAAACAAATTAAGTGGCTAAAATGAAAAAATTGAGCGCTGTAAAAAAAGTGTTAGATAAAAGGCATAATAATCACAGTACTAAAAACAATTAATGTTTATAGTCTTTTCAGACTAGTTGTAGGAGTTGGTGACTCAAGCAATAATCAGTCCCGATAATATCCGTACCTAGAGATAGTCCGCAGTGCCTGTACTTCCTCTACCTGTCCCTACCTTCCTACTGCTGATGTATTCCGTCCCTCTCGTATGGGTTCTCCTTACCAAAAGGCTTCCGGTAGCATGTGGAGGCCGCGGGACTGGAAGATGACGTCAGCGTCATCCGGTCTTATTGAAATAATGACTGGCACCCTAATTAGTAATTGCTTTTTCCCCATAAATATTTAATAAATGTAGGATAATGATAAATAGTTAAAGTCTTCTTTGTTTCTTCTACTCTTATTTTTTGGTTCTCATTAACCAATATCTAAACTTGTTCTCTCTATGATCAAAAATAACTGATTGTGTCTTTATTTTCACAAATTAATTTGTACATAGGTTTCTTTTAACATACAAAGAAGTACGTACACTACCAGTTGAACATCCCCATTTAAGAAAATCAAGTCCAGTGAGCAACATGAAATGGTACAAATGTAAGCAGTAAACTGTTTGAGGCCTATTGCAGGACATGTAACAGGTTAAGAATTTACAGCAGAAATGGAAATAATTTAAGACTTGAACGTTAGTCCATACAATACCTATAGATGTCCCAACTTCTGTTGATTACTTGATTACAAACCCCCATACAGTATATAAAAGCAGTGTTTGAACACTGTAATTTTACCCTCTGAAGCATTATTTGTACAATAATGCACATCAGTAAGTAGTATATTGCTACCAAATGGGGAGAAAATAACAATTAACAAAGGAAGATACACAGACCATTATAACTCTTAAAAGTTTAGGTCTTTTCTTTAAAGAAATTGCAAAGAAAACCAAGATATCAGTGTGTACAGTTCGTACACCACTTGGAAACTGAAAGAAATACTGTAAACTCTGATAGGTAGTGCTATGGCAGACCCAAAGCCACAACAGAATTAGTAGACAAGTCAAAGGCTTGTGTGATAGGCGGCTAACAGGGCAAAAGCTCACAGCCAAATTTATTTAGATCGGATTAGAATTGAATTAATTAGTCCTGGTGGCACAAAAGCAGTGCTACCTCGGTCCACAGCTCATAATAATTATTCGCTTTACCAAAAATGGGGTGGAGTTTTCTGCCCTGTGCGCAAGCTATCCTGGGTAGTACCACCTCCCCTTAACTAGCACAGTGCTGGTCCCTCCCTAGGATGAAGACCTGGTTCCCCCCTAAAGTAGTAACCAACTCACCTCTCTCCAAGAGGGAATGCTAGCCAAGCTCTGCTGCGCTAAATTGAGCCACCGAGGAGCACTGCTTTCCACCCGCTGTACCTCACCTGCTGGAGTAAAGAACATAATATACTCCAACGAACACATATTGGTACAAACCAATTTCAAGAAATATTGGTACAAACCAATTCTCACAATGATAAATATTGGTACAAACCAATTTCTCATAATGAATAAATATTGGTACAAACCAATTTCAATAAATATAGGTACAAACCAATTTCTCATAATGAATAAATATTGGTACAAACCAATTTCTGTAAATATAGGAACAAACCAATTTCTCACAATGAATAAATATTGGTACAAACCAATTTCTCACAATGAATAAATATACGTACAAACCAATTTCTCACAATGAATAAATATTGGTACAAACCAATTTCAATAAACATACGTACAAACCAATTTCTCACAATGAATAAATATTGGTACAAACCAATTTCTCAATATACTGTGTGTGGGATCACAAACTGGAAAGAGGCAGTTGACTCCTCCTCCAGCCCTAACATACTACTGTTAAACCCTGCCTCGACAGGGCAGCTAATAGGCTAACTGATAATGATTGGCAACTGAGCTCTACCAATTATAAACTAACAACAAAACCAGCTATAACTAGTACTGTACCAAAATAAAAAACATTGTGCTTATATCTTCTCAAGCTTATTCAAGCATTCGAATATTGTAAGTCACCCATAGTTTTATTATTGTAAACACCACTCTTAAGCTTAACTTAACTAATAAATAAGACACAGACTACTGTATAGAATTGTAAAAAAGCCAAATTTATTTAGATCGGATTAGAATTGAATTAATTAGTCCTGGTGGCACAAAAGCAGTGCTACCTCGGTCCACAGCTCATAATAATTATTCACTTACCAAAAATGGGGTGGAGTTTTCTGCCCTGTGCGCAAGCTATCCTGGGTAGTACCACCTCCCCTTGACTAGCACAGTGCTGGTCCCTCCCTAGGATGAAGACCTGATTCCCCCCTAAAGTAGTAACCAACTCGCCTCTCTCCAAGAGGGAATGCTAGACAAGCTCTGCTGCGCTAAATTGAGCCGCCGAGGAGCACTGCTTTCCGCCCGCTGTGCCTCACTTGCTGGAGAAAAGAACATAATATACTCCAACGAACACATATTGGTACAAACCAATTTCAAGAAATATTGGTACAAACCAATTCTCACAATGATAAATATTGGTACAAACCAATTTCTCAATACGCCTGGTGTGTGGGATCACAAACTGGAAAGAGGCAGTTGACTCCTCCTCCAGTCCTAACATACTACTGCTAAACCCTGCCTCGACAGGGCAGCTAATAGGCTAACTGATAATGATTGGCAACTGAGCTCTACCAGTTATAAACTAACAACAAAACCAGCTATAACTAGTACTGTACCAAAATAAAAAACATTGTGCTTATATCTTCTCAAGCTTATTCAAGCATTCGAATATTGTAAGTCACCCATAGTTTTATTATTGTAAACACCACTCTTAAGCTTAACTTAACTAATAAATAAGACACAGACTACTGTATAGAATTGTAAAAAAGAGGTCACAGCCAAATTTATTTAGATCGGATTAGAATTGAATTAATTAGTCCTGGTGGCACAAAAGCAGTGCTACCTCGGTCCACAGCTCATAATAATTATTCACTTACCAAAAATGGGGTGGAGTTTTCTGCCCTGTGCGCAAGCTATCCTGGGTAGTACCACCTCCCCTTGACTAGCACAGTGCTGGTCCCTCCCTAGGATGAAGACCTGATTCCCCCCTAAAGTAGTAACCAACTCGCCTCTCTCCAAGAGGGAATGCTAGACAAGCTCTGCTGCGCTAAATTGAGCCGCCGAGGAGCACTGCTTTCCGCCCGCTGTGCCTCACTTGCTGGAGAAAAGAACATAATATACTCCAACGAACACATATTGGTACAAACCAATTTCAAGAAATATTGGTACAAACCAATTCTCACAATGATAAATATTGGTACAAACCAATTTCTCAATACGCCTGGTGTGTGGGATCACAAACTGGAAAGAGGCAGTTGACTCCTCCTCCAGTCCTAACATACTACTGCTAAACCCTGCCTCGACAGGGCAGCTAATAGGCTAACTGATAATGATTGGCAACTGACCTCTACCAATTATAAACTAACAACAAAACCAGCTATAACTAGTACTGTACCAAAATAAAAAACATTGTGCTTATATCTTCTCAAGCTTATTCAAGCATTCGAATATTGTAAGTCACCCATAGTTTTTTATTGTAAACACCACTCTTAAGCTTAACTTAACTAATAAATAAGACACAGACTACTGTATAGAATTGTAAAAAAGAGGTCACAGCCAAATTTATTTAGATCGGACTAGAATTGAATTAATTAGTCCTGGTGCTACCTCGGTCTACAGCTCATAATAATTATTCACTTTACCAAAAATGGGGTGGAGTTTTCCGCCCCGTGCGCAAACTATCCTGGGTAGTACTTCCTCCCCTTAACTAGCACAGTGCTGGTCCCTCCCTAGGATGAAGACCTGGTTCCCCCCTAAAGTAGTAACCGACTCGCCTCTCTCAAAGGGGGAATGCTAGCCAAGCTTTGCTGTGCTAAATTGAGCCACCGAGGAGCACTGCTTTCCACCAATGATGTGGACAAAATGGCCACGTAATGCCTCCAAAGAAAACCTGGCCCCTCCAAACTATTCCAAAGAAGCAAGGACATTCGAGTCAAAAAACTCCAAACCTTCTTCGGTGATGTGCACTTCATCTGGCCTATATAAATGTGCCTCCTCATAGAGAAGACAAGGGTGCTTGATAACACACCCATCTAAACCCATCACAAACTTAGACACCGCAGTGTTCAGCTTGCTCCTAACTCTGTCTAGGGCTGCCCCACCCTGAGTGCTACACCAGAACCTCCTCTGAATTATTTCAGACCAACAAATCTTAATCTGTGGCCAGCGCTCCGCTATCAACTTCCAATCCCGCTTAATGGCTAGTATCAGTTCAACTCCCTTAACACGTGTCAAGCTCATTACCACCTAAGTGCATGACTGAATAGTCAGGGGTCCCCCACTTGCTTTCAGACTGCTAAAGAAGGTCCAAAAGGCCGTTCCACTTAAAACCTCTCAATCCAATCCAACGGACCTTAAAAGGAGAGACCTTAAAAGCGGCTAAGGTAGCACAGTTATGCCTGATAGCCCAGTACACCAAAGAATGCCCAACAATCCACACCCGGCAATCTTTCCTCAAAAAACCTATGATGGGAAAAAATCGTATAACATAAGCATTAACAGAATATAATAATACAAACTCAAACAGGAAAAAGGAGGGAAAAATGAGTTGTTTGGGCAACCCAGATGGAGGTGAATGACACCAAACCTCTTATGCTGATTTGAGGGTAAAAGTGAAAAGAACTCCAATCCCCCATAGTGGCATAAGGCACTGGGTTTCCCAAAAAACAAACTCGTCAGGAGCGCCATTACTTCTGCAATTTATCGCCCCTTATATATAACTCTTGTAAGCTGAAGACTTCAATCTACCTAAGTGCTTGATTGCCTCTGTAGAAGAACCTGCTGCGCAAGTTGCTGCCCCAATCCTAAACAAATGGGTGCCGTACTCTTCAATCGACACGTCCAAAGCTATCAGGCAACTATTGAACTCACTTGTAAACTGGAACTTAGATAGGGGGGAATAAGCCATTGAGCCCCCCATTTAGATGCTGCTGATTACACCTGTTAGCTAGCATTACTGGGCAGATGCTCGGCTACGGATGTGAGGGGACAGAAATGCAACGTCCCCTACCCATCTGAACCATTTTTGATTACTGTATTTTAACAAAATTAAATTAGCCTTAACTACAACATTACCCATTAGCAACCCTGTGTTGGCTGATTTTTTTATTTGCTGCTACTAACTCCCCAACCCGTAAAGTGCCAAAAAACGCCAGTGCAAAGGACAAAATGAACAAGACCGCTTCAAAATCACCCTTACCTATGCCTGAGACTTCCAAAACTAAGGAGCTCATTTAGACCCGCTCGCAAGATGTGATCTCTCGCTGGCCAAAAGGGGCCAGATATGTAAATTAAGTGCTCGCAATACGTCACGTAAGGACGCCCACTGTGTGTTAGAGAGCTACGGCAAAGTTCGCTCGCAAGTGTCTGAAGATGCCCCCTTGCTTCTCGCAACATACGTCATCTCCCGGAAATGTATGATTAATCGGGACCATCGTGAGTCATAGGAGCAGCTCGCAGTCCTTGGGGTTGCCTTTCCCTGCCGCAAGCACTGCAATCAGTGCAGGCTGAAATACGTGCAGGTGACGTGTACAATGACGCTACTTTGCTAATTATGCACGCCCTTTAAACGGTGTTTTGGGGGATTGATACGGCTACTTTTGCAACACCACTCCCCCGAGCACAAGCACCTTCCCCTGTTACCACCCACAAATGGCATTATCTGTCACTCAAAGCAGTGACCTGATAGTGGCTTACTAGCTACCAAAATCAGATTGCAATGAATGGCTTGCGCATGCGCACTGCGAATTATACGCATGCACAGATGGACGAAAATCGCTCACAGCGAGCGATCGCACCTTAGCGAGAGGGTCTGAATCTGGTCCTAAATCCCTCAACATACCCACATCTATTGGCCTATGCGAATCACCTAAAGTCGCCTGCTCCCTCGCCCTGCCTCTCAGCGCTTTAGCAACAATAAATGATTTTGTAGGATCAGTCAAACCATTCCAATGTGAGAAATAGGAAATGCCAGCTAAAGTGCAAGACATAGAAGCCTTTGAATGCCCACTCTCATGCCCGTGCCATGCAAACTCAGACATACAGGCATGCAGATCCCTACCGGCTTCTGTCTTCGCCCGAAAAACCTGCCATTCATTCCAAGCTGTGGAATAGGACCTCAACATACCTGGAGGAAGTGCTCTCAAAGTGAGACCTGCAATGCCGGATTTATGATCTGCCAGACAGAATCAGATCAAAGCAATCCATGAATCCTTGCTGGTGAGGCCAATAACCTAAACCTATCCCATTGGAAACGAGACAACATGTCCGCAATCTCTTTCTCCACACCCGGGACATGCTTGTCGTAAAATCAATGGACCTCATTCAGAGTCGGTCGAAGCGGCCGCAAGGTCGTACGGTAAAAGGGGCCGGATATGCAAATGATTCCCTCGCAAGTTGCGTCCCTAAGTTCAGATCAGTAGCTGACCAACCAAGGGGAGGAAGCGATCGGAAGACAAAAAAATACGCCCCCTTCTTGTACACATTGCACGTCATCTCTGGGCATATAAGGATTAATCAAGACCATCAGGAACCATCGGAACTGGTCGTAGAGCTTAAGGTTGACCATACCCTCTCTTAAGCTCTACGATCATGTCAGTGTAAAAACCTCCAATGTCACATGTGCCATGACGCCACTTTGTTAGTTATGCACTCCCATAATCTGTATGCACTCCCATAAAATGCTGTTCACATAATGAGGCACGCCTGCGTTCGGATCTCCACTCCCCCGTTTTCAAGCACCTTCCCCTGCTACCACCCACAAACGCCTCCATCTGTCACTCAAACTACCGACCTGGCTGTGTTCAAGGAGAGAGAAATTTCTGATCGTAGCGGCTAGTTTGCGCACGTGCATTGCGAACTTTACGCACTCGCAGTATAGCGAACATCGGTGGTGTACGACCATGCGGCCACTTCGACCGACTAAGAATGAGGTCCAATATTCCTAAGCAGACAGATAAAAACTAAATGTCTAAGTAACTGTAGCACTAGGGGGCAGACCGACCTCTGATTGTTAATAGCTTGAACCACCCCCTAAGTTATCGCACCAAAATGATTTTCCGATTGCTAAGTCTCGGAGCTCAAAGCTCGACTACTACCACAATTGGAAATAGTTCCAACAGGAGTAAATTATAAGTCAAACCCTACGAATGCCACAACTCGGCCCAAGCCTCCACGCACCTTCTGTCTTTTTGTGCCCAATGGGAACTCCCATTGACCCCAAAAAGTGCTTTAACCGAAAACAGCAGCTCACTACAAATAGCGCTATCGGCTGGCCCTATCAAGAGAGGTCGTCAAGATAATGAGTGACGCTTGACTGGCCAGTACCCGCTTGAAACACCATTGTTAAAAAGAACTAAAACACTCAAAAAAGGAACAAGAAATAGAACAGCCCATAGGTAGACACCGCCTACCTTAAAACCCATGTACCTAAACGACCCGGGATGTAACGGGAGCAACCTGAAAGCCGTTTCGATATCAATTTTTTATAACAAAGCCTCTTTCCCAAAATCCAGCATGATACAAAGTGCATCCTCAAATGACTGGCAGGTTACACTACAATCGACTGGATCTAAAGCATAATTTACTGACCCTCCTTCCGGGTAAGACAGATGTTGTATCAACCTGAACTTCCCTTGTTCCTTCTTTGGTACCACGCCCAGCGGTGAAATGCAAAGATCTTCCACTGGAGGTGAGGTAAAAGGGGCCACACATATGCCCCAAACAGCTCCACAACTATTTTCCCTGCCACAATCTCTGGAAAATCCCTAGCTGACTTTAAATTCCTTTTAACTACTACTAGAACTGGATGAACCCATGGTAACCTAAAACCCTCTTTAAAACATTGTGATAGGAAGGCTGCTTCCTCCCCAAGAGGATGCCTCAATCAAACCTCTCTCTATTTTAATTGGAGACACAGCCTTACTTAAAATGCATTCGCGGATCCCCATTTTCCAAACATTATGCCTAAATGAAACTTGCATGCCCTGCACTAAATGTAAATACTTCAACACGTTCATACATTCAACTGGGCGTGTCTCAATGTAGCACACCTCAAACACATACATCCCGGTAAACCAATCTTGATAGCTCCTCCTAGCTTCTTCTGTTGCCACTGCCCCCTTCCTCACTGCATCTAACCCCTTCTTAGCATCATGCGCGATAGCGAACATGTCGACAAATCGACATTATCGTATTTGCTCTCTAATCTTGGACCTAACACCCCTCAATATCGCCATGATGGAACAATGGACCGCATCCCCCGAAGCATCCGGAACTGAGCTAGCTGCTATACTGCTTGCCCTTTTAAGACTTTTGCCTTTTCCTTTCAGATTTTGCACAAAATATTTCATATGCTTGCGAGGCCTCTCCCCCAAAATAGAGAACTCGGAAGAGTCATCAGAATGCAACAGCGGAGCAATTGAAGGTACTGCAAAAACTCATCTCACCTGATCCAGATGCCAACAGGATCGCAGGAGCATCCGTGGAAGTGGAAGCTTGTCCCTCGTTGTGTAGTGCCCCATCTCGCTTTGACACGACGACAAACATTTATCTGCGACGACATCCCCGGAAGTCGATGTGAATGCCAATGGCTGAACCAAAGAAACCTGTGGGCTTGACACACTTGCATTAGGCACAGGAGCTGAAAGTGCACATATTGTAACAAGCATGTGGGGGGTGCTCTGCAGTGGTGGGGTTAATGGGGATGCGCCAGTGAAGCACTGGAGTTGGTGGCAGGGGCAGGGTTGGGCTTGTGGAAGGGGGGGCTGGCACAGTGTCTGTTGGCCTGAATGCTGCCCGGGAATAATTTGGACCTGTTGGGGCACAGGGCAAAAATGCATAGGCGGACATGAATTGCTGGTGAAAATGCCCCAGCGCCTGTGCATATGAAGGGGCATATAATTGCTGGCTCGGGCCCAGGAAAGGGTTTGGAAATGGCTGCTGGTACAACCCTTGATTAAAATAATGGGAGGAACAAAACGCAGGAGTGGGGGTGGGGCCAGGCTCATAAATGCAAACCTGCTGCCCTGCATGTATGTAAGCTGCAGCAAGAGCGGGGGTAAATACTGGTGCCAGCAACCTGAGCCAAGAGGCCACATAAAGGGTAGGTCTATCTTGCAGCAGGAGTGGCCTACGGAAGTGACACACAGGGTGCTGCTGCATAAGGCTTAAGCATTACAGCGGAGACAGGGCATAGTTAACTTAATAGGGGGAGGATGCAAGAGGAAAGGAATGAGCTGACAAGAAAGTGAAGGAAAGAGAGGCAGGGAGAGGGTGAAAAGAGAATAGAATTACAGGGAGAAAGAATGTGTAAAAAGGCAGTAAATATAAAGGAAAGGAAGAGAAATTAAAGGTTTTAAGGTTCAAGGCAAAAACAGCAAGACAATACAGAATACTAGGTACTTAGCAGTCCGCGACCACAAACTGTAAAGAGGCAGTTGACTCCTCCTCCAGCCCTAACATACTACTGCTAAACCCCGCCTCGACGGGGCAGATAATAGGCTAACCAATAATGATTGGCAACTGACCTCTACCAATTATAAACTAACATAAAAACCATCTCTAACTAGTACTCTTCCAAAATTAAAAACAGTGTACTTATATCTTCGCAAGCTTATTCAAGCATTCTAATATTTTTAGTGCTAAACTTTTTTACTCATTCGCAAATGTAATAGGGTGCGGCTATAGTAAAACTCGCATTATTCGGGCTTTACTATAACTCACAAAAAAACATCTCGCATCCAGATATTTCCCCATTCTCTAGATAGAACTCAGGCAATGTAATAGAGTACAAGTGCTTCACTCGCACATATTACTGCCTGAGAACTCGCAAAAACAAATGACCACCTTCAGGATAGCGAGTTTATACTGTGCAGGTCAGAATAACCCATGTTTCTGTGTGTACATATGAAAAAACTTTTTTATTCTTAAAAAAATTACGTGCACCCCCTCCCCAGAAACATAACCAGCCACGGTTTCTGTACAGCCTGAGCTGGTTTTTAAAATACAGAGGCAAAAATGCCTAAGGGGCCACTGTATTTTAAGTATCAGCACAGAACTTTTCTGATCCAGTCCTGGATGTGGTAAAACAGGTGAAAAACGAGTAGGGGTCCCCTGTAATTTCCATAAACAGCACCGGACTTTTTCTAGTAGGAGAGTAATGCCACAGCCAGGGAAACCCTTTCACCAGGTTCCCCAGCCAAAGCATTATCCCTGACTGCTATTCAGCCCAGGCCATGGATCCCTGGGGAGGTGTGGAGCCCCCCAATAAAGGGGTCCCCCTCTCCAGGGCACCCCAGGCCCAGGGCTATCCCCTGCACCCCTGGTCATTGGGTGCCATGTTGATGGTGTAAATGTGTTGGGAAAAATAGAACTGTAAATATTTTTTTTGCTGTGCAAGCCTCCCCTGCATACCAGTACTTCTAGAACCACAAGTACCAGCATGCGGAGTACCCACTGGAACCTGTAATTCCACTGCAAATTAAATATTTAAATAAAGACAAGACGTACCGTTAAAGTACAATTTTATTTAAACATACATGCACACTCACAGTAACTGACACACATACCCACCTAGTATCCTTGAATCCATCATGTCCCCTTCTCCAGTAGGAATCCATAGGGTACCTGTAATCCAAAAAAACAAACTCACCTCTACTATGCAACGATCCTGTCCTCTGCGGTCCCTGTAGGCATCCAGGGGGTTAAAATACATACCTTTCCTCTGTGTGAATGAGGGCCCACGTGTGCCCAGTCACTGCAGGAGCCACCAGCTAATCAGCGGGCGTCTCCTCAAGTAACCTTGTGGTCATATCATTGGATACAATGTAATAATACCCACAATAGACTTCAATATAGATTTCACACCATTGATGTCTATGGAGAAGACAGGCTGACCACGCATAGCCAATTAGTGGGCAGCTCCGACGGAGATGCACGCTGATTGGCTGCTGGCTCCTGAAATGACTGGGCACAGTCATTCACCCCGAGGAAAGGTATGTTCGGGTTTATTAATTTTTTTTGTTTTAACCCCTGGATGCCTACAGGGACCGCAGAGGAGAGGATCATTGCATAGGAGAGGTGAGTTTGTTTTTTTGATTACAGGTACCCTATGGATTCCTACTGGAGTATGTGTGTCAGTTAGTGTGAGTGGGCATATGTGTTTAAATAAAATTGTAATTTTATGGTGTGTCTTGTCTTTAGTTAAATATTTTTTTTGCAGTGGAACTACAAGTACCAGTGGGCCCATAATGCCAATACTTGTGGTTCTCCAAGTACCAGCATGCAGGGAAGACTTGCTGGGACCTGTAGTTCCACACACAAAAGACAATATTTACAGTTCTATTTTTCACAACACATTTACACTATCAACCCTGCACCCAATGGCCAGGGGTGCCGGGAATTGCCCCTGGGGTGCCCTGGAGAGAAGGACCCCTTTATTGGGGCTGGGCTGACTAGCAGTCAGGAGTAATGCTTTGGCTGGGGAATCCAGTGAAAGGGTTTCCCTTGCTGTGACATTACTCCTCTGCTAAAAAGAGTCCAGTGGTGGTTATGGAAATTACAGGGCACCCTGTACTACTCATTTTGTCCCCTATTTTTCTACAACCAGGGCCGGATCAGAAAAGCCCTCTGCTGGTACTTAAAACATAGGGGCCCCTGATGCATTTTGTACAGAGCCCAGGGCTGGTGATGCTACTTGGGGGGGTGCACATTTTTTTTAACACACAGACAGAAGTCTTAACGGATCTCACTGATATGTGAAGGCTTCTGTATAACTCTCACCTTTTAATGCTAGTCTCATTATAAGGTGTGAGTTTACGTAGGGAAATACTCGCACAGAATAGCATAGTGTAGTAGCCTCAAGCTCAAAAGTTTGCAGGCTATTACATTTGTAAGTCCCGGCAACAACTCGCACCTTCAAAAGATGCGAGAAGGTGTGAGTTGGATTTTTACTAAAACTCGAAACTATTACATTTACCCCTATATGTTATAAAGATTGATTTATGCACTACAACTGGGAGCATCTATGTTTATTTCTTAGAATACTTTTCATTTATTTAGTCTGGTGAGAAAATTTTTCTAAGGTATTCTTACCTTAGAAAAATACACAGAAAGTATTCTAACATAGTGATTGCTACAGACTCCAAGGACAAGTGGACTTAGGGCCTGATTCAGCATGGATTTGCGATCACAGATGCATAATCGCACACAATGCTGCTGTGAAAATATTATAATGTCTGTCACCGCACAGCCAGCTTAGAGACACCCACTACCGCTTTCTCACATCCATAATACCTCGCAGTCCTGCGTATACATCAGTAACATCAGAGAACATCGGCCTGTTATGCACAATTACAGAGGTGTGACCTGTCTGTAAGACCGAAGGCTGTAAATTTAAGCCCAAGGGACATTAAACCACAAGTGTTTTGAATGTTGCCAGTTTAATAACGTGTTGGGTATTGCCCCTTTAAGTTTAGCTGGTCTTATGCAGCCAATGAATGTTTCATGGGGTGTGGTCTAAGAGTATTTAATGGAGTGATGTATGCAAATCTGCCTCTTTGTTACAATTTTTTCCAGAGACAGTGAAGTGCATTTTGCAATGTAATTCTCCTAATCTTAGTGATTTCTTTCTATTTTTATACCTCCTGCTGTTATTTATTCTTCTCCTCTCCTTCACTCCCTACCTATAATTGTTTCTATCCCTTTTTCTGCCCCTCCATTCTCATTTTTCCCAGCTGTTTTTCTATTGCATGTAAAATGCTTGCCTATGGTGCTGTTCCCACCATGTCCCCTTCCATTCCCCCACCCATCTGGCTGCCTACCTCATGTTGCAGAGCACTGCGGATGCAGACTCTTCCCAAGTTCGTCTCCGTGGCCACCGCTCCCCAGCTTGTTTCTGACACTGGGGCAGTGGCTGCGCGTCATCTGGCCGGCAGGGTTGTGGCTGTGGCCATTGGCCCTGCCTGTCCTTCACCAGTAGTGAGGCAGGCAGCACTTCCCACCGCTCCCATCTCCCTCACCAGTGCCCAGCGCGGCTGCTGTGCCCTGGACCGGAATAGGCCAGGGGCTGCGGTCATTGCTATGGCAGTGGGCTGAGCCACGGCTGTACGTGTGGCCGCTAGCTCCACCGCTGTGTTAGTGTATCAGCGGCAGGCAGCAGTCGCTGATCACATGTATAATAGGCCCGGTCATTGACGGGTGCACGTCCGTGATTTTGGCCCGCAAGGGGGGCGGGGTTTTTGCTGTGAGCCATGGCCAGCTTAATGATGAGGGGAGGGCTACTGCTGTATGCTCTAGACGCGGTAGGCAGCCCTCCTCAGTGCCCCCTGCTGCCCCAATGTTTCTCAGGCATCCCATCTCTGTCTGGGATCCTGCGACTCCCGCTGTTAGGGTTAGGTTTAGGGCTCACGAGGAGGGACTTAGGGTTAGGCACCCCCCCCGGAAGGTTGGGGTTTGGCTAGGGGGAGGGAGGGTTAGGCACCCCCGGGGGAGGTTAGGGTTAGGCACCCCCCCGGGGGACTTAGGTTTAGGCAGTGGGGAAGGGAGGGTTAGGTTTAGGCACTTAGATTGGGGGTTAGGGTTAGGCACAGGGGTGGAGGTTAGGGTTAGGCACCCTAAAGGAGGGTTAGGGTTAGGTGTTAGAATTAGATTAGTTCATACTTACCTTTAGGACGATCGGGATTTCCTCCTTTGTCGGACAGCCGCTGTCGGGATTTGAACCATGTGGCCGGCGGTAATACATATCACACCCCTCCCCTCAGCCACACCATGATGACCACAATCGGAATAGCATATAATACTACAGTGGCTGTTTTTTGAGGACCCCCCTCAGTGTCACAAATGAAATAACTAGCACTACAGTACATGTTAATCTTTTTAAATGTGTCAGTCAGTAGTAAAAAATTGAAAAGCCAGTAATGAATATAGTTGTGCACTAATGGGGAGATCTGGAAATCATGCACTGTTAGGGGTGCCTGATATAGACCATCTATAGGATCAATTATTAATACTGAATAATACACTATCCAGTACATAAAGAGACCAATCTGTATATCAATGTCCAGGGCAATGCACGGTTCTTTTTCTGCCCTCCCCCAGATTCCCCAACTTGCTCAAATGATCTGGAATGGAGCCCACATATGAGATAAAAGATTCAGCTCCTACATGATGGCCATACTTCTACATATAATTGCTTACTGTGTTTGCTGGTCCTGTATATGCCAGAATTATTTAATTCAGTACGTTCATATGATGTTTATTATAGCTGTTTTTTAAGTGCTAATTATGCCCTCTTATTGGTAAAAAAATTTTAAAATCATGCATTTTGGAAACCCCTCTGTAGGAATTCTGCATTTGCCACTGAGCCCTGTCCCTTTACAAACAAGGGTTGTTTAGGATTGCCAAGTGGAAGGTGCAGGCAGGCCCCTCCTTTAAAGTGAAAAGTCAAGGTTGGGTCCAGTAGCGGTGGGCTCTCCATTACTGCAGCAGCGACAAGTGCTTCATCTGCTTTGGGTGCTCGGGTCTGGGGTGCCAATTTCCCCTGCTGTTACGCCAGCAGTTATTTAGTATCCCATGCATAGAGCTTGGCAGTCCTGACTCCGCTGATTCAGGGTGTTGCCTGGTCAGCTGTCCAACACTGCATCAGTTGTTACCAGAGATGGAACCATGGCGCACCGAAAAAGTGTATGTCATACACATACTGTGTATGTCATAGTATTAGATATTCTGAGCATTTTTAAATTGCCAGAATACATGTGCTACAGTGAGGTTCCACATAGTGCACAGCTTATTACTGCAATCACTGCCCCAAGCTGCTATCACTGGAGGGGGAACACCTATGGGAAGCTCCACTCTCAGCTATGCTCCTACTTCGCAAATATACATTGCACCTATATTAATGTGAGTACTGCTAATCATGTTCTGTCTACCACCATTATTATTATTATTACAATCACTGCCCCAAGCAGCTGTCACTGGAGTGGGAACACCTATGGGAAGCTCCACTCTCAGCTATGCTCCTACTTTGCAAATATACATTGCACCTATAATAATGTGAGTACTACTAATCATGTTCTGTCTAACTCCATTATTATTATTCCAGGTCTCCTAATAATTAATAAATAAAATAAATACTTAAAAAAATATATATATATCCATAACTTATTTAAGATATAGTGCAAACTAACCGAGATAAAACTAACAGGTGGCTGTCATACTATTTAGCACCCCATGAATTCCGGAACTCTGGATGGCGCCCTCTGTCCATTTCATGCTCCACTGGAACTACCCTCGCTACTCCCCTGGTTTTGTTACAATGTCTCACGTGGCTGTCTCTCTAGCTTAATTGGCAGGCGGGTTTTTCATTATATTTGCGGTGTGCTACTCTAAAACCCGCCCTCAGGAACTTTGAGGCGTCACCCTAAAAAGGCTTACTTCCGTGCCGAATCTGGTACCGCCCCCAGCCTTTCAGCTGTCGATGGCGGATCTCCTTCAGATGGCATCCCCTATACACCTCGGTCATATGTGGCACTGGCTACAGCTATATCCCCATAGGGAGGTGGCTGAGTACTCCTGTAGTAACACTCAGCTCCAATTTTACTGACACTGCTGTCGTGACTGGCTTTTTAGCTTACCTCAACGGTTCGTGGTGCGCTTTACCTTGGCCGTTGACGTGGGTTGCGTAGGGACATGCTGTTGCTAGAGCTGTTCCCCATTGGATTTGCTCTAGAACTCTTGGGGGACCGCTTGGGTAACGTGAGTATGATTTGTTGCGACACCCTGGGCATGTTGCATGCGCTTGAACTCAGAGTTCGTCCTCTCTTCCAGTTGTTCGTTTGCTAGGATGAATTGTTCTGTGTTGCCTGCTGCTTAATGTCCATTTGTTGCCAGGTATGTGCCTGATACACAGATTGGGATTGCGGATGCACTGTGGCCATTCTAGTAATTAGCCCCTCAGGCCGCTCTGGCCGGTGACCCGTGCCCTCCTTATTTTGGCAGTTCATCAAGCCAGCATTTAGGAATTAGCTTTGAGGGCCATTGCTCCCAAGACTTTGCGCTGTTAGCAGGTGGGTTGGCTGGAATAGGAGCATTATTTCTGGTTTCGGTGGCTCAGGCACTTAAGAGCTTGCAGAGAGTCATGCTGACATTTATTTGGGATCTGTATTCGCCAGGGTGCTCGCTCACTGTGTTACAGCATATTTTAACAGTTGTGGCTATTTTCTTTGCATTGTATGATGGGCCTGGCCCCTGCGGGCCCTTCATAATTTCGAGGGCCTGCAGGGGTTGGTCCAGGTCGACCCCTAAAGCAATTAACTGCAAGTGTCCCATTGATATGTCCATGTTGCTTTACTTGCTGGCTTTGTTTTTATTTTCAGATTTGAATGCTTGCTGTTTCAATTAGGTTTTGCCATGATGTTTCATGTGGCGTTTTGGGTCTGCAAATTAGTTGCCCCCCCTTTTAAAAGGGCTGACCCATCACTCACTATTGGGGACGTAATTTGCATGCCTGGAAGCAATGCTAGGCCTTATACAGCGCTCCAGTGCGGACCAGGCTGGTAGAGGGCACTGGCTTCACTGCAACCATATCCCATTCCCGCAGTATGTCCAGTGGCGCTGGCGGGCTTCTTTGAGCAGATGCATGGTGATGGTATGGGGCATGGTTGATGCGCGAGGATTTCTCCCGGTTACGAAATACTAGTTTTGTCATGTTTTTGCAGTGTTGTTTGGCGTTTTCAGAGTTCGAGCTGGGCAAGTTCGGTAATCACTCATGTAGAATAGGAGCTGCTTCATCTGCGGCTTCTGGTGCTTATCCGACAGGGATATCCAATTCCTTGGTCGGTGGCGTTGTGCTGTGTTCCGACGTTATATTCATCCGGGTTTAGCTATTTTTCTCCAACGTAGTCACCGGAGGCCTAACCACTCCCGACCTACTGCGGGAGTCTATGAGGAATTTCTTATTTCCCCGGTTGGTTATGTTTCCATGTCTTGTCGGTATGGTGTGTCTGTGGTTCGACTGCTTTGTTTGTGTTTTTTCTTTCTGTATTCTTAGGTGCTGCATCTGTGTGGGAATAACCATATCTACTTAGGTTATGCTATGTGTACATATGAACGCCATTTAAAGCAGTGTTATAATTATGTTTGAAATAATACTGACAGAGTGGCATTTGGTTTAATTAACTATTTATTGTAATAGATTTAATGAATGATAATATATAGATATCCAGGATACTACTATATATTTCAGAAAAATATTGAAAACGGCGCCATTTCGTGGACAGTGAGTTCGGACGTAGTTAGACTACAGAAAGTAGTAGGTAGGCAGTAACTAGACTAGTTCTTCCAACTTTTGTTCTTGCCGCTGGACTTTAAAGGGCATTAGCCCTCTGACTGTGATAACACAATCATATAAAAAAAAAAAATAACCTCCATGACTTTACTGGGCATAAGCCCACTGTGTGTATACAAGCTCCGTGACCTTACTGGGCATAGCCCACTGTGTGAATACAAGCTCAGTGACAGGGCATAATCCCACTGTATGTATACAAACTCCGTGACCTTACTTGGCATAGCCCACTGTGTGTATACAAGCCTCGTGACAGGGCAAAAGCCCACTGTGTGTACAAGCTCCGTGACCTTACTGGGCATAGCCCACTGTGAGTATACAAGCCTCGTGACAGGGCATAAGCCCACTGTGTGTATACAAACTCTGTGACCTTACTGGGCATAGCCCACTGTGTGTATACAAGCCTCGTGACAGGGCATAAGCCCACTGTGTGTATTCAAGCTCCGCAACTTTACTGGGCATAAGCCCACTGTGTGTATACAAGCTTCGTGACTGTTTGGGCCTTAGCCCTCTGTATACAAGCACTGTGACTTCTTGGGCATAAGCCCTCTGTGTATACAAGCTCCATGACTACTTTGGTCTTAGCCCACTGTATACAAGCTCCTTGACTCCTTGCGCCTTAGTTCTCTGTGTATACAAGCACCATGAGTCCTTGGGCAGTAGCCCTCTGTGTATAAATGAAAAGCACCGTGACTCCTTTGGGCAGTAGCCACTCTGTGTATGAAAGCACTGTGACTCTGCATGTCCTTTTTAATGTCCAACATAAGGGTGGGTAGGAGGGCCCAAGAACAAGTCCATCTTGCACTACCTTTCATTTCTGCCACTGCTGTGTGCAGTGGCGTAAGTTCATCCCAGACGCCCGGAGGCCAGGCATTATTTAGTGCCCCTTTATCCCCCATATTTACAGCCCTAAGTGGGATGAATATATTGTGGCTGATGGAGGAGGTGCCCCTTCAGTGCTGGCGCCCTATGACAGGCGCCTCTATTGTCTCCCATACTTCTGCCCCTGTCTGTGTGGCAATGTTTCATAGATGTGCTTTAAACTGTGGTGTCTGTGCCACTGCGCCGCTGCTATGACGCTTGGAAACCAGTCAGCTCACTGCAACCTTTGGCCAATAATGGTGAAAACTATAATTTAAGCTGTGAGGTGGTCTAAATTGACTGTAAATGACTGGAAATTAATGTTATTGAGGTTAATAACACTCTAGGAAGAAACAAAAGCCCAATTTATGTGATTTTAGCTTTTTTTTGTCAATTTTTGTAAAAAATCTAAATCCAAAGCCAGTCACCGCAGTTTGGCAAATCCAAAGCCGGACGACAATTTAGAACCAAATCCAAATTCAGCAAAAATGGTCCGGTGCACATCCCTAATATATATATATATATATATATATATACTGTATATATAAAATAAAATATATAAAAATGGCGCTGAGGTAGGTCTGGTCCAGGTCTTGCAGCCTGCTGAGATTAACAGCCAGTTAATAGTCAGCACCTGAGAGTTTGGCTTAAAATTCTCTTGATGCTGAACAAGTCGGTCAAGCGATTGGCTGGGTGGGTGTGGGGTTAACGTCAGGGTGCCGGGTCCAGGTGGTCCAGTAATCCTATGTACATCGGCTGTGACTGAAAGTGTCATCCCACTGCTGTGATTGTATTATTATTATTATTTTTAGTGAGAGAGATCTCCTTTCACACAGTTTGCACCAAAGACATATTTTTTTTCTAACTACATAAAACATGATTTTCTTCCACTTCTGTTATGACTTCACAGTCCTGCAAGAAGATCAGCTACAGTACCCCTCCTTGAGGGTGGACTCCAGACACCCCAATGTCACTAAGGGGAGCATGAATCTTGGTGTGACAGAATAAGATCAATGTTTTTTACGATGTCTCTTTATCTTCCTCACCTGTTTAGGCTTAACAATGGGGATGCTAAAGATGTTATTACTGTCCACACGAAGCACAGACAGTTCTTCCAAGAATCTTTAATCTGCTGCTGGATCGTAGTCAGAACTAGAGTCGTCATCTACAGGCTGAGCCATATACTTTTTATTAGAAATGGCTTGCTTCACAGATAGAGAAGCTAATGACTTCCTCATTTCCAAATTCATTTGAGATCCTACCCCTGGGTAAGTTAGCAAGCATCCAGAGTGGAGATATGTAGGTTGAGTCTCCTGTAGAGACGAGGAGATACTACAATCTGGAGGAGGTCGAGATTTGCTGGCTGATTTAGCAGATCTTGATTTGGGTAGTCTTTTGGAAGTACAGGTAGAACTTAGAGAAGGTTCAGCGATAACTATGTTGGACCTCCAAACCTCCTAAGGACAGCACAGACAAATGAACCAAGATCATAGAGAATTGCATCATTCGATCTAATGTAGGGTTCCGCCCATCTCTTATTTTCTCCTTTAAATGACAAGAGCAAGCACAGGATTTTGTCAGATTGTGAAAGATCTGGAGTAAGCACCTGGAGTTGAAGCATTAGGTCCCGGAATTGTTCCAGTTCCCTATTGAAGATAAGCCAATCAGGGCCCCGGTCTGGTTTCGCCGATTGAGGATCCCCAGCTGGAATAGATACATCGGACTCTCCTCTTGGGAACGGAACATCAGACTTCTCTTTCGGGGTCTGTAATTCGAACTCCCCTCTTGGTGTCGGTACTTCACACCTATCCTCTGAGGTTGGTACATCAAACTCCTCTCCTGGGAGTGGTACTATGGAGACTTCTTCTGAGGGCGGTACATCAGGCACCTTTTCTGAGGTCGATACATCAGGTTCCTCTCTTGGTGTCGGGTACTTCACATCTCTCCTCTGAGGTTGGTACATCAAACTCCTCTCCTGGGAGTGGTACTACGGAGACCACTTCTGAGGGCAGTACATAAGGCACCTTTTCTGAAGTCGATACATCGGACTCCCCTCCTGGGGTCAGTACATCGGACACCACTTCTGAAGTTGGTACATTGAGTTCCCCTCCTGGTGTCAGTACTTCAGGCACCTCTTCTGAGGTTGATACATCGAACTCCCCTCCTGGGGACTGAATTACTAATACATCGAGAACCCCTTCAGGAGTAGGTACATCGGACATCTCACTTGAGGTCGGAACATCAAAGTCGTCTCCTAGGATCTGGATGACTGGAACATCGGGAAATGCTTCAGGAGGTGTAACATCGGCCTCCTCACTTGAGGTCAGCACATCAGACTCTCTTATTGGAGTCGGTACTTCAGACACTTTTTCTGAGGTTGGCATATTGAAGTCCTCTCCTGAGGTCTGGACGACTGAGACATCCGAACCGAACAGGCAGAATCCAGGATGGGACCGGAACAGGCAGAATCCGGGCTGAGACCAGAACAGGCAGAGGAAACACCTCCTGGGGTAGGAACATCAGGTGAATCTCTGGTTATGAGAGGTTTATCAAATTTAATGTCGGAAGTTCTTCCTGCAAAAGAACCAACTGAACCCTTGCCAGTACAATGAGAGACTTTGTTTGAATGGTTCCCAAATTTGAGACTTGGTCCCTTAGTAATGGGACCCCAATTATAAATAACTGGCTTCCTTTGGGGAACCATGGCACCTTTGTCGGGAAACACGGAGACTGCTGCATTAATAGGCTTACAAGGTGAGTGGTTAACTTGAAGCCTAGGACTTTGAACCTGGACATTTCTTCTTAGCTTACATAAGGAACAGTCAGTATAAACAGAGACCAGTTTCCCTACACCTTTGCCGCTCGGCCTCAGAGAGCCTAGGTCGTAAGGAGCTCCGATATCACCTTCCCTCTGCATAGAAAATGGCATTGCAGAGGAAAAGGAAGTGGAGTCTGCCATCTCTTTTGTTTCCACTGGGAAGGATGGAATATGGGCCTGATTCAGAATTGGGAATAGAGAGAGAGATAGCACTTAACTGGACAAACCATTTTGCAATGCAAGGGGTTTAAATACATAATTTATTTTTGCATGTAGGGTAAATACTGGCTGCTTTTACATGTAGCCCACACATACTGCACAGCTTTATTATTACTCTACAATTTAGATGTCAGTTTGGACACCTCCCTCCCAAATCTAAATCTCTCTGCACATTTTAAATCTGCCCCACCTGCAGTGCAACATGGTTTCACCAAGATGTTCAGTTGAGAGAGATATTTCTCTCTATTCCCAACTCTGAATCAGGCCCTATGTTCAAAGTCTGGTAAATTCCCCCCAAAAAGTTGTACTAACATATTAGTACTAAACAATATTTTTTGTAACTGTTCAGTCTTTAGATGAAATTCACGTAAGAACTCCGGATATATCAAATCAGATGACTGAGATGTTATACAAACATTTTACTGTTGGGGTGCCATCCAACTTTTCCTCCCTAGATTGATTCTTGCAATAGCTAGATGCATCCGACAAAATCTGGGAGGCTTGAAATGTTTGCTGCTGCAGCACATCCACACAAAATGATAATCCAAAGAAGGCCTGTAGCAGCAGTGTTTGCATACTCTTCAGGGTCAGAATTTTATTCATAAGTCCCAAATCAGGCTTCAAGACTGAGGTCTGATTTGGCAAGACCTGAACCGGATTTGACAAAATAGAGACTATGTTGAACACTCCAGCAGCGTCTGTCTTTTGGCCGGTTATAATGTTGTGGTTCTCGCATGGTTGTGTAAGACCTCTAGAGCCAGGGAGAGGATCTTCCACCAATAACAGCCACCCACTGTTCCCTTAGTGATTTATTTACAGGTGGCCACCTGGATTATGCCTCCAGCAATAGAGGCTTACACAACCCACGAGAGACCGCAGGACTGCTGACTGAGGGCTAGACAAGATGATGGGTGTCAGTCCTTCCACTTCGGGGGGGGGGGCTAGCTGGAGCCTGGTTGTGAGAAGATAGCACTACACTGAACAATATGGTCGTAAGTATGTCAGGGACTGAGGAGCAACTGAGTAGTCAGGCAATGAATGGCACAACAATACCAATAGCTGCAGGGCAGGAGTGACCTGGACAGAGATGTAGGAGGACACAGACAAGACTGGACTGAACAAGACAAGAATGGACTATGACAAGACCAACAGAAAAACAAACAAGGACTGGACAGGCAGGCCACACACAAGAACCAGACAAACAAGAACCAGACAGACAAAATGCAAACAAGGACTAGTGGCGGAATTAACAAAGTTCAAGATGCGGCCTTGCAGGCCATATTGCGGCTATGACAGCCGAGATGAACTGCCGGCTATGATGCGGCCTTGCGGGCCGTGGTGTGGCTTTGACAGCCGAGAGGAGACGCAGGCTATGATGCGGCCTTGTTAGCCATGGTGCGGCTATGACAGCCGAGATTAAATGCAGTTTATGATGCGGCCTTGCGGGCCATGGTGCGGCTATAACAACTGAGATAAGCTGCAGGCTATGATGCGGCCTTGCGAGCCGTGGTGCGGATATGACAGCCGAGATGAGCTGAAGACTATGATGCGTCTGGAGCAATACGGTATACAGGTGAACTCTGGCACGACAGAAACACAGGCAGGAAGCAGACTGACACGGCTTGGGTGGACTCTGGAATAACAGTGCCACAGGCAGCAGCAGGGTATATTCCACAGGCTAATACTCAACAGACAGATAGGTGCAGGATACTGGAACTGTGGAACTTGGGCAAAAGTTCAGACTTCAGAGAGACGTGCATACACTGGTTGTCAGACAGTATAACCGGCATGGAGAGCAAGGCTGGTTGAAAATTAAAGGAAGCAGGGTCCATTCAGAACCAATTCCAGGAGAGTAATTCCTAATCAAAGGCATGTGTGTACCTTCCCTGCAGAGGACAGCTAGTTAATTAGTGAACACATGAAAGAACACAGACAGACAGACAGACATGAATGACATGCTATGAATTGACACAGACAAGACAGGATTTCCAGCTTCCTGCAAAAAGCCAGAACAAGGACAGGACAAGATGCAGTATCCCAGTAACAACCATGACTGGGAACTGCCACCAAGATCATTTGCTAAACGAAAATCCTAACAGGTGGGTGGGAGAGACCAGGATCGCCCTTCTGTACCAGGAGCAGGCTGCGGGGAGGTTGCTGCAGCATCTGAAGGGCCTGCTGGTTGGGTCTCAGGCATCTCTGACATGGTCACATCAGATTCGACCATGTCAGGGAAAGTACAGCCTGGTGTGGTCTTTAACCTTGTCAATATCATGTTGCTTGTATACTGCTGCTGATTGTAACATTGTCGACAATATCATTGTCGGCATATCATATGTATTCTGTCTACTGGTGGAGGGGGTTGACGGAAAAGCGAGCTTCACTTTTTGAGTGGGTAGTTAAATAGTTAAAAGATATAAATGTCTATTGTGAAGTCATATGAAAAAAACACTATTCAACCAAAAAACACACACAAGGCACTGAAAGAACATACTTGATGGAAAATCTCTTTTATTTTGTAGTAAAACTATATGTTTCTGCAAAATAATTTTTCTGGGTTTTGTGCATCAAGGTCAGAAGTACTATGTTTGTAGATGGCCTATGCCAATACTGGCCTTGCAGCTGTACATTATCGTACTTGACTACTTGGAAAAGAAGCTTATTCAAATGTCAAGGACAATCATTAACTGATATGCTTTATTTTCTGTATTCCTTCCTGATGCATGGCAAAAAATTAAAACATATTCACATACATACAGTACATATTCATAACAAGCAAATAAATAGAATGCATACATTTTCTAGTACAAGCTATACTTATCTGCTACCAAACAGCATTAAATATCTTTCAATAATGATAAAGGAGTACACTACAAACATGAGTTATTTATTTTATTATATATTTATTTATTAAAAATATATTACTGTATCATACATTTCTATGGTACAATCTTAAATATAATGCACCTTTTTGATTTACTATAGGTAGATTATTTTCAGAATGGTGGAGGATCACAGCTCTGAAACAGAAATGACTGTCACATGACCGCTGCGACCAGGGATGTTATATCTACATTCTAACATGGCATAATTTCATCACTGTCTACATGATGAGCGTCAACATGGACAATGTTGATATTATGAACATGTCATCATTCTCATTTTGACATTACCATTGTCGGCATTATCACCGTCTACATATAATACCACACCCCAGGAAAAATACTATCTGCTTTTACATGTAGCCCAACAAATACTGCGCAGCTTTATTTTTTACACAGCAATTTTGATTTGAGCTACAGTAGTATGCACCCCCTACCAATTCTAAATCTGTTTGCACATTTTAATTTTGCCCTTTGCCAAGGTAAAAAAAAAACCATAAAGTTGAATTATTAAATCTAACTCTATTTTCACTCATATTGCAATTTAACAATAAGCTGTTCTTCCTTTTTATGGTGCTCTATGGCAAAATACAATGCAGAGTTTAAACATGCTTGTCTGTAGCAATAATATTTGCCCATTTTGCAGATAGCTACATTGTTACAAATTAATAAGTAAAGCAAATTTTCCCCCAAAAAATTGTTGAGAGATAATGAAGAATGTGTTATTTTTGCAAGTAAAGCTATTGGCTATCGGTAGACATGTTTGCTACATGTTAACCTACAGATGACTGAGGGACTGATTCAGTCCCGGGCATAGTCCTAATTCGGTCACAATTGACCAGTGTTTTTCTCTGTGCATGCTCCTGAGCTGCAATGCGCATTTGCCACAATGGTGATGAGGCTCCAGTCGCAGTGTGGCGTTAGCTGCAGCCTGATTGACAGGGGCCTGGTACAGAGATCTCTTGTAGGCTCCCTCTCCACCACCCTCGACCCCACTACCCTCGACCCACGCAATCACATATCCCTCCCCTGCATGTGCTAACATATAAATATTGATATAAATGCACAGAGTCTGGAACTTCAGCTCTGAGGAGTGGTGTAGATGCCCAGGTGCCTTCTCAAAGATAATAAATAAATGCAGACAAGATGGGTGGCACTCAAGAGACTTTTACAAGAAAAAAAATCACCACAGCATAAGTGTGTCCGACACTTTGGTTGCGGTCCTTGAAGAATGCTTTTAAAACTGAAGTGTCAGACACATTTCTGCTGTGACAGTGTGGTGATTTTTTCATGTAAAAGTCCATCTCTTATATATATATATAGGAATCCAAATATCCGTCACTCAGTCGGCCGCTGTAGCCAAAGTATCCTTGCTTGGGTGCCTTCCTCGAGTAGGATCCACCCCTCCAATACAGGAAACAAAATTAGGTGGCACTCCAAGACTTGTAACTGGTACAACAACGGTGCTTTATTGCTACGTTTCGGGGTCCAGCACCCCTTCGTCAGGACACACACAGTGTAACATCACTCATGATCAGCTTAAATACCCACAGAACAACACTCACCTGTCCCGTCTCACACCAGTCACCGGCGTCAAGCGCCATACTTCCGGTCTCAGCATCAACGTCGCACAGGAAGTGACGTGACGCTAGGCCAAAACATGTGAGATCGGGAGAGGACAATCACAGCCCGGAGCCCAGATTGTGTGCATGTAACCATGGAAACCGGTCACATAAACACGCTGAAAGCTCTCGGTTGTGTACACATCATTTAAAAAAAGGACATATTACTACTATTTGTCGTACTTAAATACAACATTGGACAATGTTTGGCCTTTTTACAAGTCGCATAGCTCTTATTATCAAAGGCCAAAGGTTTATGGTCTGTGGTGACCTCTGATCCTGACTTGGCTTGTCTTAAGAAAAGTAGATTAATGCCCAGCTTCACTAGGGGTGCCAATATTAAGGACCTTGTAGTGAAGACTGATATTACTGGTTGGTCTAGGGATCTAAATCTAACCAGGAAACAGGGTGGTTGTTTCAGGTGTTGGCCTAGCGTCACGTCACTTCCTGTGCGACGTTGATGCTGAGACCGGAAGTATGGCGCTTGACGCCGGTAACTGGTGTGAGACGGGACAGGTGAGTGTTGTTCTGTGGGTATTTAAGCTGATCATGAGTGATGTTACACTGTGTGTGTCCTGACGAAGGGGTGCTGGACCATGAAACGTAGCAATAAAGCACCGTTGTTGTACCAGTTACAAGTCTTGGAGTGCCACCTCATTTTGTTTCCTATATATATATATATATATATATATATATATATATATATGTATGTATATATATATATATATTACAGTCAGGTGCATAAATATTTGGACATTGACAGAATTTTAATATTTTGGCCTCTATTCACCACCACAATGGCTTCGAAATTAAACAAACAAGATGTGCTTTAACTGCAGACTTTCAGATTTCATTTGAGGGTAATTACATCCAAATCAGGTGAACGGTGTAGGAATAACAACGGTTTCTATATGTGCCTCCCACTTTTTAAGGGGCCAAAAGTAATGGGACAAACTAAACAATCCTAAATCTAACTTTCACTTTTTAATACTTTGTTGCAAATCCTTTGCAGGCACTTACAGCCTGAAGTCTGGAACGCATAGACATCACCAGACACTGGGTTTCATCCCTGGTGATCCACTGCCAGGCCTCTACTGCAAATGTCTTCAGTTCCTGCTTGTTCTTGGGGAATTTTCCCTTCAGTTTTGTCTTCATCAAGTGAAATGCATGCTCAATCAGCTTCAGGTCAGGGGATTGACTTGGCCATTGCATAACATTCCACTTTTTAGCCTTAAAAAACTCTTTGGTTGCTTTTGCAGTATGCTTTGGGTCATTGTCCATCTGCACTTTGAAGTGCTGTCCAATGAGTTCTGAAGCATTTGACTGAATATGAGCATATAATATTGCCCGAAACACTTCAGAATTTATTCTGCTGCTTTTGTCAGCAGTCACATCATCAATAAATACAAGGGAACCAGTTCCATTGGCAGCCATACATGCCATGACACTACCACCACCATGCTTCACTGTTGAGGTGGTATGTTTTGGATCATGAGCAGTTCCTTTCCTTCTCCATACTCTACTCTTCCCATCACTCTGGTACAAGTTGATCTTTGTCTCATCTGTGTATAGGATGTTGTTCCAGAACTGTAATGGCTTTTTTAGATGTTGTTTGGCAAACTCTAATCTGGTCTTTCTGTTTTTGTGGCTCACCAATGGTTTACATCTTGTGGTGAACCACCCTCTATATTCACTCTTGTGAAGTCTTCTCTTGATTGTTGACTTTGACACATATACACCTATCTCCTGGAGAATGTTCTCGATTTGGCTAACTGTTGTGAAGGGATTTTTCTTCACCAGGGAAATAATTCTTCTGTCATCCACCACAGTTGTTTTCCTTGGTCTTCCGGGTCTTTTGGTGTTGCTGAGCTCTCCGGTGCGTTCTTTCTTTTCAAGAATGTTCCATACAGTTGATTTGGCCACAGATAATGTTTTTGCTATCTCTCTGATGGGTTTGTTTTGATTTTTCAGCCTAATGATTGCTTGCTTCATTGATAGTGACAGCTCTTTGGATCTCATTTTGAGAGTCGACATCAACTGATTCCAAATGCAAATGTCACACCTAGAATCAACTCCAGACCTTTTACCTGCGTAATTGATAATGAAATAACGAGGGAATAGCCCACACCTGTCCATGAAATAGCTTTTGAGTTGATATACCCATTACTTTTGTCCCCTTAAAGAAGTGGGAGGCACATATAGAAACCATTGTAATTCCTACACCGTTCACTTGATTTGGATGTAATTACCCTCAAATTAAATCTGAAAGTCTGCAGTTAAAGCACATCTTGGTTGTTTCATTTCAAAGCCATTGTGGTGGTGAATAGAGGCCAAAATCTGAAAATTCTGTCAATGTCCCAATATTTATGCACCTGACTGTATATATATATACATATATATATATCTGTGTGTATGCATATATATGGTACATATATATGAGTGTCTGTGTATGTATATATATATATGGATGTGCCCTGCTACATCTTTGCTGATCATGCTACAAACGTGCTCAGCATTTGCATTTGCACCATGTGATTACCTGCAGCAGCATACATTACGCTACGCTATGGCTCAGACTGTGATCACCTTTTTGTGATCACAGCTGTCTCATGCACCCCTGTGCAAGCTTATTTATATTAACCTGTGTCAGCTGCCTTTTTGGTAATACTGTATGATAGAAGCTATGTTTGGTGACTGTCTTGCCTTTAAAAGCCATAAGTTAGTTGTCAGGTAAGCTTTAAACCAGTTAACAGATTGGGCAGGCAAAAGCCCTTTTATCTATGTCTGCATATACATGATTTGATGATGTGTACCTGGCCCCAAACACTGCAGGGTGTTTTCAAAAACAGTCATCTGATCACAAGATGTGGCTGAACAGGGGTCACTATGTATGATTTGTTTTTGACTAAACATTGTTATTTCCACCACTGCCAGGAGCTTCCAAATTCAAAGAAATATACCTGAAGTTTGTACACTGTGATTTGAGAGTCCCTTGGATGTATGGTTTTGGGGAAATTAGGTAAGTAACTAATCACACATTCCAGGGCAGTCATGTTTACAATCATTTAATAGCTTAAATAATAGAGATTAATACTAACATACCATATTTTATGTGGCTATTACACAGGGGAATTTATGTATAGTTATTTGTACTTAAGTAAAACCTTATGTGGGTGGTCTTGGAAAGGACCCTAGTTTTATTAACTGGTCAGACAGCTATCAGGGACTTGTCATGATGTCACTATGGGGACAGTGGATAGTTCATAAAGGTATGGGTTCTTTTTGTTATATGCCTGACTTGGGGGATCAATTCTAATTTTAAGCCTGGACCCGCATTTTTTGCCCCAGGCCCAGACTAAGCTGAGTGCAATCCTGTGTACGTTTTTTTCCTTTTCATTTCGAAATTGCAACACGTTTGAAATGTAATCTGTAACCCTTTCTATTTATATTATTTCTGTAACTAGGCATTGTACTTCCTTTAGTAACTAAAAAAGTGTTGCTTTATTAGTCTATTTTCATATATGCTCCAGAACTCAGTCTTTGAAGAAGCTATAAGATTGCTAAGGTTACACTATAACTATTATTTATGGCAAGAAACAGGGAAAGACCAACTACCTGATTACTAGTTTATGTCACCAAGGATCTTAAATAGAGAAAAAAACCTGTAAGTAAATCTCAATGTATCTGTGTAAATATAAAATGACATAGCTGCATGAGATGCGCACCTTAAGATATATGAGCCTTTGAATCTGTGCATGCATAGACACAAAGCACACAGTGCACCTCATGTGTTGTACAGTACATATATGTCACAACTCATGGATAGATAGTAGATGCTAGCCTGTACTTCGGTATTGGCAAGACCCAGTACTAAGGTGGAAAATCATTGCTCCAGAATATGCCGGCAGTATTCACCAGGGATCCCCGTAAGGAGGTTTGGACTGAGCTGCAACCATCACGCAAGTCATGGCCCACAGACTTGATTCCCTAGTGTAGGCGCTGGTGTACTCTAGATTGTAGTGGAGTATGATGAGGCTTGCATATGTAGTCGACAAGCCGGGTCAGAACAATTTGGCACAAGAAGGTACCAGAGATCAGATCTACACAGGTCATGGAAAATATAGCCAAGGTCAAAATACCAAGTGCAGTACCATGGAGGAGATGGAATCAGGTCACAAACCAGCCAAGGCCAGGAACGAGCAGTAGGGATCACAATGAACACTAGCGTATGTTTGGGAGTCTATACTCAGGAATGCACTTAGGGACATCCTTATATAGGAGGAGGCTTGAATTTGGCACCTCCTGTAAAATCATCTAGGAATGAGTTTGCCCTTTAAAACTATTGCTGGGGAGCCCACGTGGCACTATGGGATGTGCAGCCAGAAGCCACTGAGGAATAGATGCAGTGTACCCCAGCCAGATGAAAGAAGAAAGGGAAAGCTGGACAACTCTCACAACAGCCACTGTGGGGGACCTCACGTTCACTGTCCCGCAGGCATCCCCTGACACCAGTGCTGCCAGACCCGGTAAGTAATTGTTGGGATCCAATGCGCTGTCACAATATATATATATTTCCCACCTGAACTAAGGAGTCATCTTGTACCATACAGTAGCTAAAACAGTGCCTCATACTGTAGTAAGAGACACAATAACATATTTTGCAGACTGGGACAGAGATGCAGTTAAAACTGACATACAGTAAGTACTGCCCTGGGGGAAATGTAAGGATTCTGCTAAGAAAAAGGTAGAAGGTGATTTAACATAAGTTGAGAATGATGTTCCTCTGATGATTTATTTATAGTCTGGTTTTACAATATCATCTACAGCTTTAATACTATATCGCCTGTATAATTTTGGGGATACAGTCAAAATGCAGATGGCCAGGAAGCCATCTATCTAAATCCCGGCATCTAAATCCCGACACGGGACTAAAGACAGACATCGAAAACCCAACACCCATCTAGATCCTGATGCCGGAATCTAGACAGATGGCTTCCAGAAAGAAGGTAAGCCGGGCAGTGTTAGCGCTTAGCCACGGGGGCGAGGGATAGGTTTAGGGTTCACCCGGGGGGACTTAGGGTTAGGCACCACCTCGGAAGTGTTAGGTTTAGGGTGCGGGGAGGGGTGGGTTAGGTTTAGGCACCACTGGAGGGAGGTTAGGGATAGACACCACTAAGGGAGGGTTAGGGTTATGGGGGAAAAGGGGAGGGTTAGGGTACTTACCAGTCCCAGTTGGGATCCTGACAGTTCGGGCTTACATTCCACAGCATTACATACCATTCCCCATTTTCAGTATATGCACATTGACAGGGCCGGATCATCCATTATGAGAAAGTCTATGGTGGGCATGAGCTTGCTATGATATTAGTGTTTTTTGTTTTGAGTAGGTGAGTGAGTATCTTGTCATGGGTTCATAGGTTTTTCTTTCCTTTCCCTGTGAACTTGAGAGCTGTATTCTAACCAGGGTTTCACTATTTTGGGAATCAGTATGTATTACCACTGGCCGCATGGCCGCTGGTTCAAATCCCGACGCCGGAAGTGAAGATCTCGACAGGAGATTCAGGTAAGTAAACTAAACCTGCCCCGATAACCCTAACCCTCCCTTAGGGGTGACTAAGCCTAACATCCCCCCACTAGTGCCTATCCCTAACACCCCCCTAAGTGCCTAAACCTAACCCCCCCGTTCCCGCAGCCTAAACCTAAGTCTCTTGGGGGGTGCCTAACCCTAACCTCCCCCCGAGGGTGCCTAACCCTAACCCCTCCTTCCTCTAGGCTACTGTAACCCTCCCATGGGGTACATAACCCTAAGTTCCCCCTGGGAGCCCCTAACCTAACCCTCCCCTCCACGGTTGTCCATGCCCACCGCCCGTCTTACCTTCGTTCAGTATGCTGGACATCGGGCTCCCGGCATAAAGATAATGATAGGAGTCAGGATTTTGACGCCTATCATTAGACCCCTCCCGGGATTAGACAGTTGGGAAGCCGAAGGTCAGCATTTCGACAGTCAGCTTCCTGACTGCATCCCCTGTTTTGTAACAATTAAGCAAAAATAATGACACTATACATAAATTCCTCTATATACAGAACCAACAGAGGTTACCATGTTTTATTTTACTGCCATAATCATCAACCAGTCCTAAGAAATTGTGTTACATACAGTAAATTCACATAAAGGCAGTGATAATTGCTGCTGGTACTGGTGCATGTCAAAGGATGAAATGTATTATTAATTATTTCAGATTATTTAAAGTGTAACTCCAGATACATTTATCTTCATTTCTCACAGCTGTTATGCCAGCAAAATAGTTTCCTTGGAGTTGTATTTATTATCAGTCCTCAACTAGATGCAGAATGGGCTTTCAATAATTGCAACTGTTGTATCTCAGAAGTGAACTAAACAGGAGATATAACATGACAGAATAAATAGATACACACAGTATAATTTGAAAAACATTATGACAAATGTTTGAGACTGTATATTAGAGATGAGTGGTTCAGATTCAAAAGAATCCTCGAGAATTGAATTTTGGGGAACCCTGGGTGAACTGAGTTGGTATTGTGCTCCTTCTGTCAAATCTTGATCTGAAACCAAGGCAAAAACCTATTTTTTTGGGAAATCTTAGATCTTGTGAGTTTTATATCACATATAATCTGCTCCATTCTGGTCTTAGCTACCACTTTACACAAGCAAGCATATAGTAAGAATGCTGCTAGGTATCAGCAGGTTGTTGCCAGGGATCATTTCCACAGTGATTTACATAGAGAGTGTTGGAGAGGCTAAATGAAATCTACAGTTTTTGTATGGTACAGTATCCATATCCATTGTACACTTGAAAGCCTGTGGTGAGGTGTAGGGATGATAGGTGAAATCAGAGAGAATGGAAGAGTGTTGTGTTGTGTTTCTGAGGATGCAGGCAAACAATTTATATTGGAGTAGCCGTTTGAGCAGCAGCCATTACATATCCTCATCCCTTCCAAAAAAAGAAAAGCAAATAACATACAGGATGTGTGCCTCTTTTACTCTGAGCAGTATTATTGTAAAATACAAGAGGTTACATTTTCATTTTGTTTTGAGAGAGGGGCAGAATCAGATCTGAGTCATTGCTCTTTCTAGTCACATGGTTCTAGTCAAATGGTTCCTTTTACGGCACACTGTGCCTCAAATTCTGGATGAGTGCATTCAAGAACAAGTCACTTATATTTTACACCTATGTTTAGGACACCAACTCGCATCCTATAAATCTTGCCCATAGTGACACATATTGCAATGTTTTTGCCAGCAGTTATACCCACATATATCTAAATAGAGTGAAATATCAACAGATGGGGTCATTGGGGTTGGTTTCATCCCGTCGCATTTAATCCCCCTTGGGGACCTCTTTAAGGGTAGAAAAAGTACTCTTGCAGAAGTCCCCAAAGGGGTATGAAATGCTTAGGGATACACCAACATACCACAATTTGAACTTCTGTTTAGACAGTAACTTGTTTGGACTTTCCCTTATTTTGAGACTTATAACTGGCACTATATTGATTTATTGATTGGTTGAATTTTAGACTCCTGTACCATACATCTCAGGAGGGACATGTGCTGGCATAGGGAGCACATACTGTCAGAAGGGCACTAACTGACACACAGTGTAGGGACAAATACAGATATAGGGGGGCACTGTGTTTGGTACAGTACATGTTTAAAATTGAATATATCACCTATATATTGTGCAAGTCTTATAAATATTTTATTAAGGTTTCCACCTTGGACATCACACTTTTATACCCACACCCCATTTTCCTTCTGGTATTTCACTTCCAGCGATCTGTCCCTTTCCCCATTTCCCCCACTCCTTCTCTGTGGACTGCCACACTGGCTCTCCTCTCTTAAGCTGGGTACACACTGAGATATATATATATATATATATATATATATATATATATTGGCCGCAGAGCCATAACTAGACATTTTGGTGCCTTGTGCCAGAAAGAGTATTGGTGTCCCACCCCCCCCCAAAAAAATAAATAAATGGCTGATATGATTTAGGATATTGCTCTCCCCAGCCTGTCTCTATCAGATCTTCCAGTTGTCACCTGGTCAGTAAAATAAAAATATCTACTCTGGCAAGGATGTGGGATTATTAGTGTACCTCATCCTTCAGAAACAAATTATAATGTGTGTGTGTATATGTTTATATATAGGACCAAATGACTGGCACTCCAAACGATATCTCAAACTATGCCGCCTGCCCTCACTTGTAAAGCGTACAAAGAAGACCATATGTGCGGCACTCAAGGCTAAATAACTCAGACGAATAACAGAATAAATTGTCAACATTTAAGAGCAGCTTTATTTGGCACTGTCTTCAGACAGTGCTGAAGACAGTGCCGAATAAATCTGCACTGAAACGTTGACAATATATTCTGCTATTCGTCTACATTATATATAAAACATTATATATACAGTATTGATTTATATATATATATGTACACACACACATTATATATATATATATATATATATATATAATCTTGTTTGTCATAATGAGCCTCCCCAGGCTCTTTACTGTATATTAATATGAATATAACAGTGGGGACAAACACTAACTCCCCATTGACACACACCTGCTGCTGGGACCTTCTGGTGCTGCCATACTGGATGTCATCGGGGGACCTGTCACCATGAGCACAAGTGCTCACTACTGGATCCTGTACTGCTGCACAGCGCACACTACAGAAGGGGATCTAGCTGTTACCCTGATGGAACAGCTCCAAGTTCTCACTCCCCCTAGGAACTATGGGAGGAGAGATGTCATGAGGCCCCTCCTCCCACATTTCCTAGGGTCAGGACTCAGAGCTGTGGGACCGGGTAGGGAGGAGTGTGAGGCGTGCGCTATTAGTGTAATAGCCGGGCAGCACGCTGTCCTATTAATATAGCAGCGGGTGCCCGGCAGATAGCGGTGGGCAGCCAGTGCTGCCATCTTGACTGTTCCACTCTGTGCAGTGGCACTGACCGCACCACTCTAGTTACGGCCCTGATCGACCGTTCCATTGAGCGGCCGATATATCTATAGTATATCGGCGAGTGTGTGCACCCGATATGTCTGTGAATAACGTCATTCATAGACATATTGGATCTGACCTGTGCGGGTTCGGTTCTCAGAGAACTGTCAACAGTCGAATTTAGGGGTTCTGAGTCAAACCTACTCTAAGTTCGGAATCACTTTAGAGTACCGAGTTGAACAGAGTTCCGGTTCGGATCTTCCTGCAGTTTGGAACTCATATTTAATAACCAAACTCAGGTTTTGGATGGCATGCTAACATGTCAAAATGATGTCATTTTAGCTGTTTGTTTTTTTTATTTTTAAATACAGATCCAAAATCAAAACCAAAACATGTGAGTGTGGTTTTGCAAAACCAAAACACGGGGGTTGGCGCACATCTCTAATACCATTTAAATGATCTGTTTTTAAGGTTATGTTGGTTACTCTCTCCTAATTTTCAATGCTCATTATTTTACTGCCATAGATTGATCTTAAGGGGTAAATCCAATTAGGTGCGAATTGCAGTGTGCGAGGTGCAAGTTGCGATTTTCACTTCAAATTTGCGTAGCGAATTCATTTTGCAATCCAATTAGCAACTCGCATTGAATCAGTCAGACTGAATTCGCAACTTTCCACTCGCACCTCCCTGAGAGTGATAGATGGAAGGGGAAATCTTTAGTTCAAGGTTAAAATGTCGGGACCCTGTGCTGAACCCCTTGGACACTCCCCTAATGACTAGCTAGGCATTTGGAAGTTTTAAATTAGCTTAATTATTTCAAAAATGACATGTCATGTTTGGGGGGTAAAATAAAATGTCCTCAAATTACCCCACAATAAATTTTTTAGTTAGTTTAGGTATCCCAAAGTTAATTACAATATTTTTTTTGTTGAAAGATACTTGTTTTTATATATTTTTTTAAATTTTTTAATGTGCCTGAAAAGTACCCCAAAATCACCCTTTTTCCACTCTTTTTCCAACTTTTTTTTTTGCATTTTTCGTATAATTCGTTTGAGATTAAACGAAAAGAGTTTGTTTTTTATCATGTCCTTGCATTTTTTAAAAAAAAGCACAAAACAGCCATTTGACACCATTTCAAAACCTACAGTAACTTCCTAATTGCCACAAACAGCCATCTATACAGTCCTGTTTAGGAAATTATCTATTTTGGGGGGTCCAGGATGGTCTCCTCATATTATCATGCATTTCTCGCAAATCTAATTTGGCAGTCACTTCGCACCCCTCCGCTGCGAGTAGTGCGAATAGGCATTTTTAATTGGATTGGAGAATTCCCGGGAGCGTGCTTCGTGGCGCAGTGTGTGAGTTTAAAGAAACAAACTTGCTACTTGCAATTTGCACCTAATTGGATCAAGCCCTATGTATCTATGACTACTACCATTCCTTTCAAATTAAAACAAGTGAGGTGCCACTTAACATATGCTGTAGACCATGGCCACCATCAGGGGGGGACTGTCGGGACTATTGTCCCGGGCCCAGAGACACTGACAGAAAAGGGAGGCCCGGCCCGCTGCTACCACCCACCTGCCTACTGCTACTGTTGCTGAATGAGGCTCCCAGAGGGTCCGCTTCCTAACCCACCCTTCCTCATCCCCAATGTGAAAGGAGCTTGCCGCCCGCCGCGAACAAGGTGCCTGCTGTCCGCCCCTTCTGGCAATGTAACTTTATTGTACATCGGCAGAAGGGGCAGACAGGTCATCCGTTCATGGCGGGCGGTGGGCTCCGTGTCCTTATGCGGCGAGCGTGATGCCATTACGTCACCACGTGGCACACGCTAATGAAGAAGAGGAGCCGCTGCTGCACCATCGCCTGTCTGGCCCTGGAGCAAATGAGAAAGACAAGACTTATATGCTGTCTGGCTGGGGGAGAAGGGGGCCATACAGGTTGTGTAACAAACATTTCAATGCATTTTCTACAGGATGCACTGTATATATGTGTACTAGGCACATATGCTGCAGATGCAGATATACACGGCCGTAAGTCAGGGAATGCGGCCTAAGGTTTCCATATTGGGGGGGCCTGCCTATTTTGTAAGAGCCGGGCCCCACAATTTCTGATGGCAGCTCTGCTGTAGACTCCCTGTAGCTGCCCTAAGACTTAGGCCCCTATTTACTACAATCCACATTTCGAGTAATGCTGCCCCCCTACCAGATAGCGTTGTTATAGCAGGGCTCTTACCCGGTATTTTTTCACAATTCCCCCTTAGTACAGTACATTTCAAGCAGATTGCAGGTCCCATTATAGGTATGGGAAATGCGATCTGCTTACTAAACAAATGTGAGATTGGAGTCATTTTTCACCAAAATTGATCCAAAAGCCCTTTAATACATTTTGGTGAAACTAAAATAATGTAAAAAGTGTGTGAAAACACCTATATTCACATTAATTTGTGATACCCCAGTTCAGGGAGTATCACTGTTGTGGGCCTTTTAGTGTGAAACACTTATCTGTGAATTTGATTCACTTATGGACACTGTCTATAAATAAGCAAAATATGCAAATAATATAATTACAAATGTTAAAAAGTATGTATGCCAGTTTATTTATCTGTGATGACCCCCCCCAAGCAGGGAATTTGGAGTGGTTTGCACCTATTGGACTGTGGACTCTTTGGGACACGTGGACAAGGACCGGCAACTGTGGCTGCAGCATAAGGGAAGCTGTCCCCATGCATAAAATAGATGGACAGAGAGAAGTGGCATATGCGGCTGGTGGGAAGGGCCCCACACGAGAGCACTAGGATATAAGGAGCTCATGGGGTCTGCCGGGAGCAATGTTTACCTGAGGTGACTGGAGTGGAGCAGGAGTGCCGCGCTGACCGGAGGGACAGCGAGAACTCTCTCTGAAGGTAGTTGAGCGGGACTCGCTGGATAGTGCTGTGCAGAGCCGCAGCCTGCCGGAAGGTGTGTGCTGGGACTTCAGACAGCCGGGAAGCTGCTGCCGGGACCGGTGGGCGCAGTGAAGAGCCGCATGGAGGCGGAGCATCCGAGGCAGGCTTTGGGGGCTTGCTGAGTTGAGGCCATTCTGCCAAGCAAAGAGGCAGAGGCCAAGTCAGAGAAGCAGCCTGGGTAAGGACGGAGATGACTGAAAGAGGCGATTCAGGGGCGGTGGCCAAGTAAGGAGGCTGGGACCGGAGGAGAGCTGAGCCAGCCCTTCATTGTGTTTCCTGCAGTGTGTGTCAGTCAGTGGCAGATGGAGGTGGGACTTTCCCTTCTTGAGAGACGGCAAGGCAGGTGTCGGACAGTACAAAGTGGGCAGTGAGTACTCTGATCCTCCCCCAATACAAACCCTGTCAGCTAGATACAGCACCTCCCCTGTCATAACTAGTGCATTGTAGCTGAGAGAGAAGTTCTAGCAGGCACTAAGCAGCTGGATCCCTGGTGACTGTAGTGTCATTAAATACTGAGTTCAGCAAGCTGCCGAGTCCCCTACAGACAGTTCTTCATCCTTTTAGGGGGAGTACAGTGCAAACTGTTGATTAATTTGCAGACAGAAAGTGGAAGTGGACAGTACATGCAAGTGAACATTCAAGCTTTCAGCCAGAAGGCAGGGATTTTAGACAGGATAAATTGCAACAAAACGGCTACAATTAACTTTAATTGAGTCTCTTCAGATACATTACAGCAGATACAATTTAATACAGTTACCAAGAGAGGGATATTGTTGCATTCAATATTGCACTCAGACAAATTACCCAGTATTATCCTATATGAAAGGCAGTTAGGATTGCATTGTGAATATTCACATTCCTACATAAATAAACCCCAACTGTTTAAAAAGACAGCAGCAGTGCAGGATTTTGCATTAACAAAGGACCCGTTTATCTCACCCTTCACAAACTATTCTTCAACCCGGACAACGAGATACAGACACTGGGCCTGATTCAGAGCATAGCGCTCACTAGTGGGTCGATGGTGGGCCATTGCGCATGCGCACCGCGCGAGCGCTCGCCCTGGAGCGAGTGAGAACTTCACTCGCTCTGGGGCTAGTTACAAGATGGGGCGGATGTCGATGTTGATTGACAGCTTGCCCCATTTTGTAGGCGGGTAGAGGGGGTGGCTGGACAAATGGAGGCGTTCCCGAAGGACCACCTGTCATTTGTGGGCGGCCCTACTGACATCACTCGTGATGTCAGTAGTGGACTTCCTGCTCTATTAGAGCAGGAAGTCCACTCTGGCTTGCGAGACCTGATACCCGACCACAGGGTCTCCTCGCAAGCAAGATGGTCGAAATTATCGCGACCATCACCTGGCCGCCTGCTAAAGCTGTGGGTGGTCACCCACAGCTTAGTGAGTGGCCTGGAGGCCGGGTTAAAAAAAACAAAAAAATGCCCTGATTCAGAGCGTTCGCTCGCAAATAGTGAGCGCCTCTGAATCAGGGCCACTGATTGTTAGCTAACTAATTTCTTGCATGCAATGATACGACTAGTGAATATTGCCTTTTATTTTCTTTGGTGCACCAAGTAACTGTCTGTACTGTTATATGCATGCTTGTCATTAATCGTTTACTCCCACAGTTGGATCGAGAAACCAGAGTTCCAGATTAATAAATAAAATACAAATCAGAGTGTAGTATATTCATTTAAAAAAGTGTCAATGCCCATATATTGTAAATATTTAATGTAGTGTTACTGTACCGAATTGCCTTTTAACATTTCAGTTCTGTTAAATAAATACTTCTTGTGAGTGCTTCCTTTTGCCTGTATCTAATACTTACCTTTTGGACAAGTTCAAGACTAGCCAAGGTGAGCCAGAAATAGTTACTCAATAAGGGATCACCCCAACATCACACCCTGAGATCAGTACACCCTCAGCAGGGTGTTACATTTGGCGTCACACGAACAGGATTCGATACAGAATTCATCATTCCAGCTGTAAAATGTCGGAACCCCAGAATCCTACATCCACTCCAGGCCAGAGACTACTACCTGCTTCACCCGGTCAGAGACCGTCACCGTCGACAAAGGCATCACTCAGTGGAGAAATTTTATCTGCAACCCTGGTATTGCCCATTACTATGCCATACTACTTTGGGGCCCCTTGGCTCCCAACCTATAGCGGAGATGGTCAGGGTGAAGAGGGAAATACATTAACAGAATTTAAAAAGAAGATCAAATCAATGTTTCACCTGTACCCTCTGAGTGAGCCGCAACAGGAAGATATACTGATTGGCCAACTCAAGGGAGCAGCTCTTAGAGAAGTCTCGTCATGGCCGTGAGAAGAATAAAAAAAAGTAGAACAAATCCTTCAAAGATTGACCACTATCTTCGAGACAAGAGCAGTCTCTGAATTAAAGATGAAGTTTTATGGTCGACAACAACGGACTGGAGAGACATTTAGAGACTATGCCTTGAGCCTGCAGGAAGCTCTAAATGCTATACAGGCTGTAGACTACCAGAAAATTCAAAGTACAGATGAGACTCTTATCTCTCAGTTTATTGAACGGGCAAATAAGGAAGGTGTCCGAAGTCAACTAAGAGTGCTAAGAATGCAATTAGAAGACTACAAATTTCTTGATTTCAAGGAGGCAGCCATTAAAGTTATTGGTCATTATGCTAGTCAAAAAATTGTATTCCAGGAAATGCCAGGTTATCAGGAAATACCCCAGCCACCAGGAAATGAAAGCAATAAGGGGAACGAGACGGTGGGACAGAGTGTCCAAGTACCAACCAGAGACCAAATCAAACATTAAAGGAACAATTAGCTGACTTAACAGCAGAGCTGATGGAAATGCGCAAAGCAATGCGCCAACTAACATAGACAAAGCCTGCCTCTTCATCAGGAATGTGATGAGATCCAGATTAGAGAAGAGCAACGGATAGATACGATGCCCAAGGATGACCTATCTGTCAAAGATGCCACCAGAGTGGCCACATCGAATGATATTGCGATCAGTTTGAGTCGTTAAACATGGAAATCCTGAAGTCGAGGGCCAGCCCTCAGGAGGGACAGATGGAATTGGCCTAATGCTGGAAGATAGGCAACTCGGAGATGTGAATCAAGGCCCAAGGTCACAGAGCGAAATAAAATTTGTGAGCACTCCACCTGCAGGAAGAATTTCCAGAAAAGTCATCTGGTTCCATGTGAAATGCGGGTATGGATTCATCAACCGGGAAAACACCAAAGAAGACGTGTTCATCTACTACACTGCCATGAAAAAGAATAATCCCAGGAAGTACCTCCCGCAGTTTGGGAGATGGAGAGAATGTAGAGTTTGATGTGGTTCAAGGAGTGAAAGGTCTGCAAGCAGAAAATGTCACTGGGCCTGGTGGTTTTCCAGTACAAGGCAGCAGATATGCTGCAGATTGTAAGCATTCTTGGCGCTATTCACGTCGTAGAGGTTTTCCGCAAAATTACCAATAGCACGAATATAGAGAGGAACGAACGTGAAGCAGCACGGCAGAGTCCTCAGAATGTAATCGGGCAACAATCTCCTCTAGAACCTGAGAGCAAAGCTAGAGTGGAAGACATCCCTTACCAAGTAAATTACTTCAACCAGGAAAATTCTGTGGCCACTGAACCAGAGACAGACCTTGAAAGGGTGATTCACATGGCCATGGCAGAAGAATCAGAACTGCCTGAAACCAATTGCCCAGATTCCGCTTAATTGAAGTGTGAACTTGACATCCCTACTGACACTCCAATTGCAGCTAAGGAAGAAGTGATGTATCTCTTCCCAGAGTGGCATCGCACAGACTGCAAGTATATCACGCTCTCAAGAGGTAGCCGTAATTCTGAAACAAGCATGTAAAAAGTCAGGGAAGAGACGCAAAGGAAACTCAATCCATTAGATACAGGCAATAAAATGTCTAGTAATTGTTGTAACTACTTGAAAGTATCATGTTAAATTGTTATTGATAAAATTTGTAATTAAAAGTTGTTCTTGCTACACTTGTCAAAGTATATTTAAAGGTGATAATTGTAAATACAGTTTCCTAAAACTTATGAGAAACATGCGTGAGGACAAGCATGAGTCAGCGGGGGGAGAATGTGATACCCAAGTTCAGGGAGTATCACTGTTGTGGACCTTTTTGTGTATGTATTTGATTCACTTATGAACACTGGGCCTGATTCAGAGCCACTCATAAGCGGCCTCTTGCTCCGAGCGATGTTCGCACATCTGCGCATGCGGTATGGGTCATAATGCGCATGCGCCAACCAGCCATTGCCGTCGGATATCGTGTGCTCGCAAAACAGCGAGGGCCTGCTAATTTTGAGTGACAGAATGAGGCATTTGTGGGTGGTAACAGGGGAAGGTGCTTGAAAACGGGGAGTGGAGATCCGAACGCAGGCGTGCCAAATGGTCAAAATGGGCGTTTAATGGGTGTGCATAATTAACAAAGCAGCATCATCGACCACGTCACTTGGTTGTCTTTTAGCCTGAACTGCTCGCAGTGATTGCGGGAAGTAAAACCTACCACAAGCACTGCGAGCAGTTCAGACGCCTTTCGATGTACTCGATTAATCTAATAAATAGCGGAGATGACGTATGATGCAAGCGGCCAGGGGGCGTCTTTACAAAATAGCGAGCGCATGTTTCGTTCGCTCGCTCAGACATAGAGGCGTCAACAGACCACAAAGAGCGAGCGCTCAATTTAAATAGCCAGCCCCTCTTTCTGAACGACCGTTCGCAAATAGCGTCCAGCTCTGAATCAGGCCCACTGTCTATAAATAAGTAAAATGTGCAAATCATAAATTTGCAATGTTAAAAAGTATATATGCCAGATTATTTATCTGTGATGACCCCCCAAGCAGGGAATTTTAAGTGGTTTGCCCCTATTGGACTGTGGACTCTGTGGGACATGGGGCCAGGGACCGGTCATTGTGGCTGCAGGATAGGGGAAGCTGTTCCCATGCATAAAATAGATGGACAGAGAGGAGAAGCAGGGCATGTGGCTGGTGGAAAGGGCCCCACACACATCCGCTAGGATATAAGGGAACTCATGGGGGGCCGCCGGGAGCAATGTTCACCTGAGGTGACTGGAGCAGAGCAGGAGCGCCACGCTGACCGGAGGGACAGCGAGAGCTCTCTGAAGGGAGGAGAGCGGGACTCGCTGGATAGTGCTGTGCAGAGCTGCAGCCTGCTGGAAGGTGTGTGCCGGGACTTCAGACAGCCGGGAAGCTGCTGCTGGGACCGGTGGGCACAGTGAGGAGCCGCATGGAGGCTGATCATCGGAGGCAGGCATCCGGGCTTGCTGCGTTGAGGCCATTCTGCCAAGCAAGGAGACGGACCAGAGGCAGTGGCCAAGTCAGAGAAGCAGCCTGGGGAAAGACGGAGATGACTGAAGAGGTGAGTCAGGGGTGGTGGCCAAGTAAGGAGGCTGGGACCGGAGGAGAGCCGAGCCAGCCCTTCATGGTGTTCCCTGCAGTGTGTGTCAGTCAGCTGCAGATGGAGGTGGGACTTTCCCTTCTTGAGAGGCAGTAAGGCAGGTGTCGGACAGTACAAAGCGGGCAGTGAGTACTCTGATCCTCCCCCAATACAAACCCTGTCAGCTAGATACAGCACCTCCCCTGTCATAACTAGTGCATTGTAGCTGAGAGAGAAGTTCTAGCAGGCACTAAGCAGCTGGATCCCTGGTGACTGTAGTGTCATTAAATACTGAGTTCAGCAAGCTGCCGAGTCCCCTACAGACAGTTCTTCATCCTTTTATGGGGAGTACAGTGCAAAACTTTGATTAATTTGTGGACAGAGGGCCTGTTTCAGAGCCGCTCGTAAGCGGCCGCTCGTTCGCTCAGAGCGATGTTCGCACAACTGCTCGCTCTGAATCAGGGCCCTCCTACCTAACTTGGAGCGGCCTCTTGGATGCTCGCATACCTGTGGGTTACCACCCACAGCTTATGCGAGCGTCCATGAGGCTTGCGACGAGACCCTGCGGTAGGATCTCGCTGCCGCAAGCCCATGAGTGATTTTGGCTCTATCAGAGCCAAAATCACTCCCACTGACATCACTAGTGATGTCAGTGGGGCTGGACCCAGACGGTAGGCGTTCCCATGGGAACGCCTCCGTCTTGCAGCCACGCCCCCGGAACGCCCACCAAAGGGGGCGTGCTGTCACTCACCATTGACAGCACGCCCCCTTTGGTGCGAGACCGGAGCAACAGCTTGGCTGCCGCTATCCGGATCTCGCGCATGCGCACGACGGAGCTCCCTCCATCGTGCGCATGCGCATTTGGGTACCATCGACCCGCTTGCGAGCGTCCTGCGCTCGCTAGTGGGTCTGAATGAGACCCACTGATTGTTAACTAACTAATTTCTTGTATGCAAGGATAGGACTAGTGAATATTGCCTTTTATTTTCTTTGATGCACCAAGTAACTGTCTGTACTGTTATATGCATGCTTGTCATTAATCGGTTACTCCCACAGTTGGATCGAGAAACCAGAGTTCCAGATATATAAATGAAATATGGATCAGAGTGTAGTTTATTCGTTTAAAAGAGTGTCAATGCCCATATATTGTAAACATTTAATGTAGTGTTACTGTGCCGAATTGCCTTTTAACATTTCAGTTCTGTTAAATAAATACTTCTTGTGAGTGCTTCCTATTTCCTGTATCTAATACTTACCTTTCGGACAAGTTCAAGACTAGCCAAGGCGAGCCAGAAATAGAGTTACTCGGTAAGGGATCACACCCTGAGATCAGTACACCCTCAGCAGGGTGTTACTAATTTAGTAAAAAATAGATTGATATAAAGGGGTATATTTACTAAAGTGACAGTTTTCTGAAATTGAGATGTTGCCCATAGCAACCAATCAGATTCACTTAACATTTCACGAACACTTTCTAGAAGATAATAGCTAGAATCGGATTGGTTGCTATGGGCAACATCTCAACTTCTAAAAACTCTCGTTTTAGTTGCCCATAACAACCAATCAGATTCTAGCTATTATCGTCTAGAAGGTGCTAGTTAAATGTTAAGTAGAATGAGATTGGTTGCTATGGGCAACATCTCTTTTAAAACTCACTTATAAAAACTCTCACTTTAGTAAATATACCCCTTAGTGTAATGTGTAACATACAGGATTGAGGGGAAAGCTATAGTATTACTGTACCAAATTCCCCTGGATTTAGTCATGACAGCAGTAGAGCTATTAACATCTGGACTCAGGAGCTGGGTCAACAAGAAATCTGAGCATATTCATAGTCATTCAAACTTCATGGGTGCTATAAATTATCAATTATTTCAGTTTACTTTAAGATCTCCATTGGCTTATTGCTAATTAAAAACATCCTTACTTAACTTAGCACTTAACTTATCTAATAAATAAAGAGACGGACACTATAACAGCTTGGATAAAAGGTCACAGCTTTTATTTCCGAATTAATTAATTAATTCACCTAACCACGGTGGCCAGGAGACGCTGCATACTCAGTTCTAGCTTTCAAGCTGACTTACATGGGGAGCGACTAAAATGCTCCCCCTCAAGACGCACTTACGCTGTGAAGGTCTCGCCTCCCTCCTTGGCCAGTCTACTCTGAGCGCTTCCATACAAAAGCGTACGAAAAGGACAGATTCATCATGTTACATCGAGGTCCAGTGCCCTCACAATGCTCTCTTGCTCCACAATAAAGCCACTGAGATGCAGCCTTCTCCCGCCATGAAGCGCCTTCCCTGAATAAGGGTAAAATAACACAACAAAATACAAACAGCAAAGCTTTGGGCGGGAGGGTGGGCTCCAGAATCACCAAAGAGGCAGATCACATGCACATCAACTCTTTTATACCCCTAATCACAGGCACACCCACAATTCCATGCATTGGTCAGCTAACAACCACCTGACCCTTTAAACCACTTAATCTGCCTAGTAACAAGGCTGTCAAGACAGCCAATCAGCAAAACCCCAGGATTCTTATTTCACTCATGTTTAGGCAACCTTTGTTTTCTTTTAGTAGACAAATGTATGAATTATGAAACTTATGGGCCCCATTTACAAACGACGGGAATTTTCGTTTAGTATCACTGTGATACAAACGAAATTTCCACTGATATTTAGTAATACTTACCCCTCCGTCGAGGTCCCGCGAAGTCCAGCGGAATCCTCGTCCTCGACGAGGCACTCTGCTGGGCTGCTGGCAGCTTCACGCTGCCAGCGACGGGGCTCCAGGGTCATGCGCATGCGCGACGGTCCGTCTGTGCATGTACATGACAGGGAGACCCGGCAGTGCCTGGAAGGCTTCGTTGAAGCCGGAAAGGCACCGCCGGGTCTCCATTGCCGGCAATGGGGCCCGCATCGCTCTCGCCATCTTTTAGATGGCGAGAGCGATGCTGTACAAACAGCGGTAATCTTAGATTACCGCTGTTTACTAAATACAGAAAGATGGTATAACCCCTTTAGCGAGCGCTAAAGGGGTTATATTTCATTTGTAAATGGGGCCCTATATCTTCCCTTTTTTTCTCCCCAGTACTGCCTATCACCATTCCTCTTCAATATTGTCATTACCGCACCGCTCCAAAAGTTTGAACTGCCCCATATTTTGTCTTTATCCTCCACTTACCCTTTTCTGTTTTGTCACAATACATAAATAAATAAATAATGAAATAAAAATGTTTATTTATTGTGTGCTAAAATATATTAGATTTCAAATTTAAGCTTTTTAAATTAATAGGATTTATGCTGCACATCCACTAGCAGACCACAAAACGACTGCACGATTACGACATTGTAATCGTGCAGTCGTTTCACAGTCTGTGCTGTGCCTACACTGAATGAGCAGTCTGTGAACATACCCAATCTGTCATTATCAACAGATTGATCGGTATGTTCACTCGATGATTGATGTCGGAAACTACCAGCAGGAGCACGCATAGCTAGTCGTTTCCGACATAAATGTGCACGATTACTGAGCGATTGCACGATTACGATGTCAGTAATATCGGCATGTGGATGTGTGCCTTTAGTGTAATTTACAAAATGGATTGCAAACAAATTAAATTGAGGTCAATTCTGATGACTATTATACATATTGTTCATATGAGCACTATAGATAAATCACACAAATCTCCTTATAATGATAACATATATGTCTCCCACATATAAACTCTGAATGCTTATTTGCACGTATCCACCCTGCATTATACTGAATGATGTAATAGAGTGTGGTTTTAGTTTATTATAAATCTTTTACACAACAAAAAAACTTTGAAATATAGCTAACAGCCATAGTTTTAGAGAACAGTCTATGCTACAGGGTTTACTGAGTTCAGCTTCTAATTAAGTATAGGGTTGCATGGTTGGCATAGTGGTTAGCATTACTGCCTCACAGCTCTGAGATTTTGAATTTGATTTCAACTAAGGTCCTATCTATGTGGCATTTGTATGTCCTCCATTTGTTTGTATCTCAGTTAAGAAAAATAGCTAGAGCTTTTATACTAGTGAGAATTTGATAGCCTTTAAGCTTTGGTTGTTTGCAGGGTTCAGAAAATCTCAAAGACATCTGCAAAAGACTCTTTTTCTTATTTTGTTGAAATTAAAGAAAAGTTTATAATACCAAATATTTTTTTTCCATTTTTTTCAACTTCATAACTTCCATGACTGTCAAATCCTGATTGCAGGTCAGAACTCTCAAATCCTTATATCTTTGGTAGTTCACTACTATGGGGCTTGCCTATACTTTACACTGAACTTAAGTCAATAGCCTATTCACACAGTGATACTCATGAAAGGGCCTGGGGGAAGGACCTGGGAGAGAGTCTGGATGGAGATGATTGGGAGAAAATTAGGCAAAACCCTGCCTCATACTCTTTCTCAGTCAGAATAAAAGAAAATGCCTTGAAACTCCTTTAGAGGCAGTATCTGGTCCCCGCTGTCCTACATATATTTTCTCTGAGTTCCTTTTCTAGATCCTAAAATCTCTGCATTCTGGTCTGACGTATGGCAACTCCTGTCCTTCCTCCTGAATATACAGATTCCATGCTCTCCTAGGTTCCTACACCACATGCCTCTCATCCAGGCATATAGGCCCAATTTCCGGCCGTTTCTTAGCAGAATTTGATAGAATCCAAAGCCTGCAAAATCGGCTGCAGGGATGATGACATTTTACCCCAATTTGAAATCTGAGCCTGCTCGGAACTCGTCGGAATCCAAAAACTAAATGTAATTTACTGTACAAACAAATCAATCCTTCCTTCCATTCCCTGCCTTCAACTACATACATATTCCACATCCCTCGGGCCTCTTATCTAGTTCTTGATTAATGAAAACATTCTTGGTTTCGATCTATATGGGGTTGTATAGTTTATTAAATTGCCATCTTGTCTACAATTGCAGTGTCACTCTGTATCCTAGATGTACCATATTGGAAGTTGAACTGCCATGTGTTGAGCTGCCCAGTGCTTTTGCTTAGCTTAGTCAACCAGCTAGCTCGGTGCAACCTTTTGGCCTAAACTGAATGAAAACAATATTTTCAGCTATGAGGTGGTCAAAATTGACTGAAAATTACTGGAAAATAATGTTATTGAGGTTAATAATACTGTAAGAACAAAAAACAGTTTAGCTTTTTATATAATTTTTTTTAACGAAAATACAGATCCAAAACCAAAACTCGCTAGGGTGGTTTTGGCAAAATCAAAACCAGACAACACATTTGAACCAAAACACAGGAGTTGGCTGACATCTCTAGTGCAGAATCAGGGCCTGTTTCAGACTCGCCTGCTAGGATGCGTTTGCACACAGCCAGCCGATTGTTTGCATTCTGCGCATGCGTACGCATTGCAAAACCAGTGCGAGTGATCAGGAAGCATACGCTCGCTGCACATAGACTGCCCAGCAGAGTGAGTGATAGCAGAAGCCATTTGTGGGTGGTGACAGGGGCTGGCCACTAGAAACGGGGAGTGGAGATGCGAACACAGGCATGCCTGAGCATCTTAACGCCATTTCAGAGGCATGCATGATTAAGAGGCAGCATCATAGTACACGTCACTTGGTTGTATTTCACACTGAAGCACTTGCAGTGCTTGCGGAAGGGTATGGTCAACCACAAGTGCTTTATGCTACTCGATGTTACCGATGGCTGCATACACTTCCTGGAGATGATGTGCACAAGTGGGCATCTTAAGACAGGCTGATGGACATCTGCATATACAATGCGATTGCATGCTAAGACACAGTGGGCGTGCTAATGCCTTGCCGTGCGATCGCTTGCCTTGCTGAATTTGCATACGCATCTAGCGTGTGAATGCATCTAGTGAGCGGGTCTGAATCAGGTCCTCAGTTCTGGCCTCCTCCTCTCTAGCAGTGCAGTAGATTCCGGCTTGGTGCCAGAATCTACTGTGCATGCACAGGTCTTTGGGAAAATGGTGTCCATGTCTTATTCTTGGAGGCATCTCTACTGCTGCCAACATTTTCCCTGTGATTTTTGCTGTTCTGCATCACCAGCACTCTGGAAACTGTGGAGAGGTAAGTATAACTATGTGGGTGCAGAGGGCCTGATTCAAAGCCGGACGCTCTGACCAGAGCGCTCGCTCTGAATCAGGGCCCTCCTACCTAAAAATGGAGCAGCCTCCTGGCCGCTCGCATAGCTGTGGGTGACCACCCACAGCTTATGTGAGCAGCCAAAAAGATGGTCGTGATGGTCAAGACCATCGCGACCATGGGCTTGCGACGAGACCCTGCGGTAGGGTCTCGCTGCTGCAAGCCCAGGAGTGCTTTTGGCTCTATCAGACTAGTGATGTCAGTGGGGCCGGCTCCAGACGGAATGCATTCCCATGGGAACGCCTCCGTCTGGGCAGCAACGCCCCCGGCACGCCCACCAAAGGGGGCGTGCTGTCAGTCACCATCAACAGCACGCCCCCTTTGGTGCGAGACCCATAGCGAGCGGGTCTGAATTAGGCCCAGAGTGTGAGGTGTGGTCCCCCCTGGAACCAGGGGTCTGTGTGCACTGCACACCCTTCACCCATTGCAGATCTGTCTCTCTGCCCTTTCTCCCCACTCCTGCATTTCTGTGGACTGCCACACTGACTCTTATCTTACTTTTTTCTCCATTATATCCTTATAAGAAAAATGGTAAATTTTAAGGTTATCACTTGTTGATTACTCTTTCCTAAGTTTCAATGCTCCCATAGATTGATATTATGTATCTGTGACTACTACTTTTCCTTTCAAATTAAAACAATTGAGGTGCTGCATAACACATACTAGACTCCCAGTAGCTGCACTGAGACTTAGGGGCATATTTATTTAATTCTACATCTCAGATGCAGTTGGGATGTGATAAATTCGCCCAAAATCATGATATGAGATTTGAATACATTGCAATGATTAAACAAATATCGCATGGAGGGACAAAGTTTGACAAAGCTTTGTAGCTTTGTCCCTGGTAATCCTCTCCCTGTACTTCTCAGAGTATTATTTGCAAAAAATTCCTTGAGTTTGTGTCTGCACATGAGCTGCCAGCTACCCCCTCACCCATTAAGCTTTCACTTACCTTCAATCAGGGACCGTGATCAGAGATCCGGTGAGCTCCTCTGTGACTCTGGTCAGCTGATTGCTGGGCTTCTGCTCTATGACCCCGGACAGCTGCTGACAGAGCCACTGACAGGGCCACAGAGCAGGAGCCCAGCGATCAGTTGACTGGAGTCACAGAGGAGCTCACCAGATCACTGATCACCAGTCCATGGGTGCAGGTAAGTGTTATTTTTTTATATGTTAAATATTGTTTGCACTGTAATCAGCCTGTGGTCTATTTAGACACATAAGGCTGATCACAGGCGCCTGCTTCCCCACTCTGCTCTGCCGGTGAAATGAGGAAATGCCCTAATGACGCCATCTCCAGGTGGTATTATTATCACAAGGCATCCCCCGTTAATTTTTCACAACTCAATTTTAGTAAATCTGAGCAGATCGCATTACCCTTTACAATTATGGCAAATACAATTTGCTTACTTACAAAAATTTGATAATTAGGGATTTTTTGGAGAATTTTGTGAATTCTCCTACAATTGCCCTTTAGTACATTTAGTTGAAACTAAAATAATATGAAAACTGTGAGAAAACATCAATTTTCACAATATTTTAGAGCAAAAATATTATTGATTAATATGCCCGTCAGTGTAATGTGTAACATACAGGGGTGGAGGGGAAATCTATAGTATTTCTGTACGAAATTCCCCTGGATTTGGTCCTTAGACAGCAGTAGAGCTACTGTCTATGAACACTTACAACCTGGGTAAATGACTAATGGTGCGTACACACTAGACGATATGCTCCCTGAGCGATATCGTCTGTTGTGTCCCCGGCAGGGTGTGCTCAATGTCATTCATGACATTGAGCACACCCGCTGAATGATATCATTAATGGTATCGTTCAGCGCCGGGCTCTCTCCCCCATTCCATAACATGCAGCAACCTGATGACATCGTCAGGTTGGCCTGCATGTTAACCCGATGAACGAGGATGATGAACGACCCGCGGGAACGCGTGTCATCATTATCTTTCATCGTTTTTGTGTTAAAATGGACGATAAAGTGGACGACTGAACGATAACGATATCGTTATCGTTCAGTCATCCACTTTAATCGCCCAGTGTGTACACACCATAACCTGAGCACATTCATAGACATTCCCGCTGCATGGATGCTATAAATTATTATTTAATAAACAAAGACATTTTAGTTTACTTTAAGTAGACTAATGTTATGCAATTTTTATCTTGTTTATTTTCTCTCTCCAGTACTGTCTATCTCCATTCCTCCTTCATATTGTAATTACCATTCTGGGGTGTCTGCTCATGTGGCATTTTACCACTGTGGTCGGAGAGGGGCACCACCCCATAGAGGGTGGTGCCCCTCTCCCCATGCAGTCCTTCCAATGTTCCAATTTTTTAGGCACTGTCCTGCTCTTCCACCCGAAGGCTGAAGTGTCTTGCTGGTGGTCAGGAGGTTGGGGACATACACCGCTGCAGCTCTGCCTAGCTAAGCAGACAGCAGCGGTGCTGGTGAAGCCGAATGAATGCCGCACGCATGCACGCAGCCTCCATTCAGTGCAGGGAGATGGCTGGGGGCAGCCCAGCTGCTGACGGAGTGCTGGGCTCGCCCCCAGCTTGATGTAAAACAGGAGGCATGTTATACAGGCATGGCCACAAATAACGTAATCTAGGGGAGTGATCTATGGAAATTAGGGTACACCTCCTTTTTGGATGCATGGGGCTTCACACGTGCAGGGGGTGCAGACTGATACTGGAACAGGCCGCTGCTCTGCCTGGAGCAAGCCCTAATTGCACTGCTCCAAGAGTTTTGTCTTCCCTTATTTCTTGTCTTTATCCTCTTCTCCTTTTGTTTTGTCACAATAAATTCATAAATATATATCATCATATGATAAAACCAACAAGTTTATTGATCCGTGTGCTCAAAGTTATTAAAATTAAAATTGAAGCTTGTTAAATGTATAGGTTTTAGGGTATTTTACAAATTAGATTGCAAATACATTAAACTCATGTCAACTCTGATGACCCAAGATGACTATTATACATATTGCTCATATGAGCACTAATATAAATCACTAAAATTTCCTTGTATTTACAACATACGGTGTCTCCCACTCATGAACTTTGAATGCTTATTTGCACATATCCACCCTGCAATGTACTGAATGATGTAATAGATTGTGGTCTTAAGGCGTTATTCAGCAGTGCATGCTGAATAACCGATGACCGGAAATCTGCACAGGCACCTGTCCTGTTCTGCGCATGAATGTAAACAAACAGGAGAGAAAGAGGGCTCTTTTTTCTGGGGCACTCTTGTGTAAGTTATTTATATTAATATGCAACTTTTAATAACATCATTAAAATAGTACTGTCACAATTGTGGGATTTTGAGGCTGTGTTCCCGGACTGGGCCTTGGACCTGTATTACTTGGAGCAGACGCTCGCTGGAGGAAACTTGGCTTGATAAAGTTTCTCCGCATGAGAGGATGCAGAAAACTGATTAGGAGTTGAGTAATGCAGAAGTAGCATGGTGCGGCTAAGGAGCCGTAAAGAAGAGGTGATAGCTTGGAAGCTACTTGGAATGGCTGGATAGCCTAGGGTGGACATTGATAGCTGGGAGGCTACGTGGAGCGGCTGGATAGCCATGGGTAGACGTTGGTAGCTGGGTGGCTATGTGGAGCGGCTGGATAGCCATGGGTAGACATTGGTAGCTGGGTGGCTACATGGAGCGGCTGGATAGCTGTGGGTAGACGGTAGCTGGGTGGCTACATGGAGCGGCTGGATAGCCGTGGGTAGACATTGGTAGCTGGGTGGCTACGTGGAGTGGCTGGATAGCCATGGGTAGACGTTGGTAGCTGGGTTGCTATGTGGAGTGGCTGGATAGCCGTGGGTAGATGTTGGTAGCTGGGTGGCTACGTGGAGCTGCTGGATAGCCATGGGTAGACGTTGGTAGCTGGGTGGCTATGTGGAGCGGCTGGATAGCCATGTAGCGCAGTGGGGAGGCACACTTAGTAGACCTAAGGGACTAGTTGCATTGGCAACTTGTGTCAGCATTGGAGATCCTTTTATAGTGGGTGCTGAGAGCTGATAGGCTGAGGGAGAAGGAGAAGACTCTTCATTGGTGGTTGTCACGGCTTGGCGTGCGCTTGGACCCGGAGTGGAGTCGGATGAGGAATGAGGACTTGTTTGCTGGTACTTGAAGGCAGCCGGCCTTAGGGGAGTATGACTCATGAAGCAGTGGCATGTGACGGGATCAGAACCAGGCTGCGAGACACTGGCGGAACTTAGAGACCCGGGGTAGGCTGGGTATAGCAGGTAGACAGGATCAGGAGACAGGTAGTAACAGGAGCAAACTGCACCAAGGCTGAGAGGGGAGTCTGCAGAAACACACTGGTACTGACACTTTAAATGAGCAAAGGAGCACAGAGAACTAGCTCACAGCATACGCTGTGATAGACGTTGCACTGGCAACTAAAGAGCCTCTGGACAGCCCTTTAGTACCCTCAGGTAGTGTAGGATTGGTTGCTAGCCTCCCCAGCCCAGACTGAACCTGATTGGCCAGAAAAGACATGTGACCCAAATCCAAGATGGCCGCGCCCAGTGGTCACAGCATGGAAGCTCTGCCAGTCTCAGCCCCTCTCACCTGCCTCCAGATGGAAGCCCTTGGTCTGCGGAGACTCACAGCACCCAGCACTATTCTCCAGGAACCTGCACCTCTGCTGGAAACACCATGCCACAGCGCCCAGAGCGGTAAGCACCGCGATCTCAGCAGCCTGTCACCCCTGGTCGTGACAGTACCCCCTCCTTTAGGAGTGGCCTCTGGACACTTCTTGGGTTTACCAGGATTCTCAGAGTTAAACTTAAGCACTAGGCGAGGAGCGTAGACATCCTCAGCTTTCACCCTGCATCGTTCTTCGGGACCGTAACCTTTCCAATCCAGTAGATATTGGAGTTGCCCATAACGAAAACGAGAGTCCAGGACCTGTTTGATCTCGAACTCTACACCCCTCTCAGTCAAGACTTTGGGGGAGCGTGGCAGAGTCTTGCGAAAGCGATTCAGGATGAGAGGTTTCAGCAGGGAAATATGAAAGGAATTTGGTATTTTGAGGTAGGACGGAAGTTTTAATTTATAGGCTACTGGATTGATCACTTGAACGATGGGAAAAGGACCGATGAAACGAGGAGCAAATTTCAAAGACGGCACTTTAAGGCGAAGATTCCAAGTGGATAGCCATACTAAGTCACCTGTTTTTAGGTTGGGCACCGCTCTCCTTTTTTTGTCCGCTGTTAATTTATATCGAAGAGAGGCTTTTTGTAAGGAGGAATGGACCTGAGTCCAAATCTGAGAGAATTTCTGTAGGGTGGAGGTCACTGCTGGTACATTGAAGACTGGCAATTCTTGAAACTCTGGTACTCTGGGATACAGTCCAAAAACTACAAAGAATGGGGTTTGCCCCGTAGATGAATGATAGGAGCTGTTATGGGCAAATTCAGCCCAGGGTAAGGTGTCTGCCCAGTTGTCTTGTGATGAAGACATGTGAATTCTTAAGAAAGTCTCAAGGTCTTGATTGACCCTCTCTGTAGACCCGTTAGACTGAGGATGGTAAGCTGTTGAAAAATTCAGTTTGATTTGAAAGATAGAACATATAGCTCTCCAAAATCTGGCTATGAACTGTACCCCTCTATCAGAAACAATCTCAGTTGGATGTCCATGGAGACGGAAGATGTTGTCGACGAATAACTGAGCCAACTCTGGAGCAGACTGCAACTTCTTGAGGGGAACGAAATGAACCATTTTGGAGAAACGATCCACTACTACCCAGATGGTGGTAAACCCATTAGAAACAGGTAGATCTGTTACAAAGTCCATGGAAAGGTGTGTCCAAGGATGGGTTGGTACTGACAGAGGTAGGAGTGTGCCGGCAGCAACCTGTCTGGATGTTTTATGTTGAGTACACTGTGGACAGGAGGTGATAAAAGCTTCAATTTCCGACTTCATAGCAGGCCACCAGTATGATCGTTGCAGGAATTCCAAGGTCTTGCGTATGCCCGGGTGTCCGGCAAAACGAGAGGTATGAGCCCACTTCAAAAGCTGCTTGCACATATCTGAGGCCACAAATGTCTTCCCGGGAGGCGGTTGAATGCAAGTGGTAGTGAATACTCTGGAGTCTAGAACTGGAGTTTCCTTATGACTTTCGGAAGATGCGTCGGAGGAGAGTGATCGAGAGAGAGCATCTGCTTTTTGATTTAGTGAGCCTGGGCGAAAAGTTAAAGTAAAATTGAAATGAGAAAAAAATATTGACCATCGAGCCAGGCGGGAACTCAGGCACTGAATATTTTTTAGGTATAGGAGATTCCGATGATCTGTATAAACGGTGATGGGATACATCGCGCCCTCAAGAAGATAACGCCACTCTTCAAAAGCTAGTTTCACAGCCAATAATTCCTGCTCTCCAATGGGATAATTCTTTTCTGCATGGGAAAATTTCTTTAAGAAGAAGCCACAGGGATGAAACTTGCTATCCTCGAGTTTCTGGGATAGTACTGCCCCTACCGCTTCAGAAGAGGCGTCTACCTCAAGAAAGAATGGGTAGTTAATGTTGGGTTGTCTCAGCACGGGGGCGGAAATGAAGGCTTGCTTTAAGAGTTGAAAGGCAGTTTCAGCCTCTGGAGGCCATCGGGATGGATTTGCCCCCTTGCAAGTTAGGGCGGAAATGGGTGCCATGAGAGTGGAAAACCCTTTGATAAACCTTCGATAATAATTTGCGAAGCCCAAAAATCTTTGTATTGCCTTCAAAGAATTCGGACGAGACCAATCCAATATTGCCTGAACTTTCTGGGGATCCATTTCAAGGCCGGCACCTGAAATGATGTAACCTAAAAAGGGAACTGAGGGAACTTCAAATACGCATTTTTCAGCTTTGCAGTACAGGTGGTTCTTTCGTAGGCGAGTTAACACCTCCTTGACTTGGGATCGATGTCTGACAATGTTGGAGGAGAATATCAGAATATCGTCGAGGTATACTACCACAGAGATATATAATAAGTCCCGAAAGATCTCATTCACAAAGTTTTGGAACACAGCAGGAGCGTTACAGAGACCAAAAGGCATTACCAGGTATTCAAAATGCCCGTCTCGAGTATTGAATGCTGTTTTCCATTCGTCCCCGGCTCGTATCCTAATGAGATTGTAGGCCCCTCTTAAATCCAGCTTGGTAAAAATAGTAGCACCTTTTACTCGATCGAAAAGTTCGGTAATGAGGGGTATCGGGTAGCGATTTTTGATGGTTATATCGTTTAAGCCCCTGTAATCGATGCAAGGACGCAGGCCTCCATCCTTCTTAGACACAAAAAAGAATCCTGCCCCTGCTGGTGAGGAGGATGGTCAAATTAACCCTTTTGCAGGTTCTCCTGGATGTATGCTGACATGGCTTCAGTCTCGGGTAGGGAGAGTGGGTAAGTACGACCTCGCGGAGGAGTTTTGCCAGGAATCAACTCAATAGGACAGTCCCACTCCCGATGAGGAGGCAGAATATCGGCTCTGGTCTTACAGAAGACATCGGAGAAGGAGCGATACTGGTAGGGAATTGGAGTAGTGGTTGCAATGTAACTACCTTTGAAGGGTTTGATTTGAGGAAGGCAGGATACTTGACAAGTTTCTCCCCAGGACAAGATCTGCATGGTGCCCCAATCAATATTGGGGGAGTGCTTGCGTAACCAGGGGTATCCAAGGATGACTTCATGGGAGGCTTTGGGAATTACTAGGAATCGGATAGTTTCAGTGTGGAGAGCTACGTCTTTGCCGTTCTTCTACCATGAGGCGGGCCCGGTTAATCTGCATGGGTTCGTCACCCGCAGGTTCAGACGGAGGGAGGGTTGGAGTAGTGGTCGGCCGGAACCTAAAGCGATCTCCCCTAGTTTTTTCACTCTGGCGTTCTCTGTACCGCAAATCCACTTTATTGCAAAGGGAGATAAGCTCATTGAGGGTAGCCGGCGGATCACGAGTGGCGAGGTCATCTTTTATGCGATCTATCAATCCATTCCAAAAGGTGGAAGTCAGGGCTTCTTCATTCCATTTTAGTTCCGAAGCCAGCGTTTGAAATTGAATGATATACTGACTGACTGGTCGGCTCCCTTGGCGAAGTCGCAGGATTTCCGTCGCCGCGGAGGTTGTTCTGCCAGGCTCGTCGAAAATCCTCCGGAAGGACGTGAGGAATCCAGAGTAGTTGTCTAGTAACGGGTCGGACCTCTCCCAGAGAGGCGAAACCCAGTCCAGGGCAGAACCGGTCAGTAGAGACACTATATATGCCACTTTGGATTTTGGAGATGGAAAGTTCGCAGGCTGTAGTGTGAAGTGGACGTCACACTGGTTGAGAAACCCTCGGCACAACTTGGGGTTCCCGTCAAACTTATTGGGAGTCGGAAGGTGCAAATGAGATGGTGCAGGTGGAACAGGGACAGCTGGAGCTGCTGGCTGGTTGGTGGCGGCAGGCAAATTAACAGTAACCAGGGAAGCTTGCAGCGTATCCTGACGAAGAGACATTTCCTGCAGGAACTGAGCCATTTGGCGCTGAGACGCCTCTAGTCCCTCTAGGCGACTGGCGATACCCTGGAGCAAGTCGGCCCTCAGATCCTGTCCACTGGCCGAATCCATCTGGCCAGTGCAAACTGTCACGGCTTGGCGTGCGCTTGGACCCGAAGTGGAGTCGGATGAGGAATGAGGACTTGTTTGCTGGTACTTGAAGGCAGCCGGCCTTAGGGGAGTATGACTCATGAAGCAGTGGCATGCGACGGGATCAGAACCAGGCTGCGAGACACTGGCGGAACTTAGAGACCCGGGGTAGGCTGGGTATAGCAGGTAGACAGGATCAGGAGACAGGTAGTAACAGGAGCAAACTGCACCAAGGCTGAGAGGGGAGTCTGCAGAAACACACTGGTACTGACACTTTAAATGAGCAAAGGAGCACAGAGAACTAGCTCACAGCATACGCTGTGATAGACGTTGCACTGGCAACTAAAGAGCCTCTGGACAGCCCTTTAGTACCCTCAGGTAGTGCAGGATTGGTTGCTAGCCTCCCCAGCCCAGACTGAACCTGATTGGCCAGAAAAGACATGTGACCCAAATCCAAGATGGCCGCGCCCAGTGGTCACAGCATGGAAGCTCTGCCAGTCTCAGCCCCTCTCACCTGCCTCCAGATGGAAGCTCTTGGTCTGCGGAGACTCACAGCACCCAGCGCTATTCTCCAGGAACCTGCACCTCTGCTGGAAACACCATGCCACAGCGCCCGGAGCGGTAAGCGCCGCGATCTCAGCAGCCTGTCACCCCTGGTCGTGACAGTGGTAGTGGAGTCACATGGGTAATCCAAGATGGCCACGCCCATGGACCGGAGAACAGCGCTTCCTGGGAGTAATCAGCAGGGACCAGTGATCAGCAGAAGCCGGTGTGGAATCAGCACAGCAGCGGGACCCGCCGGAGGACAACAGCGGAGGCCACCCTGAGAGAAAAGGAAGCAGCGCACAGCATGGGAGCCGGAAGACAGCGCGGGTCAGTGCCCGCAAAGGTAAGTAACGGGGTCTGATTCTTGGGTCTCCAGGTGGGCATGTGACAGTACCCCCTTCTTCATGAGTGGCCACCTGACACTTCCTTGGTTTATGAGGAAATTTCATATGGAACGCTTTGTCCAAACGGGGCGCATGGACATCGGAGGCATTTATCCAGATTCGTTCTTCTGGCCCATAATTTTTCCAGTCGATGAGATATTGAAGCTGGTTGTAACGGCGACAGGAATCTAGGATTCTGTCAACTTCGAACTCCTCTCCTTGCTGTCTTTGAACACTAGAAGGTTTAGGAAGGACCTTCTGAAATCTGTTTAAAACCAGTGGTTTTAGAAGAGAAATATGGAATGAACTTTGAATGCGAAGAAATGGAGGAAGCTTTAGCTTGTAAGCCACATGGTTCAAGACTTTGACGATTGGGAATGGACCATTGTATCACAGGGCAAATTTCATTGAGGGTACTTGGAGTCTTAGGTTTTGGGTAGAAAGCCAGACCATATCTCCAGGTTGGAGATTTGGAACCGCTCGTCTTTGGCGGTCAGCAAATTTCTTGTACCGGGCAGAGGTTTTAGTCAGAGAGGAACGAACCTTTTCCCAGATGTTGGAGAACCGTTGAAGAGACATCTTGGCCGCAGGCACATCTAATGTTGGAAGAAGAGGGAAGTCTGGTACCCGAGGATGATGACCAAAAACTGTAAAAAAAGGAGTTAAGTTGGTGGACGTGTGATAATGGTTATTGTGAGCAAATTCGGCCAAAGGAAGAAATTCAATCCAGTCATCTTGGGAGGAGGAGATAAAAGTGCGTAGGAACTGTTCCAAGTCTTGATTGACCCTTTCGGTCTGACCATTGGTCTGGGTATGATAAGCGGTAGAAAATTTGAGTTTTACTTGATGGGCTGAGCAGAGTGACCTCCAGAACTTTGCTTCGAACTGTACTCCCCTGTCAGAGATGATCTCTTGAGGAAGGCCGTGGAGCCTGAAGATCTCTTTTATAAAGTTCTGGGCGAATAGAGATGCAGACGGAAGCCCAGTAAGAGGGACAAAATGAGCCATTTTGGAAAAGCGATCCACGATAACCCACATTGTGTTGTGGCTCCGAGATGGAGGGAGATCACAGATGAAGTCCATAGATAGGTGAGTCCATGGCTTAAATGGAATTGCAAGAGGCTGGAGTTGACCGTGTGGAACCTGCAGAGGTATTTTGTGTTGGGCACACTTGATGCATGACGACACAAAAGACCTGACGTCCTTTTTCATCGAAGGCCACCAATAGGACCGCTGGATGAATTCAAGGGTTTTATCCATACCAAAGTGACCAGAGAACCGAGAAGCATGAGCCCAATGCAGTAACCTCTTGCGGAGTTCTAGAGCGACGAAAGTCTTCCCAACAGGTGGTATTGAAGATAACTTGGAAGAGGCGAAGAAAGCTGGATTTAGGATTGGATGGGACTGTTCCATGGGTAGATCCATGGGTAGATCAGAGTCACTCATCATGGAACGAGAGAGTGCGTCGGCTTTGATGTTTTGTGAGCCGGGACAGTAGGAGAGTTTAACGTTAAATCTGGAGAAAAACATCGCCCACCGGGCTTGACGAGGGTTCAAGCAATTTGCAGATTTAAGATAAAGCAGATACTTGTGGTCTGTAAAAATGGTAATGGGGTATTGAGCTCCATACCATACAAGCATAAAGTACATACATATTAACATGTACATAACATGCATACATATCCAATAACATCAGTAGTAACAGGCATATACAAATAGTTAGAGTAGATATCTCATCCCACTGACTTGAGTGATTAAAAAAAAAGAACAGAATATAGATATGCATATAAACAGATATAATTTTCTTAAACATACATACTAACTAATAACAGTTTACAACTGTGATGTATTTAGCACACAAAAAACAGTGTTAATGTTGTTATTATTGATACTGATATTGCCGCATAATAGAAAACTTCCCAATAGAACATTAGAGCCAATTATGAGTTACTGGGTGTCTCATAGAAACTAGATTGAAGCCATCTATTCCATATCTTCTCAAACTTAGACTCAGACTTTCGTGAGATATAAATATATTTCTCATGCATCACCGTAGAATTAACAAGTGATCTCCATGTCGCATATTCAGGTCCCGCAGAAGCCAACCATGATCTAGCTATGACAACTTTTGCCAATGTACACAGATTAATAACGTATTGGGTAGTATGTTTATCCAAAATATCACAAGGTATTATTCCTAGAACACATGCACTAGGTGTTAGTATAGAGATAATGACACCAGTAGTGGCCATAGTTTGTAGAATTCTGTTCCAGAATGTATTTATGACGGAACACTCCCAAATCAAATGCCAGAAAGTACCACTGAGTAAAGCACACTTAGGACAGATATCGTTTATCCTTCCAGCAAACTTCATAAGCCTAACGGGTGTGAGATAAGTCCTATGCAGAATGAATAGCTGTATCTGTTGAAATCTAATTGATGCAGTAGAGCATCTCGGAGACCCCATGGCAAGGCTCCAGGACTCATCACTCATAGGACCCACATCAGACATCCAATGTTCCCGAAGACCAGGAAGGTCCGAACAATGATGAGCGGACATAAGATAAGAGTATATACTAGATATAATTTTACGGGACCACGTAGACAACAATAACTTTTAATAGGAGAGTCTAATATATTTGGCGAAGAGTCCGAGAATTGGGCAGATAGCGCATGTCGCAATTGAAGATATCGGTAAAAATAGGAGCTAGGTAAACAAAATTCATCCCTTAACTGAGTAAAGGATTTAAGAATACCGTTATCATACAATTGTCCCAAAGAGAACAACCCTTTAGAACCCCATACTCTATCTGTTTGTAAATAAGACAACTCATCTAATGTTTTGGAGTTCCACAGTGAAGTGTCTGGGTCTACACCTTCATACTTGACCATTTTTGAAATTAGCCTCCAGATGTAAATAGCTTGATAAAACACAGGAGGATCATTTTTAGAGTATCCCTCTGCAAGTAATGCCTGTAAAGGGGAGTGTCCCGGCGAAGCCTGGGAGACCATTACAGATATCAAGTCACCCACCGGGCCACCCTGCAACCATATTCTCAAATGCGCCAATTGAGACGCAAGATAATATAATCTAAAATGAGGGAGAGCGAGTCCACCCAAATTCCGGGATCTAGTTAGAGTATTCAATTGAATCCTGGGACGCTTGTTCATCCAGACCAGAGAGGAGATCAAACTGTTTAGTTTCCTAAATATGGATAGTGGTATATAAATAGGAGATTGTTGGAATACATATAGGAATTTAGGCTGTGCGATCATTTTTACCAAATTAATTCTACCAGTCAGTGTCAAAGGAAGTTTAACCCAGGTGCGAGATTTCATTCGGAGATATTCCAATAATGGTTGGATATTCAGAGAGATATAATCCTGCGGAGAATTAGTAACCCAGATTCCCAAATATTTAAAGCTGTCTACCCACTGAAGGGGAAGAGGTATACTGGGAGATGCAGGAGGGGACCCCCTAAGTGGAAGTATGTGGGATTTCCCCCAATTAATCTTTAGTCCAGAGTATATACCGAAGGCTGTAATAACCTGGAGCACCGCCGGCATGGAGAGAGCATAGTCATCCAAAAACAATAAAAGGTCATCTGCGTATAAGGCCACAGTGTCATTTCCATTATCTACCTGAAGACCCACTATATCAGGATGGGATCGCAGTACACATGCCAGCGGTTCCATTGCCAAAGCAAATAGGGCTGGAGACAAGGGGCAACCCTGTCTCGTTCCCCTAGATAAATGGAAGGAGGGTGAAACATAACCATTTATTGAGATCCATGCACTAGGGACCATATATAGCAACTGGACCCATTTAATGAAGCGTGGACCTATCCCGAATGCTCGCATAGCTTCCCATAAGAACTGCCATTCTATGGAATCGAAGGCTTTAGCCGCATCTAATGACACTACAACTGAAGATGATTCATCACCATGGGAGATCTGTAGATGTGTAAATAACCTCCTCAGATTCTCAGAAGTTGATTTCCCGGGCATAAATCCTGTCTGGTCTGGATGAACTATAGTAGTAATAAATCTATTAAGTCGCATAGACAGAAGTTTGGCTAGAATTTTATCGTCAGTGGATATCGGATATCAGTCTATATGACTCTGGAAATAGGGGATCTTTTCCAGGCTTCGGAAGTACCACTATCACCGCCTCAGACATGGAGGCAGGGAAGATCCCTTCCTCAAACAAAGCATTAAATATGTCCAATAATATGGGAGCAAAAAATAACACATGTTTTCTATAAACTTCAAGGGGAATACCATCAATTCCGGGAGCTTTGCCACTCGGAAATGATTTAATAGCTGTGTTAATCTCTTCAATAGTGATAGGGGCCTCCAATATGTCGCTGGCCTCAGTAGTAAGGATAGGAAGCTTGGCATTATTTACATAATTCTGCAGTTCTGCCTGGCTACATTTTAAATCAGATGAGTAGACATTCTTAAAAAATTTCAGGAACACATCCGCTATTTCAGGGGTTGTATCAACTACATCAGCTGATCTCAACTTAGCAATAGTGTTACTAGGTCTGTCTGAGTTAACCAAGTACGCTAGATAGCTTCCTGACCTGTCACTTTGAAAATATCTGGAATGTGAAGTAAATAATAATCGACGGCTAGTTCGGTCCTGTAAATGAGTAGTCCATACTTTTTGAGCATGTAACCATGATACCCTGGAGGATTCTAGCTTATCCACCTGATATGACAACTCTAAAGCTCGGCATCTGGCTTCCAATTCAAGTTCCCTTTTCCTATAGAATAGTTTCAGCTCTGCCACCCTCTTTATCAGTGATCCTCGCATAAAGGCCTTGAATGCATTCCATATCATATCAATAGGAGCAGAACCCATGTTATTAGCAAAGTAGCCCTGCCATGCCACCTCCAGTTCAGACCCCATCCCCATTTGCAATAACCAGGAGGGATGTAGCTTCCAAAAATGCTGACCCTTATCTATTTTAATATCTAACTGCAAGAATAGCGGGGAATGGTCAGATATGCCCCTAGCCTTGTATTCTATACCAGAGATGCAGGGCAATAGGTTTCTGGAGACCAGGGCCAAGTCTATTCTGGAAAAAGAATGATGGGAATGGCAAAAACAAGAATATTGGTGTGTATTTGGATGTTTTTCCCGCCAGGGGTCAATCCAGCCAATATCCATCACAAAATTCGCCAGCCCTCTACCTGATGGGACGTGACAGGCAGAGGATTCACGCCACCTATCCATAGCAGGATTTAGTACATTGTTGAAGTTCCCAAGACACATAATTGGGGTATCAGGAGAGGAAGCTACAAATTCAGCTGCACGCTTCAAAACCTCATACGAGAAGGGTGGAGGAATATATACTGCAAAAATAAATATATTAAATGAATAAATGCTGCAATCTAAGAAAACATTTTGCCCTCCAGGGTCAATTTTAACGGTACTGCAGACAAATGGGACTGTTTTACTTATAAGAACAGACACTCCCCTAGAAGAGGAGGTAAATGGGGAATGAAACGCCCAACCCACCCACGGTCTCTTAAGTGATAAAAGTTTCCCACCCACCAGGTGCATTTCTGTAAGACAGGTAATCTCTGATCCATAGTGTCGCAGCTGTCTAAGTACTAAGGAACCTTTTATCCTATCATTAATGCCCCTCACATTCCAAGTCAAAATTTTTGTCATATATAGGGAAGTAAAAAGAGTTTCAGGATATCCCCCAGCAATCTACTAGAAACATTATGCAGACTGACAGAACAGATATATATATAGTCAATACGGCAATACAGTACATCACTTTACCAAACATAAAAATAATATCAAATAAAAATAAAAAAGAGGAAATAAATCTCTCTCAGATCCCCCCCACCCTGTACACCAACCCAACCAAGGCATACTTGGATCCCTAAACATTAAACTCTCCCTCCATACAAACTAATAGTAACACAACCCACCCAGCCACACAATTACTCTGATAGCCAAAAACAAGCTGAGAGTATTAGGAGCAATGAATTCTAATGACCACCAAAGAACATGATGGGCTCCCCAGTATAGAAATAATATTGAAGCAACAGTACCATATTCACTTATACTTATATGAACTGACATATTGTAGAGTGATTTTATAGCAAAAGTATTATATAGTGAATACTATCCTCCGTAAACTATTATTTATATCCAGTACCTACTTAGTGTATATATTGCAATCGATGAAGTAACATATCTAAGAACATCGATTCCAACAGCAATATAGATATATATTCACAAAATTATATATTATTCATAATCACTCTGGTTCCAATTGCCGAAGACCAGGTGATCTACGATCCAGCCAAGCCGCCACCTCTTTTGGGGAAGCAAAGAACTTGGTCTCCCCATCTGCCACCACCCGTAGCTTAGAGGGGAAAAGCATTGCATATGATAGATTAAGGTCACGGAGGCGACGTTTAATAGGGAGAAATCTTGCTCTGTCCTTTTGTACCTCCACCGCAAACTCTGGAAAAATAGAAGTTTTAACTCCATTTCGTTCAAATGGACCTTTAATACGTGCTAACTTGAGAATAGTGTCTCGATCTTGGTAATGTAGGAGTCTAGCAATAAATGTGCTTGGAGGAGCACCGGGAGGCAAAGGTCTAGGAGGGACACGGTGTGCCCGCTCCACTGCAAATTGGGCTGAAAAAGAATCTCTGCCATAGAAATCGATGAGCCACTTTTCAAGGAAAGCTTCAGGGGTGGAACCCTCCTCTTTCTCAGGAAGCCCCACAATTCTCACATTATTACAATGGAGTCTGCCTTCGATATCAGATATTTTGTTCTGCAGAGTAGCCATTTGCGTAGCCAGAGAAGCAACTTGTGATTGTAATGGGGTGTGCGAATCTTCTAGATTAGAAATACGGGTTTCTGCCTCTTCGACCCGTTCCTGCACCCAATGTACATCATGTCGTAGTAGAGACAGATCAGACTGAACACTTTCAATTTTGTCAGATAGTCTAGCTTCGCAGGAGGTGACTGCCTCCATCACCTGTTGTAGGGTCACCTCCGAAGATGTAGTGGAACCTACTCCAGTGTTAGGTGCGACAGTTGGTTGTCCGGATGTCCCTAGGGGGGCAACGCTTGGAGGCACAGGTGGCGTTGATGAGCGGACAAAGCGCTCAAGTTTAGCCGCAGCCGCCGCACCATGTCCGGACTTTCCCATTATATCACCAGACAATAATGTAATAGCAGGTCCCTCAGTAGCAGTTCACTGCACAATAAACAATATCTTGAAAGAATGGTATTTCTAATAGGAATGCTATAAAGACTAGGCTGAAAGAGAGATCCAAGAGAGCTCAGTCACAGAATTATCCAGCTAGGTTTAATTAGTATAGTATATTAGGTGATGATACTGACTCACAAAGTTGCAGGGAGTATAGATCACGCAGGGCACCACACTCCAAATGCCTCCTCTGATATAATCAGGAGCAGATAACAGCCACCTGTCGGGGTCCAGCAATGGCACCCAGCACAAGGTCTGGCGGCGTCACGTGGCTGGGAGGCCCAGTCAAGCATCAGGCCAGCACGAGGTACAGGGGACAGAGAGCCGCACTCACCGGAGTCTTCTCGACTGCCCGACCACAATGAGAAGGGTCAGTCCAGATGTGGAGGTTACTCCCGGCCAGCACAGCCGCATCTCAGCAGAGGCACCAAACAACAGCCAAGGCTCTACAGTCCAGCAATGGCGGCGGCAGGGCCCAAACTCTTGGCGACCCCGCCAGGCGCTATATCCGGTCTCGGCGCTCAGGACCAGCACAGCAGTATCCCGGGAGGGTAAGTACTCGATGGCGAGCAATTTTATCCAGGTAGCTGTGCGCAGGATAGATATGCAGGATATAGCACTGGGGAGCCTACAGGACCAGCTGCCTATACCAGATCCGCCGTGGCCACGCCCCTGTATTGAGCTCCTTCTAGAAGATATCGCCATTCTTCGAGGGCTAGTTTCATGGCGAGCAACTCTTGATCTCCGATGGTGTAGTTCTTTTCTGCAGGCAAAAACTTCCGGGAAAAGAAACTGCAGGGATGAAGTTTTTCATCTTCGAATCACTGGGAGAGCACTGCACCGACACCTTCGGAGGATGCATCCACCTCCAGGATAAATGGCCGGGTGGAATCCGGTTGCTTTAAGATCGGGGCAGAGATGAAGGCTTGCTTAAGAAGTTGGAATGCAGAGGTAGCTTGGACGGACCATTTAGTAGGATCAGCTCCCTTGAGGGTGAGGGCTGTAATAGGAGCTACCAGTGTGGAAAAACTCTTCACAGACTTGCGATAATAGTTGGCGAATCCTAGGAACCTTTGTATGGATTTTAAGGAAGAAGGAAGAGACCAATCAAGGATGGCTTGTAGTTTTGAAGAATCCATTTGAAGGCCTGTTCCAGAGATAATGTACCCCAGGAATGGTACACTTGAGACTTCAAATAGGCACTTCTCTAATTTGCAAAAAAGTTGATTGGACCGCAACCTCAAAAGGACTTCTTTCACCTGATCTCGATGAGTTTGGAGGTCTTGAGAAAAAATCAAAATGTCGTCCAAGTAAACGACCACACACTTGTACAAAAGATCCCGGAAGATTTCGTTGACGAAAAACTGGAAGATGGCTGGATCATTACAGAGGCCGAAGAGCATAACGAGATATTCATAGTGCCCATCCCTGGTGTTGAAGGCAGTTTTCCATTCATCTCCTGGGCGGATACGAATTAAATTATAGGCTCCTCTTAGGTCGAGCTTGGTTAAAAACTGTGGCTCCCTTGACTCTATCGAATAACTCTGTTATGAGAGGAAGAGGGTAGCGATTCTTAATAGTTATTTCATTAAGACCCCGGTAGTCAGTACACGAGCGTAGCCCACCATCTTTTTTTTTTACGAAGAAAAATACAGCCCCGGCTGGAGACATGGAAGGACGAATGAAGCCTTTACTTAAGTTTTCCTTAATGTACTACGACATGGCTTGAGTCTCAGGGAGAGATAGAGGACAGGTTCTGCCTCTAGGAGGATTCTTCCCAGGAATCAGATCTATGGGACAGTCCCAATCATGATGGGGAGGTAATAGATCTGCACTCTGTTTGCTAAAGATGTCCAGGAACCCATCATAGGCTTTGGGCAGGTCTGGAGAATCCTGCACGACAGACGATCGAACAGGTACTACCCGCTGAAGGCAGCCTTTGAAACAACTGGAACCCCAGGAGGTTATTTGCATGGTGGTCCAATCAATTTGTGATGAATGTCTCTGTAGCCAGGGTAATCCGAGGACCAAAGAATGAGAGGCTTTGGGAATCACTAGGAAGGACAGTTGTTCAGAATGGAGCACCCCAATGGTAAGTTTAAGTGGTGTTGTACGATGGGTGATGGTTCCACTAGAAATGCGACTACCATCGATGGTGGTTAATGATGACTCGAGGCAATGCTTCTATGGTAATTTGATGTTTCTGGGCAAAGTCCATAGTGACAAAGTTCTCTGCCGCTCCAGAATCCAGAAGAGCAAATACATCTTTTGAACCTCGATGAAGCTTTAAATGAGCCTGGATGGTGGAATCAGACTTCCTATGTGAGTCAATGGCAACTCCTAATTTAACCTCTCTGTCATAAGTTAGAAGGAGGTATTTCCCGGACGAATGGGACAGGATTTAACTAAATGTTGAGGAGATCCGCAACATACAGAGGTTCTGCCTCCGCCATTTCTGCCATTCCTCAGCCGATAAATGAGAGCGGTTGACCTGCATGGGTTCTTCGACCACAGGAGGAGAAGGTAGTCGGGAAGCTGGATGTGGCCTTCCACGATCAAGTCTGCCTCTTTCCAAGGCACGCTCCCTGTGACGAAGATAAACCTTGTTGCAAAGAGAGATTAAATCATCCAAATTGGTTGGAAGGTCACGGGAAGCTAGGTCGTCTTTGAGTCTTTCTGAAAGGCCACTACAAAAGACAGTGAAGAGAGCATCCTCATTCCAATTGAGCTCCGAAGCCAGAGTTCGGAACTGGACTACATATTGGCCGACGGTCCTGCTGCCCTGACGGAGGCGTAGAATATCAGCTGAAGCGGAAGTGGTTCTTCCAGGTTCATCAAAAATCTTGTGAAATGTGGCAACGAATTCAGGGTAGTTGGAGAGCAGAGGATTCGACTTCTCCCAAAGGGGTGAGACCCAGTCGAGTGCTTGACCAGAGAGTAGAGAAATTATATATGCTACCCTGGTTCTGGCTGTCGGAAAGTTGGCGGATTGCAGCTCGAACTGGATTTCGCATTGGTTTAAGAACCCTCTGCATAATATGGGGTTACCATCGAACTTGCTCGGAGGGGAGAGCTGAAGATGAGCAGGAGGTAGAACTGGGGGAGCAGGTGATACCGCAGGAAGAGAGGCGGCTTGGGGACCAGCGGGAGCAGGATGAGCCAGAAAGGACTGAATGTTGTCCAGGCGTGATGACATATCTTGGATGAATTGGATCAACTGTGCCTGAGAAGTCTCCTGTCTTTACAGATGAGATAGGACATCCTGCGAGGAATCTACCCCAGATCCTTGACCACTTGCTGAGTCTATCTGGCCAGTGCAAACTGTCACAATCGTGGGATTTTGGTGCTGTGTTCCCGGACTGGGCCTTGGACCTGTATTACTTGGTGCAGACGCTCGCTGGAGGAGACTTGGCTTGATAAAGTTTCTCCGCATGAGAGGATGCAGAAAACTGATAGGGAGTTGAGTAATGCAGAAGTAGCGTGGTGTGGCTAAGGAGCCGTAAAGAAGAGGTGATAGCTTGGAAGCTACTTGGAATGGCTGGATAGCCTAGGGTGGACGTTGATAGCTGGGAGGCTACGTGGAGTGACTGAATAGCTGTGGGTAGATGTTGGTAGCAGGGTGGCTACGTGGAGTGGCTGGATAGCCGTGGGTAGATGTTGATAGCTGGGTGGCAACGTGGAGCAGCTGGATAGCCATGGGTAGACATTGATAGCTGGGTGGCTACGTGGAGTGGCTGGATAGCCATGGGTAGACATTGGTAGCTGGGTGGCTACGTGGAGCGGCTGGATAGCCATGGGTAGACGTTGGTAGCTGGGTGGCTACATGGAGCAGCTGGATAGCCGTGGGTAGACTTTGGTAGCTGGGTGGCTATGTGGAGTGGCTGGATAGCCATGGGTAGACGTTGGTAGCTGGGTGGCTACGTGGAGCGGCTGGATATCCGTGGGTAGACGTTGGTAGCTGGGTGGCTATGTGGAGCGGCTGGATAGCCGTGGATAGACGTTGGTAGCTGGGTGGCTGCGTGGAGTGGCTGGATAGCCATGGGTAGACCTTGTTGGCTGGGTGGCTACGTGGAGCTGCTGGATAGCCGTGGGTAGACGTTGGTAGCTGGGTGGCTACATGGAGCGGTTGGATAGCCGTCGGTAGACGTTGGTAGCTGGGTGGCTACATGGAGCGGCTGGATAGCCGTGGGTAGACATTGGTAGCTGGGTGGCTACGTGGAGCGGCTGGATAGCCATGGGTAGATGTTGGTAGTTGGGTGGCTATGTGGAGTGGCTGGAGAGCCGTGGGTAGACGTTGGTAGCTGGGTGGCTACATGGAGCAGCTGGATAGCCGTGGGTAGACTTTGGTAGCTGGGTGGCTATGTGGAGTGGCTGGATAGCCATGGGTAGACGTTGGTAGCTGGGTGGCTACGTGGAGTGGCTGGATAGCCATGGGTAGACCTTGTTGGCTGGGTGGCTACGTGGAGCTGCTGGATAGCCGTGGGTAGACGTTGGTAGCTGGGTGGCTACATGGAGCGGCTGGATAGCCGTGGGTAGACGTTGGTAGCTGGGTGGCTACATGGAGCGGCTGGATAGCCATGGGTAGATGTTGGTAGCTGGGTGGCTATGTGGAGTGGCTGGATAGCCGTGGGTAGATGTTGGTAGCTGGGTGGCTACATGGAGCAGCTGGATAGCCGTGGGTAGACTTTGGTAGCTGGGTGGCTATGTGGAGTGGCTGGATAGCCATGGGTAGACGTTGGTAGCTGGGTGGCTGTGTGGAGTGGCTGGATAGCCATGGGTAGACCTTGTTGGCTGGGAGGCTACGTGGAGCTGCTGGATAGCCGTGGCTAGACATTGGTAGCTGGGTGGCTGCGTGGAGTGGCTGGATAGCCATGGGTAGACCTTGTTGGCTGGGTGGCTACGTGGAGCTGCTGGATAGCCGTGGGTAGACGTTGGTAGCTGGGTGGCTACATGGAGTGGCTGGATAGCCGTGGATAGACGTTGGTAGCTGGGTGGCTACATGGAGCGGCTGGATAGCCGTGGGTAGATGTTGGTAGCTGGGTGGCTATGTGGAGCAGCTGGATAGCCGTGGGTAGACTTTGGTAGCTGGGTGGCTATGTGGAGTGGCTGGATAGCCATGGGTAGACGTTGGTAGCTGGGTGGCTACGTGGAGCGGCTGGATATCCGTGGGTAGACGTTGGTAGCTGGGTGGCTATGTGGAGCGGCTGGATAGCCGTGGCTAGACATTGGTAGCTGGGTGGCTGCGTGGAGTGGCTGGATAGCCATGGGTAGACCTTGTTGGCTGGGTGGCTACGTGGAGCTGCTGGATAGCCGTGGGTAGACGTTGGTAGCTGGGTGGCTACATGGAGTGGCTGGATAGCCGTGGATAGACGTTGGTAGCTGGGTGGCTACATGGAGCGGCTGGATAGCCGTGGGTAGATGTTGGTAGCTGGGTGGCTATGTGGAGTGGCTGGATAGCCGTGGGTAGACGTTGGTAGCTGGGTGGCTACGTGGAGCGGCTGGATAGCCGTGGAGCGCAGTGGGGAGGCACACTTAGTAGACCTAAGGGACTAGTTGCACTGGCAACTTGTGTCAGCATTGGGGATCCTTTTATAGTGGGCGCTGAGAGCTGATAGGCTGAGGGAGAAGGAGAAGACTCTTCATTGGTGGTAGTGGAGTCACATGGGCAATCCAAGATGGCCGCGCCCATGGACCGGAGAACAGCGCTTCCTGGGAGTAATCAGCGGGGACCAGTGATCAGCAGGAGCCGGCTTGGAATCAGCACAGCAGCGGGATCCGCCGGAGGACAACAGCGGAGGCCGCCCCCTGAGAAAGATGGAAGCAGTGCACAGCATGGGAGCTGGAAGACAGCGCGAGTCAGTGCCCGCAAAGGTAAGTAACGGGGTCTGATTCTGGGGTCTCCAGAGGGGCGTGTGACAAATACATCTCCAGAGAGTATCTTGGAAGATGAGTCCAAAATTACTGGCGCTATCAGAGAGAATATATAATTCATATAGACAGTTTAACAGAACACACACAAAAAATACATAAGAAATATTTGGCAAAAATATTGTTTTGTAATAAATAGAGAACAGTAGTTCTCATGCAGGGTTCCCCTCACATGTAATAAGTACCTATGACATTGAATGTTCAAATATACCAGTATTGGGGGTACTATAGTCTGTATGCTTGTCTACAGAATGTGTATGCAGGCAATAGCCAGATGTTACAAAGGGGCGTAAAAAGTACCTACCAATGATTGGTCTATGGGATATCGTCTGAGATCACAGGCATATACTTATGTCATTCAAATGAAAAATTAGTCCGAGTATGCAACCCCTGAAAAATATGTTGGAGTGCATCGCTATCGCAACATATATAACAATTATCAGATGTCAGGTTGGTATTCCATTTGTGAAGAACTTGCCTAGAAATTACTTGGTCATCCACAGAACCTCACAGGATATATTAATCATTTATACAAAAAATCAATAAGAATAAAAATAACAATAACAAAGTATAGATATGCAAATATATCTGTGATAGCTCCTATGAGAACAGAGGAGTATATCATTAGTCGTTAGTTCAGGATCTGACAGTCTTCTTAGCATAAAAATTGTCTTACTCCAGAACAACAAATTGACAATGCTGTATAACCATAATCACCTGTACAATGTCAAGATCTGACTGTCTTCTTAGCATAAAATTTGCCTTACTCCAGAACAACAATTTGACAGTGCTGTATAACCATAATCACCTGCACAATGTAATAGCATAAAACATAGCAATCAAATGTGCAGCTCATTCATACTCACAAACACCTGTAGCTGCCAAGATATAGAGTATAGCCATAATCATTTATACAATGTGATAGCATGAGACATAGCAGTCAGATATGCAGATCATTAATGAACATAAACACTTGTAGCTGCCATAATAGCCATAGTCGTTATAGCCAAATTTATTACTGTGTCGTCATAGTCACTTGTACAATGTAATAACATAAGACATGGTAGAAGGGTATACAAGCAGGATCAGAATCCCACAGGGATGACACTTTTACCCTATGTAGAAGGACATGGAGGGAGAGGTGGTTGGCATGTGCACCTACCAGACCAGATCCGTCTATTACCGCTGCTGTGCCGCTTGGGTACGTGCGTTTCGCCTGTAGGGCTTGTTCATCCATGTAACAAAACGTGTCCCCGAGCGGCACAGCAGCGGTAAAAGACGGATCTGGTCTGGCAGGTGCACATGCCGACCACCATTGTGCAGGTGAATATGGTTATACAGCACTTTCAAATTGTTGTTCTGGAGTCAGGCAAATTGTATGCTAAGAAGACAGTCAGATTCTGACATTGTGCAGGTGATTATGGTTATACAGCATTGTTAATTTGTTGTTCTGGAGTAAGACAATTTTTATGCTAAGAAGACTGTCAGATCCTTACCTAACGACTAATGATATACTCTTCTGTTCTCATATGAGCTATCACAGATATATTTGCATATCTATATGTTGTTATTGTTATTTTTATTATTGATTTTTTTGTACAAATGATTAATATATCCTGTGAGGTGCTGTGGAGGAATACATATGTTACACCGCCGGCCACATTCCCAGCAGCGCCAGCCCGGGTGCCGGCCTCCTGGCGTAGGTTAATTAACCCTCACCGGGATTCTGTAGTGTAGATGCCGGCGGTCGGCATAGCGACCGCTGGAATCATAAACGCATACTGCTGTGGATGACCAAGTAATTTCTTTGCAATTTCTTCACAAATGGAATACCAAGCTAACATCTGATAATTGTTATATATGTTGCGATAGCGATGCACTGCAACATATTTTTCCGGGGTTGCATACTTATTTTTCATTTGAATGACATAAGTATATGCCTGTGATCTCAGATGATAAACCACAGGCCAATAATTGGTAGCTACTTTTTACGCCCCTTTGTAACATCTGGTGATTGTCTGCATACAAATTCTATAGACAAGCATACAGACTATAGTACCCCCAATACTGGTATATTTGAACATTCAATGTCATAGGTACTTACTACATGTGAGGGGAACCCTGCATGATAACTACGCTTCTCTATTTATTACAAAACAATATTTTTGCCGAATTTTTCTTATGCGTGTTTTGTGTGTGTTCTATATGAATTATATATTCTCTCTGATAGTCCCTGTAATTTTGGACTCATCTTCCAAGATACTCTCTGGAGTTGTACTATTTTAATGATATTATTAAAAGTTACATTTTAATATGAATAACTTACACAAGAGTGCCCCAGAAAAAAGAGCCCTCTTTCTCTCCTGATTGTTTACATTCATGTTTTGGCTCTAAGGAGCACCATCAACTGAGAAATCCATTACATTTGTACAGAATAATATTTAAATGTTGGTTCAATATATATGGTAGAATATATTCATTTTCTGTGTGGAGTCACTCCCATTTCTCTGTTCTGCGCATGTGCAGAACTGGTCTGCGATCCCACACGCAGTCATTGATTTATTTTTTATTATTTATGTATTTATTAACAGTTTCTTATATAGTGCAGCATATTCTGTTGCGCTTTACAATTGGAATCAATAATAGAACAAAACTGGGTAATAACTAGAGATGTGCGTCGACACCTGTGTTTTGGTTTTGGGTTTAGTTTTGGATCTGGATCTACCCTGGTTTTGGATCTGGATTGGTTTTGCCAAAACCTCACCTCCGTGTTTTGTTTTCATGTTTTGGTTTTGGTCTGTTTTGGTCTGGATTTTTCCTTAAAAAAATCATAAAAACATCTAAAATCACATAAAATGGGCCTGTTTTTGTTTCTACAGTATAATTAATCTCAATAATATTTATTTCCAGTAATTTCTAATCAATTTTGACCACCTCACAATATTATTTGCTTCATCTAGTAAAGGCCAAAAGGTTGCATCCAGCTAGCTGGCTGACTAAGCTAAGTGACACAGTGGGCGGCACTACCAACTGAGAAATCCATTACATTTGTACAGAATAATATTTAAATGTTGGTTCAATATGTATGGTAGAATATATTCATTTTCTGTGTGGAGTCACTCCCATTTCTCTGTTCTGAGCATGTGCAGAACTGGTCTGCGATCCCACATGCAGTCATTGATTTCTTTTTTATTATTTATGTATTTATTAACAGTTTCTTATATAGTGCAGCATATTCTGTTGCGCTTTACAATTGGAATCATTAATAGAACAAAACTGGGTAATAACTAGGGATGTGCGTCGACACCTGTGTTTTGGTTTTGGTTTTAGTTTTGGATCTGGATCTACCCTGGTTTTGGATCTGGATTGGTTTTGCAAAAACCTCACCTCTGTGTTGTGTTTTCGTGTTTTGGTTTTGGTCTGTTTTGGTCTGGATTTTTCCCTAAAAAAATCATAAAAACATCTAAAATCACATAAAATGGGCCTGTTTTTGTTTCTACAGTATAATTAACCTCAATAACATTTATTTCCAGTAATTTCTAATCAATTTTGGCCACCACACAATATTATTTGCTTCATCTAGTAAAGGCCAAAAGGTTGCATCCAGCTAGCTGGCTGAGTACGCTAAGTGACACAGTGGGCGGCACTAACAGTTTCTAATTTCCAACATGGATACAGTGTGTTATACAGTGTGGGTTGGATACACCAATAGTGCACTTACTGTGACAGCAGTGTCGGCAAAGCGGGGTTGCTGACAGTGTCCTCAGTACATGGAATGGCAGTGCTGTGGTGCTGGCAGTGTCCTCAGTGAAGGGTACCGGTGATCACGGCAGTGCGGGGGTGCCAGCTGTGTCTTAAGTGCAGGTTTGCTGGCTGTGTCGGCAGTGCTGGGGTTGTTGGCGGTGTCCTCAGTACGTGGAATGGCAGTATTCTCAGTGAAGGGTGCCGGCGGTGTCGGCAGAGTGGGTGTGCCAGCGGTGTCCTTAGTGCAGGTTTGCTGACTGTGTCAGCAGTGCAGGGCTGCTGGTGGTGTCCTCAGTGTGTGTGTCAGCAGTGTCAGCAGTGTGGGGGCCGCTAACGGTGTCCTCATTACATTTGGCAGCAGTGCAGGAGTGTCGGCAGCATTGGTGTTGGCAGCGGGGGATGCTGCCAGTGGGGATGCCGGTGGTGTCGTCAGGGGGGGTACCGGCAGTGTCAGATGGCGGGGGTGGCGGGCACCATCTTCTTTTCCTTTTTTGTGCTGTTTCAATGGGCTTAATGCTGATTGGCTGAGAGCCGTGATAGATGGCTCTCTCAGTCAATCAGCGTTAAGCCCGCTCAAAACAAAACCTCACAACTTGACAGAGGGGTTGCGAGGTTTTGCCTCGAGTCAGGGATCCGGGGCAGGCAGGGAGATCTGAGCTGCACCCGGATCGGCCCGGATCCCTGAAATTCGGGTGGGTTCGGATCTCTGAGATCCAAACCTTCTCATCTCTAGTAATAACAGACAGATATATAGGTAGGAAGGCCCAGCTTGCAAGCATACAATCTATAGGGAAATAGGCATTGATACACAAGGATAGGTGCTATATATTGCAATTTTGGTCTAGCCAGAATGCAGAGTTTCTTGGTGAGCTGAATGATCCAGTCACACAGTAATGTCAGCCAAATGTCAGGAGCATGTGAAAGAAAGACAATGTGTGAGGTTATGTGAGGACTGTGAAAGGGGATGTAATTAGATATGGACGTTATGAAGGTTATGTGGGCGGTTCTGGAATCTGACAGTCTGCTGCCATTTGTGTGTGGGAGGGGACGGCAATGGCCTCCATTTCCCGAAACAGATGCATGTTGCCACCATTGGGGGAGAGAAGAGACCGGGATCTCAGTCGGCTGACGAAGATTTGCTGGCCTCTTCTTCTCATCTGCAGCAGCCGGCTTTCATGTTCCCGCAGAGTATCTGATGCTGCATTCGACAACGCAGCTTTGATAAGTAATGTAGCAGGAGGCGTAATGCCTTCTGTGCATTAACATATCTGCAAGGGAAGCCGACTGCCTATATAATGGCAGCCGGCTTCCCGACTGCCTTATCCCAGCAAGGGTGAAATGCCGGGCATCTAGATGTAGATGCCCGCATTTCCCCGACGCCGGGAGACCGGCGCCCGGCATCACAATCGTAGTGATGCCGGGCACCGCGAGCGGACATCCACGGGGGGGAGGGTTAGGTTTAGGGCTCCCGAGGGGGGCTTAGGGTTAGGCACCTCCCCGGGAGGGTTAGGGTTAGGCTAGGGGGAGGGTTAGGGTTAGGCACCCCCAGGGGGACTTAGGGTTAGGCACCCCCCCAGGGGACTTAGGTTTAGGTAGCGGGGAAGGGGGTGGTTAGGGTTAGGCACCCCTAAGGAGGGTTAGGGGGGCTAGGTTAGGTTAGTGGATACTTACCTATCCACGATCGGGATTTCCAGCGCTATCGGGCTTCAGCTGCATCGCACTCTGCTCCTGTCAGGCTGCCGCTGACGGGAATCATACCCATTCCATCTGCAAGGATTGCAATTGCAAAGCTGCCTGCGTGCAGTTTTTCAATTGCGATCCTTGCTGAATTAGGCCCTTAGTTGTGCAAATCACTTAGTCCTCATGTGTATATATATATATATATATATATATATACATATATATTAACAATTACCAATTATGTGCTAAGATAGCTACAATAGTATAATAATTTATCCAATAGTATATTGGTGTATTCCAAGCAGCAATCCTCAAATTAGACCTCTCTATATCCGGGGGTCAGAAAATGACATAAATGATATGGTAACCTGCTAAGCGCTTAATATTCACTATTTCAATCCCCTTTGGTGATAAAATATTGATATAAATATAGATATACATTATTAATCAATGGAAGATGAGAGTTGACACACAAACCACTTTTATCATTCCAAAACACTTTATTAAAATTCAAAGATACATAAAACTTTTCTTATTAACATATAACCTGTTATTATCCCAATTATAAGGAACAGGATTCTTGAACAAATATTTGTCAATTGTGATGACAATCACCCAACGCATTTCCTTGATCACGACTTCATCAGGGGTTCTGTGGTGTCTTTGACTTGCTTGTCTCAAAATGTTTAAGAGACCAACCTTTTAATGATAGCTAATACTGGTTGATTCGTGAGATATGTCCTGAGTATCCTTAAATTCTTAATTATAGGAACATATCAAGTTTGTTCTATCTTTCAGATTTCAATTCTGGTCTCCCAGGTTTGAATCTTGATTTAGATAGAAACCACCTTTAGATGTTAATGAGGTGTATAATCCTCATACTGAGAACAAAATATCTCTTTAATTGCTTGTATCTGTTGTATAACAGATCATATACAAATCCCAGACTTCTCTAATGCTTTATTAACATAAGTATAGTCCTCCACCCTTGTGAGTCTGTGGCTAAATGTGTTTTCTGAATGAGATGGATGTATGGAGTGAGGAGGATGTTAGAACCCAGAGTGATTGTTGTGGTGAATGAATGGGAAGATTGTGTGCACTGTGTAGGATGTGTGTGCCACATAACTGCTCAGACCTCAGTTGCATAGACTGCATGTGTGTATTCCAATGAGCACACAATTCTGTGAATTAGCAGATCCACCATTTTGTGAGTGACAGCAATCTCACTCTGTGAGAGTGCTGAATCTATGAATCTACAGTTAACCACAAGGTGTGATGGCATACAATATCTGTATTGCACAAGGAACACATCCATTAAGGCGTCAGCCTTAAATTGGAATTTCATTGCCTTTTTAAGTTTGAGTGGCAGAAATTCAGTAGGTTTTGTGAAATTTCAGATCTAAGAAGCCTTAATTGGACATGTGAAACCGTAAGGTTTTTTAGTCTATGGAATTTCATTGCTTTTTAATAATTTATTAACCATCAGGGTTTTGAAGAGCAAACTGGGTCACCTGCAGGGCAGAAGAACACCAAATAGGTACACTAGCATTGGTGGTGGAGTGGACAGCACACAAGAGGTGTTTTGGGGGTGCAGAGGGAGAGACGGCTGTGGGGGCAGGCTGCATGTGTGTATGGCAGTGGCAGCAGCGTGGGTGCAAAGCAGTGAAAGCAACAGGGCCGGGCACAGGAGCATCAGCGGGAAACACAGGGACTCACATGCGCTGGGCATGCACTTGAGAAACTCAAATCAATAAGACACAGATGCCTTGATGTATCAGTGAGATCCATTCATGCATCTGTTAAAAAATTAATATGTAATATAAAAAAAAATACTTGCCCCCACAGAACAACCAGCACTGGGCTTGGGACATATGATGTAGAGGTCCCCTGTGTTAAGCACAACTGCACCAGGATAATCAAAGCCAGTCCTGGTTGCCAAAATACAGGGGACAAATGACTTAGGTGTCCCCTAAAAATAAAAAAATTCTCCCATACAGAACTCCCAAGGGGGGCATGGTTATTAAGGGGCTACACCTCAAAAGCTTTTGGAGGCACCGAGCTGAAATTTGACAAGGGTAGGTAGACCTGTCACTTGCATGCCAAATTTCAGGGTTAAAAGATAAAAAATGAGGATTTGGGAGTAATCTAAAGTTCCAACTGTCAGTTTTTTCTGACACTCTCAATTAGGTCCACTTTTCTGCTGTTTTCTATGGGGAATTTTTGGGACGGCATGTCAGGGTACAGGGCGATTTTAGTCTTGAGGTTTGTTTTATTAGGTAGCAATTGTTACAGGGTAGGTGCTTTTGGGTTTGGGTAAACAAGCAAATTACAGTTTTTAAACTATTACCTAACAAATGCACCCTTATACAGATAGGTAGCTTCAACTTGTTGCACAGCCTCTATTGGTGACTTCAGCAGGTATACTCACTGTGGCCTCACTTGGGTGCACAAAGATGGCCAGCCAGTGCGGGCAGAAGCAGTGGTGGGACTCAGGGGAAGGAAGCAGGTATTAGCTGTGGCCAGTATCTGGGGGGGTAGCGGGTGTTAGCGGTAGACAGATGCAGGCTCGAATCAAGGATATCCATGATGCCTGCATCTGTGTGTGATAAACATAAACACAGATGCATGGACAGATCAGTGAGATCCATTTGTGCTGCTGTGTTTAAAAAAAATGAAAGTGTTGAAATGGAAAAAAAAATGGTGTGCCCTTCCCCCCCTCAAAGAAGAACCAGCATCGGGATTTGCAGACCCAGTTCTTGTGGTGATAAATACAGGTGAAAAATTAAGTACGGGTCTGCAGTATTAAGCGCAACCAGCACTGGGCTATTCAGAACCAGTTCTGGTTGCCATAATACAGGGGCCAAATGATGTTGGGGTTCCCCATAATCAGCTCAACCAGCACTAGGCTCTGAGCTGGTCCTGGTTCTGGAAATACAGGGGGGAAATGTGTAGGGTTCACCTGTATAACCAAGAACCACCACCGGACATTTTCTAGCGGGGGTACTAATGCCACAGCCAGGGGGTACCCTAGCCACAGCATCAACCCTGACCACTAGTCAGCCCAGGACAGGGATCCCTGGGAAGCTGGGGACCCTCCCAATAAAGGGGTCCCCCTCTCCAGGACACCCCAGGCCCAGGGTGATAGCCCGGGACTATCCCCAGCAGCCCTGGGCAGTGGGTGCTGGGATGATTTGTGTAAAAGTGTAGTGCAAATGAAAGAGTTAAAAATATTGTATTTTGCAGTAGAACTACGGGCCCCAGCAAGCCTCCCCCAAATGCTGGTAATTGGAGAACCTCAAGTACCAGCAAGAAGGGCATTAAGGGCCCATTGGTATCTGTAGTACCCCTGTAAAGGAAATATAAACATAAATAAAACAGACACTATGTTTTAATATTTAATTGTTCTGCACTTTCATCTGGGGGTAGCAAACTTTAAGCTCTTTTACATGGCTGCCACTTTCCCCAGGACTTCCACGGTGGCTTCACCTGAGTTATGCCTTCCCAATAAAACATAGGGCCTGATTCAGACCCACTCGCGAGCGGCTGTCCGCTCGCAAGTGGGTCGATGTTATGGACTGAGCATGCGCACGACGGAGGGAGCTCCGTCGTGCGCTTGCGCCAGATGCGACGAGCGAAGGAAAGTCCTTCGCTCGTTGTGTCCGATCAAAGGGGGCGTGCTGTCAATGTTGATTGACAGCATGCCCCCTTTGGGGGGCGTGCCGGGGGCGTGCCTCCCTGACGGGGGCGTTCCCACGGGAACGCCTCCCGTCAAAAGCCGGCCCACTGACATCACTAGTGATGTCAGTGGGAGTGATTTTGGCTCTGATAGAGCCAAAATCACTCCGGAGCTTGCGGTTGAAAACCTCAACCGCAGGCTCCGGCTCGCAATTTCGATGGTCGCGATGGTCACGACCATCGCGGCCATCACAATGCACGCTCGTATAGCCTGTGGGTGGTGACCCACAGCTATATGAGCGTCCAGGAGGACGCTCCATGAAAATGGAGCCCGGCCCTCATTCAGAGCGTGCGCTCTGCTCAGAGCGTACAGCTCTGAATGAGGGCCATAGAGAACAGCAGAAAAGTGGTCCTAACTGAGTGTCAAGAAAAACTGACAGTTGGAACTTTAGATTGTTCCCAAATCCTTATTTTTTATTTTATTGCCCTGAAATTTGGCAGTAATTTTGCAGCACTGAGCGAAATTTCAGCTTGGTATTTCTTATAGCTTTTGAGGTGTAGCCCCTGGTTACCTGGGTGTACGGTGTTTGGCAGGTCTAGGTCTTGCAGCCTGATGAGATTAACAGGCAGGTAATAGTCAGCACCTGGGAGTTTGACTTAAAGTTCTCCTGAGAACTATTTTACACAAAAAAACTCTGAAATATAGGTGTAAGGGCCTTTTTTTATTAGAGAACATTCTATACTACAGGGTTTACTGAGTTCAGCTTCTACTCAAGTATAAGGTTAGCTTTACTGCCTCAAAGCTTTCAGATATTGAGTTTGATTTTAACCAAGGCTCTATCTGTGTGGAACTACAGGTACCAGCATGCCCGTAATGCCCTGCATGCTGGTACAGCTAGAGTAGATGCCATAGCACAATGTACCAGAACCAGAAATACCACATTTATTGGTCAGTGAGTACAGAACATTAATCCATCCATTAGGGTTCAAATACGAACACTACTCATGATGCACAGAGAGCTTTTTCTACAGAGAGAAACTTTACCAATATACACAGCAAGCAGCCAGACACATTAGTATTATTTGTGAAATTTGTATATAGTATATATAGTATATAATACATATTATATAGAGATGTGCACTGACCCCTGTATTTTGTTTTTATTTTTGTATCTGGATTAATCTTTGTGTTTTGGTTTTGTAAAACCACCCTCACGTGTGTGTTTTTTGATCTGTATTTTTTTAAACAATAGATAAAAACAGCTAAAATCATGTAATTTGGGCCTGTTTTGTTCTTACATTATTATTAGCCTCAATAACATTCATTTCCAGTAAATTTTGACCACCTCACAGTTCACAGTATTGTTTAACAATATTGTCCTGGCTGGCTGGCTAACTAAGCAACAGAGCATCGGCACAAACACATGGCAGTTTAAAAGACTATAGCACATCTATGAAACATTGCCACACAGCAGTAACAGACAGGGTGTCAGTTTAATAAACTATACAACCCCATAGAAACCAAAAATGTTTTCATTACTCAAAAACTAGATCAGAGGTCCATGGACAGTGTAGGGAAATGGAGGTGGAGTATGTATGTAGTGGAAGGCAGGTAAATGAAAGGATTGATTAGTTAGTTTATTTAATTGTTTGAATAAATAAGTACATTTATTAAGGGGGAGGGTAGCATGACCAGCAGGTCAGCCTAATATTATTATTATTATTTTCTTTTTAAAAATGTGTAGGAATGTATTAGAGTACCAATAAAAATGTTTGTTTATGCAAAAAAAACTTTCTCTAATGCTCCTCCAAAATACAGCCCATTATGAATAGAAAAGTGGTGCAAGATGGAATTGTCCTTGGGCCCTCCTACCTACCATTATTTTGTATATTAAAAAATACATGCACTTCAGTGACATGGGCTACCACTTTTGTGGCTGAAGTGCTTGGTTTTTTGGAAGGACTACCTCTGATCATTAATGAAGAGGTTGATGATAAGGGCAGCTTATACTGGACTGCTTGGTTTTATTATTTTACAAAATATTATAAGTTTGTTAAATAAGTTGCATGAACTCACTGCAAATGAAGTAACAGGGATGAGGTGCCTACATGGTTAACATCCATACCTCTACTAACGTTGGCCTCAGAAATATATACTGTAGATTCCTTCACAAATGTTGTCAGGATTTGGGTAAAAATAATTACACACCCAAGAGGTGACATCTCTGGTCTTATACTCAGGCATGACAATGGCTTTCTTTTTATCATGAGCAAATATAGAAATATAGAGAGAATTATATAACAAGAGAGAAAGGTATGGGGAGAGAGGTATATGGGGAGAGAGAGATCAAAATAGACAGAGAAGTATATAGCAAGAGAGAAAGAGGTATGGGGAGAGAGGTATGTGGGGAGAGAGAGAGAAAAATAGAGAGAAAAGTATATAGTGAGAGAGAGAGGTATGGGGAGAGAGTTATATGGGGAGAGAGATAAAAATAGAGAAAGAAGTATATAACGAGAGAGAGAGAGGTATGAGGAGAGAGTTATATGGGGAGAGAGACAGAAATAGAGAGAAGTATATAACGAGAGAGATAGGTATGGGGAGAGAGTTATATGGGGAGAGAGAGAGAAAAATAGAGAGAGAAGTATATAGCGAGAGAGAGAGGTATGGGGAGAGATAGAGAGGTATATGGGGAGAGAGAAAGAGAGAGAGAAGTATATAGCAAGAGAGGTATATGGGGAGAGAGGGATATATGGGGAGAAAGAAAAAGATGGGGAAGAGTGAGAGAGGGAGATAGAGAGTAGTATTTGGGGGAGAGAGAGATGGGGAAGAGAGAGCAGTATGTATATAAAGAGAGATGGGGAAGAGAGCAGTATATCTATAGAGACAGTTGGAGGAGAGAGAAAGAGAGATAGAGAGAGGGAGAGAGAGGGAGAGAAAGGGAGAGAGAGAGAGAGAGAGAGAGAGAGAGAGAGAGAGAGAGAGGGAAAAGAGAACAATAAAGACCAGGCAGCCAGTGAAAGCTAATATTACTCAATAACATCAACAAGGGTGCTCACCCCCATTGTGAAAGGGTGCAGCTCTGGATATCCAATCCTACTGCAGCTGTGAGTCAAGCAAAGGGTTCAAGAAATCTTCTGCGCTGTCACTCACTAAGCCCGACGTCCCTGTCACATCCTGTCTGTGGCCGTGCAGCCAACAGGAACAGTCACCGAGCAGAGGGGGTCATTCAGACCCGCTCGCGAGGGAAGTTCGCTCACATGCGGGTCGATGTTTGGCGAATGTGCATGCGCATGACGGAGGGAGCTCCATCATGCGCATGTGCGAGACACGGCGAGTGACAAGAAATATGTCGCTCGGGGTCTCGCACCAAAGGGGGCGTGCTGTCGATGGTGAGTGACAGCACGCCCCCTCTGGTGGGCATGCCGGGGGCGTGGCTGCCCGACGGAGGTGTTCCCATGGGAATGCCTACCGTCTGAGTCCGGCCCCACTGACATCAGTAATGATGTCAGTGGGAGTGATTTTGGCTCTGGTAGAGCCAAAATCACTCCTGGGCTTGCGGAAGCGATACCCTACCCCAGGGTCTCGTCGCAAGCCCGATGGTCGCGATGGTCTTTGACCATCGCGACCATCAACATGGACGCTCGCTATTGCTGTGGGTGGTAACCCACAGCTATACGAGTGTCCATGAGGCCGCTCCAAAAACAGGTAGGAGGGCCCTGATTCAGAGCGAGCGCTCTAGTCAGAGAGTTCAGCTCTGAATCAGGCCCAGAGGCAGGCAGTTCACATCAGTCCATCCTGTGACACTGAAGGTGTACAGCCCCATCTCCCGAAGCTCTGCCCCTCTCCCGAAGCTCTGCCCCCTCAGAGTGCTGGGACTCAGATTAAACGAGACTCCTGGGATTTGTACTTCCTTGTTATGTTATGCTGCCAATGTCTTGCAGACACCGGCAGCGTCGTAGGCCCGACCCCCTGACAATAGAGTCAGTTGGTCACATCGGGGAATACCCCAGCTCCCCGGCAGGCCAGTCCGACCCTGACTGTTAATGTTAGACAGTAACACTGTTTCAAGGCCTAAAGTTTTTTTTAACACAAACAAAATGTATTTTTATTATTTCTTATTTTTAGTTTTAGTTTTTTTACACAGTGCTGCAAATTACTTAATGTAATGTTGGGCATGAGTAAAGGGTTAATGCTGCACTGTGGAAAGTGACAATAAAAACAAGAGTGTGTGGTTGTGCACCAAAGGTTAATGCTACAGTGCTAAGTTACTTATAGTACCAGTGAGACACTGACAAGTTAACAAGAATAGTAAGTAATATACTGTATTATACATGTTCCAGCAATATAAAAATAAAAAACATCATTTTGCTATCTGCCTACATCAAACTAGCTTGGCCAGTATTACCCTAAGGGACATGTGGGTGCCACTGCCCATCAAACATTGGAATGCCTGAAAGCCACATGGACCCCTCACTCCTCGTCCGGTGGTGCTGTGTGAAATAGCGACCGAATCATTGCAGGAGGGACTAATATCGGATCCAAACACGCAAGATCCAATGCCAGGAAGATGATGTTTTGGAATCCGAAAATGGCAGGGCGATCCATTGCCTCGGCCCACACCCACTCAGATCTGAAAAGATCGGGTGGGTTCTGCAATTAGCACTAGTAATAATTTTGTTTTAAACTTGCTGCAAGTTCAAAAGGCCTCCATTTACTAATGAGTTTTATCACCAAAACGAGTGATAAATTTCACTGTGTATGATAAATGGTGTTCCAGCCAATCAGCTCCCAACTGTCATTTTTCTAACAGCTGACAGTTGGAAGCTGATTGGATGGAGCACAATTTATCATACACAGTGAAATGTATCACTCGTTTTGGTGATAAAACGCATTAGTAAATGAGGCCCAAAGTTTGCCCTAGACTATTACATCCGAAAAATTGCTCTTTCTGCAGAGTCAGTTTTTCGGAAGTGAGAATGTTTTCTTCTGCTGCTTCGGTCTTCCTTTAGTCTTTACAGCCTGTCTTCAAACTGCGCATGTGCAGCATGCAGACAGGCTGCAAAGAGTCTCAGAAGACCGGAGGAGCAGGAGAAAAGTGAGAGGGACCGGCCAGAGTGCTGACACCCACCACCAGCATGAAGACTCCTATCATATCATGCAGTGGTGACTGCAGAGTAGCATGAAGGAGGGACGGGGGGAGGTGGCAGCAGGCACCCAGAACACAGCATGGGGGGATCTCAGGATGGTGTACAGTAAGTAACACAGTCAATTTCCAAACCATATATGATTTTCAGAACTTGATGGATAGTCTATTTTCTTCATCCCTATACTAAAGTATGGGCAGTGTGGAAATTGTTGTATCAGGACTGTAACCAGGAGACACAAGTGGCACCAGAGCAGAAGCATCACCGGGTCTGGTGACACCCGGTGCGCATCTCGCAATTCCCTGGTGCAGGAAAGCCGTGCACGTCCAAAAAGGGGGTGTGGCCTAAAAAAAAAGGCTTAGTCTCATGGGAAATCCCTCTGGGGGCGTGCAATAGTATTGCATGCTACACATTGTACAAATAGTACTAAAATATCTGCGTACCTTGTTGCAAGATACATACTGCTCAACCTGTACAACACCTGAAAAAGTACCTTATAGGATGATATGTGTTCAATACCCTGAGGTGTTTAACACAGTAGGCACAAATGCTAAAGGTACAGCTGAGTACATAAAGTGTGGGATTTTTTTTAGAATGCCACGAGGTGCCACACAGTGCTAACGCATCCGTGCACCGTGTACTTTGTGTACTCAGCTGTATCTGTGGCATTTTTGCCTACTATGTTAAACCCTACAGAGTGTTCTGTGGCTACCACCTCTCTGCAACTATACTTATATCTGTATAGAAGTGAAATCCTAAGGTTTCATATATCTCTGTCACCACAAAACATCAAAACAAATGAATGTGTTACTATATGTCATCTTATTTGATACTTCTGATATTGCTGCAGATTGGTTTCAACCCTCTTTTCCATATCTACAGGCAGCTATTAACTGTATTTGGTACATGTATTACTTTTTTAAAATGGAATTTATCGCCTGTATATTGTACAACTTTTATACATCTTTTATTAAAGTTTGGGAACCTTGGATATCACACTTTCATACCCATACCCCGATTCTCCACCGCATATTTCACTTGTGGAGATCTGCTCCACTGCCCCTTTCCCCCAACTCTTTTTTTCTCTGTGGACTGCCACAAACACTCTCTTAGGGGTTTATTTATCAAGCAGTGAAAAGCATGGAGAAATGGACCAGTGGAGAAGTTGCTCATACCAACCAATCAGCTCCTACAGTACCTATTATTTGATAGATGTACTTAAAAAAAATTCTGCTTCAAAGCTGATTGGTTGCTATGGGCAACTTCTCCACTGGTCCACTTCTCCATGCTTTTCACTGCTTGATAAATAGAATAGACCCCATACTCCTTTCTTGCTTACTCATTTCCTCTTAATATTCCTAAACAAAAAAAATGGCCTGATAAGGTTATCACTTGTTGATTACTCTCTTCTGATTTTCAATGCTCATTGTTTTACTCCCATAGATTGATATTATGTATGAGAGGTGAGTCGTTGTAAGCTACCTGTACAGAATGGGATGTAGTCAGGTGGGATCCCATAGCCAAACCCAGAATGATTAATTATTAATTAGCTCTTTCATTTGCCTATTTATCTCAGGTCTGGTTGTCTTTTTTGAAGGGGAGCTCCATTTTTTGAAGGTTCTCCACTTCCTTAGGTACACTATTCCAGCACTGGGCTGACTAGTTTGGGGTTTAGTCTGGTGCTGGTTATTGGAAAATAATGGGTACCCCATGCCATTTTTCCTCCTATTTAAATACCAGCCGAGGCTTGTGGCTTGTTATGGATTTGGGGGGGCTAATGTTTTACATTTTTTTCTAACCATTTAAAAGCATTTTAACACAACCAAGTCTGAACAGATTAAAGTAATCTTTGCTGGAATTCACACTAACTTGCCTGCCACAGGCAGGCCTATTATTTGTGTGGGAGGGCCATTGTTTTTGGATTGGCATCAGTCTGTTTTGCAACACGATGCTTACTTAGTAATCTGCAGTTTGTATTGTATCCTTGCCTAGTAAATGGGAGGATTCGAAAACCGATGAAAAAACCACCAAAAAAAAACCTAACACGACCTTAGTGTAATGTGTAACATATGAGGGTTGAGAGGAAAACTATAGTATTTCTGTACGAGGAAAACTATAGTACTGCATTTCTGTGCTAAATTCCCCTGGATTTGGTACTAAGTGCATGATTCACTACCAATTGCAACTACGGATGCATTAGTGATTACGCACGCAGTTCAACTGTGATAGTATGCTAATTCATTGTGAACGCTATGCCACTGTAGCACTACACAAGGACACCCACCTTTACCTTACACACATCCAAATGTTTAGCAAGACTGCTAAACCATCTGTACAGTTGAGTACAATCGCAACTTCACACACACTAACATAGCGTCCGGCTCTGAATCAGGCCCTCAGTCCGATCATAGTGGCTGACTTACTCAAGTGCTCTGCTATGCAAATGCATGAGCAGACCACAACAATTGGCCAATTATTATTCATCCGTGTGCTAAAATATATTAAGATTCAAATTGAAGCTTGCTAAATTTTTAGGATTTAGGGTTTTTTTACAAAATAGATTGCAAATAAATTAATTTTCGATCAACTCTAAGGACCCTAGATGACTCATATTGTTCCATTTAAGTACTAATAATAAATCACACAAATTTCCTTAGAATTACAACTTGCTCTACTTCCCACTTATAAACTGTGAATACTTATTTTCACGTATCTACCCTGCATTTTATTGCATGATGTAATAATTTGTGGTTTTAGTATTTTTATCTTTTACAGAACAAAAAACAGGTAATAGTGTCATAGTTTTAGAGAACATTCTATGCTACAGGGTTTGTTGAGTTAGGCTGCACGGTTGGCATAGTTTTTAGCACTGAGGTCTTGAGTTTGTTTCCAACCAAGGTTCTAAATGTGTGGATTTTGTTTGTCATCCTTGTGTTTGCATGCGTTCCCTTAGGGTACTCCAGGTACCTTTCTACAATTCAAAATAAACATTGTACGCTCCATTGGGCAGGGACTGATGTGAATGGCTAAATATTCTCTGTAAAGCGCTGTGGGAATATATGTTTGCTTCATAAATAACTGTTAATAAATACTGTCAATATTTGGTGAAAGCACAAACTACAAAAAAATGGTTGGCACGCTGAAAATAAATATTAAGCCCCCTTTTATGGTAGTATTGGACATGCATTGATATGTTTTGTATAGTGATGGTGTGCTTTTACCTAGAATTGTGTATTTGTATTCAGGGGAATCAGAATGATTTTATATGGCTGGGTAAGATATAATTTAATATTGGAGCCCCTCTCTCTCTCTCCCTCCAACTTACCTGTTGCTGTGTGGAGGCAGGTCGGGAGCATGGAGGAGGCCAGTACCACAGAAGAATGGGAGGGCAGAATCACCAGGTAGCAGGAGGCAGGGGCTCTGCATTATGGCAATAGGCTGCACAGCCCCTGCACTGCCTGAAGGATTAGGTGTAATGTGTGGTCTTTTAACTTAAAGACTGCACATTACACCTCCCCCTCCTCTGTGCAGTGCAGTGGCTGTGCAGCCTATTGCTACAATGCACAGCCCCATACCATCCACAGCTGCTGCTCCACTGGCACCTCAGATATGTTTTGGGGGGGGCGAACCACCCCCTTGCCCCCCATGTTCCGATGCCTATGGTTGTATCACTTGCACTTAAAAGTTGGTGTCTGTTAGTTCCAGTACATTCCCTACATTCTTACCAGGAGGCACTTGGTAATACACACACTCAGGTTTGGACAAATGGAGCTGATTCAGACCCGCTCACTAAGATGCGTTTGCTCGTAGCTGGCCAATATTTGCAATCTGAAAATGTGTATGTATCGCAATGCACGTTCGCAAAACACTGCAAAAGATCGGGAAGCGTTTGCTTGTCCAGCATAGACAGCCCAGCTGAATGAGTGACAGGAGAGGCCATTTGTGGGTGGTTACAGGGGCACGCCACTAGAGACGGGGAGTGGAGGTGCAAACGCAGGTGTGCCAGAGCGTCGTAATGCCATTTCAGAGGCGTGCATAATTAACAGGCAACGTCATTGTACAGGTCCTCTGGTTGTATTTCACACTGCAGTGATCGCAGTGCTTGTGGCAGTGTATAGTCAACCTCAAGTGCTGTGATCACATCCGATGGTGTTCAATGTACCAATGGTTTCATGCACTTCCAGGAGATGACGTGCAGAAGTGAATGACTGGTGGGCGTCTGTATACAATAAGTGATCGCACGCCAAGACATAGTGGGCGTGCTAATGCCTTGCAGTGTGATCATTTGCCTTGCTGGGCATGTGCAGGATTTACATACCCCCTCCACCACTATCCTCATAATACTATATTTTGTCCCTCTTCCAACCCCACTTATATTAGTTCCCCCCCTGGGGGTTACCCTCCCACCCATGTGGGCATATAAACCCCCTCCCCCCCAGGCAGAGCGTGTGCAAGTGGGGACTAATGATCAGTTCCCCCTCAGAAATAGCACGAACTGACACCACAGTAAGTAACGAGATGTTCAGGCCCAGAATGCTATCAAGGGAGGATATATATACCCTGGGTCTGGCAGCAATTGGTGGATACGGACAAGTGGTCTGGTAGTAGCACTCTGAGTGGTGGAGGGCACAACATGCAGAGGGAATGATCATCTCTGCAGTACTGAAAGTCACAACCACACCTGCGATTCCAATCAAGGCTTAGCAGTTTTCTCAGACAGGATAGGACCCAGGTGACTAATCACTGTGGAAAGGAATGCATTCCCAGCATGAACAGAGCAGATCTCCCAGGCAATTACACACAGGACCTCATTCTGAGTCGGTCATAAGCGGCCGCTCGGTCATACCCAGCAATGTTCGCAAAACAGCGCAAGCGTAAGTTTTGCAATGCGCGTGCGCAAAAAAGCTGTTGCGAACGGAAATTTTTCTCTCCTTCAATTTGGCCAGGTCATTAGTTTGAGTGACAGGATGAGGCGTTTGTGGTTGGTAACAGGGGTAGGTGCTTGTGAACGGGGGAGTGGAGATCCGAACGCAGGTGTGCCTGACTATGCAAATGGCGTTTTATGGGAGTGCATATTTAACTAGTAAGTAGTGTCATGGCACATGTGACATGGGAGGTTTTGACACTGACTTGATCGTAATGCTTAAGAGAGGGTATGGTCAACCTTAAGCTCTTCGACCAGCTCCGATGGTTCCCGATGGTCCCGATTAATCCTTATATGCCCAGAGATGATGTGTATTGCGAACGAGAAGGGGGCGTGTTTTTAGTCTTATGGCTGCATCCTCCCCATCGCTCGTCCAGCTAACAATCCCATCTTAACGACTTAACTTGCGAGCGCTTCATTTGCATATCTGGCCACTTTTTCCTTACGTCCGAGCGGCCGCAACGACCGACTCTGAATGAGGTCCACAGATCCATGAGACAGCTGGTGGGGGTAAGTCTACAGGCAAAAAAGGTGAAAACTAGACAGGGTTGCGATAGTACCCCCCTTTTTATGGGTGGACTCCGGACACCAAAAAAAACTTTCTTCAGACATCTTCCCAGTTCTCAATTTTGTTGGGATATCTGGAGTGGAAAGTCTACAAAGGAGATAGTTCAAGACCTTCGCCAATTCTTCTTTTTGCTGCTAGAACGTTTAGTGCCAACCAATGGACATGGAATTTTAGGTAACTCCTGTAGAGATATGTTACTGGGAAGGACAGGATCGGAATTTTGGGAGGCACAGTAGTAAAAAGGGGACAAGAAGGTGTGTGCACAAGTCATGTTCAGGGTTACAGATTCAATAGTGCTGCTTCCTTGGGACGCCTGGAATTCAGCACGCTGGCCCTTGAAAACTTGACCTTGTTTGGACTTCAGGGGAGTGGAGGATGAATTTTTGGTAGAACAAACAGTTTGCTTGGACAATATTTTGGAACTTCGTTAGAATTTTGATTTACAGGGTCAGGACCAAATTCTTTGACAACAGCTTCCCTGAAAGTCTTTATATTTAGAAGCATAGGATCTTTTGAATCGTAAAGAGAGGCAACCCAATCCCAAGCTTTACCTTGAAAATATGGGATAGTAAACTCTACAATATTAGTAGGCTTGACTCCACATGGCAAAGAAGAATTCATCATAGCGAAGAATTGTTTCAATAAAGCATAGTATTGAGATAAGTCCCCATCAAAATAAATACATGCTGGAGTATCCAATAAATCCTGTGTGTTCGAGGGTTGTGGAGCACATTCAGGTGCAGGGCTGGAGGAAAATTGAGGATGGTCCAATTGATGGGGAGTCGAAATAACTGAAGCCGACAGATGTTCAGAATTTGGACCAATTGATGGAACTGGAAGGAGTCCTGGGGAGCTAGAGACAGTAGCATCAACAATCAAAGCTGAGAACATACTACAGAGATTATCGTCCTCTGGAATGATATTTTCAGGAGATGCTGAACAGGAACCATGATCAGGATTAGTAGTACATGACACTTCTCCCTGGGAACTGGAAACTGAAACCCACTCCTGGGGTTCAAAACTTGAGACTCCCTCCTGGGGTATGAGACTTGAGACCCCTTCCTAAGGTGCAAGACTTGAGACCCCCTCTTGGGGTGCGAGACTGGAGACCCCCTCCTGGGGTGCAAGACTTGAGACCCCCTCCTGGGGTGTGAGACTTGAGATACCCTCCTGGGGTGCAAGACTTGAGACCCCCTCCTGGGGTGTGAGACTTGAGACCCCCTGCTGGGGTGTGACACTTGAGGACCCTCCTGGGGCTGAGGCTCTGGAGACCCCTCCTGGGGTTGCCAACTGGAGTCCCCTGCTGGGACAAGCAGAATCCAGATTGGGACCGGAATGGGCAGAATTCGGACTGGGACTGGAATGAGCAGAATCCGGGCTGGGTCTGGAATGGGCAGAATCCGGGCTGGGACCGGAACGGGCAGAATCCGGGCTGGGACCGGAACGGGCAGTGATACGTTGACACTTGGAATTACTGTTGGAGTTGCAAAGGGAACAGTCTTTAATGAAGTGGTCAGAACCCCCACAATAGAGACAGAGCTGTAAATATTTGTGCCGCTGGTGTTCAGCCACAGAGAGCTTGAGGCATGGGTAACTTTGATGTCTTACTTTACTTGGTATGGAGGAATCTTCGGTTCTTAGGCATTCCAAGGCATAGATTTTAGTTGAGACAGGGGTAGCTCTAAGAAACTAGGGAATGATCTGAAAAATTTTGATGAGTAAAGTCTGTAGCTGCTCCAGCAGTTGATGGAAGGTCAGTTAGAGGTTCAGGTGTGATTTGAATGTCATTTCGTTGACTAGTCAGAGTTTGCAAAAGCTGTAACACTTGATGCAGTACCGCCTCCTGTGAATCCAAGCGAGCGACCAGGTTACGGAAAGCATTTGGTCCCTTATTAGGTGCTTGATCTGCTACCATCATTGGGCCTGAACATTCTGTCATGATTGGTGTCTGTGAGTTACCTGTCTCATGTGATGAGCTGGATTCAATGGAGACCAGCATGACTGGAACCACAGATGACATGAATAGCTCTATTGCAAGACTTATGTGGCAGTGAGAACTGTCTTTGATGATAAATGACAGGAAGTTGGAACCCTAGGAAACATGGAGGAACCAGACTGGGACCGGCAGGAAAAACTTGCTGAGTTGAACTGGTGAATTTGGAACTTAACTCCAGACTGGAGTAATGTAGATTTGAACTGGTGAACTTGGAACTTGACACTGGACTGGAATAATGTGGATTGAACAGATGAACTTGGCACTTGACTCTGGACTGGAATAATGTGGACAATGGCTGTAGGGAAATCAGGTAATGCTGAGACAAGGGCTAAACAGGGTAATCCGGAAATACTGTGACAAAGACTGGAACTCAGGTGCAGGCTGAATTGGGTAATAGAACACAACAGGTTCAGGAAGAAATAGGTAGGTTTGGGTATTTAGGCTCAGGGATGGATGGATGGGTAGGTAGAAGGAGCAGGAGTTGATCCACAGCAGGAAGCAAGGCAGAGTAACACAGTGCAGGTTTCAGGGAGCCAGGGACCAACCAGGAGTAGGGCAAGCAGCAGAGCACAAGACTATGGTCAGGAGCACAGGAACTCACTTAGCTGATGCTGAAACACAACGAGTTACACTGGCCTGGGAACTGGCAGGATTTCTGGATGCTCCAGGTATTGCTGTAAGCAGGACTTCTGGATTTGCCAGTTATTGCTGTAAACAGGATTTCTAGATTGCCAGGTATTGCTGAAAGCAGGACTTCTGGATTGCCAGGTATTGCTGAAAGCAGGATTTCCGGATTGCCAGGTATTGCTGAGAGCAGGATTTCTGGATTGCCAGGTATTGCTGTAAACAGGATTAATGGATTGCCAGGTATTGCTGAAAGCAGGATATCTGGATTGCCAGGTATTGCTGAGAGCAGGATATCTGGATTGCCAGTTATTGCTGTAAACAGGATTACCGGATTGCCAGGTATTGCTGAAAGCAGGATTTATGGATTGCCAGGTATTGCTGAGAGCAGGATTTGTGGATGAACTGGTCTAGGAACCAGTAGGAGCCTGGGATGCCCTTGTACTCAGAAGTAGCACAAACTAACACCACGGGAAGTAATGAGATGTTCAGGCCCAGGCAGAGCGTGTGCAAGTGGGGACTAATGATCAGTTCCCCCTCAGAAATAGCACGAACTGACACCACAGTAAGTAACGAGAGGTTCATGCCCAGAATGCTATCAGGGGAGGATATATATACCCTGGGTTTGGCAGCAATTGGTGGATATGGACAGGTGGTCTGGTAGTAGCACTGTGAGTGGTGGAGGGCACAACATGCAGAGAGAATGATCATCTCTGCCGTACTGAAAGTCAGAACCACACCTGTGATTCCAATCAAGGCTTAGCAGTGTTCACAGACAGGAAAGGACCCAGGTGACTAATCACTGTGGAAAGGAATGCATTCCCAGCATGAACAGAGCAGATCTCCCAGGCAATTACACACACAGATCCATGAGACAGCTGGCAGGGGTAAGTCTACAGGCAAAAAAGGTGAAAACTAGACAGGGTCGTGGCACCGTAGGATTTTAGGTAAGTATTCCTTTACTGGTGTGTTCTCTTTTTTATCTTCCCATAGGATTTCAGGTAAGTATTCCTTTACCGGTTTGTTCACTTTGTAAAAGTATCCTTGTCAATTGTTTTCAGCCTCTACTTCCTCCAAATCACTGTGATCTAAGGCCCTGATTCAGAGCCGGACGCTCTGACCAGAGCGCTCGCTCTGAATCAGGGCCCATCTCCATTAATATGGAGCGTCCTCCTGGACGCTCGTATAGCTGTGGGTCACCACCCACAGCATATACAAGCGTGCAGGATGATGGTCGCGATGGCCAGGAGTGATTTTGGATCTATCACAGCCAAAATCACTCCCACTGACATCACTAGTGATGTCAGTGGGGCCGGCTTCAGACGGTAGGCGTTCCCTTGGGAACGCCTCTGTCTGGCAGGCACGCCCCCGGCACGCCCACCAAAGGGGGCGTGCTGTCTGTCAACATCGACAGCACGCCCCCTTTGATGAGACACTCAGAGCGAAGGAAAGTCCTTCGCTCATCGCGTCTCGCGCATGTGCACGACGGAGCTCCCTCCGTCGTGCGCATGCGCAGTGCGGACCATCGACCCACTTGTGAGCGGACAGCCGCTCGCGAGTGGGTCTGAATGAGGGCCTAAATTATTAGTATTTAAGTCTAATATCTCCTCCTGTGATAGCCTGTCGGGGGAAACACATGCATCTTGACTATCAAAACTATCAAAACTGTCCAATCTAATCTCTCTTCCGATAGACAGCAAATGTTGCCTGTGATAAGTAAGTACATTACCTGACCCATTCTCAGGCTTAATTTTATAGACAATTAAATTTGGGAACTTCTCCACTATCAAAAAAGGATCTTCCCTCCACCTATTAGCGATCTTGAATTTCTGGGGCATTCCTAGTTGCAGGAGGAGCACTCTGTCTCCTGGGGCCAGTTCTTGATTTCGTACCTTCCGGTCATAATAGGTTTTATTCTTTTTCCCTAGTTTTGTAGCTGTTTTATTTGCTAGTTCATAAGCTATCCTTAGCTCTTCCCTTAGATTCTCAATATACATAAGGCCAAATGTAATAGGGTGAGAGTTTAGAAAATGTCCACTGATTTAACCATTAGAGGATGTCTTTATACACACGAGATCTTTTGATGTATTTATATGTATGTTTGTTTTTTCACTGTCTATTAGAGGATGTCTTTATACACACGAGATCTTTTGATGTATTTATATGTATGTTTGTTTTTTCACTGTCTATTTGTATGTGTTTCCATAGCAACGAGATGATGCTGCGGTGCAAGGTTACCATGACTCCACTTCCGGTTTTTGGCAGACGGACTACAATCACGTGTCCCGGATGTGACGAGGATCCGGAAGTGTTGGAGAACTGGGCCCGGCGGCGGCGCTGATCGTGCGGGATTCGCTATGGTGAGTGTTCACTCACTCACTCTAGTATTTATACATGTATTGCATATTCCATTTGCTTTTACATTGTCCTGAAGACGGAGTAAAATCCGAAAGATTGACCACTGGACCTGTGTGTGGTGTTGTATTATTGCCAAGTCCGCCAGAGTGCCACTCATTGTGCTGCCTTTCTATACCTTATTGGAGTGGAGCACCTGCGGCCATTGCTGTTGTGATTGGGGAGTGCCGGCTTTCCAGGATTTGTGCATTTTGTGTGGGACTTAGCCAGATAAGTCCTACACTTCAGCTTGTGCACCCCCTCGACATTTATATTACTCACCTGCCATTTGTGAGTGCCTCCAGGATACTGCATATATCTAAAGACTGTACCACTGCTACTTACCCTTGTTGTAGGGACAGAAGGTGTAGCCGTTGCTTTTTAAATCCACTTTTATTTCTTTTTTCAAGCATCTCTAATTAAGTTGGAGACATGACGGAACCTAATACATCGTCAGTGGATAGTGAGAGCTTGTGGACGTATTCATCTCCCGTTGGGTGAAAGACTGAGATTCTCCGATAGCGAAATTGAATAACGTTTATTTAAAGAAAGATTACATGATGAGGCGGGTACTGACACTTTGGATGAGCTCTTTAATAATCTCACTAAAATGCGTAAAAAAGAAGTAGACTTTTTATTGCATGGTGTTACCCTCTCCGAATACTATAGAGAAAAAAAGATCCCACGTGGATTTAGGATAAAAAATGTTCCAACAATTGGACGGTATAACAACGATTTTTGTCGGAGATGGGTAGCGATTTTAAATAATTGCTCATTTGATTTAATGACTCTTGTCATAGAAGAATCAGCACGAGAACTGACTAATATGAAGTCTAAGATCATCCAATTTGAAGCCCTACACAAAGAAAGTTTTCTTAAAGATACATCGTGTAATTGGCTGGAGAAATTAGAGCAATCGATAGCTACATATAAAAAAGAGCTAGTTGCTTTTAAAAAGAATAAATTTGAGATAGTAAATAGAGATTACCTGGCTTACTGGATCTACCGGCGAGAGGAGTAAATTTCCAAAGTATCGAAAACCATGGAGAAGTAACAACTTAGATATTGAAACATCAAGTGATTCATACTCCTCCGCGGGGGAATCGAGAGCAAAAGCGGGACCCTCAGGCAAAATTAGTAACAAGCCCCCTTTAGGGGTAAAGACCCGTGCCAGACGCGGAAGAAATGGCGACCAATCAGAAGAGGGTAACAGTGCCTCCGTGGTAAAATCAAGAGGACGTGCCAAGAAAGTTTAATCTTTAATATTTCCAAACGATCTTTATCTCCAGTAGAAATCTCTTTGCTTAATAAAGGCTTGTCTTATGTTCCAACGAACAGATTTAATGAATTTCAGTGGAAAATCGATTTAGCACATTTAAATCGTCAATTGAAGCTATGGGAATTTTATTCCAACAAAGAAACAGTGCATCAATCAGTTGAATTGAAATATAGGGCCTGATTCAGACCCACTCGCGAGCGGCTGTCCGCTCGCAAGTGGGTCGATGGTCTGCACTGCGCATGCGCACGACGGAGGGAGCTCCGTCGTGCGCATGCACGAGACACGACGAGCGAAGGACTTTCCTTCGCTCGTTGTGTCTGATCAAAGGGGGCGTGCTGTCGATGTTGATTGACAGCACGCCCCCTTTGGTAGGCGTGCCGGGGGCGTGCCTCCCTGACGGGGGCATTCCCAAGGGAACAAATACCGTCAGAAGCCGGCCCCACTGACATCACTAGTGATGTCAGTGGGAGTGATTTGGCTCTGATAGAGCCAAAATCACTCCGGGCCTTGCGGTTGAGAAACTCAACCGCAGGCTTCGGCTCGCAGTGGCGATGGTCGCGATGGTCAAGACCATCGCGACCATCATCCTGCATGCTTGTATATGCTGTGGGTGGCGACCCACAGCTATACGAGCGTCCAGGAGGACGCTCCATAATTATGGAGGTGGGCCCTGATTCAGAGCGAGCGCTCTGGTCAGAGCGTCCAGCTCTGAATCAGGGCCATAGTTCTTTTAAGAAGAAGTCGACTTTGGACCCAATATCCAACAATTTATCATTAGCTAGCTTTATTAGAGCACTGGATTCACAAGTATGCACCAATGAGAAACAGAATTCATCCAATTGTGTGAAGTACTCCAACTTGACTAAAGATGAATGGGTTGCACTTAAAACTTTGAGAACAGAGGATGAAATTATGATTCTTCCTGCAGACAAAGGAGGGGATATAGTGGTCTGGGATTTGGAGGACTACAAAAAAGAGGTATATTCACAATTGTCCAATCCTACGATATATGAACAACTGCCACGTGATCCCTCCTTATTGTATAAACAGGAATTAGATTCCATTATTGATTTAGCTGTGGAGAATAAAATCATCACTACTGAGGTAGCTGGGTATCTGAAGACGGATTTTCCATTGGTACCTAACCTATATTGTCTTCCTAAAATCAACAAAAACCCAACCCAGCCCCCTGGACGACCGATCATATCGGCACGGAATTCGTTGTACAGTCCGATATCGTGTTTTTTGAACTTCTTTTTACAGCCATGTGTCCAGAACGAACCTACATATTTACGTGATACTACCTCCCTCTTGTTAAAGCTGGCCAATTTGAATACATTACCCCCCAATATTTGGATGTGCTCACTGGATATTACAAGCTTATATACCAGTATCCCGCACAATGAGGGCTTGCTAGCTACTAAGGATTTGATTAACACCTCTGAGGTATATGAGGGACCAGACATCAACTTCTTCATAGAGTTGTTATCATTGACACTAACTAGGAATTTCTTTCTATTCATTGGTACATTTTACCTACAGCGTACAGGGTGTGCGATGGGTTCGAACATCGCACCCTCGTACGCCAATTCCTACATGTTTTCTGTTGAACGACAGCTATTTATGAATTCCTCTATGGGCCATAAGATCTACTTTTACTCACGCTATACTGATGACGTGTTGTTATTTTGGACTGGTACAAAAGAAGAATTTGAGTCTCATCTTCAAAATATCAATGCCAATGAAGAGTGTCCAATCAAGTTTACCTATCAAATGAGTCAATCTAATGTCCACTTTCTTGATGTGGATATCTTTTTGGACAATGACGGGATCAGCACTAAAATATTTCAGAAAGAAACAGATCGCAATACTTTGCTGTTAGCTCAAACCCACCATCCACCATCACTCATCAGAGGTCTGCCATTCTCACAACTGTTGAGAATCAAAAGAATTACTGCCAATCCGAATGATTTGGACGTTGCTATGGACAATATGGTAACCAAGTTTCAAGAAAGAGGATACTCTAATTCCTTACTCAATGAGGCTAAGATGAAAGTGTCTAGTATTTCACGTAATGATACTTTATAAAAATCTAGCTCCTCTAAGAGGGATAAGAAAATGGAGGATAGAATTTTTTGGACACATAAGTTCAATACAGCTGATAACATCATCATGGATACGACTAAACAATTATGGCCTATCATTCAACACGATAAGGATTTGAAACAACTAAAGCATATGAACATTATGTCTTGCTATACCCGAGGAAGAAACATTAGAGACTGGTTAGTACGCACTGACATCTCAAAACGGAGATCCTCCAATACTCGGACGAAGCCCGGTGGGTGCTATAAGTGCTTAGGCTGCACCACTTGCAGTTTTATGATCCAATCTAGGCACTTTTCTCACCCGCATTCGGGCTGTAAATATACTATACACTATCCACTTACGTGTACCAGTACCTTTATAGTGTATATCATTAAGTGCCCATGCGGCTTATGCTACATTGGGAAGACCATTAGATCTTTCAAAGAACGGATGGGACAGCACCATTCCGCCATTCGTTGAATAATAAAGATATAGACCAACCTGTCGCAAAACATTTTGCAGCTGCCAAACACAGTATTGCATCTTTAAGATATATCATTATAGATCAAGTTCAAGAAAACTGCAGAGGTGGTGACCGGGGGAAAAAACTATTGCAACTTGAAACACAATGGATTTGGCAATTGGATACGGTCAGACCAAGGGGTTTGAATGAACAATTGTCGTTTAATATGTTTTTTTGATATAATCCTCAGATTGCTACATTTCATACAGAGACTCTCTTCTTATTGGTGTATATAGGTCTCTGTGAGCTCTACTTTCAGATCATCTGTATGAGCCTGCGCATCCACTGATTTGTTTTCACCCTTTTTGGGATTTAATTAGTTGTCTCTATAGTCGCCTTTGGCGCTGTACTTTATCTTATGCTGGCTTTATTAATAATGTCCGCTGATTTAACCATTAGAGGATGTCTTTATACACACAAGATCTTTTGATGTATTTATATATGTATGTTTGTTTTTTCACTGTCTATTAGAGGATGTCTTTATACACACGAGATCTTTTGATGTATTTATATGTATTTTTGTTTTTTCAAAGTCTATTTGTATGTGTTTCCATAGCAACGAGATGATGCTGCGGTGCAGGGTTACCATGACTCCACTTCCGGTTTTCAGCAGACGGACTACAATCAAGTGTCCCGGATGTGACGAGGATCCGGAAGTGTTGGAGAACTGGGCCCGGCGGCGGCGCTGATCGTGCGAGATTCGCTATGGTGAGTGTTCACTCTAGTATTTAATTTATACATGTATTGCATATTCCATTTGCTTTTACATTGTCCTGAAGACGGAGTAAAATCCAAAACGTTGACCACTGGACCTGTGTGTGGTGTTGTAATATTGCCAAGTCCGCCAGAGTGCCACTCATTGTGCTGCCTTTCTATATATATATATATATATATATATATATATATATATATATATAAATATATATAATTTCCAACATTCAATATACAACCAAATGATGTTAATACATGAGTACATTGAGGTGCCAGAGAGCTACTCCCAATATAATTTTGGCCTATATATATATATATATATATATATATATATATATATATATATATACTAATATTTGTCCACTCCTCTTTAGCCATATGTTAATGTGGCTATAATGTTAATGTTTTCCAAAGTTTATCTGAGCATAGGTATGCCCACTGCTGTCTTCTCATATCCGTCCATCGATGTACATCAGCATAAAAATTAGGAAAATCAGCGTAGACCAGGCAGCCATGCAGCTTCTGAGTGAAGTCTGACCTGTCTCAAGCACTGCACCTCTCCTGACATGCAGAGAGCTCTCATGCTGCAAAGAAGCTCACAATGGCGCATTTGAACAGTCATACATGCCTGCGTTTCCTTAACCCCCCACCATTACCTCCACCAAATGCTGCTATCTTTGTTAGTGAATCATCTGTGAGAGCGTAATCAGAAACTAATCGCTGCACATGTGCACTGCGCTTTTACGCATGTGCAGTGGCTAAAAACTGTTCTGTTGTTGTAAATATCGGCACTGCGTAAATCTTGGAATCAGGCACTAAGGGCCTGATTCAGAGCCACTCACATAAAGCGAGAGCTCACTCTGAATCAGGGCGGCCGCTTTGTTTTAAAAAACCCAGCCTCCTGGCCACTCACTAAGCTGTGGGTGACCACCCACAGCTTTAGCGAGCTGCCAGGTGATGGTCATGATGGTCGTGACCATCGCGACCATCGGGCTTGCGACGAGACCCTTGTGGTAGGGTCTCATCTGCCGAAAGCCCCAGTGAGCTTCTGGTTCTAATAGAGCCAGAAAGTCAGTACTAACATCACTCGTGATGTCAGTAGGGCCGCCCACAAATGGCAGGCATTCCTTCAGTAATGCCTCCGTTTGTCCAACCACCCCGCTCACACTCCGGGGCTTGCCCACGCGCGTTGCGCACTCCGCGCTTGTGCAATGCCCCACCATTGACCCACTTGCGAGTGCATAGCACTTGCTAGTGGGTCCGATTCAGGCCCTAGATCTTTTGCAAACAAATTAACAACTGATCTGTGACCACAATATATCAGATAACTTCTTTAGATTGATATAGTTAATAGTATGTGTCCATCTGTTGTTATATTGTGTATTGGCTGTGTCCACCATATTAATATATGATTAATAAACTTTTTAATACCAGACAGTGCCTATTCTCCTTATATATTCTCCAGTCAAGTATTAAAATAGAGATGAGCGGGCCCGCTTCTCAGGGAACCAAGCCCACTCGAACTTCAGGGATCAGAGGGGATCCGAGACCCAGCTCGGATCTCCCCAGCCTCCCCAGATCCCTAATCAAGGCAAAACCTGGAGATCCCGCTGTCAGATCTCGGAGATTTGCCTCGAGCGGACATTTTCAAAGTCCTAATTGTCTATGGGCTTGCCGCTGATTGGCTGAGACAGCTGTCTGCCACATCTCTCAGCCAATAAGCGCTTGCCAATAGACTTCAATGGACACAGGAAGAGGAAGAAACATGCCGCCAATCCCCTTGTACTGACACTGCCGGAACCCCCGCATTGCCGACACCACTAGCACCCTGCACTGAGGACACTGCCAGCACCCTGCACTGCTTCCCCCATACTGAAGACACCATCAGCACCCCCACACTGCCGACACTGCTGGCACCCCCACACTGAGGACACTGCCACCACAACTCACCGCCAACAGCCATGCACTGAGGACACTGCCGGCACTCCCGCACTTCTGATACTTCTAGCACCCCCGCACTGAGGACACCACCGGCACCCCACACTGTCGACACTGCTGGCACCCACGATTTGCCAACACCGCTGGCACCCTGCTCTGAAGACACTGCTGACCCTCATACTGAGGACACCGTCAGCACCCCCACACTGCTGGAACCCCTACACTGAGGACACCTCTGGCACCCCTGCTCTGCCGACACCAATGGCACCTTGCACTGAGGACACTGACCCCCATGTACTGAGGACACTGTAAGCACCCCACACTGCCGACACTGCCAGCACCTCTGCACTGAGGATAATGCCGGTACCCTGCACCGAGGACACTGCTGCCCCTTGTACTGAGGACATCATGAGCACCCTCACAATGCCGTCACTGCCAGCACCCCCGCACTGAGGACACCACTGGCACCCCCACACTGCCGACACTGTCAGGATCCCCACACTGAGGACATCACTGGCACCCCTGCACTGCCGACACCACCAGTACTCCCGCACTGATGACACCACTGACACTCTTGCACTGAGGACATCGCTGGCATCCACGCTCTGCTGACACTGCCAGCACCCTGCACTGAAAATACTGCCAGCACCCCTGCACTATTGCACCCCATACTGAGGATACCATCAGTCCTCCCCTGCACTGCCAACACTGCTGGCACTCCCACACTAAAGACATCACTGACACCCCCACACTGACAGCACAAGTACCTGTGCACTGTGGATGCTGCTGGCATTCTTGTGCTGAGGACACTGCCGGCATCCCTGCACTGCCAACACTGCTGTCACAGTAAGTGCACTATTGGTTTATCCAACCCACACTGTGGCCCTGATTCAGAGCCGGACGCTCTGACAGAGCGCTCGCTCTGAATCAGGGCGTCTTTTTTTTTTTATGGAGTGGCCCCCTGGCCGCTTGCATTGCTGTGGGTTGCCAACCACAGCTAATGCGAGTGGCCAGGATGATGGTCGCGATGGTCAAGACCATCACGACCCTCGGGCTTGCGACGAGACCCTTGTGGTAGGGTCTCGTGGCCGCAAGCCCCAGAGAGCTTTCGGCTCAAACAGAGCCAAAAGCTCTCCCACTGACATCACTCATGGGAACGCCTCCATCTGGGCAGCCACTCCCCCTGGCCCGCCCACCAAAGGGTGCGTGCTGCCACTCAAGATTGACAGCACGCCCCCTTTAGTGCAAGACCCGGAGCGATGGATTGCCCATCGCTATCCGGGTCTCGCGCACGCGCACGACAGAGCCGGCTCCATCGTGCGCATGTGCTCTGGCCCACCATCGACCCAATTGCAAGCGCTCAGCGCTTGCGACCGGGTCTGAATCAGGCTCAGTATTCAACCTGCACTGTATCCAACCCGCACTGTACACCACACTATGGGCCTTATTCAGCAAGGATCACAAGTGCAAAAATGCATGCACTCGGTCATTTGTTGCGTTCTTCGCATGCGTATGCATCACAATGCACGTGCGCAAAACAGCCACTGCGATCCTGACTGCGATCTGATTGCAATGACTATGCAGACTCATTGCAGAGTGATTGACGGGAAGTACCATTTGGGGATGGTGACTGGGGGTTGGTTGGAGAAACGCAGGCGTGCCAGTGCGTTTCAATGTCGTTACAGGGGCGTGCATAATTAAGCCCATGAGATGGCAGCCTGAGCTCTAGAAACCACCAGGAAGTTTAGCAGTTTGTGAGTGAGGTCTGACCTGCCTTAATTGTGTGTGAGGCTTTGATGGTACTCGATGGTATCTATGTTGCAAGGTATTACAGATGTGAGTAAAGGGAAGTGTGCATCTTTATGTTGTGCTGCGGTTGTATTGCGACCACAGTCATTTGCATAATTTTGTAGCTGAACTGCGTACGCGCTTGCTGCCACAATTGCATCAGCAATCCTTGCTGAATCAGGGCCTATATCCGACCTGCACTGTATCCAACTCAAAATGTATCCCACATTGTATCCAACCCACACTGTGTCCGACCTGCACTGTATTTGCAAATATAATAATAAAAAAACAAAGAAATCACATGTACATAAGTATTCACAGCCTTTGCCATGAAGCTCAAAATTGAGCTCAGGTGCATCCTGTTTCCACTGATCATCCTTGAGATGTTCCTACAGCTTAATTGGAGTCCACCTGTGGTAAATTCAGTTGATTGGACATGATTTTGAAAGGCATACACCTGTCTATATGAGGTTCCATACTTGACAGTGCATGTCAGAGCACAAACCAAGCAGGAAGTCCAATGGATTGTCTCGAGGCACAAATCTGGGGAAGGGTAGAGAAAAATATCTGCTGCTTTGAAGGTCCCAATGAGCACAGTGGCCTCCATCATCCATAAATAGAAGAAGTTCGGAACCACCAGGACTCTTCCTAGAGTTGGCCGGCCGTCTAAACTGAGTGATCGGGGAAGAAGGGCCCTAGTCAGGGAGGTGACCAAGAACCCGATGGTCACTCTGTCAGAGCTACAGCATTCCTCTGTGGAGAGAGAACCTTCCAGAAGGACAATCATCTCTGCAGCAATCCACCAATCAGGCCTGTATGGTAGAGTGGCCAGACAGAAGCCACTCCTTAGTAAAAAAGCACATTGCAGCCCACCTGGAGTTTGCCATAATGTACCTGAAGGACTCTTAGACCATGAGAAACAAAATTATTTTCTGATGAGACAAAGATTGAATTCTTTGGTGTGAATGCCAGGTGTTATGTTTGGAGGAAACCAGGCACCGCTCATCACCAGGCCAATACCATCCCTACAGTGAAGCATGGTGGTGGCAGCATCATGCTGTGAGGATATTTTTCAGCGGCAGTAACTGGGAGACTAGTCAGGATAGAGGGAAAGATGTATGCAGCAATGTACATAGATATCCTGGATGAAAACCTGCTCCAGAGCGCTCTTGACCTCAGACTGGAGCAACGGTTCATCTTTTAGCAGGACAACGACCCTAAGCACACAGCCAAGATATCAAAGGAGTGGCTTTAGGACAACTCTGTGAAAGTCCTTGAGTAGCCCAGCCAGAGCCCAGACTTGAATCCGATTGAACATCTCTGGAGAGACCTGAAAATGGCTGTGCACCGACGCTTACCATCTGACCTGATGGAGCTTGAGAGGTGCTGCAAAGAGGAATGGGCTAAACTGCCCAAAGATAGGTTTGCCAAGCTTGTGGCATCATATTCAAAAAGACTTGAGGCTGTAATTGCTGCCAAAGGTGCATCAACAAAGTATTGAGGAAAGGCTGTGAATACCTACGTACATGTGATTTCTTAATTTTTTTTATAATTGAATTCACAAAAATCTCAAAAAAACTTTTTACACGTTCTCATTATAGGGTATTGTGTATAGAAGCTTGAGGACAAAAATGAATTAATTCCATTTTGGAATAAGGCTGTAACATAGAAAAATGTGGAAAAAGTGAAGCGCTGTGTATACTATCCGGATGTACTGTATATCAGACCCACACTATATCCCACACTATCTGACCTGCACTGTATCCAACCCATACTGTATACCGCACTGTATCCAGCCTGCACTGTATCCAACCCACACTGTATTCTGCACTATATCAGACCTGCACTATATCCCGCACTTTATCCAACCCGCACTGTATCCTGCACTATATCAGACCTGTACTGTATCCAACCTGTACTGTATCCAACCCGCACTGTATCTGACATGCACTGTATCTGACCTGCAGGTATGGAATGCTGTTTTTATGGTTGGGAAGATTTTGGGGAACTGCTCAACAAAAATGCTGATTGAACAGGGCTTTACATGGGCACAGAGTGCCAGTCATCAGTGGCCCAGCACCACCAGAAGGGAAATACAAATTGGACACTGAGAATACCCACGTGCTGGGGGCATGTGCACTTGTGTAGGGGGCATTCATATCTGCTGTTGCTATTTACACATGGTTAGGGGTCTTTTGTTTGCTGCTTGTTAACTGCTACTCCTAGTTTTGAGCAAGGATAGGCCACACATGATTGTTAGTACATTTCTGTGTTGTATTGTTTTCTATTGAATGTATTTGCAAGTTAGTTTGATTAGTTATTGCTATTACATTACTAATTTGTTAAACATTTGTAAACAGAAATAACTGCCGTGTGTTTGTGCCTCTTCTCTGTTGGTTGCTTAGTTTATCCAGCCAGCCTTTGGCCTATGTTGGTAAACAATATTGTGAGCTGTGAAGTGGTCAAAATTGACTGGAAATTACTGGAAATTAATGTTATTAAGGTTAATAATACTGTAGGAACAAAAAAAGACCTAAATTATGTGATTTAAATTTTTTTGAAAATCCAGATCCAAAACCAAAACACGGAAAGGCGGTTTTGCAAAACAAAATCCAGATCCAAACCCTCGAAGGAGATACAGATCCAAAACCAAAACACGGGGTTCAGCGCACATCCCTACTTAAAAGGAGGGATAAGCGGGTTTGGATTTTCTAAATCTGACTGCGGCTTGGGTTTTCCCGCCAGACTCTGTTCCTTGGAACGAGGCAAAACTTCATCATCCTGGTGTCGGATTCTCGCGAGACCCGGACTTTGCACATTTCGTGCCTCCCACCCCACCATCTTCACTACAGTCCTGGAGAGGGTAGTGAGAGGACGTGTCTCTCTAGTGTCTGTGTTAAAGTGGCATGGCGTGGCGACCTACTCTGCTGTATTAGTCTTGGGGTACCTGCTCTGCTGTATCAGTCCAGTCCAGTGGTGCTGTGCTGCTGTATCAGTCTGGGGGTACCTGCTCTGCTGTATCAGTCCAGTCCAGTGGTGCTGTGTTGCTGTATCAGTCTGGGGGTACCTGCTCTGCTGTATCAGTCCAGTCCAGTGGTGCTGTGCTGCTGTATCAGTCTGGGGGTATCTGTTCTGCTGTATCAGTCCAGTCCAGTGGTGCTGTGCTGCTGTATCAGTCTGGGGGTACCTGCTCTGCTGTATCAGTCCAGTCCAGTGGTGCTGTGCTGCTGTATCAGTCTGGGGGTGACCTGCTCTGCTGTATCAGTGCAGTCCAGTGGTGCTGTGCTGCTGTATCAGTCTGGGGGTGACCTGCTCTGCTGTATCAGTGCAGTCCAGTGGTGCTGTGCTGCTGTATCAGTCTGGGGGTGACTTGCTCTGCTGTATCAGTCCAGTCCAGTGGTGCTGTGTTGCTGTATCAGTCTGGGGGCGACCTGCTCTGCTGTATCAGTCCAGTCCAGTGGTGCTGTGCTGCTGTATCAGTCTAGGGCTGACCAGCTCTGCTGTACGAGTCCAGTCCAGTCCAGTGGTGCTGTCATGTGCTGTATATTCAGTCCAAATAATTTTTACAGGGGCTGCCCTGTGTGGTGAAGGGCTATGGTGCCCTGTGCTGTGTATTCACTCCAGTCTCCAAATAAAAAGGGGTGATTTAATTCATCCAACTAATTTTTACAGGGGTTATTTAATTCAGCCAAATAATTTTTACAGGGGCTGCCCTGTGTGGTGTAGGGGTATGCTGCCCTGTGCCCTGTTTATATTCACTCCAAATATAAATGGGTGATATAATTCATCCAAATAATTTTTTCAGGGGTTATTTAATTCATCCAAATCATTTTTACAGGGGATGCCCTGTGTGGTGTCCTGTGTGTTCACTCCAGTCTCCAAATAAAAAGGGGTGATTTAATTCATCCAAATATTTTTTACAGGAGTTATTTAATTCATCCAAATAATTTTTACAGGGGCTGCCCTGTGTGGTGTAGGGATACACTGCCCTGTGCTCTGTGTATATTCACTCCAAATAAAAAGGGGTGATTTAATTAATCCAAATATTTTTTTTACAGGGGCTGTGTGGTGTGCTGTGTATTCACTCCAGTCTCCAAATAAAAAGGGGTGATTTAATTCATGCAAATAATTTTTACAGGGGTTATTTAATTCATCCAAATAATATTTATAGGGGCTGCCCTGTGTGGTGTAGGTGTACACTGCCCTGTGCCCTGTGCGTATTCACTCCAAATAAAAAGGGTTAATTTAATGCATCTAAATAATTTTTACAGGGGTTATTCACTCCATAAAAATGATGCACTCCATAAAAATAATGGAGGACAAAAATTTGGAAGATAAAATAGGGAAAGATCAAGAACCACTTCCTCCTAGTGCTGAAGCTGCTGCCACTAGTCATGACATAGATGATGAAATACCATCAACATCGTCTGCCAAGGCCGATGCCCAATGTCATAGTAGAGGGCACGTACAATCCAAAGAGCCAAAATTCAGTAAAATGACCCAAAAAAATAAATTAAAATCATCTGAGAACAAATGTAAACTTGCCAATATGCCATTTATGACACCGAGTGGCAAGGAACGGCTAAGGCCCTGGCCTATGTTCATGACTAGTGGTTCAGCTTCACATGATGATGGAAGCCCTCCTCCTCCTGCTAGAAAAATGAAAAGAGTCAAGCTGGCAAAAGCACAGCAAAGAACTGTGCGTTCTAAGACAATATCACAAATCCCCAAGGAGAGTCTGGCAGTTGTGATGCCTGACCTTCCCAACACTGGATGGGAAAAGATGGCTCCTTCCACCATTTGCATGCCCTCTGCAAGTGCTGGAAGGAACGCCCACAGTCCAGTTGCTGATATTCAAATTGAAGATGTCACTGTTGAAGTACAACAGGATCAGGATATTGGTTTAGCTGGCGCTGAGGAGGAAGTTGACGAGGAGGATTCTGATGGTGATGTGGTTTGTTTAAATCAGGCATCGGGGGAGACAGTTGTTGTCTGTGGGATGTAAAAGTCCATTGTCATGCCTAGACAGAAGACCAAAAAAACCACCTCTTCGGTCTGGAATTATTTCTATCCAAATCCGGGCAACAACTGTCTTGACATATGTAGCTTATATAAAGGTGTAATAAGTAGGGGTAAGGACGTTAACCACCTAGGAACATCGTCTCTTATACGTCACCTGCAGCACATTCATAAAAATTCACTGTCAAGTTCAGAAACTGTGGCTAAGACAGTAAGCAGTCCAGGGACACCTAAATTCCTTTGTCCTGTTGTATCCAAGCACCTGCAAACCACACCAGCAAATCCCTCCTTGTCAATTTCCTCCTCAATCAGGATTGCAAGTAGTCCTGCAGGCCATGTCACTGGTATGACTGACTCCTTTCCTGTCCCGGATTTCTCTGGAGGATCCTGCATTGCTACGGCTACTGCTGCCACTGCTGCTGTTGCTGCTGGGAGTCATTTATCATCCCAGAGAGGAAGTTGGAACACCACTACTTCTTTTACTAAGCAATTGTCCGTCCGACAGTCCTTTGCGAGGAAGACAAAGTATGAAAGCAGTCATCCTGTTGCAAAGTGGATAACTGAGGCCTTGACAGCTACTGTATGTTGGTGTTAGACATGTGTCCGGTATCCACCATTAGTGCAGTGGGATTTGGACAATTGATGGAGGTAGTGTGTCCCCGGTACCAAATCCTGTCTAGACTCCACTACACTAGGCAGGTGATTCCGAGAATGTACAGAGATGTCAGAAAAAGTGTCCTCAGTGTCCTAAAAAATGTTGTTGTACCCAATGTCCACTTAACACGGTCATGTGGAACAGGGCAGACTAAGGACTATATGAGTGTGACAGCCCACTGGGTAGATGTATCACCTTACGCAGCAACAACAGTAGCGTCACCAGTAGCAGCATCTCAGAAACGCCAGCTCGTTCCAAGGCAGGCTACACTGTTTATTACCGGGTTCAGTAGGAGACACACCACCGACAATCTCTTAGAGAGAGGGAAATCATCACCCAATGGCTTACCCCACTTAGACTCTCCTGGGGATTTGTGATACCTGACAATGCCACCAATATTGTGCGGGCATTACATCTGGGCAAATTTCAGCACACCCATGTTTTGGTCACACAATTAATTTGGTGGTGCAGAATTTTTGAAAAACGACAGGGCAGTGCAGGGAGACTCTTTCGGTGACCCGAAAAAATTTGGGCCACTTTTGCAATTCAGCAACTGCGTGCTGAAGACTGGAGCACCAACAAACACTCTTGAACCTGCCCTGCCATCACCTGAAGCAAGAGATTTTAACGCGGTAGAACTCAACCCTCTATATGCTTCAGAGGATGGAGGAGCAGCAAAAGGCCATTCAAGCCTATACATCCACCTATGACATAGGCAAAGGAGGGGCTATGCAAATGACTCAAGTGCAGCTGAGAATGATTTCCATGTTGTGCAAGGTTCTCCAGCCCTTTGAACATGTGAATGTGAAGTCAGTTCAGACACTGCCAGCTTGAGTCAGGTCATTCCCCTCATCAGGCTTTTGCAGAAGCAGCTGGAGAAAGTGAAGGAGGAGCTAAGATGGAGCGATTCCGCTCAGTATGTGGGACTTGTGGCTGAAGCCATTCATTCGCTTTGCCAGGATTCGAGGGTGGTCAATCTGTTGAAATCAGACCACTACATTTTGGCCACTGTGCTCAATCCTAGGTTTAAAGCCTACGTGGTGTCTGTCTTTCCGGCAGACACAAGCCTGTAAAGGTGCAAAGACCTGCTGGTGAAAACACTGTCAGCTGAAGCAGAACATGACACGGCAACAGCTCCTTCTTAATTTTCTCCCACAACTGTGGCTGCCAGGAAAGAACTTAGATATCCTAACCAACCCGCTGGCAGTGATGCAGGGCAGACAGGACCAAGTTTGGACATCTGGTCTGGACTGAAGGACCTGCCAACAATTTCTGACATGTCTACTGTAACTGCATATGATGCTGTCACCATTCAAAGAATGGTGGAAGATTACATCGGTGACAGCATCCAAGTACGTATATCAGACAGTCCGTACCTATACTGGCAGGAAAAAAGAGGCAATTTGGAGGCCCCTGTACAAACTGCCTCTATTTTACCTAAGTTGCCCCCCTCCAGTGTGTACTCCGAAAGAGTTTTTAATTTACCTGGGAACCTTGTCAACAAAACGCATAGGAGGCTGCTTCCACAAAATGTGGAGATGATGTTCATCAAAATGAATTACCAATACTTCCGGGGAGACAAGCCTCCAGAAAGTACAGAGGAACCTGTTTTTGGGGGATTCCAGCGGGGACGAATTAATACTCTGTGAGGGTGAGGGATCAGTGGATGAGGACGACATCTTGCCTCTGTAGAGCCAGTTTGTGCAGTGACAGAATAATTGCCAGCTTGTTTTGTGAGGGCCCAAACAAACCAATCATTTCAGCCACAGTCATGTGGCAGACCCTGGCGCTGAAATGATTGGTTTGTTAAAGTGTGCATATCCTGTTTATATAACATAAGGGTGGGTGGGAGGGCCCAAGAACAATTCCATCTTGCACCTCTTTTTTTCTTTGTAATATGTCCACTTGTGTCGCTTAGCATAGTCGTCTAGCTACAGTACCTCGGTGCAACCTTTTGGCCTAAAAACAATATTGTGAGGTGTTTAGAATAGACTGGAAATGAGTGGAAATGAATGTTATTGAGGTTAATAATAGCGTAGGAACAAAAAAAACTAATTCTGTGATTTTAACTGTTTTTATGCTTTTTTCCCCAAAAATACAGAGGGTGGTTTTGGCAAAAGCAATCCAGATCCAAAACACTAAGAAAGATCCAAAACCAAAACACAAGAAGTGGCCGGTGCACACCCCTGCTTAAACGGTTATTAGAATGGAACCACAGCAGATATCTGTAACATATGCTTTAGTCCCTTAGGTATTGATAACATATCCAGTCCACATATGTTTCTATGGGAATTGGGAAAATGTCAAATGGATCAAGTTCTGAAGAGATTATTTTTTGGAGTTTGGCCTCCATTAGCTAACGCCAGTGGCGTCACTAGGGGGGTGCGGGGGGTGCGGCCCGCATCGGGTGTCACCCTTCAAGGGGGTGACACCTAGAAGAGCAGTATGTCACACCTGCGGGCCGCACACCCATGGCACCACCGCTGACCATGAACTGCTGGAGCCAGAGACACTGTAAAGGAGCCGGAGACGCTGGTCCGTCCTGCCGCTGGTCCTCTGCCCCCCGCCGCTACCGCCGCTGCCGGGTGTCAGCTGCACATTCTGTCACTGCGGCCGGCGTCCAGGGCCACACACAGGCACAGAGAATCTCTGTGCCTGTGTGTGGTTCTGGACGCCGGCCGTGATGACGTCATCGCGCACGCCGGCTCCGCTTGTAGTTCTGGGGGAGCCGCCCGGCGCCCAGCCTGATGGAGAAGGAGGAGGAGGGACTACGGGCCTGTGAGCGCGCTGCCAAGAGGGACTCAAGCCAAGTGCGCACCCCACCTGGACAGGCCAACAGGTTGTGAAGAGAGAGGTAAGTACTGACTGACTGCACAGGGGAGGGGGCACAGCATAAGGGGGATTACTGGGGCCACTGCATAAGAGGCGCTACTGGGGGCACAGCGTAAGGGAAATTGCTGGGGGCACTGCATAAGAGAGACAATACTGGGGGCACTGTATAAGGGCACAGCTTAAGGGAAATTGCTGGGGGCACTGCATAAGAGAGACAATACTGGGGGCTCTGTATAAGGGCACTACTGGGGGCACTGCATAAGAGTCGCTACTGGGGGCACTGTGAGTGTATAAGGCGTACTACTGGGGGCACTGTATAAGGGGCGCTACTGGGGGCACAACTTAAGGGGCATTGCTGAGGCACTGCATAAGAGGCGCTATAAGGGGCACTGTATAAGACACTACTGGGGGTACTGTATAAGGGGCACTACTGGGTGCACAACATAAGGGGGCACTCATAAGGTGCATTACTGGGTGCACTGAATGAGGGGCACTACTGGGGCCCTGCAAAAGGTGCGCTACTGGTGGTAAAGTATAAGGACGCGATGATGTTACAGACTGTGCGCGGCTGCGCCGGGTGAGTGGTCCCGGTCCAGCCTTCGGCATACACGTGGTGAATTGTAGTTTTCTATTTAAGGTGAGAGTTGTTTTGTGTTTATTAGCCTGATGACAGTGCCTGATTAAACAAGCACTGAAACATTGCAAATTTAATGCCAGAGTTGTGTTATCTGTAAGAGCATGGAATGCTGCACCCTCCGCTGCTGTGTGTGTGTATATATATATATATATATATATATCTATCATACAAAAAATGTAAGATACAGACCAGCACACCGCCATAAGTTGCAAAAAATATATACTGTATTTAAATGTCCATAATAAGGTGCATTAGCATATTTAGCAGCAAGTGTATACAGAACGTATTTGTAAATAGGCATGTTACTTATCGAGTATAACAAAGCAGCCATGTCAACCGTCTTGGTCGATATTTGTCGGCATGATATGATGGTGACTGGTAGCCAGATAATAGTCACTTTTGGGCAGGCTATCGCCCCTCCCCCAGCAAATGGCTGCTTTGACTGATATGGCTGCTTTGTTATACTCGATAAGTAACATGCCTATTTACAAATACGTTCTGTATACATTTGCTGCTAAATATGCTAATGTACTTTATTATGGACAGTTAAATATATATTTATTACAACTTATGGTGGTGTGCTGGTCTGTATCTTAAATGTTTTGTATGATATCTATGTCTATTGAATCCTTATGTGACTTCAGCACCCAATGAAAATTTGAACCAGGCTTGTGTGCGTTTTTTTTTTCTGATATATAGGTTTTTATTTTTTTTTGGAGGAGGGGGGAGGGGGTGTCACCATGAGTTCTAGCACCGGGTGACACCAACCCTAGTGACGCCTCGGGCTAACGCCGTCATTGTAGCCTATGTGATACATTTCTGTGATTCTCCTTTATGGAAAGAGGTAGAAAGGATCCTTTTCCATTAAAAAATACTGAGCTCAATGTTACCTAGACCCCTATATCTCTTTTTGTACAGTATGCATGATTTTATTGTCAATATATGTACTTGTCCTGGAAACTCTAATAAATGTTTCTTGCTATAACATTATATTTAATTGAGGATACTGATATCTTCATCTTTCCTTGAATAGCAAAATGACAAATTTCCCATGATTGTTCTTACAACAAAAAACACTGGCATCTCAGAAGAAAATTCTCACGCTAAACAATAGTATCTGCTGTGATTCTTCTTACTAATGTAGCCTTTACATTGCATGTTTCATAAAATATTACAACTTTTTATTACCGTGTCAGTGAGTTGTGGTTGCTCACCCTGTCAAAGGTACAATATAAGAACAGACACTGGAGAAAATCCAGAGTAAAGAAATATAATGACAATAATATATAAGACCCTATATGGGTGAAATGCTGATCAGTTTTGAGCCTTTAATACAGTGACGTAAAACATTTGACTTTTGTTCACTAAGCATACTTGTCTACTGTCCCGGAATGGCTGGGAGGCTCCCAAAAATTGAATGGCGCTCCTGGTCACCAGGAAGAGTAGGCAAGTCTCCCAGTGCTGGTCACTGCCAGGCTGCACCCCCCCCCCCCCCCGTTGCTGCCCACACCCCCATTTCCATTAATTTCCTGAGCAAAACAGAACAGTCACCGGGGGGACGATGATGTGATCTGGTGGCTCAATCATGTCAATGTAGCCCCATGCTTTACAGTGCCTGTAATATTGGCTCTATACAGCAGAGGGTGTGATCATGATGATACGAATGAGCTGCATAGCCCCCGCACCCGCCATCTATTTCCATGGTACGCTCCCCTGCTGTGAGGAGGACTTAATGGACCCTTTGGAATTAATGGACCTACAGATGTGTTCACATACACCTTTCCTAAAATCTAGCCATATGGCCAAATGTGCCATGCCTTTATGCCTGCGAATTAGCCACACCTTGTGATTTTTCTTAAAATATACTACTTTAATTGGATACTTAATACAAATACTTTTGCAGGAAAAAAATTGGGATCTATCTAATTACTACTCAACGTTTTAGCCATACTGGCATCTCGTGCCATATGAAGCAAAAAAGGAAAGGTGTATGAGGACATATCTGTATTCATATTAATTGTAGTACACATTTGCAGTATTAACCCCATTGAAATCAATGAATGCATTAAACTTAATTTGAAAATCTGTTGATATGGAATTTTCTATTATCAGCAAAGGTACAGGGAGGGAAATCTACAGTGTCTAGATAGACAGTAAATAGGTCGATGCCAGATGGTCGACATGGTCAAAAGGTCAATGTGGTCAAAGGGTTGACACACAAATGATCAACAAAGAAAAGGTCGGCACATGATTTTTTCATGATTATAAAGATTAGGGTTAGGATGAGGGTTAGGCAGCTGTTAGGGTTACACTGCAGAAGGGGATAGTTAGGTTTAGGTAATAGGGAGAGGATTCAGGTTAGGCACCAGGGAAAGGGTGAGGGTTAGGCTATAGGGGGAGGGTTAGGGTGAGGATTAGGGTTAAAATAACAAAAAAATTAATTCTGTGTCTACAATTTGTATGTCAACTTCTTGACCATGTTGACCAATTGACCCTGTCAACCTTAGTCCGTGTAGACCATTTAATAGTCTACCTTTTGACTATTTCAACCTATTGCCTGTCAGCCATTTGGTGTCGACCTACTGACTGTCTATCAAATGTCAGTTTTTGGATAAAAATATGTCGACATGGAAGAGGTGAATTTTGGGGGCTTATGTCCAGGCATGACAATGTACTTCTTATTACTGGCAAAAACTGCTGCCAGTGGTGACTGACGTAGTTTGACAGAAACAACATCATCTTCGTGAATTCTATCATCTTGTTCTTGTCCAACACATTCATCATCAACATCCTCAGTTGTGTCATATACACAAATATTCCCCTTATCCACAGTAGCATCCTCAATTTCTATTTTATCATTATTACTTTTACTACAAATCATCCTCACATTTGCAGACGGTTCAGGTATGGTGGAAGGAGGCTTCTCTACTTTTACATGGTCAGAAATGTAAGACTCACACATAGCAGTTGCGGACACTCTTAGGGGTAAATTTACTAAGAATCGTGTCTGGCCTCATTTAAACAAATTTTGCATCGCATGTACATGAGTGAGTTTGTTTCAAACAAACTCACAAATTTACTAAGAATTCAATTTTACAGTTTTGAATCATGTCTGTCAATGGAGTATGAAACCATGTTTGCAAGTGTGTGTGTCCAGTTGTTTTTGGACAGAAAACAATAAACCTGCCTATTAGTAGACCACTATGATCTGTACAGGCTTCTGAGTGTAATAATGTAATGAAAGGGTTAAAAAAAAAATTGCATCCCCTCCCAGATCATAACCAGTCCTGGAACTCTGAGCCCAGTCTGGTAGAGTAAAATCATGGGAAAAACTGACATGGGGTTTCCTGTATTATCCTTTAACCAGCACAGGGCTGAACCAGCCAGGGGGCATACACTGAAAAGTTGTCCCCGGGAAACAGGCGCAGACGCTACTTTCCCAGAGACCCGCACATGCGCAGTATATTTTGGCATGAAGCAAGAATCTACCACGCTCAGGAGCTCATTCAGATCCACTCGCTAAGATGCATACTCTCGCTGCTGCCGATGGTATGCAGTGTGTATGCATTGTGACCATGCATCGCAGTGCACATGTGCATACCTTAGCGAAAGTTCACAATGCATTCGCTCACTGTACATAGACAGCCCAGCAGAGTGAGTGACAGGGGAAGGTGTTTGTAGGTGGTAACAGGGGCTGGCCATTAAAAATGGGGGAGTGGTGGTGCAAATGCAGGTTATGCCTGAGCATCTCATCGGCATTTCAGTGTTGTGCATAATTAAAAGACAGCATCATAGTACATGTCACCTGGCTTGTTTTTACACTGAAGTGCTCACAGTGCTTGCAGCAGGGTATGGTCAACCTCAAGCGTTGCGATCGTATCCGATGTTACCTGATGTACCGATGGTTGCATACACTTCCTGAACATGACGTGCACAAGTGGGCATCTTAAAACAGGGTGGTGGGTGTCTGCATACACTCTATGTGTAAGATGTACTGGGCATGCTAATGCATTGGTGTGTGTGATAGCACTGCCTATGCAATTTGCATACACATCGTGCGAGCGATCACATCTAGAGAGCGGCTCTGAATCAGGCCCTCAGTGCACCAATAGAGAGGAAGGGGCCCAAACAGAGGCTGCACACGGCCCCCTCCTCTCTTAAAACACCCCTTAATGGTAATAGTGGAATTATAGGGTTAATATTGTTTTTCATAGTGGGACTACAGGTACCAGCAAGCCTGCCCTGCAGCAACATGGTCGTGATGGTGATGCCAGGCTGTGACCTTGGTCGCAGTGCTGGGATAGCAGATGCAGCAGGAGGTGTCAGACACCTCCTCCGGCATTTGCATTTTAGCAAGGATGAAATTGCAAAGCTGCTTATGTGTGGCTTTGCAATTCCATCCTCTGCTGAATCACCTCCTTAAACTGCATGCGATTTGAGGGTTTGAAATCAGTGCACATCACTAGTGATTTGAGGACCTGATTCAAACCCGGTCGCTAAGTTGCGCTCACTCGCTTTGAGCGATTATCGCCCATCTGCTCATGCGTATAATTCGCAGTGTGCGTGCGCAAGCCAGTCTTTGCGATCTGATTTTGGTTGCTTGTAAGACACTATCAGGTCGCTACTTTGAGTGACAGATAGTGCCGTTTGTGGATGGTAACAGGGGAAGGTGCTTGTGAACGGGGGAGTGGATGTGCGAACGCACGCTTGTCAGGCTGCTAAACACTGTTTAAAGGGCATGCATAATTAGCAATGTAGCGTCATTGTACATGTCACCTGCATGTATTTCAGGCCGCACTGATTGCAGTGCTTGCGGCGGGGATAGGCAACCTCAAGGGATGCGAGCAGCTCCGATGGCTCTCGATGTTACTGATTAATCACACACTTCCTGAAGATGGCGTGTGTTGCGAGTGACAAGGGGGTGTCTTTATACACTAGCAAGCACTTATTGCCGTAGCTCGCTAAGACATAGAGGGCATCCTTACGTGACGCAGTGCGAGCGCTTCATTTAAATATCTGGCCCCTTTTTGCCAGCGTGCAACCGCATCTTGCGAGCGGGTCTGAATGAGCTCCTGAGTCCTAATCCTCCAAACCACTGGCAGAGAAATTTCAAATGTTTGGAGGCACCAACAATCTTTGTTGATATGTGTGCTTTCAATACTACAAAGTACAAACCACTACAAAAAACTACTAGTACAAAAAAAACGCCTTTTCACACATTTACCCCCAAGACAGACACTTTGGTACAGTATGTCAAGCAGAAAAAAATAATATTTAAAGTGATTGAAATACAGCTACTTAAAGTAAACAATTTTCAGTGCCATATGGCATAAGTTGCATACTAATAAGTTAAACTACAGCTGCACAGACAGTGTAATGGTTAGCATTACTACCTCACAGCACTGAGGGCATGGGTTTGATTCCCACTACTGCCCTAACTGTGTGGAGTTTCTATGTTGCTTCTGTGCTATGCGTGTGTTTCCTCCCACACTTCAAAAATATAGTGGTAGGTTTATTGGCTCCCAACAAAAATCAACCCTAGTGTCTGTGCAGGTGGTAAGGGATATACATTGTAAGCTCCACTGGGGCAGGGACTGATGTGAATGGCCAGATATTCTCTGTAAAGCGCTGCGGCATATGTGTGCGTTATATAAATAACTGGTAATAAATAAAACGACACCTACTGCAATATATTTGAGTCAACAAAGCCATTTTCCCTGTACTGCGCATGCGCAAAACGATGGGAAAATGCCCGTGGCGGCCATTTTCCAGGCACTTTTACAGCTGAACCTTTGTCATAAGGCCTTACATTTGACAAAATGTATATGTGCCTTTATCATGAGGTCTTGTAATTGGCATATATTACATTTGGGGTGAGCGTTTGGGCGTAGGGACCCTGAGGCTACTCTGGCTGGGCCTCATCAGGGCATCACCACTTAATACACATAGTTACTTTTCACATCACCTTTTATGTTTGTTTTTTATTCATGTAATTTTTTCACATATATTTTAACCCCTTTTTCAACACTTATTAACTGCTCGCACACATCTATACTTTACACTTCACGGTCACCCTTTTTCCATTTTTCGTGTGATGCCCTAGGGCGCAGGTTCTCAAACTCTGTCCTCAGGACCCCAAACAGTGCATGTTTTCCAGGTCCCCTCACAGAATCACAACTGAAATCATTTGCTCCACCTGTGGATCTTTTAAAATGTGTCAGTGAGTAATGAATACACCTGGGCACCTGCCCGGTGACCTGGAAAACGTGACCTGTGTGGGGTCCTGAGGACCGAGTTTGAGAACCACTGCCCTAGGGGGTCCTGGGCAGGACATTTTTTGGGGGTGCCCTGCACCCCGGACGTGAACCCCTTAGTGGTAGGGACTGCTAGTGACAGAGAAGCCATGACGTGGCCTAGCAGTTTCCCATGTATTTTATTTGCAAATGCATGCAACTATTATCTCTGAATTTATATTACCATATAGTCTTCATATATTGTTGCAGGTACAATTCAGTGTGCTGAGGAACAATAAGGGGTTAAACTCCACCACCCCCCTTCGACTTGATCTTTAATATCTTACAGTAGTGGTAAGAGATTATAGAACCTGATAATTAATAAACAAGTAATGGAAAAACACAATATATATACTTCAGAACAGTTTTTTGGCTAATTTTGCCATTCTAGAGCCATTAGTTTCATTAAAAGTGACTAGGACAAGTTATCACATCAGTACAAATATTTTTTTAAGATGCACAAAATTTAGACACAATAATAAATTAAAATACCCATAGTATTGGCTAATATGACTAGAAACTGGAAACATTAAACAAATATCTAGAATATCATATAGAATTTGTGTTGTTCTCAATACTATGTTTTTTATTACTGTACTCTGGGCCTGATTCAGCAGTGAACGCTAGTGCACTACTGAATGCAGATTCCCAATAGTGGGGAATCTGTGCAGTCGCCTGACCCATTATGCACATGTGCAGAAAAGGTCTGTGATTCCGCATACAGGCAGCATCCTTGATTGACAGTCTGCTGCTGTTTGTGGGCAGGGAGGGGATGGTGATGGCCTCTTTTTCCTAAAAAACAGAGGTGTGTCACCAAAGTTGGGGGGAGGGAAGAGGCCAGGATCTCTGTCAGCTGATGGAGATTTCCTGGCCTCTTTCTCTCATCTGCAGCGGCCGGTTTGCGTGACATTCAATTGGGCGCGAGATTTAGCGAGGTAAAAAGCCTTGCACCCTTAGTGCCCAATTTTGGAATACCACAGGTATGTGCACTCCTGATACCCGCGGTATCCAATTTAAATAAAGTGGTCACAGGGTTTTCAGCTCTGAAAACCCCACACCGCGTTAAAAAAAAAAATTTCTGCACTTACCTGCCCAGGGGTATCCGGTGGTCTCCGCGGCTCCCGGTGGCTTCCCCTCTATCGTCTCATTGGAGAGGGGGCTGCTGGGACTCCCAGGGGCTGCTGGGAGGCTCCAGGGGCTGGTGGGAGGGGAAAGGGCTGCTGGGAGATGTAGGTCTCCCAGCACCCATTATGGAAGGCCACACAGACACTGGGGGGCCACACAAACCAGGGGTCTCACACACACACACTCATACACACACACTCACTCATGCACACTTACAAACAGTAATAAGCACTCACACACACTGACATACTCACCCTGCTGCAGAAGACCAGGCTTCCGACACTGGATGAACAAGACACCACTTCGAAAGGTATGTAATTAACTTCCAATTGCTTAATTAATCCTCGGGGGGGTACCGCCGGGGTGCCAGAGCAAGTCCTGGTAATTTTTCCTAAAATTACCGATTTTAGGAAAAATCACACTTGCATGAAAAAATACTTCCAGGCACTCAAAACAAGAAAAAAAACTCACCTATTTGAATAGCAAAAAAACAGCACCTGCAGAAAAAACCTCTGATGCTGCATTGTACAATGCACAATGCAACTCAGATAAGTAACGCATGTAGGAGGCGTGATGCCTCCTGCTGCATTACTATAATTGCAAGAACGGAATTGCAAAGCTGCATGCATGCAGCTTTGCAATTCCGTCCTGAGCTGAATCAGTCCCTCTGTCTGCTTTCATGTTTAAAGTGTTCTGGTTATTAATTATTTAATATTAATTTAATGTTGTTGGGGAATAACAACTTTCCCATGTAAAAATATGCATTTTTATGGTTTATCAGGTAGGATATATTGAGATATCCACTTCCCACTACAGCCTTGCATAGAATTATACTGTGAAAAAGAGTTCTGCAATTATAATCTATTATGTGATTTATGCAGGAAGATCCCTGCATGATTACTGTAACAAAAGGTAACAATACTGATCTGGCATAATAGTAAAACAACCCAGGGAAACTGTAGGTTTGTAGACTTTTCCTCTATTTTTTCCTGTGTTTGCAATGTTACAGACATTTCTTGTGGGAAAGAAAACTTCACAAGGTCATCAAAAAAGAGAATTGTACCTCTCCGAGAATACAGTATAATACAGGAATTGTGGTGCACCATAAAATTGACATTTCTATAGTAAAGTTTTGTAGTTTTCACTTATGCTGTTTTAGTAATAATATTTTCACATTTACAGACTGGAATTTAAAATCTTCATAAGGTACAGTATATGGTACAGTACTATTTTAAAGGAATGTAGTCTGGAACCCGACGGTCTAAATGCCGACCACCGGCTTCCAGACTGCTTTATCACAACTAGGAACGAATGACAGGCATCTAAATGTAGACGCCTGTAATTTGCCCGACGCCGGGAGACCGGCGCCCGGCATCCCGTTCGAGCAGATGCCGGGCGCCGCATCGGACAGCCGCGGGGGGGGTGAGGGTTAGGTTTAGGGCTCTCGGGAGGGCTTAGGGTTAGGCACCCCCCCGGGAGGATAGGGTTAGGCTAGGGGGAGGGAGGGTTAGGGTTAGGCACCCCCAGGGGGAGGTTAGGGTTAGGCACCCCCCCGGGGGACTTAGGTTGCGGGATATCCAATCACTATTCTCGGGGTGTGTTGGACTAGCTAAAAAAAAATCGGGTGCCTCCCAAACCTTCCAGGAGAGTAGACAAATATGGTTTAGAGCAGTGATTTTCAACCTTTTTTAACTCGCGGCACAACGAACAAGATTTTAAAATTGCTACAGCACACCATCAGTCCCTCGCGGGAAAAAAACACACACACATTGGCCCCATGGGAAAAACACTCACAAATTGCCCCCCCCCACAGGAAAAAGAACAGATATTGACCGTCACAGGAAAAAGAACAGATATTGCCCCCCACAGAAAACAAACACACACATTGCCCCCAACATAAAAAAATAAAACACAATGGCCACCACAGAACAAAAACAAACACATGGGGCCCCACAGAACAAAAACAAACACATTGGGCCTCACAGAAAAAAATACAAAACACAATGGTCTACGCAGAAAGAAAACAAACACACATATTGGCCCCCACAGAAAAAGAACAATCACATTGGCTGGCCCCCACAGAAAAAAAATAAAACACCAAAAAAAATCACTTTGGCTCTCTGAGCCCAAAACTGTCCGTCCCAGCAGTACAAGTAAAGTCAGCTCTGACTGCACTGACCTCGTGGCACACTTGACAACTGCTCGCGGCACACTAGTGTGCCATGGCACAGTGGTTGAAAAACGCTGGTTTATAGTATAGAATACAACTAGTCAGTAAGATGCAAACAAAATTGATTAGGAAGATTCTAAAGCTGTGCTCATGTTTCTGTTTGTTGTTTAATAAAACATTGAGCAATTCTGCCATGTATGTTTGCCTGTGCCTAGAGAGGAAGGACACGGGAGGTAAGGAGTCTAAAGAAGGCTGAGTGCAATAATGATGTGTTTAGGCTAATGCAGCTCATGCAGACTTTAAGAAACATGCATATATGCCTGCTTGTAGGCTTATCTACCATTAGGCAACTGCCTAGAGCGCCAGCCACTGGAGGGTACCACTGAGCCACCAAAAAAAAAAAAGTCTCCTTTTACTTTGCATTGGTGGCCAGGGGTGGATGATTGGCACTAGGGTCGATGGGCTGACGCGCAGTAGGGGCTATCGGTGGGCAGTAGGATAGGTAGGCTTACGCGGTGTGGGGCCGAGTGACTGACTGTCAGCTGAGGGACTCTTTTTTTTGTTGTTTTAATTCGTGGCCCTGTCTCCAATAGCGGGGCTCTTCATACATGACAGACCCCTGTCATAACGAGCAAAAAGAGGAGAAGGGCTGTCAGTTCTTGTCTTGTGAGACAGAACTCCTGATCATTCCACTGGCGGAGAGACCACACACAGCAGCTCCGAGTCCAGTCACAGGCATAGCTGCTGGCACTGTTCCCCTCACACACCAGGAGTAGCGCTCACAGGAAAGCCTCCCACACCCAGGTACAAAAGGAGCAGGTAATTAGATATTGTGGGCTTCCTTTTGTCAATAAATAGACTTTGTGTTAATCGGTCCCTAAGATTTTCTGATTTCTAAATACTATTCGTGGTTTATTTGTAATACAAGTATTTAGCAAACTATCAGTTTGAAGGAAGCTATGGTTCTTCACTAGAATATTTTTTATCTTATTGGATGCAACATTATATTTAGAAAAAAACATAGGCTGATCTACATTTAAAGAACGTGTCTTGTTCCGATAAATTAATAGATCTTCTCTATTCAGATTCCTAGTTTCTTCTAGCGCTGTTTCTAACAGATGTTCAGGATATCCTTTAGATCTAAAACTATCAACAAGTTCACCTGCTTGTTCTTCAAAGGAGTCATTATCAGTACAATTTCTACGGATACGCCTTAATTGACCATGGGGTATATTATTAAACCATGGCTTATAATGCGAACTTTCAAAATGTAGAAAATTAAAATTATCTACCTCTTTCCTGAAGGTTCTAGAGATGATGGTGTCATTCACTATCGATAGTGAAATATCAAGAAACAATGGGCCTGATTCAGACCCACTCGCGAGCGGCTGTCCACTCGCAAGTGGGTCGATGGTCTGCACTGCGCATGCGCATGACGGAGGAGCTCCGTCGTGCGCATGTGCGAGACGCGACGAGCGAAGGACTTTCCTTCGCTCGTAGTGTCTGATCAAAGAGGGTGTGCTGTCGATGTTGATTGACAGCACGCCCCCTTTGGTGGGCGTGCCGGGGGCGTGCCTGCCAGACGGAGGCGTTCCCAAGGGAACGCCTACCGTCAGAAGCCGGCCCCACTGACATCACTAGTGATGTCAGTGGGAGTGATTTTGGCTCTGATAGAGCCAAAATCACTCCTGGCCTTGCGGTTGAGAAACTCAACCGCAGGCTTCTGCTCGCAGTGGCGATGGTCGTGATGGTCAAGACCATCGCGACCATCATCCTGCACGCTCGTATATGCAGTGGGTGGTCACCCACAGCTATACGAGTGTCCAGGAGGACGCTCCATATTTATGGAGGTGGGCCCTGATTCAGAGCGAGCGCTCTGGTCAGAGCGTCCGGCTCTGAATCAGGGCCAGTATGTGTTCTTTGTGTACATAAGTAGTGAATTTTAAATTGAAATCATTATTATTAAGTGTGTTAGTGAATAAAGATGCAAAATCATGTGTATCCCCATCAAAAATAGAAAACAAATCATCTATATAACGGCCGTAAAGGACGAGGTCCACGCCCAAGCTCCTCCCCCAAATGCATGCGTCCTCAAACGCACCCATATATATGTTGGCAAAGCTCGGCGCGAACCGCGTCCCCATCGCCGTCCCAAGTGTCTGTAAATAATAAACATGATTGAAAATAAAATAATTTTGTGATAATATAAACGTGATGGCATCCAAAATTAATTTATGCAGCCCCTCCGTCACTTTATCTGAGTTCATCAAGCGATTTCTCACAGCCTCAATGCCTTTACAATGTGGAATGTTTGAATAGAGTGCTTGCACATCGCTTGTGAGAAAAAAATATGATTTTCTCCATTTAATCTTAGAAATAAGATTTAAAAAAGTAGTAGTATCCTTGATATGTGAGCATTGAGAGGCTGCATAAGGTTAGTGATTTGTGAATTTTTGGGAGGTGATAATAAGTGGGGATAATAGGGTGTTTTGGTACTAAATAGTGAAATTCATCAGAAGTAATTACACCATCGTCTCTAGCCTTCTCTATTAGACTTTTTAGCTCAAAAGTATAATCCCTTGTTGGATCTGTTTTTAGGGGGTGGTATATAGTGGAATCATTTAGCTGTCTCATAGCCTCTGCCACGTAATCTTCTGTATCTTGTAGCACAATACCCCCTCCCTTGTCAGCAGGCTTAATGACAAGGGAGGGGTCAAGTGCCAACTTTTTTAATGCCTATCTTTCACTGTGGGACAAATTATTTCTATATTTAAAACGTTTTTGTTCTTTTTTACAAAGAGAGTTAAACTCATCTAGAGTCTTCTTATAAAAAATGTTAATCTGATTACTTCTAAAAGCGATGGAAAGAAATTGGATTTCACCTTAAACGTATTTCTACCATCCCCATATCTATCTATATCATAAATCATAACATAATTTTCTGTATGATTACCCTCCAATTGTAGAGATTCCAGAATTTCAAGTGTTTCCTTATCTGTATCATCTAAGATTATGCTATCTCCCGTAAATCCTTTATTTTTTATTTTCTTAGTGGCAAAATACCTTTTTCTAGTTAAGCTTCTTATGTACCTATTAAGTTCCACAAATAAATGAAAGAAATCTGGAGGTTGTGTCGGGGCAAATTTTAAGCCTTTCTCCAATAGGCTGATATCATGAGGGCTTAGTTTTTTTGAAGATAAATTATGTATATTTTTCCCCTTTATATCCTTGGATCTTCTCTTTTTCTGTACCCCAATACCTCCTCTACAACCTCTGGACTTTGCTCTCTTCTTCGTTTTGGGGTTTCTACCCTCAGAGTCTCGTAACGATTCCTTAGTGGTTGGTATGAGTGATTTGTTCTCACCGATCTTTCCTCTAAAAAAGAGGAGGAAGTCTGTCCTTGTGTGTTCAAATGATTAGACTGTCCCCCTCTAGAGAATATTTTAGGTCTAGTATCCTGTTGTGTTGCCACTCTTTTATAGGAATCCTCATTAGACCTTGTATAGGTTGTTTCTGATTTTTTGGGGGATAATTTATCAGTTGGTATTCTTGATCATATTTCATCCTTATTATATAAATCTTTTCTGTTATTATATTTAGGAGGAGACCTTTCTCTTCTAACAGGCCATATATGTCCAGAGTACTGGATCTGAGATCCTTGCTTATGATGCGAATAATTATAATTTTTCTTTCTCCACTCTGATCTACTACGTGACCTTCCAGAGTGAGGGCATTTTTTATTATAAGTTCTTACTTTATTTCTTCGATAATCATCTAAATCCCGATTACATTTTTTATTTTTCCCTTCAATAATCTCTTTTTCATATGCTTCCAGCTTCAAATTGATTTCTATATCTCTTTTATTGAAGCTTGGATGTTCAGAAAAGGTATCTAGAGCTTTTTTAGTATTCTCAATTTCTATAATCAGAAGATCTATTTTTTCTTTTCTATAGGAAATTAAAAGCTCCATGAGTGAAAAGGAGCAATTATCAAGAAGACTCCCATTTCTCTTTCAATTCTATATTATCAATAAAATATAGTGCTTTAAAAATCCTAAGTCCTCTGGGGATCTTTTTAGCTTTAACATATTTTTGCAATGTTGTCATATCCCACCAATGGCGTGTCTCAGCTTTAAGGAGATCCTCTAATTTAAGAAATAAAATATCACATTCTTTTTCACTACTGATCTCATCATTGGGATCAATACTGAAATCAATTTCATCATTAAGCTCTATCAAGTATTTTTGTCTCCTTCTAACTCTTTCAGAGAAACATGTAAGATCTGCCATATTTCAATCTACAATAATATTATGGATGTGTCAACTGCAGCTCTGTTAACACAGATATATATTAGAACAAAAAAATTAAATATTTAAACAGAGCGCTGTGGACACAAACCAAATGAATTATATATATTAATTCTTATTATAATAAATATTCCTAGCGCTGCAAGGCCAAAAGGAACTAACTGTGCGAGTTCCAAAATAGACAGGAAAAAATACACAGGTCTAGCGCTGCTAGGAATAGTATCAATCTTTTAATAAAATATCAAAATAATATTAAATATATATATATATATATATATATATGGCACATAGATATACTTTTCCTACAAGAGACAACATGTCTTTCCACCCTTCTTCTCCTGCGCCTGATAGCCTTAACCCCAAACCTCCTCACTTGTGTGTGAAAGACAGCTTGTCCTCTCCTCTCCCCTTTCTGCAAGAGACAGCCTTCCTCCCCCCTCTCTATTGCATGTACCAGCCTGTTTCCCCCTTTCATAATTAAGTGTCAGCCTGTCTCCCTCCCCTGCGTGTGATGGGCTGCCATCTGTCCCCCCTCTCAGCTGCAAGTAACAGCTTCCCCCATCCATTCCCTGACTGTACATAGCAGCCTTTGCCTACTATACTCTCCATGTGTATCCCCTCACTCTCCTTACTCTTCCTGGCATGTGATATATTCTGTCTCTCACCTCCTGCGTCTCCTCTTACTTATGTGTGACAGGTTTTTGTCCCCACTACCTACCCCAATCTTCTCTATATCTTCCACTTTGACAGCCTGCCTCCTATCATATCCCTCTAACCCTGTGTACAACAGCCACTCACTGTGTCGTGTGTCCTCTCCTGCTCTTGACATAATCTGATGCCCCCACCACATGTCCCCTCCACTCCCTCTTATGTGTGACAGCTTCTTTCTCCTGTCTAACTCTAAGCCCTTCTGCTAAACTCTCAACCCTTCTGTGAGTTGGCCATCACCACGCTTCGGGCTCAGTGGATCGCTACATGATTATATTCCCCCTCTATGCCTACTTGGATGGTAGGGGATGATGTTGAGACACTTGCTGATGATGTCAGGGTACAGAAATTGAAGGGGATCTATCTATTCCAACTCTTCCCTGTGTGTGACTGCCTCAGCATGTGACTGACTACACCTCTGTCACCCCCATCCATCTCCCTTCTCCTTCCTCTTCACAAGTACAGCCTTTCCCTCTTTCCCCTTAGAATGTTGCAACCTATTTCTTTGTCCTCCTCCCTTCTGTTTGTGACAGTCTGCACTATTCTTCCCTTTCACTTGGCATTCCTCTGTCTCTCTCCTCCATCATCTTCACATGTTACAGCCTCTATAGCGGTTTCCCCCCTCTATCTTGAGTGTGTTGCAGTCTCCCTCTTTCTCCCCTTGGCTCCCTTCTGCATGCTTTAGCCTCCCTACTTTCTCACCTCTTGTGTGATAGCCTCTCCCTCTTTCTCCTTGTTTTTTTTTACATGCACACCCAATACTTACCCTTAATAACTTGTGTAATATGGTGTCACTTATTGTATTTATTTTAAAGAATCACATTGGTGTTTATTTTTTATATTATTCGCACCATGAGGTACCTGCTATCTATTATGTGCTTTTTGTACTGTTTGACAGTCACTTAGGTGCTGTCTGTTTGGTGTGGTGGTCACTGCGATGCTGTCTGTCTGGTACTGTGGACATTAGAATGCTGTTTATTGCTGTATGGCAGCCACAGGGATGCTGTCTGTATGGTATGATGTTCACTGGGATGCTGCCTGTCCTCTTTGACAGTCACTGTGATGATGTCTCTATTGTATGGCGGTAACTGCAATGCTGTCTATATCTATATTTTATGATGATCACTCATTGTGATTAATAGCATTGTGAATATCAGTATATAACTTGTGGTGGTTGTGTGAGGGGCCCAGGAGGTGCTTTTTGCTTTTGCATTAATTTACTTTAATCTATTTTGCTACAATATCCTAGGGTAAAACCCCTATCTAAAGAAGGCAGCATTAGGTGTGTGCACCAAGACTGTACAGTCAGGTATTCTATATTGGATTATCACAACTTTCTTCCAGCAAGATGACTAACTGACATAGACCCGTACCCACAGGGGAGCAAGGGCGGTATTATGTTGTTTCGCAGGTGTAAATGATATGGGATAGGTATGTGGAGGTGTAAATGATGTGGGACAGGTATGTGGAGGTGTAAATGATGTGTGACAGGTAAGTGTGGAGGTATAAATGATTTTGGACAGGTATGTGAAAATGTAAATGATATGGGATAGGTATGTGGAGGTGTAAATGATGTGGGACAGGTATGTGGAGGTGTAAATGATGTGTGAAAGGTAAGTGTGGAGGTACAAATGATGTGGGACAGGTATGTGGAGGTATAAATGATGTGTGACAGGTATATGTGGAGGTGTAAATGATGTGTGACAGGTAAGTGTGGATGTATAAATGATGTGGGACAGGTATATGTGGAGGTATAAATGATGTGTGACAGGTAAGTGTGGAGGTGTAAATGATTTTGGACAGAATGTGGAAGTGTAACTTATGTAGGACATGTATGTGGAGGTGTAAATGATGTGTGACAGGTAAGTGTGGAGGTATAAAGGATGCATGACAGGTATATGTGGAGGTGTAAATGATATGTGACAGGTAAGTGTGGATGTATAAATGATTTTGGACAGATATGTGAAAGTGTAAATTATGTAGGACAGGTATGTGGAGGTGTAAATGATGTGGGACAGGTATGTGGAGGTGTAAGTGATGTGTGACAGGTAAGTGTGGAGGTACAAATGATGTGTGAAAGGTAAGTGTGGAGGTATAAATGATGTGGGACAAGTATGTGGAGGTATAAATGATGCGTGACAGGTATATGTGGAGGTGTAAATGATGTGAGTTAGTATGTGGAGGTGTATTGATGGGAGAGGGGTTTTAGAACTTGCAGATGGGAGCTAAAAGTGTTTATTACAACTGTTTACAAACTTGTATAAAAACACAGATAAAATATTATGCAGACATTTTTCTGTACCCCAAAATGCTGGAAAGACTTTATTTTGATGAAAAACATTTGCTTGCTCTCATTTTTCAACCATTAATATAAAGTACAAAATTCAGCCAATTGAGAACGGCTGAATGGAAGCTGCTAAAATCAATTTGACAATACTCTTTAGGTGCATGAAAAAGAGGGGTCATACTAAACAGAAAAACAGAAAGGGGAGTATCCCCTAGATATCCTCCAGCACACTAAATTGTACCTGCAACAATACATGAAAACTACATGGTAATAGAAATTCAGAGATATTTGTTGCATGCATTTATAAGTACATGGTAAGCTGCCAGGCCACTTCACGGCTTCTCTGATACCGGCAGTTCCTACACTAAATGTCAATAGTGTCAAAAGTCATGTAATTATCTGTTGTAGGGCCTTATGATAAAGGCACATACAGAAATACATGCAAATTGAGAGCCAGCTTACTTTTCCTTTTAGCCCAATAGTAGCCTTCTATATGGCTGCTACTGTATCTCAGTTGCCAATTTTTTGCAATCCAGGGTGGTTTCCCCACATATTCATGCACTTCTCCCAAGTCGCTTTTTTGTAGAAAAGTCACGCAACCTCACGCAAGTAAAGCAAATTGGCATTTCTATTTGAATGGTGCATTCACACAATGTACTGTGGGCCTGATTGAGACCCGCTCGCGAAAGCATTGCGCTCGCAATTTGTGGGCGGCCCTACTGACATCACGAGTGATGTCAGTAGTGGACTTCCTGCTCTATTAGAGCAGAAAGTCCACATGGGCATGCGGAAGCCGAGACCCTACCTCAGGGTCTCGTCGCAAGCCCGATGGTCACGATAATCACGACCATCGCCAGGATGCTTACACAAGCTGTGGGTGGTCACCCACAGCTGTGCGAGCGGAAAAAAAAAGAAACGCCCTGATTCAGAGCGAGTGCACGCAAATAGCGTGTGCCTCTGAATCAGTCCCTATATGCGAATATTATGAAACAAACTTGCTTTCACAATCCCACTCCTACAGTAATTGAATTGTCCCCTTAATCTGCTCTCACATTTTAAATGTGCCCTCTCCTGCAGTGCAGCATGAGGCCCGGAGTCTCACACACTGATTTGCATGGTGAGGACACTTTACTATGGAGGAAATCATTTTTGCTGAAAATGATGAGCAGATCTAGATGGATTGGCGTAAAAGACCCCACACACGGATCGATATAGCGGCCGATCTGACAGATTGGAACGATATTGCTGCAATATCATTCCATGTGTGGCTATGATACAGGCCAGTGCATGCTCATGTGGGATCATTCATCGCTCCATCAGATCTTTCATGCTGCACAAGAGTTCTGGAGAAGAGATGTACGATCCCATGCATTGCTATGCGGGGGATGGGGGGGGGTGCCGGCATATCAGGCGGTTGGGCAGCTGATCACTCCGTGTGTGGGGACCACCCAATATGTCAGATGTTGCATCACTGGCTACACATCGTACCGTCTGTAGCCAGATTTAGGCATTAGCAATGCTGCAGCAGTTAAAAATTAGATTTTGTTTTGGGAACATCTGATTGTGTTCTTGATATTGCAGAGACGCACACAGCTTTTGTCAAATCACCTTTCTACTAGAGATGTACACCGACCCTTGTGTTTTGGTTTTGGTTTTGGATCTGGATCTCTCCTGGTTTTGGATCTGGTTTGGTTTTGCCAAAACTTCACCTTCGTGTTTGTTTATCAGTTTTGGATCTGGATTTTTTCTTAAAAAATCATGAAAACAGCTAAAATCACATAAAATGGGCCTGTTTTTGATCCTACAGTATTATTAACTTCAATAACATTTATTTCCACCATTTTCAGTACATTTTGACCACCTCACAGCTCACAATATTGATTTTTTTCATCTAGTTAAGGCCAAAAGGTTGCATCCAGCTAGCTGGCTCAAAACTGAATGATAAATAGAGTTGAGGACTGTGCAAAGATGATGGTTGGGGTACCCCTTGAGGATTGAAGAATTGATAATTGATAGTTGGCGCAGCCAGTGGCTGAAGTAAGAAGAGTTGATACTTGATAATTGGTGCAGCCACTGTCTGAAGAAAGAAGAGTTGATACTCAATAATTGGTGCTGCCACTGGCTAAAGTTAGAATAGTTGATATTTGATAATTGGTGCAGCCACTGGCTGAAGTAAGAAGAGTTGATACTTGATAATTGGTGCAGCCACTGGCTGAAGTAAGAAGAGTTGATACTTGATAATTGGTGCAGTCCCTGGCTGAAGTAAGAAGAGTTGATACTTGATAATTGGTGCAGCCCCTGGCTTAAGTAAGAAGAGTTGATGCTTGATAATTGGTGCAGCCACTGTCTGAAGTAAGAAGAGTTGATACTTGATAATCGGTGCAGCCACTGGCTGAAGTAAGAAGAGTTGATACTTGATAATTGGTGCAGCCACTGGCTGAAGAACTGATAAATGGTGCAGCCACTGGCTGAAGTAAGAAGAGTTGATACTTGATAATTTGTACAACCACTGTCTGAAGAAAGAAGAGTTGATACTCAATAATTGGTGCAGCCACTGGCTGAAGTAAGAAGAGTTGATACTTGATAATTTGTACAACCACTGTCTGAAGAAAGAAGAGTTGATACTCAATAATTGGTGCAGCCACTGGCTGAAGTAAGAAGAGTTGATACTTGATAATTGGTGCAGCCACTGGCTGAAGTAAGAAGAGTTGATACTTGATAATTGGTGCAGCCACTGGCTGAAGAACTGATAAATGGTGCAGCCACTGGCTGAAGTAAGAAGAGTTGATACTTGATAATTTGTACAACCACTGTCTGAAGAAAGAAGAGTTGATACTCAATAATTGGTGCAGCCACTGGCTGAAGTAAGAAGAGTTGATACTTGATAATTGGTGCAGCCACTGGCTGAAGTAAGAAGAGTTGATACTTGATAATTGGTGCAGCCACTGTCTGAAGAAAGAAGAGTTGATACTCAATAATTGGTGCTGCCACTGGCTAAAGTTAGAATAGTTGATACTTGATAATTGGTGCAGCCACTGGCTGAAGTAAGAAGAGTTGATACTTGATAATTGGTGCTGCCACTGGCTGAAGTAAGAAGAGTTGATACTTGATAATTGGTGCAGTCCCTGGCTGAAGTAAGAAGAGTTGATACTTGATAATTGGTGCAGCCCCTGGCTTAAGTAAGAAGAGTTGATGCTTGATAATCGGTGCAGCCACTGTCTGAAGTAAGAAGAGTTGATACTTGATAATCGGTGCAGCCACTGGCTGAAGTAAGAAGAGTTGATACTTGATAATTGGTGCAGCCACTGGCTGAAGAACTGATAAATGGTGCAGCCACTGGCTGAAGTAAGAAGAGTTGATACTTGATAAGTGGTGCAGCCACTGGCTGAAGTAAGCAGAGTTGATACTTGATAATTGGTGCAGCCACTGGCTGAAGAATTGATAGTTGATAGTTAATTGTTGATGCAGCTACTGAGTAGTAGTGGAATACAGAGCTATGATTAGGAAGAAACCATCCTGCAACAGCCTTGAGGGCTGGAACTCTTGGCAAGTTGCGGCTGTTACAGCCTTGAGGGCTGGTGAGGAGTGACGACAGGTGGCCTTTGGGCCATGAAGCAGGATGTGGCCTTTGAACCATGTAGCAGCCTTGAGGGCTGAGAACCCTTGGCTGAATGTGACTGTTGTGCGACTTGTGCTGCCGGGTTGACACAACAAGCAGCAGTTGGTTCAGATTTTTCTTTTAAAAAAAATGAAAAGGGCAGGCAGGAGATGCTGTCTGTGGCCAAAATAATTTCTGGACATTCATAAACCATAACATTAAAAATGTCAGGCAGCAATGCCCCAAACAGCACATAATGGAAAGGAAAAAGGTGCAAGATGGAATTGTCCTTTTTGGATGATATCCCTAAAATAGTCCTCCACCATTCTCTGAATGGTGACCGTATCAGACCCAACCAGATGTCATGAGGTTTTGCTGACTGATCTGCATCACCAAAGAAGAAAAAAGTAGGGCTAGTTGTTGGGGCACTCTTATTGAAATTTTATATATATGATAAAATGTAACTTTTATTATACATCAATAAATGGAGCAGTATTATACAGTTTAGTCTTACTTGACAGATGAGATAGACTAATCACCTGTCAAAACCAGATCTCATTGAAATAATGAAATCCACTGGTGAAATATTAATAAATTCTACATTCCACTGAGAAAGGCTCAATACAGATAATTGACACTTTGCAGATATGATTGTTACATGGTTATATATTAGTCATGATGCTTTGACCTGTGCAAAAATGAATCCCAAGTATTCTTATTTAACCTACAGCACCTGGTATTCCCAAGAGGTCTCCCTTCCAAGTACTGACCAGGCCTATTACTGTTTAGCTGCCAAGATCAGACGAGATTGGGCAAATCAAGTAAAATATGGCTGTAGGTATACTTGAACAGGGAAAGAAATGCACAATGCTTGGTCAAAGCAGAAATAAATGTAGGACTAGTAGAATGTATAGTCCATTTTTTTAGTAGATTGTAACATTCAAAAAAAGTAATGCATAAGCAAACTTTTATTTGTACATGTAGCTATCAAATATAATCAGTGTGTCATCATATAATTTGATATACATAATGACATATAAAGAAACATTAACATCAGAGTATCACATCATTTTACATCAGGTAATCATATATATATAATCTCATGTACATAGGAAATCAATTCAGTTTAAAATATTAGTTAATATCTCACACAGCATCCTTGGTGCATAATTTAACATGTATCAATTATACAGTGTCACTTTTCAATCCAAAAAGGAGCAGTAATGTATACACCATTGTAGCAAGGTTCAAAAATCAAACTGGCTATATCTCAATATTATATCCAGCAATTGAATAATGCTCAACAGTCATACCCTTGTACAGGTGCAGACCTATATTTGTATACGTGGATATATATATAATTCATGTATCCTCATATGGTACGATATATACCACACACAGCATGTGAAGAGATATTAACATGAGAGTATCAATTTTTTTTTAAAGTATTAACATATTCTTACACCTGGGTTAATATCACACCAAGTGCTCTTGGTGCACAAATTGATATATATCGATCATATAGTGTCACTTCTTATTTAATTAAGAAATTATAATGTATACATCATTATATCAAAATTCACAGTCAAACTGACTAATTCTCAATAGTGTATCCAGCAAAGCAATACATCACACACATACCCATATACTGAGGTAGAGATAAAAATAGAGCATGAATAATTTGCAGTGCTTATCTCTATAAGGGTGTCTACAGGCTAATATAAACAAATGAAATGCCTGCTATTTAAAAAAGTGTCCCATAAGAAAACACATGGAGCATGTCAGTGTGCATCTGATTCAGTATCTGGACATGGAGGTCCCACTGTATGTTTGCATATTGATACAATACCAGTCCCCATGATATAGTCATTTGGAGTGCTGTCCATGTAATGACTAATTCTCCATGCGGTATATAGAAAAGGGAGGATGCGCGTTTCGCCTGTCTGAAGGCTTGTTCACCTCATCCATACCAGTTACTGACTAGCCGTTACTTTAAATGTGTACACTAATTGGCTCACCCGCAATATTCAGGATCTAACTGGATAGTATGTGGTTGTTAGAGAAACATCCCCCGCCTCTCATAGGTCTTGTGATCGCACCTAACCTCCAATCACAGGTTAATTATGGCGCATTGCCTATTGTTAATTGTAGTTTACTGCCTGAAAATAGTTGCTAAAGAACTATCTCCAATACTCTCTAAACATGTGATCGGACCTAACCTCTGATCACATGAGTCATATATTGCATTATAATTGAATAAGATGGTAGACTCAGTGCTTATGTTTAGATCTAACGGGATCTAACTGAATAGTGGATATTTGTTAGGGAAATATACCCTGCCTCCAATTAGTGATGTGATCGGACCTAACTTCCAATCATCAGAAAATTGTAATGCATTGCCTTATAGTAGATGTAGTTAAGTGCATAGATATTAAATGGTTATTAGAAAAGGCAACCTCCACTTCTCTCTAATCATGTGATCGGACCGAACCTCTAATCACGTGATTCATTTGTTGCAATGCATGATAGTAAAGTAGTATAATAAGATAACAGGCTCAGTACTTGTGTATAGAATCATAGAGCTATCTGGTATATAGAGTTTAGGTGACAAATACATTTAAAAGCAGGAAAATAAATGGTAATATATAATTGATCAAGAAATACCAGTCTTATCCTAGATAATTGACATGGATGAAATACTCCACATATCTCATAGAATATTAAACTATCAGCGTGATAATTAAATACATGCTGGTAAATATAGTATAATTACAAAATTCAGCCAAAAGGCAATAAAGTATATCATTAATGTGGATAAATTCATGTAAATAGATTAAAAAGAGAAAGGGGGAAAGAAAAAAAGGGGGAATTGGTCCATATTCAATGTTATAGTATATTAGTGTCAGCAGACCCTACAGGAATACCAGAGATAATGTACAGTATCATATATGCTATATTTCTGCATAATAGTAGATCCATAGAGATACACTCATAGCAGCATGATTTTATCAGAATTACTCAAAGTAATATAAATTGGGAGAACGGAGGGAAATATTTCAATGGTCTAGTTTGAAGAATATAGTGAAATTTCATTAAAGTGGACCATAACTGCGGAGAGGAGTATTATAATTAGTACCATAGAGTATACAGTATATTGGTGTCAAAAAACTAGCAATATTGCATAAAAATGAATAACTGGTAATATAACCTGTAATAAGTGCCATGTTGTATATAAAAAGGGGGCATTTAATAGCCCCAATAATAATTGTGTTACATATTATATGGAAAATAGTTTTTCTAAGTGAGGATAGTGAGAATGCTAAGATGGTAACCACATAGTTCTATATATATTTATATATATATATATCTATATATACCCACGCACATCAAAGTGATATGTACATGCATACATGCTTATATATACATCAAATGTACCATGAGAAATATGTGAAATTATACGTTAACATGTATAGTGAGAATGTGAGAATGGGGTGAAAATATAAAAGAAATTAGTGAATTTTTTTTTTTATTGTGATACATAAATAAATGAATGGATAGTGATAGAACGTGAAAAAGTGACAATTCTAGGTGAACTAATTGTGATATGATATATATGTGACATTGTATGGGCGTGACTTGCCTAATAAAGTGAAATAAAAGGTATCTAATGGTGTATTGAATAATTTGCAATATACCAAACATATACTGTACTTGTGATCTTTGCTACGACTTGTGATATGTATGTCCCAATATCACTAAAACTGTTATCGACTATTCCACACGATGTGATAAGGGATTTTATATCATATTCAATGTATCTATAGGTCTCAGGGGGACATCGGTAAGTATATCTGCGCTTAATTGAAGGAACGGAATGGATGTGTTTCAATATGTTTTCTTTCATAAGAACATGCTGTAATTTATGTATTCATTCATGCCCATTAGATTCAGGGCACCTAATCTAAATGTCCACATGCTTTCTTGTTTAATTAGCTCCTGTGTGAGGTCACCTCCTCGAATTCCCAAGCTATCTTTTTCCAATCCAAAAGCTTGAAGCTCCTTGTAGTTATCATTGTGATGTCTTTGTTGTTTTTATCTCTTCTTTCATGCCTCTTCTGATTGTCGTCTCTAAATATCAGCTTCTCTCTGTGGATATCGGAAGTGCTAGCTTAGGTTCGCCTAATGTATCTTTTGCCTTATCCCCTTTCTATTAGTCTGTCCGTTAATTGGAGACTCTTAGATTGGTATACTTGTATATCCGAACAGTTTCTCTTTAGCCATAAAAATTCACCTTTGCGAAGATTCTCAATTGTAGGCACAAAATGTGCACTTGTCTGATGTATCATGCTATTCATCGATGTCTCTTTGCAATAGAGTTCTGTATGTATGGTACCCTCACCTGTTTTGTAGATTTTCAGGTTCAGAAAGGATATATGCTCCTGACTGCAGTGGTAAGTTAATTTGATGTTAACATAATTGTTATTGAGTATATGAATGAATTCAAGAAGCAGTTCTTCTTCTCCTTCCCATATCATCCGAATATCGTCGATATATCTCCACCAACCACCGATGTATTTGTGTATATTCCTCCATTGTCTCTTCAAAGACAAATTTTTGCTCCCACCTGCCCATGAAGAGGTTGGCATATATGGGGGTACAAGCATCCCCCCTTGCCATTTCCCTCAACTGCAGGTAGAAGTGGTTCCCAAATGTAAAGTGATTTTTGGTTAAGATAAATTTCAAGAGATCTAAGAGAAATTGATGAAATGGACAAGGTTCTTCCATCCAAAGAAAGTATTTTATTGCTTGTATCCCTAGGTCATGCTTGATGCATTTATATAAGGATACCACATCCAGTGTAACAAGGAAATGTTGTTTCTCCATCCTAACATCATGCAATTTCCTGAGGATGTCAGATGTATCCTGTATGTAAAATGTTAAGCCTAATACATGATGGCGGAGATGAAGATCAATGAACCTACTTGCATTTACACAGATAGTCCTCCCACTCCAGACACTATGGGTCTCCATGGAGGGTCCTGAATATTCTTATGGACTTTTGGTAGTAGATATAATGTTGGCACTCTAGGACTATACACTTTCAAATATTCATACTCTGATTTAAAATAATTCCCTCATTTTTGGCTTTGTCTATAATGCTGTTGCATAGTGTAGTATAGTTTTCTGTTGGGTTAAAGAGAATATTTTGATAGCATGCTTCATCATTAAATTGTCACATTGCTTCCCTCTGGTACATTTCTTTGGGCCAAATGTCAAATGATGAGGTTAGGTGCGATCGCATGACCAATGAGAGGCGGGGATGTTTCCCTAACAACCACATACTATCCAGTTAGATCCCGAATATTGCGGGTGAGCCAATTATCATACACATTTATAGTAAAGGCTAGTCAGTTACCGGTATGGATGAGGTGAACAAGCCCTCAGCCAGGTGAAACGTGCGTCCTCTCTTTTCTGCATACCGCATGAAGAATGAGTCAGTACATGGACAGCACTCCAAACTACTATATCGTGGGGACTGGTATTGTATCAGTATGCAAACATATGGTGGGACCTCCATGTCCAGATACTGAATCAGATGCACACTGACAGGCTCCATGTGTTTCCCTATGGGACACTTTATGAAATAGCAGGCGTTTCATTTGTTTATATTAGCCTGTAGAAACCCTTATAGAGATAGGCATTGCAAATTATTCATGCTCTATTTTTATCTCTACCTCGGTATAAGGGTATGTCCGTGATGTATTGCTTTGCTGGATACACTATTGAGAATGGCAGTTTGACTGAATTTTGATATAATGATGTATACATTATCATTCCTTAGTTAAATAAGAAGTGACACTATATGATCGATATATATCAATTTGTGCACCAAGGACACTTGGTGTGATATTAACCCAGGTGTAAGAATATGTTAATACTTAAAAAAAAATTCTATATTACTGAGATCAATGTACAGGAATATGTAGGATTACCTATATGCACAATCAGGTGATACTCTCATGTTAATATCTCTTCACATGCTGTGTGGTATATATGGTACCATATGAGGATACATGAATTATATATATATCCACGTGTACAAATATAGGTCTGCCCCTGTACAAGGGTATGACTGTTGAGCATTATTCAACTGCTGGATACAATATTGAGATATAGCCAGTTTGATTTTTGAACCTTCTTACAATGGTGTATACATTACTGCTCCTTTTTGGATTGAAAAGTGACACTGTATACTTGATACATGTTAAATTGTGCATCAAGGATGCTGTCTGAGATATTAACTAATTTGTTAAACTGAATTGATTTCCTATGTACATGAGATTATATTATTATAATTATTATCCTTTATTTATATGGTGCCACAAGGGTTCCGCAGCGCCTTACATAGTACATAAACATAGTGCACAAACATAGTACATAGACATAGTACATAGACAGTTGAGCAGAACAAGAAAACAGTGTCATACAGTTTAAGACAATGCAATACAAGTACATGGTATATAAACACTGCTGCAACAGAAGCAGGATGGCAAAAGTCACGGGTTAGGTGCTTTTGAGTATAGAGCAGATAATATAAGTAAAGAAAGGATAAGCACAAGAGGAAAGAGGGCCCTGCTTGTGAGAGCTTACCTTATATATATATGATTACCTAATGTAAAACTATGTGATACTCTGATGTTAATGTTTCTTTATATGTCATTATGTATATCAAATTATATGATGACACACTGATTATATTTGATATTTACGTGCACAAATAAAAGTTTGCTTTTTTTGAATGTTACAATCTACTAAAAAAATGGACTATACATTCTACTAGTCCTACATTTATTTCTGCTTTAACCAAGCATTGTGCATTTCTTTCCCTGTTCAAGTATACCTACAGCCATATTTTACTTGATTTGCCCAATCTCGTCTGATCTTGGCAGCTAAACAGTAATAGGCCTGGTCAGTACTTGGAAGGGAGACCTCTTGGGAATACCAGGTGCTGTAGGTTAAATAAATATACTTGGGATTCATTTTTGCACAGGTCAAAGCATCATGAATAATATATAACCATGTAACAATAATATCTGCAAAGTGTCAATTATCTGTATTGAGCCTTTCTCAGTGGAATGTAGAATTTATTAATATTTCGCCAATGGATTTCATTATTTCAATGAGATCTGGTTTTGACAGGTGATTAGTCTATCTCATCTGTCAAGTAAGACTAAACTGTATGATATCGCACCATTTTATTGATGTATAATAAAAGTTACATTTTATCATATATATAAAATTTCAATAAGAGTGCCCCAGCAACTAGCCCTACTTTTTTCTTTTTTTATCTTCTTTGTTGTTTAACATATGTAATGTTGGGCTTTTGGAGCACCACCAACAATAATCGATGACGTAATTAGTTTATTAATGTTATATGGTTGGTTTACACTAATGAGCCTATCTAGGTTCTGTGCAGAATCTTCCCCAGTTGTTTTTTCTCTGATCTGATCACCACCAGCAGTGGGTCTCTTAGGAAAATTTATTTTTTTCCTGGCAGCTGTAGAAAATGAAGGAGCAGATGCTGCCATGTCACGTTCTGCTTGAGTTGACAATTTTTTCACCACCAGGTCTTTGCATCTTTTCAGATTTATGTCCATTAGAAAGAAAGACACAAGGTATGACTTAAACCTAGGATCAAATATGGTTGAATATAGTGATCTGATTTCAAGAGACTGACGACCTTTGGATCCTGTCGAAGCGAATGAAGGGCTTGATCTACAAGTCTGACATACTTAGCAGAATCACTCCATTTCAGCTCCTCCTTCACTTTCTCCAGCTGCTTTTGCAAAAGTCTGATTAGGGGAATGACCTGACTCAAGCTGGCAGTTACTGAACTAACTTCACATGTGGCAAGTTCAAAGGGTTTGAGAACCTTGCACAACATGGAAATTATTCTCCACTGTGCTTGACTAAGGTGCATTCCCGCTCCTCTCTCTATGTCATAGGCTGCAGTGTAGCCTTGGATAGCCTTTTTCTGCTCCTCCATCCACTGAAGCATATAGAGGGTAGAATTCCACCTAGTTACTAACTCTTGCTTCAGCTGATAGCAGGGCAAATTCAACAGTTCTTGCTGGTGCTGCAATCTTCAACACACAGTTGCTGAATGTCGAAAATATCCAGAAATCTTTTGGGCCACCGAGAGCATCTCCTGCATACCCCTGTCATTTTACAAAAAATGTTGCACTACCAAATTTATTGTGTGAGCAAAACATGGGATGTGTTCGAATTCACCCAGATGTAATGTTCGCACAATATTGCTACCATTGTCAGAAATCACAAATCCTGAGGAGAGTCCAAGTTGTGTAAGCCAGTTTGCAATGATTTCGCTGAGTTGTTCTAAGAGGTTCTCAGCAGTATGCTTCTTATGAAACCGGTGATACACAGAGTAGCCTGCCACTGAATGAGCTGGCATTTGTTAGATGCTGCTGCTGCTTCTGTTTGCACTGTTGGAGGCATAACACCTACCCAGTGGGCTGTCACAGTCATGTAATCTTTAGTTTGCCCTGTCCCACTTGTACACATATCTGTGGTTAAGTGAACAGTGGGCACAGCAGCATTTCAGAGGACTTTAATAAAGTTTTTTTTAATGTCCTTGTATAGATTGGGAATTGCTATTCTAGAGAAGTGGAATCTAGAAGGTACATGGTAGTGGGGACACAGGATCTCCATTAACTGTATAAAACCCACTGCATTAATGGCGGATACTGTATGCACATCTGATACCAGCATAGCTGTTATAGCATCAGTAATCCGCTGTGCAACTGGGTGTTTGCTATCATACTTGTTTGCCAATGCAATGGATTGTGTGATAGTCAATTGTTTGGTTGAACTTTTACTACTAAAAGTAGTCTTCTTCCTGGTCCCCTGGGATGAAGATCCACTCATAGCAATAGCAGCAGCAGCAGGAGCAGCAGGCATAACACTCAACGATTCTTCTGAGGAACAATGGCTAGGAGAGGAGTCAGTCCTTATGATATTGGATTTAGAACTACTTCCGATCACGAATTAAGATGTTGATGATAATGCAGGAGTTGGTGGTGGAGATTGCAGGCGCTTGGATCCAGATAGAAGGGAGCAGCTAGGTGACACTGGACTGATTGTTGTTTGTTTTTTTGTCCACAAAGTTTCTATACCCTTTCCAATTTGATGAATGCACTGCAAGTGATGTAACAGGGAGGAGGTTCCAAGATGGTTAAGGTCCTTACCTCTACTCACTATTACTAAGGCAATGGTTACAAATAGCTTGGCAAAGTTTTTCCTGATTTGGGTGGAAATGATTCCACACATGAGTTGTGGATTTTTTGGTCCTTTGCCCAGGCATGGCAACAATGGGGTTTTTCCCACCATTGGCAACAACTGTTGCCTGATTTACAGTTTTTACACAAACCTCCTTGCCATCAACATCCTTATCATCATCAACATCCTCATCATCCTTTTTGTTATCGCCAACTACATAAATATCCTCCTCATCCTCCTTGTGCAATTCCACAGAAGCATCCTCGATTTCTACGTTAGCATGTTTACTTGTGCTGCTCATCCCCACATTTGCAGAGGGCACACAAATGGTGGAAGGAGGATCCTCTTTAAGTACAGTATTAGAAAGGTCAGGCTCACACATGACAACCGCGGACACACTTGGAATCTCCTCGGGGATTTGTGATTTTTCAGAGCACACAGTTGGTTAAGGTGTCTTACTCGTCTTAACAATTAAAAAATTTTTTGTACCTCTCCTGCAAGCAGAGGGGCTTAAATTATTACTAGAACCACCAGTCATAAATAATAAAGGCCAAGACCTTATTCTTTCCTTGCCACTTCATGTAGTGAATCGCATATTGCCAATTTTTTGTTTCTCTAAAGCTGACTTAGCTTTAGATTTTTTTTCTTTAACAGGGTAAATGTTGCTTTTTTTAGACTGACTTTTTGGCCTGACTTAAGCCCTGGTACATTGGTCTTCATAGATGACGTTGACGGCCTTGCATCATCATCATGACTGCTGTCGACAGCTACAAGACTGGTATGTGGATCCTGCTCTCCTGTCATGTGACTGTCCTCCATACTCACTGTGGTCTTACAGCAGTGTTACCAAGCAATTATAGTGCGGCTAATGCACACAATCAACCACACACACAAAAAAATAGTTTTTATTTTCTCACTTGTGGTGTGGCTAATACGCAATTACGCACGCACATTTTCTTTTTTTATTTTCTCACTGGTGGTGTGGCTAATATGCAATTATGCACCCACAAAAAATTGTTTTTATTTTCTCACTGGTGGTGTGACTAATATGCAATTATGCTCACACACAAAAAAAATGTTTTTATTTTCTCACTAGTGGTGTGGCTAACACGCACACACAATTTTTTTTACCACTGGTGGTGTGGCTAACCCGCACACATATAAAATAGTTTTTATTTTCACACTGGTGATTTGGCTAATATGCATTTACGCTCACACAAAAAAATGTTTTTATTTTGTCACTGGTGGTGTGGCTGACACGCAATTACGCACACACAATTTTTTTTTATTTTGGCACTGGTGGTGTGGCTAATATGCAATTATGCACACACAAAAAAAAAATATTTTCTCACTGGTGGTGTGCTGCTAACAGCCACACGCACACACCCAAATTTGTTTTTATTTTTCCCTGGTGGTGTGGCTAACAGCCACACGTACACACAAAAAATTGTTTTTATTTTCTCACTGGTGGTGTGCTGCTAACAGCCACACGCACACACAAAAATTGTTTTTATTTTTTCACTGGTGGTGTGGCTAACACGCACACACAAAAATAGTTTTTTATTTTCTTACTGGTGGTGTGGCTAATACGCAATTATGCACACACAAAAAATTGATTTTATTTTCTCACTGGTGCTGTGGCTAACATGCACACAAAAAGAATAGTTTTTATTTTTTCACTGGTGGTGTGGCTAACACACACACATAAAAAATGTTTTTATTTTCACACTGGTGGTGTGGCTAACACACACACAAAAAATTGTTTTATTTTTTTCACTGGTGGTGTGGCTAACATGCACACACAAAAAAATGTTTTTATCTTCACACTCATGGTGTGGCAGGCTATCATGCACACAATAAAAAAAGTTTTTATTTTCACACTGGTGGTGTACACACAAAAAATAGTTTTTATTTTTTTCACTGGTGGTTTAGCAGGCTAATACGCACACACCAACAAATTGTTTTTATTTTCACACTGGTGGTGTGGCTACTATGCAGTTACGCACACATCAAAAATTGTTTTTATTTTTTCACTGGTGGTGTGGCTAACACGCACACACAATTTTTTTATTATTTTTTTACACTGGGGGTGAAGAAGTGCCCCCGCGATGGACAGAGCAACCCCTGGACAACACAGCAGAACAGCCAGACAGCCTCTATGGACAGGACAACAGCCATCCAGCCCCTATGGACAACAGCCATCCAGCCCCTATGGACTACAGGCAGCCAGCCCCTATGGACAGTACAACAGCCAGCCCCTATGGATAACAGCCAGCCCCTATGAACAGGATAACCTCAAAACAGCCAGCCCCTATGGACAACAGCCAGCCCCTATGGACTACAGCCAGCCAACCAGCCCCAATATACAGGACAACAGCCAGCAATAGTCAGCCTGCCAGCTCCTATGGATAACAGCCAGCCAGCCCCAATATACAGGACAACAGCCAGCAATAGTCAGCCTGCCAGCCCCTATTGATAACAGCCAGCCAGCCCTCAATTATGCAGCACAGCTCCCAGCACAACCTAGTAGTAGTCACAAGTCACAATGCACATCAGCAGCCACACAGCAGCGTAGCACAGCTCCCAGCTCCCTCCCTCTTCACTCTCCACAGCTGGAATGAAAAATGGTGGCGATCACTGGACCTTTATAGAATCCAAAACCCGCGAGAATCCGACAGTGGGATGATGACGTTTTGCCTCATTTTCAGATTAGAGTCAGGCGGGAAAACCCAACCCGACTCGGATCTGACTCGGATCCCCTAAATTCAGGTGGGTTCGGATCTCTGAGATCCGAACCCGCTCATCTGTACTTTCTACCAATGTCAGATATATTTGTTTTGTATTTTTCTATATTAGGTGCATTCTTAAAAATGTGTGCATACTGCTGTGTACAGTAAGTAATGTGTTTAATAATATCTGTAAATGAAAAGTCATAATACAGTAAAACAAACTACAATACCAATGCAAAGCGTCTATGTAGAATGGACCATTATATACCTCTTTGGGGCACAATGCAATAAATGTAAAGTTTAAAAAAAAATGATTCATTCATGATTTATTTGTGCATCATAAATGACACTTATACAGCATACGTAATATGAAACTGGTGTGTACTTCTTTAAATAATAAAATAGATATAGACTTGCATAGAATATTAACTATTATTTGGTGTTTGAATTTCTTTTCCCTGGTTTCCTACCTAAAAACAAATGCTTCTTTATTGTAATTATTAATATACCAGTATTACCTAAATGCTCTTCATGCTTTAAGCAATGTGTCTGCTCTTCAAACTTTATCATCTCATGCAGATAAAACAAGGAGGTGTGTCCCAGGCCAATCAGACCCTTCATGTCACAATTAAGTGGGATTTGTATTTCTTCTAAGATGTGATGCAATCACCCAGAGCATACAATAGGTTAATCTCATTAATGGAGAGAAAAGCACCAGTGAACAGGATCAAGGTTCCACATCAAATTAGCAGAATGCTATTAAGTCAAAGGTGATTAATGTCTTCATTATACGGGGAATACTACAGCCAAACTCCTGATCCATGTACACTTTAAGAAAGTTTTTTTTTTTAGTGGATGTGTCCAGGTCATGGAACGCTAAAGTAACTTCTTATATAAGTAACATGTAACTCAGAATGTATATTATGAGCCCTTCTAATTCATTATCATTACTACACCATTCTTAACTAAAATGTTGTGTTGCTTAACAAAGAGATCCACACTGACATATATATTGATATACTGATAAGCTAACATACTAATTCAGAAATGTATGCTATTGTATGCAGGAGCTGTGCGACAGTATGTAAACGTCACAAAAGGCTTCTTTGTTTGTAAAGATGCCTCCTGTCAGCTTTTCTGATCCACTGCTGCGTCCGAAGATACAGCATAAAATCAACTGCATGAACATCAAATATCTGAGTAACAATCAGGTTACTCAGGTTATTGTAGGAAATCACGCTGCCAGGGCCAGTGAAGCTGTGTCCAAGAAAGCAGTCACTGGCTTCAGCATGCTCAAAAATGGGGCCTACACATCTCAGTTTTCTGGAAAGTTTACCATCGTTGCTCTAAAGGTGCCACCTACTCTTACTTTTCTTGCTGCTCCTGGTCCAAAACGGCTGCCTCCATCACCTGCACTTCTGTTAGGGAAACAGAGATATTTGAGTCCAAGGATTCTGCCTATAGAACGTCACAAAGATGTTTCTCTTATTTCTTATAACACAATCCTTGGATGCAGGAGCTGCGGCAGGATAAGCACAGCACAGGGGAAGAACCTCATTTATACTTCAAGACAGTATACATTATGTACAGAGTGCCAGAGTCTTTGCTATCGTTTGTGCTGGCACAATCTTCTGAAAACATCTGGAAAAATTGCACCATTTGTCTGTGTATGTCGGTAGGGGGAAAGCTTCATGGTACATGGAGAGTCTGTCCTGAGTGCAAGACTCTGCACACATATGCCACAAATTCCTGCTGGTGCTGGTGTATACATCTCTTTCTAACACATAGTGGCATCTATGTAATGAGTCTACTATAAGAAAAAGAGGTTGTGTCTCCTTTGTGTCTCCTGTATCACGGATGTAACAGATTCTGCATAATCCACTTTTATAAAATAATACTTTATCTATTACAACACAGTATTATGAATTTGTTAAACACTTTTCATGTATTTATGTTATCAATATTTTATTTCACATCAAAATGTTCCAGGCATCTAATAAATAAAAATGTAAAAAATAAAAGCAAAAATGTTCTGAGTAATCTAAAGTGACAAATATAGCAAAAATAAATCTTAAGAATAAAAGTTCACACTAAAGCTGTATTTAATAAAGCCTGTTTTTGAAATCTCAGAATGTTGCTCCTAAAGTTTAACTTTGTTTTGGAATTTTTGACTATTCATTATTTATAAAACTGAGCCAAACTCTTAAGGAAACATATTTTTATATTTCCATTAGACTCTGGTTACGTAGGTTTTATTGAAAGTAGGCAAGCAAAATATTTAAAATGTTTTTTATTTTTAAATTTGTATAAAATTGCATTGTACGTCCAAAACAAATTGTAAGAGCTCAAATAGATACACTTTTAGTTCACTTTAGCAGTGGGTAATGTCTATTTTTGAATGTACTATTTTTTAGTTACGTAAATCCTGACCCTTAATTATGCTCCCATCTGGAATTTCACAGATGTGCTGTATTTACTGTTATAGTACACTCTTTATATTGGAAAGATCTATGCATTTTGAAAACTATTATTTTGAACAAGGTCATATATAGTGTAAACATAACTTTTTTAAGCTGAAATTTACACTTTAACTTCTGCCACAAATTGAACCTAGTTTCTAAAATGTTTTATTTAGCACTGGCTAGTATCTAAAGCTGTCGAGCACAGTCTTCAAGAGTCACTGAGTTGCCAAAATGTTGAAAAATTGTTGAATTTTACCAGAAATTATTTATAATTTGTGTATATTTATTATTTGAGTACTGGAGCCATTATTTTTCTTTAAAATAGTCATCTTGGTTCAGAAGATGATGTGACAGGTGTGGCATCACTTGATCTGCAATGTCGTCAAACCAAATAGAAATGCAAAATCAGATGCGATCAGAGCTCAAAGGATGTGTAATGATCATTTGGGAATAAATTTGGTTCTGTGGAAAAATTAGTGGATGTGTGTTATGAAAATCTGATTGAAGGAGATAGTCACTGCCATGATGCAATTCTTGAGCTTGACATGGCTAAATAGCAAGCAGCTGTAAAACAGTTGTATAGTATAGACATTTTCTTATGCATTCTTACTCTTTTAATAAGGTCAAAAACAATTTTAAACATGTAGTCAACTAACTAAACAATGAGTTGTGAGGTGAAGTTTTAAAAAATATCTAAAAAAACCCTGTAATAACTTTAAATGCTCTAATAACTTATATCAGCCCTTATGTCCCAAAAGTTAACAAGCAACCACTTATCAAAAATAAAGATACATGAGACATAAATGGATGGGAAAAGGGTCAGCTTTATTTTAAAGTATAAAATTAAAGAAGTGTGGTTGTAAAAAAAAAAGAACGGTAAGATTCAATAACACCATCTGCACCCACAATCAAAACAAGCCTAGATGGTGTCCAAATGCCAGCCCATCACAAACAACTCAAGGTATCCAAACTCTCCTCCCAATAATACAAAAAGGCCCACCTGGACAGATGGTGTTGCTGACCCCAGCGAGGCAGTATCAGCCTAACCCATGTACTGATTTGGAAAGCACCTAAAGAACTATGGCTACTGCTACTATTCTTTCCCATCATATGAGGTTTTCAGTATACTAAACTTAAGGAACCCCCTACTACCACTCAACAAATCCTCACCTGTTAGGTGAATCCAGTCGGGTCTATAGAGACCACTGCTACCCAACTTCAACACACACTGCGGCAATACCGATTGGTCTTCTTCCATGCCTAATCAAGCACTACTACTCTGGCAACAACAACACACATGCCTAGGAATAGTTTCTTTTTCTTTTCAGATGACAAAAAAGCCATAGCCCAATAAGATCTTCCAAGTCATAGGAAATGGTACATTGTAAATCCAGAGAAATGAGATCCACTAAGTTATTAGCACATAAGTGAATAATCGAAACTATAACTTAAAATTGTCACAGACTATTGCATCTGATGTGCCTACTGCTGTTAGTCAGGCAGTAATACTGTTGGTACAAAAACAGGCCCAAAACATGATTTTTTTGTTTTTATTCATTTTAATTTAAAAATCCAGCTCAAAAACCAAAACCATAACACATGGGGGTAGTTTTGGCAAAACTAAAACACGACGATGAATTAGAACCAAATCCAAAATATGGGGTCAAAGCACATCTTTAATTTTTAGGATCCTGTCTTCCATTTGTAATGGATACAAGATAAAGGCATTACTCAGTTAACCATGCCAACAATTATAAACAAGCCACATACCAAGGTCAAGAATGTCCTAACTTTACATGAAATAAAAAAAAAACATTAAAAAGATGACAATGAATTAGATTGATATTTTATTTTAGAATTGAGTTATATAATTTGGAGGTCAGAAAAACAAAATATTTCATGGAACCAGTCCTAAAAGTTCAGGAGTTTTTAGGATGCATAATAAAAAAAGTGCATAAAGCTAACAAAATCTAATGTAATTCTTATAAACATAAGACTTCTAACATTTGAGACAAAGCTGAAGACATTTTTGAAAATTATGCAAAATGAATGAGTGCCAAAATCCAACAGTGACAACTCAAGAACAGGGATGCAGCATTTCAAGACCAACTTGAACTGGCAATGAGTGACAGAAGATCCATCTAACCACATGCTAAATAACAAACCACAATCACCCTGGAATTGCCAGGCACAGAGTTCCCAAACAAATGATTCAATCATCTGATGACTAGTCTTACCTCTATGAGCATGGCAGTGTCGAAACCACTTCTATTCCATCCTGGATGATTTGTAGGCCTACAAAGTTCCAGGATTCCAGGAGTGATAAGCACTTCATGCTGGCTCAATAACAAAATTTGCCAGAACCTGTAAAATCCAACACATGGGACTGTCCCTCTCCCAACCATTGCTCTCCAGACTCTTCTCCAATACTAGAACAATATAAAGTATTTTGTTCTGCAAAATCACTCTCTTCAGCATCAACAGAACATGGCTCTAGCTCAATAGATTGGTATTGGAATCCATGAGATGCAAGCCCATTAAAGATGAGGCAGATGGGGCTGACAAAAGCAGGAATGGGCTCAACAGCTTTACCTAAACCCCTTACCAAAGTGAGTCAGAAATATTTTCATGCCCCTGAGCGGGATGCAGTCAGGAAGCCAACTGTCAAATGTCGACCGCCAGCTTCCTGACTGTCATATGGCACCCCTAACTGAGAGTTAGGGTTAGGGGGGGTAGGGTTAGTACAACTTACCTAAATCCATATTGGGATTTCCACTGCTGCCGGCCTGCGGGCGTCAGTCATTCATACTGGTTCCTGATGAGCAACCAGTCTTTGTTCTTGGCAACCCCAGACCTGACCTGCCTGGCAAGGAGTAACCAACCTGCCTGGCAAGGAGTAACCAACCTGCCTGGCAAGGAGTAACCAACTCTTCTGGTGCTGCACACCTAGTAGGCACTGCCTACACTCCCGTGGTGTAAGCATCTGAATACCAAATTGAAAGGGAGGCACAGACCTCCCACTAATGCAAATATGAGGAAGGGGCACCACAAAGTCAAAATAGGATCATCTTGACTAAAAGAACAAGGTGTACTGCCCACAAAATCCCTATGTGCCTTGGCTACAGCTGCCACTACACCACTTACATAAGAAGCAGCAATTGGCTTCTCAGCTACTGCCCCTAACATGCACAGCAGCATGACAAAAAAACAGTTTTTCATCTAATGTGGAGGCTATCCACAAAATTTGGCCCCATTAAAAAAAGGCAGCTAGACAAGCTGCAAACCCAGCTGCACCATTCACTGTCCCTATAGCATCAACCATCGCAATTAGCGATGTGCACATCTGCAGGGAAATTCACAAAGTACTGTTGCTATGACAATCTCTGTATTGTACGCTGTTATGCAGCAGCAGACTTCATCAATGCTGGTAGTGCATTTGCTTGAGCAGTTTATGTTGAGGTGCTTGTGAGTAAATATTGTATTTAGGGTTTAACATGTGTTGGGGGTGGAAAATGTGGTGACTGATGCCTTCTTTAGGTTTCAGTGGGCTAAATTTAAATTGCTGTCACTGTAAGCTGATGAGGTTGGTTAGTTATGCTCTTCTTATGTTTGGTATGTGATTGAGCTTGCATGGAGAGCATAGCTGTTGGGTCTTTGGCCCCATAGTCTTAATGTGCCTATCAGAGGACTTGGGAGGACTGGGAAGAGTTTGTTTACAGGCATACAGTAGAGATAAGAGTGGGCATCATTTGATGCATTTTTTTATTTTTAGTTTTTATGTTTCTGTTTAGTACATAGCTTCAGTTTCCTGTGTTCTAGCTGGTATTTTATTTTTCTCTCAGTTGGTCTTCCTGAACTGACTTAAATCTTTCTCATTGTGAAGACTTTAAAAAGTTGGGCACAGGTTACTCCAGTTATAGCTGTTAGAAGATGCCCTATTGATTTAAATTTACTTCCTTATTTGCTTATGGCAGTTTCAGTTGTGGTATTTTCTGATTTTGAGAACTGTTTATTTAAGTTACACTTTACCATGGCCCTCAGAGTTTTGGAGCTGGTTGCTTCATTCAAGTGTGTCCAGTTGACTTTACTTTGTTTGGACGTGCTCATTGGTGAGAGGTTGGTACTTTATAGATTACAGCACTCCAAGGGGTAAATTTACTAAAGTGAGAGTATTTAGAAGTGAGTTTTGGAAGAGATGTTGCCCATAGCAACCTATCAGATTCTAGCTATTATCTTCTAGAAGGTGCTAGTTAAATGTTGAGTGCAATCTGATTGGTTACTATAGGCAACATCTCTTCTAAAACCCACTTCTAAAAACTCTCACTTTAGTAAATTTACCCCAAAGACTGATCGTTTAGGTAGGGGTTGCTGGGCTTATTTGGATGTCTGTAATGATGTTCAGATTTTCCCAGTGGCCCTAGTTGAAAAATATGTTGCCATTTACCCTGAGAGGTGTGGATTCACATTGTTGGTACTCTCTTAATCAATATCAGATTGGTTGTGTTTTGAATGATTGTGGGCCTTATTCAAAGGTGGACACAGTGCTGATGATTTCACAGTTTATCGATGGTTTGCTACTGTCATGAGCAAAAGTCTAAGAAACCCTTACTTTGTATGTTCATACCTTGGTGTGTGATGGCATACACAGTTGCGTATGACATTTCTATAATTAGAGATGACATTCATGTGAATTTCAAGGAAGGATACTGGATGGTGACCTGAAGTGGACAAAAAAGAGCATGGGCATGTTATAGGAGTATCATGGGCATGATACAGTATACAGCTTATATTTTTAAGAAAGTTAAAAGGAAGACTCTGCTCTAGCCAGGGACTACTCGAGGGGATGATGTTTCGACCAAGGCTGCATTGATAGTGGAGAAGTTGGATCCACCAGCAGACTTGAGAGTTGCACAGATATGCAAAGTGGGCGTCACTCAGTCTATTGCACCTTACTGCACAAGTGGAAACTTAAACTGGTATTTGCATATTTTCTCAAATGTAAATTCGTATGAAATCCCTTTGGAGCATGAGTAGCTTGCATCCCTGAATCAGGCTCTGTGTCTATTTGCCTCTCATCTTGCAATATCAGGGCCTTAGTTATTAAGAATCACAACTGCAACAGCACTCACAGTTGACTGAATGTTGAATACTGCACATGCATATGCTTCGCAGTGTACATGCACGTGCGCAAAGACACTACTGCAATTGCACTGCAATCACGGAGACCATGCAGAGCCATCTCAGAGTGATTGACAGGCAGTGAGCATTTGGGGGTGGTGACAGGGGGATGGTCGAGGAAATGCAGGTGTTCTTGACCAGTTTAATGCCATTTCATGGGCGTGCATAAATTAGCCAATGCGAATGCATACGCAGCTTAAGTACTCACTGCATGCAACGAAGTTAGCAATTTCTAAGTAAGGTCAGGGCTGCTGTAATTCTGAATGAGGGACCAATGGTACTCGATGTTACTGATGTTTATGAAGGTTTGCAAAGTATTAAGGATTTAAAATAGCGGCAGTGGGCATCTCTATGTTGGCAGTGTGATGGCATATGATTGCAATTATTACCATATTTTCGCAGCAGACCTGCGTGCAATTACAGAGCTGCGATTGCCATAGTGATCTTAATTAATCAGGCCCCCAGTACACAAATTCAAGCCTTAGGTCAGTGGAAATTGGCTAGTTACAAGTGTTACACTTGGCCCTTTAAATTCTGTATTACATGTCTGATTTGTTTGTACTGTATTACATTTGATTAAAATGTGTGACATTTACAGGACATTATTCTCTTTGTCCATGCTGGCCAGTCTTTGTTCATCTATATGTAATGTCTCCCTTGTTCTACTTGGGGCTTTGCCTGCATGTCACTATCAAGAGTGTGTCTTGAGGGATCTTAATTTTTTGCCTGACTAAATGGACATAATTTGGTTAATTCAGCTAATAATAATAATAATAATAATAATAATAATAATAATAATAATGAGAAAAATCCATTAACAGGTTTTTTTGTGTTTTACCACTCACCAAGTTCACTTCTTTTTACCGCAATTCTCCTACACCCACTCCTCCAAATCTCTACCTTCCTCTTTCCATTAGACTCCCCCTTATGTGTCTTTTGGTGTTTATATAAAATCTAAAAAAGAAAACATTTAGGCAGATCCTCTATTATACAGTTTGATTAATTTGTATTTTTTTATTTAAATGTAATTAATTTTGTCATTTTCCTTTCATCTTCATGTTTGGATGGTCAACCACTTTTGTTTTTTAGAACACCTGTCTTTCCTGGGTCAGGTAATGTGCATTTGATGTGTTTAGGGTATGCTATGGGATACAAAGATCACTCAGTTGTTGGAGCCTGTTGAAAAGTTTGGTCTACATAGAGTTTTGGTTATTCAAGAAATAATCTTGGGAAGTCTGCTTTAGACTTGGGGTGCTCTACTAGTGAATATATCACATGGATTTTTACAGCTGAAAGATTACATAGTCAGTCAGTGTTTAGATGTTGGTCTAGCATGGTGTTAAAGATTTTTGCTGTTGATGAAGCACATATGAAGTCAATGTGACTTCTGCAATGTTTTTGGTGGCCAGTGGTGGCTCTGTGGCTCAGCCCCCTTTAATTTGCTTTCAAGATAACAATTTATACAGGAATGATTGAGTTCATTTAACTGGGTAAAGGTTTTATTTGTTTATAGAGGATCTGTTTGGGGTTATTACACAGTTGGGTTAGGTCAGATAGGTGGTGGTGCAGCACTTCTGTAATTAGAACCTTGCTTTGGCAGGAAACAATGGCAGATCATCAGCCCAGGTAAATAATTGAAATTATTGGCCCATTCACTTTTTGACTGGTTTGTTGGCTGTACCACTCTCACGGGGGCAGCATCATTACCCTACCAGGTGGCTAGTCAAGTTAGAAGCTAGAGATGTAAACCCTATTTTGTGTTATTGCTTGTGTAGGGCACTATGAGTGGTTGTCTGTGGTGTATTGATGGGCTCTATTGATTCTGGCATCCTTTATTTGCCATGATACTTGTTCTTTTAATGATGTTTTTCTCTAAATAACTAACCTTTTTCTGCCAACATTAATGCATTTGAGTCTTTATTATATTATTGTAACTTTGATACATGACACTCTTTTGGTCGATAAACGATTTAAAAGAATAAAAATTTTGCAAGTAAAGAAAAAAGGAAAGCTAGAAGGAGACAGGTAAAAGAAACAATAGTCACAGTTTGATAGACTAAAAATTATCATGATATTGCAAATACAATCAAAAGAAGAATGGCACTTCTCTGGTTAATTTTGGATGAACAAAGAGGCCAGGTTCTTGCAAAACCAACTAGATAGCAATGAAACCCAACAAAAACATCACCCCTTAACTAACACCAACTAAGCAATCTTTACAGCAACACAGAAACACCCTTTAATTACCAGCTGCTGGAAAGAGTACGCTGATCAACCTTGGGGTTTAAACACCTCCAGGTATATAAAATGCCTTGCGTAATTCAATGAATTGTGCAGTTTACAAATGATGATATCTTAAGAATCTGCATCTGTCCCTCAGTGCAGCTGTACAGTGGTCCAGCAGAACTGAGAACTAATATACTGTATAAACAGTGAATAGCTTGATCTACTGTACCTCTGCATAAAGAACCACATTTTTTATCTTTACTAAAAAGCATTGGTTTTGCAATGCAATTTGTCAAAGCACCAATAAATACATGGTTACCTTCCATATATAAAAAATTGAGTATACTGTAGTTTTAAACCTTGCGAGTTAAGATGGTTTTTTTATGAGTGATTTGGCCTATATTTTGGAGGTGTATTCCTAGTTAGTCAGGGGTCTACAGATAATTTTAACCCCACAAAACTATTTGATTTTGATGCATAATCTGAGTTGTGGGTAAATTTATTAAGCAGCTATCTGTATAGTTAGGTGCTCTCAGGCCAATGTTTATGCTGTCTATGTCTGCCAGTACATTCACTGAGAGCCTATAGAAGCCTAACATAAAGTCCTACCATTCTGACTACTGGCAGGGAAGCATGTATATGTGTGCCCACATTTTTTTGTTGGCACATAATACTTTGTTTAAGTTCCTTGAAAATGTCATCCTTAATACTTTATGGGATTGGTATGAAATACCGCCGGACATAGAATCCCGCCACCGGAAGACCGGCAGCAGTGAAGATCCTGACAGCTCCAAAGGTAAGTATTTACTAACCCTACTCCTCCCATACCCTAACCCTCCTTTAGGGGTACCTAACCTTATCCTCCCTCCCTAGTGCCTAACCATAACTCCCCACTAAGTGCCTAAACCTAAACCCCCATTCCGCACAGCCTAAACCTAAGTTTCTCAGGGGGGGTGCCTAACCCTAACCTCCCCCCAGGGGTGCCTAACCCTAACCCTCCCTTCCCCTAGCCTAAACCTAACCCTCCTGTCGGGTTGCCTAACCCTAAGTCCCCCCAGGAGCCCTAAAACCTAACCCTTCCCCCCGTGGCTGTCCATGCCCAGCATCCAGCTTACTTTCATTCGATATGCTCCCTACGTAGGTCTAATGACAGGTGTCAGGATTTTGACACCTGTCATTAGTATCTTGCTGAGATTTGACAGTCGGGAAGCTAGCGGTTGGCATTTCGACCGTCGGCTTCCTGACTGCATCCCCACTTTATAGCTCACAGGCATGTGGCTATAAAGTGTATGGCACACAATAATTTGTACAGCCCAGGTACTGGATAGGTTTTTGAAGATAATGGCTCAAAATCATGTCTTATCTGCTCATAAAACTGCAGGATGTTTAGCCAGAGGTTCCCAAAGTCCGCCATTACCATCCACATTTTAGGGATATCCATGCTTGAGCACATGTGACTTAATTAGTACCTCAATCCATTTGATTTAACCATCTGGGCTCAAACTTGGATATCCCTAAAATGTGGACTGTAATGGCAGACTTTGGGAACCTCTGGTTTTGGCAGTTCAGCTGAAACATTCACACAACTTCCTAATCTGAGTCCAGGGCCAATCAAGCTCTAAACATAAAGACAGTGCAGGTCTTGCACGGACCACAGAACCTGGATCTTATGCTATGGTTCTTCCTCCCTCCTTAGTCTTTCTCACTTAGGGGCACATTTATCAATGCTATTTTGTGAAATATCCCCCAAAAATAGATGTTTTCATGGGATACCTGCAAAAATTAAGCATCCCTAATATATAAGAATATAATATATCTAATGTGGCCCTTCCATTTTCAGTATAAAAGCAGCTACCATAGAAGGAGGCAGACTGAATGCTAATTTACAGCAATATGATTATGGAGATTTTTTTTTTTTATTATTATTATTATTATTATTATTATAATGATCTATACCCATTCATTTAGAAAACATACAACATTTTGCAAACCAAATATATATATAAAGAAGATTAATCTTAGATGATTATGATCAAACCCATTCAATTGAAAAGGTGATGTTCACCAATGTTTGTGTTCATTAGAGGGACTGATCCACTGGTAATACCCTTGCTATATTGAGGTATTCCTTTTTAAAAGGACAAAAAAATAAACAAGAACTGCCTCCTAGTGCAATAGTGCAATAGATTCATGAAGAAACATCAATATGACATCCCAAAACACATAAAGTGTATCAAGTGGTCCTATAACAACAATGAGTGATTAGCTCAACCAGCCTTGGGATGGTTTTAGAGGTTAAAAATTGTCAACTCCAAATATGAAAACAGTATCAACTCTCATTATGTAAGTTCCACTTCAAAAGTAAAAAAAGTAGGAACCATAGAGTAACAAATGGAAACATAGAATTTGTCGGCAGATAAGAACTACTTGACCCATCTAGTCTGCCCCTTTTCATGTATCCTTTAGGCAACTTCAACCCTATTTGCTCCTTATTATGACATAATATATTTATTATACAAAGAGCAAATACATGTATAATTTAAAAATACGTAAGAGAGGTTTATCTGAGAAAGATGATCTACACCTGTATTAATGCACTAGTTCCTCAGAAACTGTGCAACCCAACACATTTCATCAGAGGCACTTGTCACACTGCCCTCTTGGACTTACTCAGGGTTTTTTGTAAGTGAGTAGAGACTGATGAACTTATAACCATGAATATTATAATTTACAATAGAAAATGAGGCTCAGCTGATTGACATGAAAAATCCAATCAAAGATGGCCAAAAGAGGATATCCTGTTATATGGATACACCCTATGTTTCACTTTGTATTTTATTATATGCCCATATCAGATGGTTGCACCCTATATTTAACTGTATATATGTGTCAGTATCAAAGATAGAGAAAGATGGGGGAGTGTCTTGCTAGCCTAACATGGAGTAGGCATCTCTTGGAAGGTCCTATTCAGTTTGCTGCTAAGTGCTGCCAAATACATTTACTTCTTGTGGCACTGCTCTATATCCTCCTTCAACAAACAGCATATACAGGGGACCTCCTGTTGAGCTCTTTCCACAGGCTCCAGGTTTACTCCATCCCCCCAGAAGTGAGTCCTCACTGCTGAGGCTTGTTCCAGCATCACTTTACCTGTCCTGGTATCTCTGGCTCCTGGAGCATCAATGGCCTTTGTCAATGGAAACCTTGATCCAGCACATTCACCTCCACTGCCAAGCTCTGGAGCTTTCACAGGGAAACCTACTTCAGGTGCTCCAGGTCACCAGCACTGCATACATCAGCTCCCTGTTGGCTCACTGCAGTATTCCTCCATTCACCACTTGCAGTGAAGAACCATAGGCAGCTGCAAAGACTACCCATTATGTGACCACAGTGGCCCTAGTGCAGTATATATGATGAGGCTCTCCTGCCTGTCATTGACTGGGATCAGCTCCAGTGGTTGCATACAGTAACTGCCTCAGGGACTCAGCTCATCCATACAGATAAGTAGGGACTTTGGTTGTCCTCCCTACATGCTGTATGTTACTCAGTAGCCCAGTGCTAATCGGAGCTCTGTTTGGAGATGGTTTTATTGCATTAAAAGGGGAATCATATTTTTTTAATTTTATTTAGCTTTATATTACAAAAGTTATTTTCTATATAATTTGTGTCCTTTTTCAATGGCATTGGAGATTAAATCATTGGGATATGCCCTTTCCTTAAATCTACTGGCATATTGGTAAATTATTGTTCACATATTGTCTGGTTGCTACAATTTCTCTTTATACTGTGTGTATAAAGTGAGATTTAGGAGTATTAGACTTCCACTTTCTCATGTGTAACTTTGGTAATGTATGTAACTATTACCGTCCACTTATTTTACAAATGTGCAGGTGCTCACTATATTATATTGTTCTCACTACAAAGTATATGGTCCAAACACTCCATTTTATCTTTCCTAAAATTAGCTATTAATTTGAAATTAAAATCATTGATAGATATAAACTTCATAAAATCATTAAAAGTATCCTCACTTCCTTCCCATACTACTATGATGTCATCAATATATCTGTTAAAAAATTTCATGTGCTTGATAAAATAATAATTATTAAAAAATATTTTTATTTTTCCAAACCCCAATGAAAAATATTAGCAAATCCAGGGGTGAGAACTGTCCCTGTAGCTGTATCACAGCAATAATTATAAAGCTTTAAAATGTTAAATAATTGTGTTTTGAAATAAAATGTATAATCACTTACAAAATACAAAAATCATGCTCTATTAATGGGTCATTATTTAAAAAGTCTCCAGAAGCTGCTATACCCTTATCATGTGTTATGCAGGTGTACACAGCTTGTATGTCTACCATCTCTGATTTGTAATCAGTTTCCCACTTAAAATCTTTTGAAAATGTAAAACAGCTGTGTTATTTTTGTCATGATCCTAGCTAGTTTTTCACCTTTTTCCCATGAGACTTACCCCTGCCAACTGTCCTGTGATCTGTGTGTGTGATTTGCCTGGGAGATCTGCTCTAATCATGCTGGCTGCAACACTTCTGTGCATGCATTTGGACTGTGCTCTCCTTTCCACATTGTTTATTCACCTGGGTCCTTTCCTATCTGTGAACACTGCTAGTCTTGATTGGAATTGCAGGTGTAGTTCTCACTCTCAGTACTGCAGATATGTTTGCTCCCTCTGCATGTTGTGCCCTCCACCACTCAGAATGCTACTGCAAGACCACCTGACTGTATCCACCAATTCCTGCGAGACCCAGGGTATAAACATCCTCCAGTTCATTCAGCAATCCTGCTAATAGCAATAATTGGCATATCCAGAAATCTTGCTGGTTTCCAGACCAGTTCATCTAGTAATCCTGCTAACAACTATACCTGGCATATCCAGAAATCCTGCTGGTTCCCAGACCAGTTCATTCAGCAATCCTGCTAATAGCAATACCTGGCGCATCTGGAAAACTTGCTGGTTCCCCGACTAGTTTAATTGGCAATTCTACTAATAGCTATACCTGGTGCATCTGGAAATCCTGCTGGTTCACAGTCCAATTCAGCAAGTCTATCTACTGGTTAGAAAAAAAGATATACAAATGGGTGCCAAACACTCTATTTATATATTCATAACTTGATGCTGCTCCCTTGTGAGGGGTAGTCTGCCCCTCTAATGGGTATATGGAAAAACAAAAGAAAGAGGCAGGGAGCGCACACAAGTTATGAATAACAATTCACAATAGTCATGTTTCCACTAATATATACACTGTGGTAATGAGGAAACAATTCAATCAAGCCAATGGTAATTGTATAAACATTGCTTAATTATAAATGCATAAAATAATTATGGGATAAAATCATAATTCCCTAATATCATAAAATCAGTCACACATATAAGCTTATGTGAAAAAGAGAGGGGGGTGATGATGTAAAAAAATTATATATAAAATTGAAAAAGTAAAAGAAAAAAAAAAGGATATTAATAAACAGTTGAATGTCTCTCAATGGAGTACTATTTGGCATAGCACAAATCAGTTATATACCCTTTGTTGAAAATTCAACGTATTGTGTCCAATAAAACTTTTATAACTAACATATAGTTAGTAATTGTGTTAAGAGCACCAAAATGTAATTTTCCCTCCTCTTCAATCGGAATAGCCTGCTCCAAGGGTTTGCAACCATCCAGTGTTGGTCTTTAATTTAATTTATTTATTTCGGAAGCAGGTATATAATGTATTTTTAGACTGCTGCAGCAACCAAAAATGGACTTTAGCATGTTTGGAACCTGCAGCCGTGTCTGCTCCTTAGCATGCCATCTCCCCGTTTAACATACCTGCATAGTCCACACATGTGATGGGGACTGGTGAGGATATTTTCAGATGTAATCGGCGGCCACCTCGATCTGTGTCCAGTAGGTAAGTTTCTCACCAGTAAATGGGTATGCTTTGCAGCGTATTTGGGGCAGTTTTTACTGAGCGGTATAGTTATTGCCTGCAACCAGGCTATTTTTCTTTGCTCTGCTGCCACAATAATGACCGTGATCCAGGGGAATAAAACAAACAGCTATTAGAGGCCTCCAGACAACTTACGAATATGTCATTCTATAAAAAATTGTCCTCCAACCCCACAACCCCTTTTCGAAGTGATCTCAAAATATTGGTGGACAATGCAGTTGATTCCAAGGTGATTAATAAAGATATTGGGCAATTTTTGTATGTTCTACACCCGTGATCCCAGTATATTACCACTTACCAAAAATACTCAAATCCCTCACTTCCCCCCCAGGGCGTCCAATCATTTCTGGTGTAGGGTCACTTACCACTAATTTATCCTCTTTTGTTGATACACACTTACAGAAATATGACATGTCCCTTCCTTCACATATCAAAGACACAACTCATTATCTTCAGAAGTTAGAAAAAACTCCATGGAAAAGCTCCTACACAATTCTCACTTGTGATGTTGAATCCCTTTACACCAATATACCACACGAATTGGGGATTTTAGCAGTGAACCACTTTTTGACACAAGATAAAGCGATTAATGACACAACAAGGGATTTCATTTTGTCTTCAATAATGTTTATTTTAGAACATAATTATTTTTCATTTGATAGGGAATTTTTTATTCAAACAAAAGGTACTGCCATGGGGACAAGAATTGCCCCAAGCTTTGCGAATTTATATTTGGGATTGTTTGAAGAAAGATATATTTGGAATAGCAAGTTAGGGGCTAACATAGTCTGCTATGGCAGGTATATAGACAATTTGTTTTTTATTTGGGATTGGGATGATTTATCACTCACCAAATTTATTGATCACCTCAATCACAATTGTTTTCACAGAATCTCACAGTAAGACAACTTTGAACTTTCTGGACATCACAATCTCTGTACAGGATAAAACACTAACAATGACCTATATTAAGGATGTGGACTGTAATAACTATTTACACTATACCAGTAGTCATTATAGACCATGGAAAAATAATATTCCCAAAGGGCAATATCTCCGCCTTAGGAGAAACTGTTCCTCTGAAGAGAATTTCTTAATACAGGCCAAGACTCTACATAGAGCTTTTCTAAAACAAGGCTATCCAGTACACATCCTTAATAAAGCTTTGGAAACCACTCTTAATTACTTAAGAGAATCTTTGATCTATCCTTCTAAACAACAAAATAAAAAGGTGGATATAAAGGTGGATAGATCACTTGCTTTTATTACCCAGTATAACACTGCTGCTAAAGAAATTAAGAAAATTATTTCTAGAAATTCAGCAATCCTGTATTCAGATAGATTTCTACAGCACAAACTCCCAGAAAAGAGTATAGTAATATTTAGAAAAGCATCAACATTGAAACAAAAATTGGCACCAGGTTGCTTCAAAAGAAATCATCCACTCCCCTAATCAACTGAATCCCACATTTAAACTGCCACCTAAACCGAAAGGAATTTTTATATGTGGAACAGACAGATGTACCATCTGTACTTCTGCGGACAACAAATGTTCCAAAGTTCTATCCTTTAGTACTAAGAAAGAGTTTGAAATAAATAGTTTCCTGAACTGCAGATCAAAATATGTGATCTATGTAATTCAATGTAATTGTGGGATCCAGTATGTAGGGAGAACTACACATCCCCTATATGTGAGATTCTCAGAACATAGAAGAAATATTTTAAAGAATTTGAAAACACATAGTCTAGCCAAACATGTGTTTTCTTGTCAAAAAGGGAATCTTAAAGGATTAACAATAAGGGCCATAGAACAAATTAAAACAACAAGGGGAGGAGACAGATTTAATTTACTCTGCAAACGAGAGGCATTCTGGATCTTTCAATTACATACCCTAACCCCCTTTGGCCTCAATGATATGGTAGAACTCAACAACATTTAGATATGTTGTTTCTTCTTCTCCCCCCTCATTTCTGATGGCGCTGGATTATGGGCATGAATACCAGAGCTCCCTTTGGGCCATGCCGTTTGTCCTGCAACCTCCCCCTTCCTTCCCAATCCTATGATAATGGAATCATTTGTCCATACCTACACTCCCCATCCACCAGGCTGATATAGGTATCTATTTACATCTCTCCTACACTTCCCCCTGCACTACACATGGTGATTAGAGTCTAATGGTCTTTATCACTTTCAAACTACAGGGTTCTGTTTTTATCCTCAGATACCTAGTGGCTGGATCTCTGCTCCACTACCTAACAACATGAGTTTAAATTATCTCTGTTGAGAGGTGTCATTGCACAGTTCAAGTCCCCAGGGTTTTCATTACGACCAAGACACATTTAGTCCATATCCCAATTGGTATTAGTGATTTTTTGAATTGAGTTATTTCTAGTTGCATTGATATAAGTACGATATTTAATTATATTTCTGTTTATTCAAAAATATCGAACTAGCGAATATTATTGAAATGACGATATATGATTATATTTTGTGGGGTCTGTAAGATATTATTTCTTCTTCCTCCAATTTTGATGGATTTATTCCTTACTGTGATCATATTCCAATTGCTTAATATTGATAGGTCAAATGTGGAATTTAGTAATACATGAATTCATTATAATAATATATTTTTGGAATATATTTCTTTTATTTTTATTTTTATTTTTTTTCATGTTTTTCATATCTACTTTATTGTTTATTGCATTGTCTATTTCTTCCTATTGCTTCATGTTCTCTCCATATCATTGCTGTCTTGTATAGAAAGTGCTTAAATTGAAAAGGAATAAATGAAATCCTCCTTATGTACTATATAATTGTTAATGCAGGCATTTGTCCTTTGTGCTAGCATAATTCATGTTGAAATCATTACATAATGAAGATGTGCCATACAGTATGTTATTCATTTTGAAATAATCATTTTGAAATATTATTTCTAAATATATTCTGTTTTTCCTTTGTAAACTTTGTCACTATTTACAAGCTTTTTAAAAACTATTTATAAACTATCAAAAATATTTATATACATAGATGTATGTATATTCTTATTTATTATAAACTTCTGAAATTTTTATTTATTTTTTGCAAGTCTTCATTCACAATCAATAGGTTTTTAAATTCTAAATCATCAATCAGTATTCTAATTAAGATCTGCTGCACAATTAAGTTAAGTTAATTTATCCCAATGGATGTAATTAGTAACACCAATTAGAAGCCACTGGTACTCATGCCTTTTTCCTCTGAAGAAACAACCAGCTAGTGAGGTCAAGAAACGCATCAGGAGCTGAGGAGCTGTTTGTTTTATTCCCCTGGATCACGGTCATTATTGCAGCAGCAGAGCAGAGAAAATTAGCTCGGTTGCTGGCAATTACTATACTGCTCAGTACAAGCTGTCCCAAGTACACTGCGAAGCATACCCATTCACTGGTGAGAAACTTACCTACTGGACACTGATCGAGGCGGCCACCAATTTCATCTGAAAATATCCTCACTGCAGCAGTCTAAAAATACATTACATACCTGCTTCCGAAATAAATAAATTAAATTAAAGACCAACACTAGATGGTTGCAAACCCCTGGAGCAGGCTATTCTGATTGAAGAGGAGGGAAAATTACATATTGGTGCTCTTAACACAATTACTAACTATATGTTAGTTATAGAAGTTTTATTTGACACAATACACTGGATTTTCAACAAAGGGTATATAGCTAATTTGTGCTATGCCAAATAAGACTCTTTTTACTTTTGTTTCTGAATTACTCCATTGAGAGACATTCAACTGTTTATTAATATCCATTTTTTTTTCTTTTACTTTTTCAATTTTATATATAATTTTTTTACATCATCACCCCCCTCTCTTTTTCACATAAGCTTATACGTGTGACCGATTTTATGATATTAGGGAATTATGATTTTATCCCATAATTATTTTATGCATTTATAATTAAACAATGTTTATACAATTACCATTGGCTTGATTGAATTGTTTCCTCATTACCACAGTGTATATATTAGTGGAGACACGACTATTGTGAATTGTTATTCATAACTTGTGTGTGCTCCCTGCCTCTTTCTTTTGTTTTTCCATATACCCATTAGAGGGGCAGACTACCCCTCACAAGGGAGCAGCATCAAGTTATGAATATATAAATAGAGTGTTTGGCACCCATTTGTATATCTTTTTTTCTAACCAGTAGATAGACTTGCTGAATTGGACTGTGAACCAGTAGGATTTCCAGATGCACCAGGTATAGCTATTAGTAGAATTGCCAATTAAACTAGTCGGGGAACCAGCAAGTTTTCCAGATGCGCCAGGTATTGCTATTAGCAGGATTGCTGAATGAACTGGTCTGGGAACCAGCAGGATTTCTGGATATGCCAGGTATAGCTGTTAGCAGGATTACTAGATGAACTGGTCTGGGAACCAGCAAGATTTCTGGATATGCCAATTATTGCTATTAGCAGGATTGCTGAATGAACTGGAGGATGTTTATACCCTGGGTCTCGCAGGAATTGGTGGATACAGTCAGGTGGTCTTGCAGTAGCATTCTGAGTGGTGGAGGGCACAACATGCAGAGGGAGCAAACATATCTGCAGTACTGAGAGTGAGAACTACACCTGCAATTCCAATCAAGACTAGCAGTGTTCACAGACAGGAAAGGACCCAGGTGAATAAACAATGTGGAAAGGAGAGCACAGTCCAAATGCATGCACAGAAGTGTTGCAGCCAGCATGATTAGAGCAGATCTCCCAGGCAAATCACACACACAGATCACAGGACAGTTGGCAGGGGTAAGTCTCATGGGAAAAAGGTGAAAAACTAGCTAGGATCATGACAAAAATAACACAGCTGTTTTACATTTTCAAAAGATTTTAAGTGGGAAACTGATTACAAATCAGAGATGGTAGACATGCCTCTTTCTTTTGTTTTTCTATCAACTGGTTCTCAGTCCAATTCTGCAAGCCTACCTACTGGTACCCCGTCCAGCTCAGCAAGCATTCCTGCCGGTCCCATTCCGGTTCCTCCAAGTTATCTACTGGTTCTCAGTCCAATTCTGCAAGCCCACCTACTGGTACCAGTCTAGCTCAGCAAGTCTTCCTGACAGTCCCAGTCCAGTTCCTCCAAGTTTTCTACTGGTTCCACTCCAACGTTACACGTTTCCTGTTCCTTTAATTTATCATCAAAGGCAGTTCTCACTCCCAAACAATTCATATGCAAATAGAGCTATTTACATCATCCATGGTTCCAGTCAAGCTGGTCTCCGCTGAATCCAGTTCAACACCTGAGGCAGGTAACTCTCAAGCACCAACCATGACAGTATGTTCAGGCCTACCGATGGTGGTGGATCAAGCACATAATCGTGGTTCAAATGCTTTCCATAACCTGGTTGCTCGCTTGGATTCACATGAGGCGGTACAGCATCAAGTATTACAGCTTTGCAAATCCTGACTAGTCGATTAGATGACATTCAAATCACACCTGAACCCCTTACTACCTTCCATCAACTGCTGGAACAGCTACAAGCTGTACTATATTTTCAGATCAGTCCTGAGTTTCTTAATACTACCCCTAACTCAACTAAAACCTCTGCCTTGGAATCCCTAAAAACCAAAGATTCTTCCATACCAAATAAAGTGAGATATTGAAGTTACCCGTGCCCCAAGCTCCCTGTGGCTGAATGCCAGTGGTGCAAAGATTTACATCTCTGTCTCTATTGAGAAGGTAGTGACCACTTCATTAAAGACTGTTCCCTTTGCAATTCCAACAGTAATACCAAGTGTCAATGTCCGTGTGCCCATTCTGGTCCCAGCCCGGATTCTGCCCATTCCGGTCTCCGGCCAAGACTCTGTGTGTTCCAGCCCCAGCCTGGATTCTGCCCATTCCGGTCCCAGCCTGGATTCTGCCTGTTCCGATCCCGGATTCTGCCCATTCTGATCCCGTCCTAGATTCTGCCCATTCCGGACCCAGCCCGGATTCTGCCTGTTCTGTTCCCTTCCCAGATTCTGCCTGTTCCAGTCCCAGCCTGGATCCTGCCTGTTCTGGTCTTGTCCCGGATTCTGCCAGTTGAAGGCCGGATAAAGCTTCTTCAAGTTTCGCAACCGAGGAAGGGGTCTCAAGTTTTATTCTCCAGGAGGGGATTTCAAGTTTTGTACCCCAAGAGGGGGTTTTAAGTTTAGTGCCAAAAGAGGGGGTTACAAGCTTTGTATCCCAGGAGAGGGATTTGAGTTCCACACCTCAGGAGGGGGTTTCAAGTTTTGTACCCCAAAAGGGGGTTTCAAGTTCTGTTCCCCAGGAGGGGATCTCAAGTCTCGTACCCCAAGAGGAGGTTTTAAGTTTAGCGCCTAAAGAGGGGGTTACAAGCTTTGCATGCCAGGAGAGGGATTTGAGTTCCACACCCCAGGAGGGGGTTTCAAGTCTCATATCCCAGGAGCAGGTTTCAGGTTCCAGTTCCCAGGGAGGAGTGTCTTGTACTACTAACTATGATCATGGTTCCTGTTCAGCATCTTCTGAGAATATTGTTCCAGTGGACAACAATGTTTGTAGTCTGTTCTCAGCTTTGAATGTCGATGATACTGTCTCTAGCTCCTCTGGACCCCTTCCAGTTCCATCAATTGGTCCAAATTACCAACATCTGTCAACTTATCTACTGGTTCTCAGTCCAATTCTGCAAGCCCGCCTACTGGTGCCGGTCCAGCACAGCAAGCCTTCCTGCCGGTCCCAGTCTGGTTCCTTCAAGTTTTCTACTGGTTCCACTCCAACGTTACAAGTTTCCTGATCCTGTCATTTATCATCAAAGGCAGTTCTCACTGCCAAACAATTCATATGCAAATAGAGCTATTTACATCATCCATGGTTCCAGTCAAGCTGGTCTCCACTGAATCCAGTTCAACACCCGAGTCAGGTAACTCTCAAGCACCAACTGTGACAATTTTTTAAGTATGAGGGTAATTTGGGAACATATTCACACATTCAGAGAGGTGTCCTACATTATTAATTTGGGGAAAAAAGAAAGAAGGATGCAGAAAAGGGGCTCTGAGGAGATCAAGAGTAAATTTTAACAGTGAAAGTGAAGAAAATCTCTATAGATACAAAATAACTAGGATTTGTTTTCCCTTTCCCCCACACTAAAGACATCATACTCATCTTAGATGATAGTACAGAAGGAGAAATGGATGGATTGCCCAAGAAGAAGATTGAAAAAGAAAGCACTTTACAGTACAAGTCAGCCTCATATATTACAGAAAGTAGTTTACATGAAATCTATAATGTTTTAATGGAATGTAGTCGAGAAAAAAGTGGAATTAAAAAATAAATGCAATTAAATAAAAAATCATTATGGGTTAAATTACATATCATGCAAACATTGCTTATGAATAATAATTATGGAAAAGTAGAAAAGTGGATCTTTTATGTAAACTTGCAATTTCAATGCCACATAGCACTGGTGAGGGCCTCCACCTCGCTTAATTTGTTGTTTTGCATTTGAGTGTATTGATATTAAATGATAAAAACAGTGCTACATAAATCTGTTGTGCCCTTATTTTTTTTTTTTTGGTATAATTATTAAACTGCTAATATCAGTTCAACATACCACAACATTCTCAGGACACATATGTAGGTTACGTTGGGTTGAGGGGTTGACATCAGTACTACATTTCCAGTTGTAAAATTAAAAACTTTGAAGTTATAATGCTTTTTAACATTATTTGTACTGTTATATTTCTTGTTTGTAATATTTTTCATGTTGAGTGCTACACAGGACCCAAAATAGTTTTTTTCTGTATTAACCAGATAATATAACTGCTACATAATGCATAAATTGATGCTATCTTGTCATATTATAAAGGTGCATTGTTAAGCAGGGACATAACTAGTGGTGTGTGAGCTGTGTGCCCAGGGTGCAGAGAACTGGAGGCAGCACTGACACTACCCCACATAACCTGCATTTTTGGTTTGCACCATGCAGCCAGTAGCACTGCTGAAGGGCAGTGCTCTACTTCCTAGTGATGGATACCTTGCCCACCAGAAGTGACATCATGATTTCACAGGTTTGGGGGGCGGGAATGGCACAGGATGGCATAGAGCCATGCTCTGGCCCTGATTTTAAGTTACATTAAATATCATTGCAACATTGCACTGATCCTTAAATTGTTTTCAGGTTTCCAACAGGACCGCTTGCACCTGGAACAAAATACTTGGCTCCTGGACTTCCCACTTAATTTATTATTGCAGTCACAAGTGATGAAGTAGTTAATTGATGGGATAAGGTGTTTGAATACAAGTGAAATTAAGGTGAATCCCTGGAGCAGTACATTTGCCAACTGGTGTTAGGGGTCATGTTGGATTGCCTTTGTTTTTACAATGTCTCTACTATGTGTCAAAAGTAATGTTAACAGGAAATGTGAATTTGTTGACCAAAAAAATAAAATGTATTATAGTTATCTATTTATTAATAAATATTGTACCTGTTGACTTCCATCATGTAAAAGAAGGGTCGGGTGTTGAAAAAAATAAACAATAAAAAGTGCAATTTTGCTTTTTCTTCTTGTTTGATTGAACCTAAGAAGGGCCATGACTTCCTCTCCAGATACAGGGGAAAAGGATATCAGAGTAGGTAAAATGGATGGGGAGGGGTGATCCAGGAAGGTGGAGTGCTGGGGAACTGGAAGGATATGAAGTCTTGACGTATGGAGTCAATTTTAGATTTACAGTAGGTAGCAAAGTCAAGGGTAGAGGGCAAGGGAGGAGGCAAGAAGGGGGCAGGCAGAGTATGGAGATGAAGGTGGTGAAGAGATGCTGGGGATTTGAGGACTGGGAGGAGATGAGGTTCTTGAAATATGACTGTTTAGAGAGTGAAAGGGCAGCACTGTAGGATGAGAGCATACATTTGACATGGAGAAAATCTGCCTTAGAGTGTGACCTTCTCCGCTGTCACTTGGCAGTTTGTGAACACTATTGCAGGTATCTGGTGCATTTGGAATGCCAGGGTTGAGGTTTGAATCTGCAAGTGTGAGTAGTGATTGCCAGAGCAACAGAGTCAAAAGCAGAAGTTAAGGAGGCATTGTATAGGGAAGCAGCTTGTTCAGGGCAGGAGAGAGAAAGGATAGGGTAGAGAAGTGAGTCAAGCAGGGAAGAAAAAGAAACTGTGTTGATAGCCTCAATGTTACGCTTAGTGGTGGTGGCCTTTGGAGGTGGAGGAGCTAAAGGAGGGAGGGATAAGTTAAAAGATAGAAGGTGATGGTCAGAGAGGGGAAATGGGGAATTGGAATTATCAGAAATATCACAATGGTGAGTGAAAACCAGATCAAGCAAATGCCCACTCACATGGGAGGGTGAGGAGGTCCATTGGGAGAGACCAAATGAAGATGTGAGGGTTAAGATTTTGGAAGCAGAGTATTCAGTGTGGATATCAATTGGAATATTGAAGTCACCTAGGATAATGGAGGGGAGGTCTGAGGAGAGAAAGTGAGGGAGCCAGGAAGAAAAGTTGTCAAGAAATTTGGAGGGAGGGCCAGGGGGGTGATAAATGACAGCTACTCGCAGGTGTACTGGTTGGAAGAGGTGTATAGCATGAACCTCAAATGTAGAGAATGTAAGGGATGGTTGAGAGAGTATGAGATGGTTGGAGTAACCAGGTGATAGACTAACATCAACACCACCACCATGGTAATCCCCGGGCCTAGTGGTGTGAGAGAAGGTGAGGGGTGTGAGAGAAGATGTAGTTCCACAACAACTGGAGCACCACTTGTTGCCTATACCTGGGCTACACACAAGACATGTGGGATGCTACAAGTGTATGGTAACACAACACTCAGGTGAAGCATTGTCAATGTACAGCACTCGCTCTGAATCAGGCGGCCGCTTTGTTTTGACAAACCTGACCTGGCCGCTCGCTAAGCTGTGGGTGACCACCCACAGCTTTTGCGAGCGGTCAATTGATGGTCACGATGGTCACGACCACTGGGCTTGCGACAAGACCCTTGTGGTAGGGTCTCATCTGCCGCAAGCCCCAGTGAGCTTCCAGTTCTAATAGAGCCGGAAGCTCACTACTGACATCACAGGTGATGTCAGTAGGGCCTCCCCCAAATGGCAGGTGTTCCTCTGGGAACGCCTCCAATTGGCCAGCCACCCCCCCTCCCTGCCTACAAAACGGGGTGAGCTGTCGATCAATATCGACAGCCACCCCGATTGCACACTGCCCTGGCCGTCGACCGCTTGCAAGCGTATAGCGCTTGCGAGCGGGTCTGAATGAGGCCCTAAGTGTATAAACAGAATATATCAGGGGATGATAAATATATGAGGAATATAGGGTGACTCCCTTTCTTATTGATAAGTGATAAAAAGAGGAAATTTAGACATGTCCTCATACACCAAGCTCCAATATGCCATGCAGTGCTAGATGCCTGGCACGAGTGAGCTGCACTGACCAGTGTAGCATAGCCATTGTTTCTTTACATTTGCATATTATTCATACTACAGACACAGTGAAACACCACTCGATCTATACCAGATAGGCAACTTTAACCACACAGAAATTAGTTTTAAATAAGTTCAAAGTCACAGAGGAATCACAACAGAACTTCTCATGAAACAAAAAGCTGTTACCGCTGCATTGTAGCGTATACAGATTTGGACTCATTTGCACATAGTTGTGTTAGTGGCACCTATCAGATATCAAATTAATCAGTGCAGTCTCTTTAAACAGTTTTGTCACATTGGATTGCGATTTCGATGCACATTCTAGCAAAAAAAGATGCTCGATGCAATTATAGCAATAGTGTATGAGAACACATCTGTATGATTTATTAATAGATCACTGAAGACTGTGTCAGATGACACACATACTTGTATTCATTAACTTAACATTAAAACATTAAAGAGGAGCCAAGAAAGGAAAGTCACTGTTGCTTTAATTATAAATACACACGCTCACAAAGGTAATGTGTAACAAACTATCGGCAGGATCGGAAACTGATGGTTACAATTCCATACACATAATTTCAGCCAGGTAATCTAGTTGGTCGAACAAATGTTGTGCAGCTCTACTGATATGCATTGGTTATGGATGGACCATTCCTGGGTGCTCCGTATACACTTTCAGCTTCCCTGGCTTTTTGGCCCTATCATTGTATGGTGTGTACCCAGTTCAAGTCCAGAACACATCAACTGATTTTTTTTTGTTCAAAAGTTATTTGATGAGTACAGCTTTGTGTCTATTAATCTGTACATACACCTTTCACCTGTGATACATACTGAGAGATGCACATAGCTACAAATGCAGGTGGATCCCACCTCCTCCAATCAGTGCCCTCCCACACACACACCTTAAGGTGGGTACAAACCTGACAGATATATCTACAGATGATGGTCGTTCATACACACTGAATGACCATCATCTGAATGCTGCAGCGGGTCCAGGCGGCCGGGGGGTGGGTAGGGGGTGTGACCTAATCACGGAATGTGTAGCCACACCCCCTTAAGAAAAAAACATTTGCAGGGCTGTAGAGAGGGGCGCTGTGTGCCCCTCAGCCCGGCGCACAGCCAATGGGGGGCGCGACCAGCGTGATCACTCCCCTTTTTGGCATAGGAGATTGCTTGGGCTGCTGCTTTAGCATCCTCGGACAGTCTTCCAGTTCAGCCCAGCACCCCTGTGTATGGGTGATTGGCTGATCGCCCGTACACACTTGCCAATAGACAGATGTCTGCAGACATATCTGTTCATTGGCTGTACAGCACAGCCAATGCAATATGTCTGTGAAAGACATTGTTCACAGACACATCATCTGAGCACACTGGCCAATGGGGGCATGATATATTGGCCAATCAATTGATCAGCCAATATATCGGCCAGTGTGTACCCAGCATTAGTTTCCACGTCTAGCACCATCTTTCATATGGTATTCCGGATCATGATGCATTTAAAGAAGAGAGCAAAAGATAGTTACTGAGTCTTTGCTTTCACCATGTGGTGCCATCTTTCCAAATATATCACTGAGAAGATAGCACCGCCAGCACTTCACAGAGTGGAGGGACCTGCTTGCTGGCTCTGGATATAGCAAGATGTAGTAAATTAGTTCACAAGGTTATCTGTAATGCATACTTGGTTATTCTCTTGGAATTTCCAGGAGTATACAGAATTTGGGAGGCTACACTCCTGCTTCCTGCTCACTTCACTGTTGGGGTCATGTTAAAGCAAAAAATTGTGTCATCATGCCTCTCCCAAATGGACCTCCACAGATTATAAATAGTGATAAGAGTCCATATGCAATTAGCCAATCAGGAGCACCTGCCAATTATCATTATTAATTTGTACTTTGTTCCAGTGGTCAAGCAACCCAAGATATAATGCCCCTGACAGACACATACTGTAAAACAAATTTACAGGGTTTAGGTGCAAACTCCTACGAATTGGGTATACCATCCCAGTCACTGGGATTCAAGAAGAGATTTTAGAGAGGATTTCAGAGAGAGAAAAAGATAAATTATCCCTAGAGAAAAGACATTTACTTCACCCGCAAAAGGAATACCATGTATATTAAATATGAATAGTATGCTACTGATTATTCAGGAAGAAAGGTTCAATATCTTCAATGAAGAAGATTTTTTTAGGCAGGAGTCAGAGAGGGAACACAAGATATTACAATCAACCATAAAAATAAATCATGAAACAAAGGAAGTAGAGGGAAAGGGAAACTTAGAAAAAAGAAATGGATGGAGATTGAGATATTGGCAGAAACACCCTCTGAGTGGAGAATGAAGAAATAAAGGAAACAAAGATTTGTAATCCAAGTAAACACATGACAGAAATACCATCTTGAAGAAAGGGCATAAATATGCTCCAAACAACAAACTTAACAAGTTTCAAATGTACCTTGACATACAAAAGTTCATAAGGAAAGTTTCTTTAAAAAAAAAAAATTTAGCCAGCAAAGGCAGAAAAACAGAAAAATCGATACATTCAATTCTAAATCCACATTCAACCCCATATGGACTCTATAAAGTATGAAAAAGAGATACTTATGCAACTCAATGATAGAGAAACCTATGGAATTCTGAAGAGTAATCTGTGAGGTTCTGAATTTGTTGTGGACCCGGGGTGGTGACAGAAGCAGACACAGGAGCAGACTTAAATGAAAAAGTGGGGTTTTTAATAAGGTACTGAGAAGACATGGGAGTGGCAAACAAAAGTCCAGGTATAGCACTAAAGTGCACTTGATAAGTTGTTGTGAGGGTTAATGAACAAATGTCCAGGTAGTGACAGGCAGAACAGTCCAGTATAGGTATGGTGAGCTAAAACAGAATGCAGGCTTGATGAGCTGTAAGTGAATGCAGGTTTGGTGAGCTGTAGCTGATGCAGACAGAGGTAGTGAAGTCCAGCTGGGAATGAAATGAAACAAGGTGCAGGGAAACAGCAGGTTCAGGTACTCAGGCAGGTAGAAAGGTATGTGGAGGAGGTAGGGGAATCCAGCAGAGTTTGGAGCAGGTTAGGAAAAGCAGGCTTAGGCAATGAATCTAAGAGACAGGTTTAAGCACAGGAACACTCTCTCTCAGCTCTCGCAGAGAAACACGTTGCACTGGCAATGCAAGGGAGCTCTGAACTCCCTTAAATCCCCAGTGCTCAGCCGTGACTGGTCAGAGAGGAGCATGTGACACACCAGGATAGGGCAACTAGGTCACATGTCCGGAGGCAAGATGGCGGCGCCCATGCCAGAATGGAACGGAAGCACCACCTGGCCTAACCAGACCAGAGTGACAGTATGCCCCCACATAACCACGCACAGCCAATGCTCTTCGCCAGGCACCACGCCACTGCCAGATGCCCCTCGCCAGGGTCCTCACAGGTATTACCCATCGACTACCATGCCAAGAAACCCTGGTCTCGACATTAACCAAATGAGAAGGTCAGGAGAGAGCTTAGAAAAATGCTTTCTAAATATCGATTAGAAGGAACCCTATAACAAGAGAAGTATATTAACGAAAAGTATCCAATGCTTCCTGTATTATAAGTCCTACAAAAGATTCACAAGGACTCTGTAAACCCCCTGGGCAAACCAATAGTATCAGGGACTGACTCAGTTACTTCAAATCTCTCTCAATTTATAGATTATCACTTGCAACCAGAAATGTCTAAAGTGAAATCACACTTGAAGGATAGCACTAATGTTTTACATAAATTGAAGGAGATAAATTGGCAAGAAAACTATATCCATGTTACAGCTGATATAACTTTGTTACGTGCAATCATATATCATACCATAGGTATAGAAGCAGTGAGTTTCTTTTTAACAAATAGTAATATGGAAAACAATATGGTGAATTTTATTAGTGAAGGTATTAAATTTATTTAAAATAATCCATTTTTTGGTACGTCACATTTTATTATAAAAAACATTGTACTGCAATGGGTACTCTTTTTGCGCTGGCATATGCCAACCTTTTTATGGGATTCTGTGAGGATTAAACTATATGGAACAATAATAGGTTCCATCAGAATATTAAAATGTGGTTTCATTTTATAGATTATATTTTGTTCAAATGGGAGGGAGAAGATATTTTAACAGTTTTTTTTGTGAGGAGTTAAATCAGAATGAGTTTAATATTAACTTAACTTTTAATATGAGTAAAGTGGAAGTCTGTTTTCTGGATTTTATTATATATTTTAAAAACAAGATTTTTAACACTAAAAATGATTGCAAGCCAACCGATAGCAACTCCTACATTGGTATGGAGAGTAATCACCATCGCCTGTGGATAAAAAATTGCCCAAAGGGTCAAGTAAGGAGAAATTGTACTAAAGTGTACTCAGAACAGGATATAGACCCAGCCATCGAAGAAATGATGGATGTCAATAGAGAAGATTTACTGATGTGTAAGGAAAAAAAAAGAAAACAATGAATTCTCTCTCCCTTTCATAACTACATATAATAGACTACATAAACAGGTTGAAAGTATTATAAGAAAATAATGGTATTTTTTGTAGCAGAATCCGGTTTTGAAAACTATTATCCCAAAGAAACCTAAATTTATATATAAAAGAGCACCTAACTTAAAAAATAGACTAGTGAAGTGTGCTATCCCTACAAAAAGAGTGGGAAGAATAAAAACAAAGGGATCCATAGATTCAGTATCTATTTAATGTGTAAGAACCATCAAGACTAACCAAGTAAATTAGAGGAACATTCATCTACTGCCACCAACACCGCTTATAAAATACCAGATTTTATCACTTGCAACAATAAAAACTGTATTTATTTAATACAGTGTGAGTGTGTCCTGCAGTATAAGAGAGAGATGGGAAGAACATGTAAAAAATATCAAAGAGGGCTATGAAAATCCCACTTTAGATTTTCACCAGAGTCCAGTTAAACATTTAAAAAAGGTTATTGGTATTAAACAAACCACTGGAGATTAAATTTATTTATGACATAAAAACCCTAATCCCCAGGATTTATTTTTTATATTATGTTTTTATATGAGTTTTTATTACATTTTAGAGGCTTTAAGTTGGTTATAAAAAATATACCAATATAATATATCTGACCAATAAATAAAAGATTTAGGTTATATACATTTCAAAGGTTAAAAATAATTTAAAAGAAAAGTCTTTAATCTGTGCTTCATTTATATTACATTAAGTGCCAGTTTTTAATAGAATATCTTCCTAATTATGCGGTGGTGCCTTTAAAGCTATTATGGTTTCCCTATGATTATAGTCTTCTGATTTTTAGCTAAATCGGAAAGGAACCAAAAAATGTAACCAAAGGACCGGAAGTTTGGCGCTTGCCGAAAAAAACAGAAAAGTAGTGAGGGATTATAGGAACCATCTTTTCGGAGGGCTAATTATTATTATTATTATTATTGTTTATTTATATGGCGCCACAAGTGTTCCGCACTTGTGGCTAATAATCCACACCAGAATGTGTTAGTGTCTGAAGACAGCTGGGAGGACTAGGCTAAGGTCTTTAGACAAACACCGCAGTGACTGGAAATACAGAGACATGACTTCCGGTACTAGGAGATGGGAAGTCGAAGGCTGATACCGGAAATGTGCATTCCATAGGTGAAACGTAATTACTATTATTTTATAGAAATATAGTTCTATCCACAATAGCTAAGGAAGTTATTTTTAAAAGGATGGCTATTAAACTAATGGGGCATGCTTAGCCTTATATTGAAAGCATATTGTCTGCTGTTTTCTGTGTTTAATTGTGAAAGTTCGGACACTCCCACCTTTAATCACCAATGAACTGGAGTCAGGGGGGATAAATAGGGTAACCAACCACCACACTTATACACACCTTAAGACTCCAAAGGAGTTGAAACCCATCGGTGAAGGATCAGCTATTTGGATGGTTTATTCTACATCTGAGCGAGGTACTGTACATCAGGAGCATTTTTGGTTCCGGGTTCCTGATCCCGGGAGACATTTGGAGAATTTGCTCAAAACGTGACTGGGTGTGCATTATACACTGCCCTATCCGGTACGCTGCTTTTAATTTGTTGATGGAGGATTAATTTTAACTACCTTGTAATATTAATTCTTTGTTTAGTTTGAATAAAAAGTGGTATTATACTATTGTACTATTATACTATTATACTATTGTTCGATTCCACTCTTCTCTCCCCCATGTACGGTATGTGGAGTAAACTGATGAAGAGTGGAAAGAATACAGTAAAGAAACCGCACTTAGTAGATTTGATAAAAAAACTTTATTCTGGGAAACTGAAGAAGGAAAACTGTTTGACTCTTAAATTCAAGACTGTACACTATCATTCAAGTTAGTAACTGGGATGGTATACCTAATTCCTAGGAATTTGCACCTGAACCCTGTTAATTTGTTCTGCTATTTCATGTGGGATGTTTGGTGACCACTTGTTGTGGGTTGTTGGCAGCATTCATTTGTTGGAGCACAGCATTTACATATTTCTTTGCAGGCACATACTGTAGTACTACCATGGTTGCATTTACATGAATATGCCATTATTGCACATTTCCTAAGCATCTCCCTTCCCTCTCCCTAGTCTGCCTCTCTCACAGTAAGGATCTGTAGGCATAAGATTAATAAAATCTGCATATGGAGAGTAGTGTTTTTTTATGTATGCAACAATAGTTAAGAAATGTATGTTTTCTACAAAAAAAGAAATTAAATAATACTTAAATCCAAGACTAAATAAGGTACTGGAAATATAAAGCAAAATATGTAAATGAAAATGTAATTAATGCTGTATACATTAAGCAATAATATCCAACTATTTTGTCTGCTACATTAGAATGTGAGTCAGCCAATCAAGTGCTGTCTGTCATCTGCCAGAGAACTAATCATTGATATAATTAGTAAATAGATTTTTCTGTTTAAAATATATGGGAGATTATAGCGCCAAAAAGTAATGAAAACCCTTTCTTCAAAATTGGAACAACCCATACTTCCTAGGTATCCAAGTGTATAGTAAGTTAATATTTAAAACAAAGCACTCCACATTAGTGTGGGTGTCAGCTCATCAGTAATAGGATAACAATGGTGATTTGTTAATAATAGAAATGTGGGAATATCGGAACTGATATAGAGCGCTCAATGTGCTACTATGTGCAATATTGCAAAAAAATACAAGCAATAGTAGAAATATTTAATCCCTGGACCTGGGTATGTGTGTAAAGTACAATATAAAGTGCAGTCAGTACATATATGTGCAAATTAAAGTGCAGTTCAGTAACAGTACCAATGTAAATATAAATAACAAAATACATAAACTGTGAGAATATAAAAGGGGAATTTACTTATAATAGAAATACCCTAGACATATAGAGCAATAATACATACAATAAATAATATAAAATATGCCACCAAGAGATGTTAAAAAACAGTTACCATAAAAAATGGAGAAAATAAAAAATAATTGAGGAATAAAAATGGCTTATCTGAGTATATATAAAAGAAGTAAGTTCATGGAAGATAGAACCAGGAGTCTCCAACGCGTTTCGTCCAGTTAATAAACTTCTTCAAGAATTATGTATTATGCATTACGTTATTTATATTTACATTGGTACTGTTACTGAACTGCACTTTAATTTACACATATATGTATGGACTACACTTTATATTGTACTTTGCACACATACCCAGGTCCTGGGATTGAATATTTCTACTATTGTTTGTAGTTTTTGCAATATTGCACATATTAGCACATTGAGTGCTCTATATCAGTTCCAATATTCACAGATTTTTCTGTTTATTAATAAACAGGCACTGGGTTGCTTAGTCCCACTGGGTATAGATGATAAGAATATTAATCTAAGATTTTAAAATTCTGTTTTAATCTTATTGTAATCTGACTAAATGTAATATTCTCCCCTCTCTATATACTGTAGGTCACTTTATTTTTAAAAATCAGTCTATTCTGAATAAAATATACAAAAAAAACTCTGTCTCTCTATGTATTGCTCTACTGTATTAAGTTATCATCAAAAAATATAATCGGAAGCTTTTTAATAAGCTCATGGAGAAATAATAGATGAGCAATAAGGCAAAAGAACAAACAGAGGGTTAATAAGGTAGGTCTTGCAAATGTCTCAGAGATGTAACTGTGTGATGTTATTACAACTGAAATACTGCCATACGTCTTTGTTGATGATAGCCTTTTTGTCACCAAACTCAGCAAGCGGGTCGATGGTGCCCTAGTGCGCATGCGCACGATGGAGGGAGCTCCATCGTGCGCATGCACGAGACCCGCACAGCGACAGCCAAGCTGTCGCTATGGGTCTCGCACCAAAGGGGGCGTGCTGTCGATGGTGAAGACAGCACACCCCCTTTGGTGGGCGTGCCGGGGGCGTTGCTGCCCAGACGTAGACTACCGTCTGGGGCCGGCCCCACTGACATCACTAGTGATGTCAGTGGGAGTGCTTTTGGCTCTGATAGAGCCAAAAGCACTCTTGGGCTTGCTTCTGTACTATCTTGGGCTTGCGGCAGCGAGACCCTACCACAGGGTCTCATCGCAAGCCCGATGGTCGTGATGGTCTTGACCATCGCGACCATCTTTTTGGCCGCTCGCATAAGCTGTGGGTGGTCACCCACAGCTATGCGAGTGGCCAGGAGGCCGCTCCAATTTTAGATAGGAGGGCCCTGATTCAGAGTTCTACAGCTGAAAATCACATCTGATGTCCATTATTCTATAGAAAAAATGACTACAACAAAAAGAAACATTTTAAACTCCATTGTCTTTGTAATATTATTCAGCCTATGACACAAATACATTAACTACGTCAGTCCCTAAATGGATCTGCATACTCTTTTATATATTTATGTAGCTACTGAATATATTTTGTATCAACCCTTAACTGGCACACAATCTATATCATTTGGTTTACTTTATACTTTACATTTACAATTATAAACTATGACATTGCCTTTCACAGTTCTTGCGTATACATTACAGATAATTATAAATATAGAGCTATTTTAATAAGCTATACTGACATCAATTGTATACAGTATCTGCAAATTCCAAAACCTATATTTTAAACATGAGATTAAAATACTGTAATACACTCTGTTAACTTCTGTGATAATTGGTTGAAGCGAACACACACAAAACTGTACAATGACATTGTCTGCAAACTGAAAACAAGGACCTTTAAGATAGTATTTTCTGAAAAACAGTACAACCTGTGCCCCATGCCACATATGAAAGACAGCAGGAGCTCAAAGAGGTAATTAAGTGGATGAGAATTTGGTGGAGGAAGTAGGATTTTGGGAATTTGGAGAACTGGATCAATTTGTATCTTGACTACAGGTTCTATATATGGGACTGCACCTCAATGGGGAAGGCACTGTTGTGCTAGAGATACATTGGAGAATATTATTAAAAGGAGAAAGTATTCAAATAAAAGCAATGTACAACAACATATAGTATAGAGCATAGGTTCTCAAACTCAGTCCTCAGGACCCCAAACAGTGCATGTTTTCCAGGTCTCCTCACTGAATCACAAGTCAAATAGGCTCCACCTATGTCTCTTTTAAAATGTGTCAGTGAGTAATGAATACACTTGTGCACCTGCTGGGTTACCTGTAAAAGGTGAACTGTGTGGGGTCCTGTGGACCGAGTTTGATAACCTCTGTTATAGAGGAAACAGGGCTTTGTCAAGGAAAGTGGTTTATTACTGGCAGGTAAAGTCCTATACACACTAGACATCAGAACGACAAATTGTTCAAATCGGCAAGTGTGTACACACTATGCGCGCTCCCGAGACATCGACCTTTGCATCTTCAGGTCATCCCTACATGCAAGTCAATCTGACAATCTCTTTAACGATTTTGTTAAAATCGTGCAGTGTGTATGCACTACCAGACGACCCGGCTATATGTTAACATTGTATAGTTAATGAAGATACGACTGAATGATGCACGATATATCATTTGGTCATTTAGAAGTTCACATAGTTGGTATGCACTAGATCGTTTGTCCAGGAGTTTAAGGGAAATCTAGATGACCATCGCATTGTTTGCAAGTCGTCTAGTGTGTATCAAGCTTTATAAGAGACAATTAGGAGGTCAATACCAAATATAAGGCAAACAATGGTAAGAGTATTAAAAAAAATACAATAACTGACACTGGAAAATCATTTTTCTGTTGTGAGCAGGGCCGTAACTAGGGTAGTGCGACCTGTGCCATGGCACAGGGCACCGCAGGGCAGGGGGCGCTGTGTGGGCCTGTCAATTTTACTGTTTATTATAATTCTCACTTGTAGCTTCCTCTTCTTTTATCCCCAGCATCTCCTGGCCTCCCCTATCTCTTTCCTGGCCCTTCCCCATGAGGCCATGGCCCTTTATTAGGTGCACTATCTTATGTCCCTATTTAAAAAATGGGGGGGAGGGGGGCGCCTCTAGTCACTGCTCTGGTTGTGAGTATAACTATAAATGAACTTTGGTTTTAATGTGTGTTAATTTAGTCCTTACCATTCAATACCATTTGCAGTGACATAAAAGATTCAGGTGTGAATAAGCCTTATACATCCCAATCAATGTCCCCAAAGATGAGCAGTCCATAAACAAATTATAGATGTGTCCACATAAACCCAGTTTTTGCTGTAAAAATTACCATGGACATCGCAACAAATTTTTTATTACCGCGGATATGCGCGCTTCCGACGTGTTATAAATTGGTCTTAAAATTTTTACCATAAAAGTCTACAGGGGAGGGAAAAATATGTTGGCAGTAATCCAAGAAATACTTCTGTACTATCTAGGCTCTGGCCCAGAGTGAGCCACCATACCACTGCTGCCCAGGAAGACCTCATCCTGCTGGGGGGTGCCATCTTTCTTCCACCTGAACTCCATCAAACTGAAAAAAAGTTGGAAATCTGGTGTTGCCCTGGAGCCTGAAGCAAAGACAGGATCCCCCAGTTGGACTCATCATGGCTTCTGTTCGACATCATCCGTGACCCTGCACATTCATTTCCCCCCTGAGAGTGCCAAGTTGGAAGGGTGGAGAGCTGAACAGGGTTTGGCAGTCTGGATGGGGCTGGCATGGTGGGGTCACTGGCTGATACTTATGCTGAGACTGGGCAGAGTGTGGGTGGAAGGGCTTCAGCTGGATGCCATATAGCCACTTCTGTATGGTCCATAGTCAACGCCAGTTGCCAGGGATAAAGTACCCAGGGTCCTTGAGCAACAGCTTCATGCTCTGATGCCTTTTGATACACTTTCTCCAGGGGCTCTAAAGCAAGTCTGCAAGAAAGAAAGGCACTTTAATTTCTATTAAAATTACCAAAGCTGAATTTCACACTTGCAATTGGATAGGAAAAACCAATTGCGAAAGTGACATTACTTGTAACCAAACAAGGACACAGAAACCAACACTAGACAATATACTTGTGTACTAGGGCAGCACATGTACAGTATAGTATATAGTATAGTGTTCTAATGTACATTGCAGTCTTACTTATAATACTGTATGAGATGGAAACTATCACACAATGTTTAGTGGCTGAGATACAATATTGTTTGAGGAATTTACCAAGGAGGATAGATGCACACAGCTACAATTAACACACTGGTGGCCATGGCTGCATCACATGGCAATCACACCTGCCTGCATCCATGTACTTTATATTGGGACAAGTCCTGGCAAAATGCGCATGTAGTAACTACCCATATCAACAGTACAGATAGCAAAGAATCCTACTGTAAGTTGCTATTTAATAACATACAATTGGGTTTTCCTTTATTAAAGTGCTATTAACAGTACATTGTGAGCGCATTTTTAATTTATCCTTATTTGCAAACCATAGGCTTCTGCTGGCAATGGGCCATGGTGTTACAGATGTCAGTAGGTCATAACAGCCATTTTTATCAGTTAGGCCCTTCTTAGACCTGCAGTTTTAAAAGGACAATAAATGTGTTGTATCTGTTTTTAACCATTTATAACCATCGTACCAACCGCATGGTTAACAGATGCACACTACTACAGTTAACACCCTGGTGACTATGGTCGCATCAGATGTGAGCAAACAAGGACATACTGTATGCCTGTGTTCATGTATTTATAATACTACAGGTACCGCAAAACTACACGAAACCACCCACAACTACATAAAATACTATATAACCAATATATAGTACTAGTGGAGCACAAGCATTCCACAGTTTTGCTCTGCAGTGTTACCCATGCATCCATGTCCTCATTAATGTGACCAATCTATAAGCTTACAAATCAAAAAGTTTACATGTAATACACTATCGCCTATGGTGGCACATATTGTGGCAAGCTGTACTGTGAGTACAATAATATATGAATGTTCTACAATTAGAAGCACAATTCTGCACATGTACCCAATGCTTGGCATCTTGCTCATTAAATTTAGGCACAGGGCCATTGAGGGCAGTATGGATAGAAGAGATAACAGATTGCCCTGCAGAAGATCCTGAGGAGGTATTGGCACAAGCACACAGTAAGGTCATTCCACTTTTGCTGGAGCAACCTTGTGTGCAGACACAGGATTTTAAGAGGTATGTACTTTACTTGTATATGTATACTTCTTAGCTACTTCTCTGTAATAGTATTTTCTTGTACAGTATTTGATATTTAGACTTACTGTTTAGTAGGTTAATTTGAAATGCAGTATACTTGCCTACATTGGCAACTCAGTCTTCAGGACAGGGAGGTGGATGGGTTGGGGGAGTGCAATGACAAATAGCATCATGGTCCCTGTCCCCTTGGCAGATTTCCATGATTTTCAAGTGAATCACATCATCAGGTTCCTTGGCTATCCCACTTTTTCCAAAAATACTATGATGACAGCAGAGCCATAACTAGACTTTTTGGTGCCCTGTGCCAGGGAGAGCATTGGTGCCCCCCCACCTCCCATTTTTTAAATAGGGACACAAGATAGTGCACCTGAAAAAGGGCCATGGCTTCATGGGGAAGGGCCAGGGAAGAGATAGGGGAGGCCAGGAGATGCTGGGGGATAAAAGAAGAGGAAGCTACAAGTGAGAATGCTAATAAACAGGAAAATTGAAAGGCCCAAACAGTGCCCCCTGCCCTGCGGTGCCCTGCGCCATGGCACTGGTCGCACTACCCTAGTCAGAGGCATAACTAGAACTTTTTGGGCCCCATAGCAACATTTTAGGGGGCCCCCCTAACTTAGGTCTTACACAATAACCACAGTAGTTCCCCTAAAACATTAAATGCCCACTGTAATGGTGCCCCTTATGCAATGCCCACTGTAATGGTGCCCCTTACGCAGTGCCCCCAGTAGTGACCCCCCTGTAGATGCCCCCATTAGTGAGCCTCCTGTAATGCTCCCAGTAGTGAGCCCCCTGTAGCTGCCCCCAGTAATGAGCCCCCTGTAATGCCCACAGTAGTGAGCCCCTGTAGCTGCCCCCAGTAGTGAGCCCCCTGTAGCTGCCCCCCGTAGTGAGCCCCCTGTAATGCCCCCAGTAGTTACCCCCTGTAGCTGCCCCCAGTAGTGAGCCCTCAGTACCTCAGTACTGTAGTTGCCCCCCCTCCCCACGCGCGCTCGCACAAAAAAACAAACACTTACCTTTATCCCGGCTCCTGCGAAGCCGCCGTCCGCGCCCGCCCGCTCCTCTGCACTATGGGAGTGACGTCATGACGTCACTCCCATAGTGCACTGCGGGACCCGGAAGATGGAGTGAGCTCCATCCTCCGGCTGCCGCCGGGGGTTTGATTAGGGGCCGGGCGTCCGCTGGTAACACAATCTCAGCGGGCGCCCGGCATATGGAGGGTGCAGGGGGTGCGATCGCTGGGCCCCTTAAGCCGCTGGGCCCCATAGCAACCGTACCCTCTGCACCCTCCATAGTTGCGCCACTGACCCTAGTTACAGCCCTGGATGACAGAGACTTTCCTCCAAATTCAGCAATGCAGTACTGTATACTGCATACTTGCCTACATCCTGGCTGCTTCCTCCTGGAGGAAGCAGCCAGGTCGGTTTAGCAGGGGGGCGGGGCCGTTATTGAGGGGCGTGTCCGGATGCATTACCATTGTTTAGGGGCGTGGTTTGGGGGTGGAGCCACACAATCGCGTCATTTAGGCTCCACCCCCGCTACACAATGCCTATATTTCCGACATTGCGAGGCAGGGGGCGGGGTTATGATGATGCAAATTGCGTCATCAGCCCCTCCGCAGCGGGGTTTAGCGCTACAGTGCGGGGGGGACTGGAGAAGTCAGGACACCTGCCTACTTTTCCGGGGTGCCGGGAGCGGCACCCGATTTTCGGGAGGCTCCCAGCCAAATCGGGAGAGTAGGCATGTATGATATACTGTACATGAATTTTTATGGTCATCTTGTACGGTAGTTAAGAGCAAAAAAAGAATATCTGCATACAGGAGGTGTGAGTCTTACTGCAAGAGGTAATATATATATATATATATATATATACATATATAAGTATATATATATATATATATATATATATATATATATATGAAACACATACAAACCATCCCCACTGAGAAGCCAGAACATCCATCTTAACAGATGAGTCTTAACGGCTTCTCAGTGCAATGAATACATGGCAGTGGGAGAACAAGATCATAAAACTATACAGTTCTGTACTTGGAGAGATTTATGTTTAGGGTTAGCACTAGGATTTTATTTTTGTTTATTTTTCTTTGTTTAGAATTGTTATTGATGCCCACTTATAGTACAATGTGTATATTTTACACAGGACAACAGAGGCACTGGGAGAGGAGAGGTATATAATAAACATAACAGTGTACAGTATAATACTATGCTTGTCTTACATTATTGACCAAATATTGTCATGTTATTTCTCTGTTATAGTGCTGTGCTTCTTTGCATTGATATTGAGGTTTAGGGTTAGCATTAAAATATAGATACATTTTTATGGGCGTATTTAGAGAGGAGGGGGCCCATGTTCACTCACCGTCTGGGGCCCCCCTCTCTCTCTCCGGCAGCTGTGGTGCACTGACTGGTTCAGTAGACTCTGTGCACTAGTCTATGCCCGGAGTCTACTGCGCATGCGCAAGACACTGGAAAAATGACACGGCAGCCATTTTCCTGTCGATTTCCCTACTATGCATGCGAAGAATGCCCCGAAAAATGGTCGCAGCTTTTTTTTTTCCGGTCATTCTTTGTGAGTGTGCAAAAAACAAATTCCTGTGTAATTAAAGTCACAGCCTAGCATCACTGGTACACTGTATGCAAATGTTCACTGCATATGCGATGAGACTATGAGGCAAAATTAGAAAACAAATACAGTATGCTACTTTTCTTGGAACACCTCAATCGTGTTGGGCATCTCACAGTGCTATGGCGTATCGACAACTAGTAAGTAAGGTCACAACTGGACATGTAATGTTTAGCTAAAGTCAGAGCCGGATTAAGGGGGGGGCATAGGGGGTGAGTACCCCCGGGCCCCCTCTCTCAGGGGGCCCCCTGCGGAAGCTGTGTTTTTGTTTTATTTCAAATGGCTGCGGACTTCTACCTATTTGTCTAGGAGTCCGTCTGTCAATTCAGTGATGATGAAGGGGAGGGGTTACAGCCAGGCCAGGAAAGTCAGCTGAGAGGGACATGCTGCTGCTGGGAGCAGACGCCCTCTCTGACCAATCAGCAGCGCTTCCTGTACAGTATTGTCACCATCGAGCGCTCCACATGACAGGGGAAGGGGAGGAGACAACAGAGACTACAATAACCTCCTGCCTTCCCCTCACCCTCTGCTCCGCACAGGCACAGTGATCCATCCATGCACGCAGCGTGAACACAGCTTGCAGATGCTGATCTGATGGCATATGAGAGCTATAAGGTACAGTAGTAAAAGTGGCAACTTTCCCACTGTAGCCTGACAGCACACACAGCTCAAAATAGTGCAGAGCAAAGGGAGAAACAAATGGGCATAGTGGGGGAGAGAGAGAGTCCGTGAAGGTGGGAGATAAGGGCTGCTACTGTTTTGATAACAGAAATTTACAGCCGCTGCACACAAGGAGGAGAGGTTGAGAGACTGGAGGGAGGATTCTTCTTGGTCCTAAAGAGCTGAAATAACAGATTCCTCAGGCAGATATGTCGCACCTTTGGCCCCAGCGAGAGCAGCTCTCCTAATAAATCCATCAGAGCAGGAGGAATCAGTCTCCTTTTACAGTTTATATACTGTGTACCAAAGGCTACAGCCACAGAGACCTGAACATTGTCTGCACCCACTGACCCCCAACACCCCTGCTGGGAGCAGCTAACTAAAGCCGCGTATCCACTAGTAGACATGGAAACGACAGCACGATTACGACATTGCAGTCGTGCTCTCGTTTCCATGTCTAGTGATGTGCCTACACTGAACGTTCACTCGTTCAGTCCAGGCACATCCATCATTCCTGCACATGCTGAATCTGACGGGATCGTCAGGTTGACCAGCATGTATGAGCGATGATAGATGTCGGAAACAACCAGCGGGCACACGCATCGCTGGTCATTTCCGACCTAAATCTGAGCGATGCATGCACGATTTGCAAGTGATTGCACGATAACGATGCCATTATTGTGCAATCGCTTGCTTAAATCGCTAAGTGGATACCCCCCTTAATACCTCTCATGCTATTACCATCTCTGTACCTCATTTATTTTCATCTTCATAATTAATCTATCTGTGGTTTCTCAATTTTGTCTATCTTGCATTGCAACCCTATACTGATCTTGGCCTATTTTGACATATTTACTATAAAACTATTACGTAACATTATCAGCATCCGTCAGATCATTCCCACCCTCACTGCCCAAATAGATTAACCGTCTATTTGCACCCCAGCACCCAAAGCTATTTGAACCAAATACTGTGAGAACTGGAAAGCCTCATTTTCTTTTAGCGGCTGCCTCATGGAGGTGCAGGGGGAGGGACTCGCATAGGAGGCGCTCATCTGGCACAGCCAGAGGGGTGTTGCTGACAAGAGGGGAAGTAGCCCACTTTTTTAAGTGCCCTGGGCCCCCCGAAGGCTTAATCCGGCCCTGGCTAAAGTGTTAAAAACTACAATGTACAGTAGTAATGTGCTAGATGTTGCAGTTTCTGAACCAGTCCATTTGTTGCAAATGAAAAGTGCTCTGTGTACCATTGTTTTTCTGTGTTGTACTGAATGTCTGCAGCACAGTATGTCATAGTCTCATCCATGTTACTGTTTACCTACATTATCAGATTTCAGTTTGCCATATAGGGCTCACTATATTGCCTCCTCCATGTACTGATATAAAGCACAGAGTAGTTTTTTTCTTATAAGCGGTGCATTGACTACTCATTTGTTGAGTGCTCAATGGCATGAGCCAACTTGTGTCTTTGTGCACCATAGGGCCTATCTATAATCATTAATGGGCCCTTTACCTACGTGGAAATACTTGTTTCCGCATGTTTTATGTAACGGGGCCATTCATTATTAGGGGCCTGATAGGGCCGCCTAACGTCTAGTAAACTTCAAAAACTGAAGTTTACTTAAGAGAATCAACATCATCTTCTGTATCAGTGTTACTGATTGTGGGGACAGCTGCATTTCGGAGCAATATTAAAATACTTTGGTAATTATGTATCCACCGTTGCAACTCACAGCGAGTTGGCCCCTGATGATTAATAGGCCCCCATGGCACAGCTTTGTTGCCAGTTATTTAACTCACTGAGGATGGCTGTTTGGGGAAATTTGAGGATGTAGACACATCTGTAAAAGGTGAAATTACTAAAAAATAACACTCCACCATGAAAGGTTTCATTCACAACTGTAGGATCTTTAATAGGAAATTCAGTTTTTACAGAATTACTTCCAGATTACAGATCGCTCCATTAAGTTACTGTAGCACAGTAATCCCATTATACGGCTCTAAAATAAATGGTGACAGGCAATATATATTGTACGACAGACAGAAACACTGATATGTTCAATTGGCACATCTTCATAAATATGTTGTTTAAAATATTGTTGCCATAGTATATGTACAAAAAGTAAAAAAAAAGCACATTACTATTTAGGTGCTAAAAGACAGGGAAAAAAAATCACAGAAATCTAGTTGCTCAATTTGTGATACAGTAGTAATTAGCTGTATAATAATTTGTAAAGTGTTACAGTTTCTGACTATGATAAACAATTCAATTAAGTTTGAATAAATGTAAATACAAAGAACCTGCAGCAGCTATCTTAATAGATAGAAATTGGCTTTCACACAACATGTTTCAAAAATGGGTGAGGAAGCAGTTCTATAGCTCCTCTGCATAAATTAACCAATTAATGAGGGAAAACAGGCTAAGATTAAAACATATTTTAATAAAATGTTATATTTCAAAATATCTAGCAATCTTCTTTAGATATTTATCATAAGATTCCAGAAATTCAAAATTAAAAATGACAGTTTTTACAAGTATTGTAAACTAACGCTTCCAGTGACAGAAGTGGGAGTGATGGGCCCAAGTGCAAAAATAACTTTTGCCCCCTTCTCCCGAGCTCAAGAAAAACAATGGTGAAGGGGATGAGAAGAGGAGGGAATATGGAGGTGATAGGAGAGAGGGAGGGTGGAGGGAAAAAGAATAGACGGGAGGACAGAGGGGACAGAAGAGAGTAAGGGAAGAGGGGATGAGAAGAAGAAGGAGGATGGTGGAAACATGACAAAGGAAGGATGGAGGGGATGAGAAGAGAAGGGACGTTGGATTGGACGGGAGAGAAGAGGGGTGGAGGGGATGAAAGAGAAGGGAAGACGGAGGGGATGGGTGAAAGGGTGTAGGGTCATGATTAGAAGAGCGAGTATGGAGGGGATGGGAAAGAGTAAAGGTGCAGCAGATAAGAGGAAGATGGAGGGAAAAGCTGAGAGGAGAGGAAGTAGGAGGGGAGTTTGAAATGGACAGAATAAAGGGGGGTGCAGTAGAAAGTGGAGGAGCAAAGTCTCATTTCACTAACTTGGACTGGCATACTAATAAAGTAAAAGTAAAAATGACTCAGAATTATTGGTTGTACACACATTTCTAATTACAGTAAGAGTTTTACTGTGTCTGAAAAACTGAAAGTATTTGATCCACATGGCACACCACTTCAACTGTGTGGGCTTAGCTAGCAGGGTGGCTCCTCTACTCTTCTTTTAATAACTGGGATAGTCACAAGACTATCTGATTGTGACATCAGATGTCTTATTTGGACATTACCCAGCAACAGCAGAAGAGAAGGAAGGGTAAGTACCTGGGGTGTTCTTATTCATGTTAGGGGCATGTGAATGTGTATACTAATATTAACTAAGAGATTAGGTGGGTTAGGTAGTTTAGTAATGTATTTGGGGAGTGTATACTAATATTATCTCTAGGCAAGGTGGGTTGGGGTTGTAGTAATGTATTTGGGTATACTGCATACTAATTTTATATAAGGGAAAGGTCGGTTGGGGATGTAGTAATGTATTTGGGGTGTATTCTTATATTATTTGAGGGGCTTAGTAAGTAGTATTTACCAAGCCATGCAATAAAAGCCTGTCCCTGCATTGCAAATATTATAAATATGAAGATATTTTGAATGTCATATACCACTTTTTATTACCTTTTTTTGAATAGACCCCATAGATCTATAAAAACCCCAGACACTGCCAAACACAACTTCTACTGTAGTGTGCAATATAAATCTCTTTATTAAGAAAATCGAATGCAGCTTTTTTATGTAGAAAGAAGGATATTATAGAACCTGCTAAACACAAAGCTAATCTAAGATCAGTCCAATGGTAGGAATAAATGTCTCAATTATTAAGTATCTGGATATCTCTTACTTACCAATACTTCCTGCAGATGGAAGCTCCATCAGATTTTCATTCCTTTCTCCTCAAGCTTCTAAACTTTGTTCTACACAGAAATTATTTAATCTTTTCTTTTAAATGTTATCTACAGATTAAAGACAGGCGATGGGTGTGGCTTGTGTGCCCACCTATGCCAATCTGTTTTTAGGGTGATGGGAGCAGAAGCGCATTGTTATTGATGATAATGAAGATCTCACATCACATGTCCTTACATGGTTAAGATACATCAAAGATGTGCTCCTAAAATGGAATGGCTCAATAATAGTAATTGTAAGATTCATAAACACCTTGAATGACAATGCATTGCACTTGAAAGTAGGGGTGTGCACCGGCCACTTTTCATGTTTTTTTTTTTGGTTTTGGATCTGGATCTTTCTTCATGTTTTGGATCTGGATTGGTTTTGCCAAAACCACCCTTCCGGTTTAAGTGTTTTGTGTTTTGGATCTGGATTTTTTTGGAAAATAGCATAAAAAACAGCTAAAATCACAGAATTATGTTTTTTTGTTTCTATACTATTATTGACCTCAATAACATTCATTTCCACTCATTTCCAGTCTATTCTGAACACCTCACACATCACAATATTGTTTTTAGGCCAAAAGGTTGCACCAAGGTAGCTGGATGACTATGCTAAGCGACACAAGTGGGATGGCAATTTGAAAAACTAGGCCCCAAAAGACGCAGTGCGGTGACTTATCGTGTCACCCATCGACTGCTGCTGGGCACACAGGATGGGACTCAGGAGAGAGATGGGCACTGCCGAGGCAAATAGGATGCTGTTCGTGGGGAACTTAGATCCCAGGGCCACTGAGGAGATCCTGATCGAGTTTCTGCAAGCTGGTCCTGCAATTAATGTTGAAATTCCAAAGGACAAGGATGGAAAGTCGAAACAATTTGCTTTTGTCAATTTCAAACATGAGGAGTCTGTTCCCTATGGCATGAGTTTGTTAAATGGAATCAAATTCTTTGGGAGGCTGCTGAAAATTCAGTTCAGATCAGGAAGCAGCCATGGCTCCACAGAAGCAAATAGTGCAGCCTACTCACCACAAGGAAATGGCAGTTTTACTGGAAACAGTCCATCAACACATGACCGCAGGCATGATGGCAATGGGGAGTTCACGAAATACTCTGAACTTTCACCTCCTGTTCCAAACTTTCAGAGATCTTACTCTTCTCCAGACAATCTTCAGACAAGCAATGATGAATAACTTCTATAGGTCGGAAACCCCTCATGGATCCAGCACAGCAATGATGGCCCAACCCAGTTACTCGCCATCACATTATCCACCTCACCAAAGTTGTTACATCACGGATTCGATCATTCTCCCCCACACAGATATGATTCCTCTTCCAGCCACCGATCCAGTAGAAGCCATAGCACTCATCCTTATCAAAAGTAGAGTTACCACAGTAGCAGAAACGCATACTACAGAGGAGGTCAGGAGGAGCACTATCGTGGCACTGATGACTGGAGTCCAAACCAGAGAAAAGAGCCTAGGTGGCATTCATCTCGCCACTAATCTGTCACAGTCATGTCTACTTTTTACTGGATCACTATTTGGCAAGAAGTCTCTTTTCTTTTACTTTTATGCAAAAAAAATAGTTTCCTTGAGCTTTAAGGTGTCCTCTAAAGGACCAGAGAATAAAGCTGCAAAATATTATTCTAGTATTATGGCAGATGGTTATATTCTCACATTTATTTTTTTATGGCTCACATTGTGGGTTTTAAACAAGGTTTATATTTTGAATTACTTTTTAATAGAATACTCAATGTAAAGAGAAAAATATACCCTGTTTTAGAAGAACAGCACATGTCCTATTCTCAAGCAAATTAAAAAAGTTATATTAAATTAAATCTACAACTACATGCATTAAAGTCATGCTATATGTGAGCTGAAAGGGCCTCACCAGTTCCTAGTGAATGGATGTGCTGAATGTAGGTTCCACCCGCACATTCACTACCTGTATTGCGCATAGGTGTTTGATCCACCTTAGTGCTTACACAATATGAGCAATCTAATCCAAATATCTGCCCAAATCACTAATCAAAGGACAGCAGTCGGTGAAATGTTGACCTCAGACAGCAGAATATCATACATGGAGGTCTGTGTGCTGGGCCTGGCAGGATAGAGCAGGTGGACTGAGATAAAGTACCGTTCAGTCGTTTCCTAATTGTCATTTTTTACAAACACCCTGTGGAGTGACCGTTGGGAGCTTGATTGGTTGGGAATTGTCTCCGTCCAATTGGTCTCTCTTCAGGGATTGGTACATGGTACATGAACCCCATAGTCCCTGAAGCTGTCATTCCTTTACAGTGCTGTCACATTGTGAACTTATTTCATTGTATCAATGTTTTGGTTTGGTTGGGCCCCCACAAAACAAGCTGGCAATTAATCTGTCCCTGCACAAACTGGCCCTACAGAGGCAAGGTGTCATGACAGGTGTGCCGATGACAGTGACAGATGTGGCTAACACGCACACCAAATAAATTGTTTTTTTTTTGTTTTTGTTTTTCGGGCAGCAGCCCTTGACAGACAGCAGCACAGCACCCCTGCACAGCTACATCGATGACAGTGACAGGTGTGCCAAAGACAGTGACAGGTGTGGCTAACACGCACACAATTTTTTCTTTTTTATTTATTAGTTTTTTTAGCAGCAGCCCTTGACAGACAGCAGCACAGCACCCCTACAGCTACGTTGATGACAGTGACAGGTGTGGCTAACACACACACTAAATTTTTTTTTGTTTATTTTGATCTTTTTTGGGCAGCAGCCCTTGACAGACAGCAGCACAGCACCCCTGCGCAGGTACGCCGATGACACTGACAGGTGTGCTGATGACAGTGATAGGTGTGGCTAACACACACACAAAAAAATAGTTTTTTTATGTATTTATTTTTCGGGCAGCAGCCCTTGACAGACAGCAGCACAGCACCTCTGTGCAGCTACGCCGATGACAGTGACAGGTGTGCCAAAGACAGTGACAGGTGTGGCTAACACGCACACAATTTTTTCTTTTTTATTTATTAGTTTTTTTAGCAGCAGCCCTTGACAGACAGCAGCACAGCACCCCTACAGCTACGTTGATGACAGTGACAGGTGTGGCTAACACACACACTAAATTTTTTTTTATTTATTTTGATCTTTTTTGGGCAGCAGCCCTTGACAGACAGCAGCACAGCACCCCTGCGCAGGTACGCCGATGACACTGACAGGTGTGCTGATGACAGTGATAGGTGTGGCTAACACACACACAAAAAAATAGTTTTTTTATGTATTTATTTTTCGGGCAGCAGCCCTTGACAGACAGCAGCACAGCACACCTGTGCAGCTACGCCGATGACAGTGACAGGTGTGGCTAACACACACACAAAAATATTTTTTTTTTCACACTGGGAGTGGGTGAAGACGAGCACCCCTGAAGGACAGAGCACCCCCTGGACAATATGGAGAACAGTAGCCAGCCAGCCCCTATATGGACAACAGTAGCCATCCAGCCCCTATATGGACAACAGTAGCCAGCCAGCTCCTATATGGACAACAGCAGCCAGCCCCTATATGGACAACAGTAGCCAGCCAGCCCTATATGGACAACAGTAGCCAGCCAGTCCCTATATGGACAACAGTAGCGAGCCATCCCCTATGGTCAGCGTCAGCTGCAACAAATCCAAGCTCCCTCCCTGTGCACACTCCACAGCCGGAATGAAAAATGGTGGCGATCGCAGGACCTTTTATAGTATACAAAACCCGGGAGAATCCGACAGCGGGATGTTGACATTTTGCCTCAATTTCAGATCCGAGCCAGGTGGGAAACCCAGAGCTGGCTCAGATCTGGACTCAGATCAGGGGGGCTCGGGGGGTTTGGATTTTGCTCATCCCTACTTGAAAGTCACCTATGAAGTCAGTGAGTATGAGACCTCATTCCTGTATCTTAAAATTAGAGCCGATAAACAAGGCAATCTTATTACAGACTTATTCAGAATAACCACAGCTACAAATAGCCTTCTGCACCATGACCATTTTCACTTTTCCCCAACCATCTGTAATATACCAAAAGTTGAATTCCTCAGAATGTGACAAAGTTGCTCGGTTGATACACATTACAAAGAGAGGTGTGATGAATTCACATGAACACTACTTCACAGATGATATAGTAAAAGTTCGATAAAACAAGCCCCTTACTTAACTATTAAAGAATATAGGAATAGCCTCATCTTTTCAAACAAATTCACCAACAACAAAAGGTGGAAAAATCTATTTCATTGGTAACTACTGCAAGTAATGGAGGGCTCTAAAATAATTTCCATAAAAACATTGGCCCATTTTCGATGATGATTTAAAAACCAAAGTAGAACCCATAGTACCCATCTGTTGGGAGAGTGCTACTAACCTTAATGACATCCTGGCATACAGTCATTTCATCAAACCTACCAAAAATAAACAAAAAGGATCCTATATATGTGGCCATTGCAAAGCCTATGCTAATATGATCAAAATCATTGACGTTGAGGATCATTGTGGCAACAGACTACATATCCACCAATTAACTGCACTACATCAAAAGTAATATACTATTTGGACTAGGGGTGTGCACCGGCCACTGTTCGTGTTTTGTGTTTTGGTTTTGGATCTGGATCTTTCTTCGTGTTTTGGATCTGGATTGGTTTTGCCAAAACCACCCTTCCGTGTTTTGGGTTCTGGGTTTTGTGTTTTGGATCTGTATTTTTTTTTAAAAAAGCATAAAAACAGCTAAAATCACAGAATTTGTTGGTTTCTCTGCTCCTATGCTATTATTAACCTCAATAACCTTAATTTCCACTCATTTCCAGTCTATTCTGAACACCTCACACCTCACAATAGTGTTTTTATGTCCAAAACGTTGCACCGAGGTAGCTGGATGACTATGCTAAGCGACACGAGTGGGCGGCACAAACACGTGACCCATCTAGGCGTGAAACTGCAGTGGCAGACAGGATGGCAGTTTGAAAAACTAGGCCCCAAACTGTACATAATGCAAAGAAAAAAAAGAGGTGCAAGATGGAATTGTCCTTGGGCCCTCCCACCCACCCTTATGTTGTATAAACAGGACATGCACACTTTAACAAACCAATCATTTCAGCGCCAGGGTCTGCCACACAACTGTGGCTGAAATGATTGGTTCGTTTGGGCCCCCACAAAACAAGCTGGCAATTAATGTGTCCCTGCACAAACTGGCTCTATGGAGGCAAGATGTCATCCTCATCCTCCTCATCCACCGATTCCTCACCCTCTTCAGTGTGTACATCCTCATCCTCACAAAGTATTAACTCGTCCCCACTTGAATCCACCACCACAGGTCCCTCTGTACCTTCTGGAGGCTGGTCTCCCTGGAAGAGCTGATAATTCATTTTGATGAACATCATCTTCTCCACATTCTGTGGAAGCAACCTCCTACGCCTTTCGCTGACAAGGTTCCCGGCTGCACTAAACACTCTTTCGGAGTACACACTGGAGGGGGGGCAACTCAGGTAAAATAGAGCCAGTTTGTACAGGGGCCTCCAAATTGCCTCTTTTTCCTGCCAGTACAGGTATGGACTGTCTGCCATGCCTACTTGGATGCTGTCACCGATGTAATCCTCCACCATTCTGTCAATGGTGACAGTATCATATGCAGTGACAGTAGACATGTCAGAAATTGTTGCCAGGTCCTTCAGTCCGGACCAGATGTCCAAACTTGGTCCTGCCTGCCCTGCATCACCGCCAGCGGGTTGCTTAGGATACCTAAGTTTTTTCCTGGCAGCCCCAGTTGCAGGAGAAAATGAAGAAGGAGCCGTTGACGTGTCACGTTCCGCTTCAGCTGACAGTGTGTTCACCAGCAGGTCTTTGCACCTCTGCAGGCTTGTGTCGGCCGGAAAGAGAGACACCACATAGGCTTTAAACCTAGGATCGAGCACGGTGGCCAAAACGTAGTGGTCTGATTTCAACAGATTGACCACCCTGGAATCCTGGCAAAGCGAATGAAGGGCTTCATCCACAAGTCCCACATGCCGAGCGGAATCGCTCCGTCTTAGCTCCTCCTTCACTTTCTCCAGCTGCTTCTGCAAAAGCCTGATGAGGGGAATGACCTGACTCAAGCTGGCAGTGTCTGAACTGACTTCACGTGTGGCAAGTTCGAAGGGCTGGAGAACCTTGCACAACACGGAAATCATTCTCCACTGCGCTTGAGTCAGGTGCATACCCCCTCCTTTGCCTATGTCATAGGTGGATGTATAGGCTTGTATGGCCTTTTGCTGCTCCTCCATCCTCTGAAGCATATAGAGGGTTGAGTTCCACCGCGTCACAACCTCTTGCTTCAGGTGATGGCGGGGCAGGTTCAAGAGTGTTTGCTGGCGCTCCAGTCTTCGGCACGCAGTCGCTGAATGGCGAAAGTGGCCAGAAATTTTTCGGGCCACCCAAAGCGTCTCCTGCACGCCCCTGTCGCTTTTCAGAAAATTCTGCACCACCAAGTTTATTGTGTGAGCAAAACATGGGACGTGCTGGAATTTGCCCAGATGTAATGCCCGCACAATATTGGTGGCGTTGTCAGATATCACAAATCCCCAGGAGAGTCTAAGTGGGGTAAGCCACTGGGCGATGATTTCCCTCAGTTTCTCTAAGAGGTTGTCGGCGGTGTGCCTCTTACTGAAACCGGTGATACACAGCGTAGCCTGCCTTGTAACGAGCTGGCATTTCTGAGATGCTGCTACTGGTGACGCTGCTGCTGTTGCTGCGTAAGGTGATACATCTACCCAGTGGGCTGTCACAGTCATATAGTCCTTAGTCTGCCCTGTTCCACTTGTCCACATGTCCGTGGTTAAGTGGACATTGTGTACAACGGCATTTTTCAGGACACTGAGGACACTTTTTCTGACGTTTCTGTACAGTCTCGGTATCGCCTGCCTAGTGAAGTGGAATCTAGACGGGATTTGGAACCGGGGACACACTACCTCCATCAATTGTCTAAATCCCACTGCACTAATGGCGGATACCGGACGCACGTCTAACACCAACATAGCAGTCAAGGCCTCAGTTATACGTTTTGCTTCAGGATGACTGCTGTCGTACTTCATCCTCCTCGCTAAGGACTGTTGGAGGGTCAATTGTTTAGTAAAAGTAGTGGTGTTCCTACTTCCTCTCTGGGATGATGAACGACTCCCAGCAGCAGCAACAGCAGCAGCGGCAGCAGTAGGCGTAGCAATGCAGGATCCTCCGGAGGAATCCCGGATAGGAGAGTCAGTCATGCCAGTGACATGGCCTGCAGGACTACTTCCGATCCTAACTAAGGAGGAAATTGACGAGGAGGGAGTTGACGGTGTGGTTTGCAGGCGCTTGGATACAACAGGACAACGGGATTTAGGTGTCCCTGGACTGCTTACGGTCTTAGCCAAAGTTTCTGAACTTGACAGTAACTTTTTATGAACGCGCTGCAGGTGCCGTATAAGGGAGGATGTTCCTAGGTGGTTGACGTCCCTACCCCTACTTATTTCACCTTTACATATGGTACATATGGCAAGACAGTTGTTGTCCGGATTTGGATAGAAATATTGCCAGACCAAAGAGGTGGAATGTTTGGTCTTCTGCCCAGGCATGACCGTGATGGGCTTTTTCATCCCACGGACAACAACTGTCTCCCCCGGAGCCTGATTTAAACAAACCACATCACCATCAGAATCCTCCTCGCCAACTTCCTCCTCAGCGCCAGCTACACCAGTATCCTCATCCTGTTGTACTTCAACAGTGACATCTTCAATTTGCATATCAGCAAGTGGACTGTGGGTGCTCCTTTCAGCACTTGCAGGGGGCGTGCAAATGGTGGAAAGAGCCACCTCTTCCCGTCCAGTGCTGGGAAGGTCAGGCATCGCAACCACCACCACACTTGGACTCTCCTTGGGGATTTGTGATATCTTCTTAGAAAGCACAGTTCTTCGCTGTGCTTTTGCCAGCTTAACTCTTTTGATTTTTTTAGTGGGAGGAGGGCTTCCATCGTCATGTGAAGCTGAACCACTAGTCATGAACATACTAGGGATCGACCTTAGCCGTTCCTTGCCACTCCGTGTCGTAAATGGCATATTGGCAAGTTTACGTTTCTCTTCAGCTGATTTAAATGTCTTTTTCAAGGTCATTTTCCTGAACTTTGCCATTTGGGATTGTATGTGCCCTCTACTATGACATTGGGCATCGGCCTTGGCAGACGACGTTGATGGCATGTTATCGTCTATGTCATGACTAGTGGCAGCAGCTTCAGCACTAGGAGGAAGTGGTTCTTGATCTTTCTCTATTTTATTTTTATCGGAGAAAGTTTGGTCCTCCATTTATGTTATATCGATTTGATATATACGTGCGGCTAAACACAGAAAATAATTTTTTTTTGGGTTTGGACTGGAGTGTACTTTGTGGGTTACAGCACCCTTTAACGGTCAAGCCAGCCGGCCCTTTACTTATGACACAGGCGCACGCTTGGCACTACTTTGTTGATGCACGTGCGGCTACTGCGCACACAATTCACAAACACAGAAAATAATTTTTTTTTGGTTTGGACTGGAGTGTACTTTCGGGGGTTACAGCACCCTTTAACGGTCAAGCCAGCCGGCCCTTTACTTATGACACAGGCGCACGCTTGGCACTACTTTGTTGATGCACGTGCGGCTACTGCGCACACAATTCACAAACACAGAAAATAATTTTTTTTTTGGTTTGGACTGGAGTGTACTTTCGGGGGTTACAGCACCCTTAACGGTCAAGCCAGCCGGCCCTTTACTTATGACACAGGCGCACGCTTGGCACTACTTTGTTGATGCACGTGCGGCTACTGCGCACACAATTCACAAACACAGAAAATAATTTTTTTTTGGTTTGGACTGGAGTGTACTTTCGGGGGTTACAGCACCCTTTAACGGTCAAGCCAGCCGGCCCTTTACTTATGACACAGGCGCACGCTTGGCACTACTTTGTTGATGCACGTGCGGCTACTGCGCACACAATTCACAAACACAGAAAATATTTTTTTTTTTGGTTTGGACTGGAGTGTACTTTGGGGGTTACAGCACCCTTTAACGGTCAAGCCAGCCGGCCCTTTACTTATGACACAGGCGCACGCTTGGCACTACTTTGTTGATGCACGTGCGGCTACTGCGCACACAATTCACAAACACAGAAAATAATTTTTTTTTTGGTTTGGACTGGAGTGTACTTTCGGGGGTTACAGCACCCTTAACGGTCAAGCCAGCCGGCCCTTTACTTATGACACAGGCGCACGCTTGGCACTACTTTGTTGATGGACGTGCGGCTACTGCGCACACAATTCACAAACACAGAAAATAATTTTTTTTTGGTTTGGACTGGAGTGTACTTTCGGGGGTTACAGCACCCTTTAACGGTCAAGCCAGCCGGCCCTTTACTTATGACACAGGCGCACGCTTGGCACTACTTTGTTGATGCACGTGCGGCTACTGCGCACACAATTCACAAACACAGAAAATAATTTTTTTTTGGTTTGGACTGGAGTGTACTTTCGGGGGTTACAGCACCCTTTAACGGTCAAGCCAGCCGGCCCTTTACTTATGACACAGGCGCACGCTTGGCACTACTTTGTTGATGCACGTGCGGCTACTGCGCACACAATTCACAAACACAGAAAATAATTTTTTTTTTGGTTTGGACTGGAGTGTACTTTCGGGGGTTACAGCACCCTTAACGGTCAAGCCAGCCGGCCCTTTACTTATGACACAGGCGCACGCTTGGCACTACTTTGTTGATGCACGTGCGGCTACTGCGCACACAATTCACAAACACAGAAAATAATTTTTTTTTGGTTTGGACTGGAGTGTACTTTCGGGGGTTACAGCACCCTTTAACGGTCAAGCCAGCCGGCCCTTTACTTATGACACAGGCGCACGCTTGGCACTACTTTGTTGATGCACGTGCGGCTACTGCGCACACAATTCACAAACACAGAAAATAATTTTTTTTTTGGTTTGGACTGGAGTGTACTTTGGGGGTTACAGCACCCTTTAACGGTCAAGCCAGCCGGCCCTTTACTTATGACACAGGCGCACGCTTGGCACTACTTTGTTGATGCACGTGCGGCTACTGCGCACACAATTCACAAACACAGAAAATAATTTTTTTTTTGGTTTGGACTGGAGTGTACTTTCGGGGGTTACAGCACCCTTAACGGTCAAGCCAGCCGGCCCTTTACTTATGACACAGGTGCACGCTTGGCACTACTTTGTTGATGCACGTGCGGCTACTGCGCACACAATTCACAAACACAGAAAATAATTTTTTTTTTGGTTTGGACTGGAGTGTACTTTCGGGGGTTACAGCACCCTTAACGGTCAAGCCAGTCGGCCCTTTACTTATGACACAGGCGCACGCTTGGCACTACTTTGTTGATGCACGTGCGGCTACTGCGCACACAATTCACAAACACAGAAAATAATTTTTTTTTTGGTTTGGACTGGAGTGTACTTTCGGGGGTTACAGCACCCTTAACGGTCAAGCCAGCCGGCCCTTTACTTATGACACAGGCGCACGCTTGGCACTACTTTGTTGATGCACGTGCGGCTACTGCGCACACAATTCACAAACACAGAAAATAATTTTTTTTTGGTTTGGACTGGAGTGTACTTTCGGGGGTTACAGCACCCTTTAACGGTCAAGCCAGCCGGCCCTTTACTTATGACACAGGCGCACGCTTGGCACTACTTTGTTGATGCACGTGCGGCTACTGCGCACACAATTCACAAACACAGAAAATATATTATTTTTTTAGCACTTGGGGGGAGCACCCCTGATGGACAGAGCACCCCCTGGACAACACTACAGCACTCCTTTAGGACTGGGACACTGCACAGGACTTTGGAGTGGACACAGCCCCTATGGAGAACTGACTGCACAACACAGTCCAGCCAGCCCCTATGGACTTTGAAGTAGTGGACACAGCCCCTATTAACAACAGCAGCACAGCACAACACAGCCAGCCCCTATGGACTTTGAAGTAGTGGACAACAGCAGCACTACACTACACTACACTACACTACACAGCCCTAACTCCCACCCTCCCTCTTCACTGTCCACAGCCGAGTGAGAAAATGGCGCCGACGCGGGTACCTTATATAGGATCCAAAACCCGCGAGACTCGGAAGGCGGAATGATGATGTTTTGCCTCGATTTCAGATCCGAGTCAGGCGGGAAAAGTCGAGCCTGACTCGGATCGGACTCGGATCGGGGGGGCTCGGGGGGGTTCGGATTTCAGAAATCCGAACCCGCTCACCCCTAATTTGGACTTGCCCAAAAATATATGTGGGCATGACCTTTCATGCACTTAAAGGATTCTGGAGCACATTGGCAATATTAAGAATACACCTGCAGATATACTAAAAATGTAGTTAACCTCAATAGCAAGGCATTTCCACCAATTTCATAACAATTCACTTAAAAATCTGATGGCTTTTGGCCTTGAAAAAATGTACCTTGCCATCAGAGGTGATGATGTAAATAGAGAGCTACTGAAAAAAGAGAGCAAATGGACCTTTTCACTTAACACTGTTGGTCCACACGGACTTAATGAATATATTTTCTATGGTGCCTTTTTAGACACCTAGATATTCTGCTAATATTTCTCCATGTCCTTCATACAACTTTATTCTGCTCAAATTATATTTTTAGATAACTATTGTTAACTGTCCTTGTTTGCACCAATTATATCACTATTGTTATTTTGTTTCTGGCCTTTTGGTTTGTTTTTAGTAGTAATTAAATATTACAGTGCTCATATCTATTTATGTGTTTCATGTTCATCTTTAAGTATTCATCCAATACTATCACCTCTCATATCAATGCACTCACAGTTGTATACATTAATCTCACATTCATTACCCTGTAATTTTCCCCACATAGAATTAACCTATTATTAAAATATATATAACAATATTAATTTATATCAGTGGTTCCCAAACTCCCTGGGTTACCGTGGCACTGTCACCGGGGTGCAGTGCCAGTCAGTGGCCTGAAGAGGTGGGCTAGTGTATTTTTATTTATTTATTTATTTTTAAATATTTTTTTGTACACAGGTGGGAAAGGGTAGGGAGGGTTGCGGTGAGCAGGGGGAGAGCTGTAACTGTAAAGCAAGAGGCAGTATATCCTGAGGCTGAATGGGTGCAATGCAGTGCATTGTGGGAGATCAGACAGAAACTAGCTGATCTGAGGAGCAATGCTACAGAACAACACTGATGATCACAACTAAAGGTAAGTAAGGGGGGAGGATTTGGAGAGGGGCAAATGGAGAGACATGGAAGGGGCTATGGTGGGGGCAAATGGAGAGATATTAATGAGGCAAATAAAGAGACATGGAGGGTCAAAGGGAGAGGCATGGAGGTTACAAAGTGAGAGACATGGAGGGGGCAAATGGAGAGACATGAAAGGGAAAAATGTAGAGACATGGAGGGTGTTAAATGGAGAGACATGGAGGTGGCAAAGTGTTAGAGACAAAGGGGGCAATAAGAGAGGAATGGAGGTGGCAAATGGAGAGACATGGAGGGATCAAATTTAGTGACATGGAGGGGTGAAAGGGAGAGACATGGAGAAGGCAAATGAAGAGACATGGAGGGGTCAAAGGGAGAGATAAGGGGGGCAAATGGAGAGACATGGAGGAGGCAAATGAAGAGACATGGTGGGGCAAAAGGAGAGATATGATAGGGCAAATGGTGAGATATTAAAGGGGCAAATAAAGAGACATGGAGGGATCAAACAAAGAGACATGGAGGTGACAAAGGGAGAGACATGGTGGGGTCAAAGGGAGTGTGGCAATAGGAGCAGTATGCTGCAGAGGAACCAGGGGTATTTAGATGTTAGGCCCTTAGAAGTCATGCATTTGGAGGATGGAAAATGTGTCTTACAGTACCTGTTTGAGTGATTTCAGTGATCCAGACGGCTGCAGCTGAACACATTTGATTAGGTAAACAGAGCAGCTATAAGGGACTCCTTAAGGAGGCAAGGTACTGTATGAGTGTTGTTTGCCTGTCAATCTGGATGGGGGGATGAAGTTTAAGGTATAAAATGACTGTCTGAGCCATTTATCTGTATGACCAATGCTGGTAAAGTCAGCTGGTGGTGAGAGAGAAGGTATTTGTTAGTTAGTGGTAGGGCCATTTAGGAAGTTGATATAAAGTATGATGCTGAGAAGCTTTGTCAATGGCTCATATGTGCATGACCTGTATAATGCTTACAGGCCTACAATCATCCTGACAAAATAAACCGCAGTGCACAAGCCCAGAGTCAGTGTGCACTATACTTCCACTACACAGCTTCATTGTCACAGTTATTTCGACCCAACTACTTAAAAAGTGGGACTGCTCTGTAATTATTTTGGCTTATGGGTGCCTTGAAAAAATCATGGAGACCCAAAGGGTGCCCCTTACTGAGAAACTGTGGGAACCACTGATTTATATTACATACTGTTTAATAATTCCTATTATTATTATTCTTATTATTCTTCTTCTTATTATTATTATTATTATTATTATCGTGTTTATATGAATATAGTTCCATACTGTATTTGCATATCTTATAGAATGATTTATAGTTGTATTTAAGCCACTTAGGTTTAGTATTTATTTGTTAGCCACTTGCCCATGATTGCAAGGGTACATCACACCCTTTTCATTTTCCTAAAAACACAATTTATATTATATCACTATTTCAACACAACATCCACTCATATATAAAACAGATACTAACTTTATACATTTATAGTACAGCCTTATGTTTAATAATAGCACAAATGAATAACTTTCATGTAAGTTCCATGGTCTATTGTGTGTCTATTGTCGAAGCTGGGTTATTGGCTGAGACAAGATCAGTTTAAAATTTTATCACAGCGACACCATCTTGCGACTGGCCGCCAGATGCCATTTTGCGAATGGCCGCCTAAGCGCCATTTTAGATAAACTCACTCTTTAGTAGATGTGGCGATATTACTATTAGCATCAGGCGATTGCATCTGTGACCATCGCCATAAGTTATGGCGATTCACCAAAAGCCCATTTCATGACTTTATGTAGTTTGGGTGCTCTGGATAAAGTGTATATTATTATAATTCCCCTAAAGGATATATTGCATTAGCTGAACAGAACAAATGGCCATGTGACAACTAGCCTGTGTAGACAAGCTTCCTGGATACAACGTCTGCTTTCACTCCAGGTGGCCCTGCTCGAATACACACCTTACATTAGCAGGCTTCCTGCAATAAAAATACCTTCAAAGCCAAGAGTGTTATCTTAGGTTTTGGGTCTTGTAGCTGTGCTAATTTGCATTTACACAAGAGCCTGGGAGAACAAAGGACATTACTATTGAGCCTGGGAAGGGTGGGGGCTGCAGAGAGAGGGGGGCGTGTGGAACTATAAGGCTCAGCATTCCACACTGCTAGATGTTCACTTAGTTTAAGTGAGATGGAAATGCACCATTTCTCATACACACATTAACACGCACAATTGCGCTGGTAACTAATCGCATATTAGCGAATGCATAAGATCCTATATGAAAATGCTGTTCATTAGCTTTATGCGCACTCATCTGCTCCAAGTTTACTAGCGTCTTTATATCAAACCCCGCATACTCACACAGTACATATCCACATACAAGGTTCTATAAGCTTTAAGGGATAAGATTTAAGTTTGTTCATTTAGTATAAATGCTGTGAAATAAAGATTATTTGGTAACTAAGGTTTTATACATGCTAAGTAAGCCGTGTTTGGTTTTGTACTGATGCGTACTCTTTCAACAGAATTCCGGTATTATCGGTGTGGAGATCGCATCATGCATTCTCAACTTATGGACAGCAGAGACTTCAAGCAACAAAATGTATATAATATGAACAACTGTTAGAATGTTGCATGGGGTGGGAAACCAGAGACCCCCAGTTGTTGGAGGCTGGGTTGTGTCTATTTGAATCAGCCTGTTAAATGCTCTTTAACAGATGCATCCCCCTTGGTAACCAATGGCATAAGCAACAAACTTCTCTATTGTGTTGTCTATTTCTGGGGGGTATAAATATGTGTGCTCCAACACTGGGTCTTAGTCTTCTTGCTGATTGTTGATTGACGAAGGGGTTTCTTGCTGAAGCCTAACATCTGGTCCGGAAGCGCTGCGTATGTATACTGTACTTGGGTCTGTATAATTCCTTTGCGCCGAATTGTGTCTGGATCAATAGCGTGTAACTGACTGTACTTTTACTTGAATAATACTTGCGCTTTGGAACCACAGATTCCAGGTCTGAAGTCTTTATTTACTGTATGACTGCGTACGCAAATTATCGACATCCTTAGAAGGTATAGGCAGGACATTAGAAGGTATAGGCAGGATATAAGAAGGTATAGGAAGGAGTGTATAGAGGTTCTAATATAGATTCCTTAGTTGGGGGCTCATAGTGAAGTCACTTACCTACTCACACTGTACATACGGTTATCGATATTTCAGCAAAGGGTGTAGTGGCCACATGCAGGGTTTACCTGCAACTGCTTTGTGCTGAAAGATCGCTATCCATTTCCGTGTGAGCCAAGGAAGCTGACTAGAATCCAGGGACATGAGAGGAAAAAGTTTTTTTCCTTTGTTGATAGAACCTAACATTTAAAGGGGTGCCGTAGTATTGAACATGCGGATGAGTCACAGTTTTGCGCACAGGAAAGATGCACATTTGTGTACGCAGCTAAAGGTTGTTATACGGTTGTGTGGTAGTCACATTATTGTGTATGTGACTGGTTGCACAATAACGTATACGTACTTCCGGTTGTGCTGCCACGTGTTTAAACAAAGCCATTGAGGTTTACATTCTTTTCAATTGTTGCCAATAATTGGGTTAACATGTAGTTTTCTGTGCAGGAAAAGAGTGTGTGATTGTGAGTATTTGTTTAGAGTGTAACACAGGACCTAAAGGTTAAGGGTATTGTATGACCCTTAAGTACTAGGCACATGAGTTGGCCTAGTAGCTCGGTAAGTAGCTTACCATTCTATACACATCAGCAGGTGTACATGTTGTCTTTATTGTAGGGACCGGCTCTCAGTGTGATTGCAGTGTTCAATAATTAGGTTGCGTTATTTGAGCATTGTAGTTGAACCACACTAGAAAACTTGTGATTGTGAGCTGAGAGATAATAGGTGAGCGGGGGCATCTAGAAATTTCTTCCATAGGTGAGCGGGGGCATCTAGAAATTTCTTCCGTAGGTGAGCAGGGGCATCTAGAAATTTCTTCCGTAGGTGAGCGGGGGCATCTAGAAATTTCTTCCATAGGTAAGTGAGAGTATCTAGATTGTCTTTCACCAATTTAAATCTTTATTGATAAACTCAGGGTTCTCCCAGGATGAGGACCAAGCAATCAGTAGAGATGTTAAATGATTTGCTGCTGTTGGAAGCGCCACTTGGGTTGGCGCGGCATATAATGCATATCAGGTACGGTGCCAATGCAACCAGGTATTGTGATTTATGGTTTAATATGACGAGGAAGAGTGTTAGACCGTTTTCCAGAATTGGTAGTTTTGATAAAAAAAGTACTAGATAATGTCCGAAATCACATCAGTTTTGATGCACTCCCAAGAGAAAAAAGTAAAATATTATGAATGTTTAAAGTTGTGGCAGCATGAAGGGGATGCGTGGCTTAAAAATGCGCAAGCGACGCAAACTAGCATTGCAAGCGCATTGCCAGAGAATACATCCGCGACGCTAAATTGCAATACGGGCGAGCCGCAAAATGGCGTGCACGTGCGGCAAGGTAGCATTGTGGAGAGTATTTCCAGCAGTTCACGCTCACTTCCCCCACCTTAAGTACAGTTACCAAAAATACCCATAAAAATGTAACAAGCAATTTGTACCCTCTCTTAAGCAACCATAAGGAAAATATTTATGATGTGGATGATGAGCCTATTGTAATGTCTGCCATTTCCCATGCTGTGCAAATGATAGATGCTGCATCACCACGATCATGAGTGGTGCCGCCATCTTCATCGGTAACAGCAAGGGAAGTGCTAATACACTCTGCACCCATAGAGGAAGTTGTTAATACCATACGTAGCAGCAACAGATTAAACCCCCAGCCAGGTAACCAGGTCAAAGGTAGCAGCGCTACCAGTCTGCATCCCGTTCGGACAATAACTGTTCCGAATGGAAACGCAGATGCAAATGGTGTAGTGCCCACGTGGGAAGTAGTAATGCATTGTCCTTGGACAAGAGCAGAACTAAATTCCATCATAAATGTTTTCCCGATCCCAAAAAGGAACTAGCCAAATATCAAAGATTTTTGAGGAATTTGGGTAATTCTCATGAGCCAACTAATAAAGATTGGCGTGTGTTGTTAAGGGCCTGTCTACCATGCAATACTGGCGTGACAAAATTTATCACGGATTGTGTATTGGATGGTGATGTTCCCTTAACAGACCAAGTAAATCAAGATAATATTTCCCACATCATAACTCAATTGGGTATATATTTTCCAGTAGTAGCTAACTGGAACAAAATTTTCACCATAAAGCAAAAGGAGAGTGAATCTGCAGAAGATTATTGCGACCGGGCTCTGCAGGCTATCACCCAGTACACTGGGTTAGAAGATATTAAAGATAGCACTCACCACAGGGGAATGATAGTCATGGTACTCATGGACGGTCTGAAAGATGACTTAAAGACTCGGGTTCAGACCTCACAACCTGGCTGGAGGGGAGTCACAATAGATACACTCATAGAATCTGCCATAGAACATGATAAAAATATCACAAAGAAGAGAGAGACCCAGAGTAAAAAACTAATGGCTGTCAGTAGCCAAGCTCTGGAAGGAATGACAATAACATCATAGCCAACCGACACACCTGCACCCACACACACACCTGCACCTGAACAGTTACACATCCTCACCAATCCCACACCACAGCAAACACATCCTTACCCCACATATCATACACAACCACAGGTCTCATGCTACCCACAAACTTCATACCTCCCACCATACCCTTATCCTCCATATCCTTACCCATACCCGCCATCTTTTCCTCTTGCTTAACTCCCACAAAAAATCCTTTCCTCCACCCCGTTCAAAATTATGTTTTAACTGTCACCAAGTGGGACGACATAAGTAAGAACTGCAAAGTGGAGAACACCACACAGGAACACAAGTTTCCCATGGGTTCATAGGCAACCCCAGTATCTTCTCCCAGGCTTTATATGACTGTTTACAATCTTTTCAACCTGCCGATTGATCTGTTGTAAGATGTGGATGATTTATTGTTGTATTTAGGTCATGTTTAAATGATATTAAACTGTTGTGCTTTGTCTCCCACTCACAGGACACAAGGTTGCTAGGGATAAACGGCAGCCATGACAGGCTAAGGTCGAATACTCAGAATATTATCCAACCCAGTGGCCCAGGCATTATTTAGAGCAGTAGCTATTAATAACAAGATTTAATTGCAGAAACCTGTATGCCGATACTATATACCTAGAATTATTAAAAGTGATAGGGGGACTCATTTTACAGGTGACGTTTCTCAGAACATGTGTAAGGTGATGGGTAATAAAACCAAGATCATTCCAGACTGTCATTTCTTTTATCTGTCCCCCCCTTTGAGATACTGTTTAACAGGCAGCCTCATGTGAGAATATGATAATGAGGTTACTGTGCAGGGTCTCACAAAGATGAATGAGAATAACCGAAATTGAAAGTGTTATTAACTAACATGTCTAATGCAAACTGTCATGATGTCAAACCTGGAGAATTTGTTATGATCCAAATTTTTTTTTAGCTCAGGTTGTTTGACTGATCAGTGGAAAGGTCCATATCTGATGATACCACATCCTCAAAGGGTGGCTGAGGAAGATACGTGGGTCCATTCCACTCACCATAGGAAGGTTAACCAACCGGTGGAGATACAAGGCGGAGACAGGGCCGATGGCATGGACCTGTCGATTGCGAGCTTGTGCCGGGAGAATTGAAAAGGTGACAGTGAGATATCTGAGTTAAAGAAATGTGTAGATCAGTGCTTCCAGCAATGGAGTGGTCTGCTGTGGTCATCCTAGTTCTGTTTTTCCATAGTTTCTGTCGTGATGATCTGTTTGGGGATACCCAGTGTCTGTGATGGAGGACCAATTGAGGAAATGGGAGCTGATGGCAGTGCTGATGGAGAATCAGGAGGAGCGCAATGCCAATCAGGGGAGTGTCTGACCAATCTTAGTACTGTTATTGTGTTACCTGGGAAGAGTAGCCCCAGAAGTTATGACCCTCACACATGTTGAAATGCTTGGTATACATATATTTAGACATACATAGAATGTATTATTGAAATGTTATTTTTAAAACACCTCAGATAATGTAAAGTCTAAATTCCCCTTCACGACTGCATTTATAAGACTGGTGCATCCCCACACCTTTCACATGATCTTCCAAGATCCGTGGTGTGCATATAATAGTAGTTTTATGTCCCCACATAGAGACACATTATTGATGGATTAAGAACCACCTTGTGCCATCCCATAATAACACTAAATAATATGTAAATGTAAGCCTAAATTAAATCCTAATAGCAGATTGTGATAGCATGTTGTTCACTATCAAAGGGTGGACTGTCGAAGCTGGATTATTGGCTGAGACAAGATCAGTTTAAAATTGAATCGCAGCGAAACCATCTTGCGACTGGCCGCAAGATGCCATTTTGCGAATGGCCGCCTAAGCGCCATTTTAGATAAACTCACTCTTTAGTACATGTGGCGATATTACTATGAGCATCATGCGATTGCATCTATGACCATCGCCATAAGTTACGGCGATTCACCAAAAGCCCATTTCATGACTTTACATAGTTTGGTTGCTCTGGATAAAGTGTATATTATTATAATTCCCCTAAAGGATATATTGCATTAGCTGAACAGAGCAAATGGCCACGTGACAACTACCCTGTGTAGACAAGCTTCCTGGATACAACATCTGCTCTCACTCCATGTGGCCCTGCTCGAATACACACCTTACATTAGCAGGCTTCCTGCAATAAAAATACCTTCAAAGCCAAGAGTGTTATCTTAGGTTTTGGGTCTTGTAGCTGTGCTAATTTGCATTTACACAAGAGCCTGGGAGAACAAAGGACTTTACTTTTGAGCCTGGGAAGGGTGGGAGCTGCTGAGAGAGGGGGGCGTGTAGAACTATAAGGCTCAGCATTCCACACTGCTAGGTGTTCACTTAGTTTAAGTGAGATGTAAGTGCACCATTTCTCATACACACATTAATACGCACAATTGCGCTGGTAACTAATTGCATATTAGCGAATGCATAAGAACCTATATGAAAACTCTGTTCATTAGCTTTATGTGCACTCATCTGCTCCAAGTTAACTAGCGTCTTTATATCAAACCCCGCATATTACATATCCACATACAAGGTTCCATAAGCTTTAAGGGATAAGATTTAAGTTTGTTCATTTAGTATAAATGCTGTGAAATAAAGATTATTTGGCAACTAAGGTTTTATACATGCTAAGTAAGCCGTGTTTGGTTTTGTACTGATGCGTACTCTTTCAACAGAATTCCAGTATTATCGGTGTGGAGATCGCATCATGCATTCTCAACTTATGGACCGCAGAGACTTCAAGCAACAAAATGTATATAATATGAACAACTTTTAGTATGTTGCGTGGGGTGGGAAACCAGACACCCTCAGTTGGCTTTCCAGTAAAATAAACAAAAATTGTGCTTTACTTCCAGCATGGTAATCAGGAAACAGAAATAGAAAATAACAAACAACCTAGCCCTCTCTTAGGGCACTAGCTCACTTCTTGAACCCTCTCGATCAATGTGCAGCTAGTCTGCCAATAAAGTCTCTGCTTGCTTCTATGCAGGTCTATTGCCGGCTCCAGCCTGGCTTGGCTGCCACAGCTATACAAACACCATCAGTCTTGGTGGCCTTCCCTGTATCCTCCAGGTATACAGTAGGCCCTGCAGCTCACCAATGCCATCTCTGGTGTTATTGACACACTGTATTAACAAATGGATGGCTACTGATTAAGCATCACTATATAAGAAATTTATCTTGAATATAGGCTATTCCGGTAGAATATCGTATTTTGTGAACTAAATGGCATGCTCATATCTGGGATATGCTGAATAAAAGCTTGTTATTTACTAGAGATGTGTGCCGACCCCCATGTTTTGGTTTTGGATTTGTATCTCCTTGGATCCGGATTTGGTTTTGCCAAAAAAAACCCTTGTGTGTTTTGGTTTTGGTTCTGAATTTTTTTTTTTTTAAATTGATAAAATCTGCTATAATCTCATAATTTGTTTTTTTTCTGTATCTACAGTATTCAATTTTGACTACCTCACAGCTCACAATATTGTTTTCATCCGGTTTAGGCCCAAAATTTCCACCAAGCTAGCTGGCTGACTAAACTAAGCGGCAGCAGTTGGTGGCACAAATATGTGGCAGTTCAACTCCTAACATGGCACATCAGGAAACAAATTTTTTATTATTCAAGGGGCCTAATGGAGTTGGAGTATGTATGTAGTTGAAGGCAGGGACAGGAAGGGTTGATTGGTTGTAAATTTAATTACATTTTTTGATTCTGAAGCAAATTTATGAGGGAGGAGGGAGGGGAGAAGGGGAGGCATTTACCAAAAAATGTTTCTCATTCACATCAGTCCTTGCCCAGAAGAATCCTTGAGTGCTATGCCTGCTGCTGGGAGTAGATTTTCATCCCAGAATGGGAGCAGGAAGACTATTAATAGTGCTTTCAAAAACAATTGACTGTTAAGCAATCCTTTGCAAAGATTCCACTTCACTAGAAAAGCATTTCCCAACCTATACAAGGACATTAAAAAAAACTTGCTTAGAGGCCTCCTAAATGCCATTGTACCCAATGTCCACTTAACCCCAGATATGTGGACAAGCCAAACAGAGTAAATGCAAGATTTAAGATTTAAGTTTTAAGTCTTATGTTGTGTCTTTCTTGAGAATTGTTGAATGCTATGCCTGCTGCTGCTGGGCATGGATTTTCATCCCAGAAGGGGACCAGGAAGACTACTAGTAGTGCTTTGAAAATACAATTGACTTTTAATCCTCTGGAAAGATTCAACTTCACTAGAAAAGTATTTCCCAACCTATACAGAGATATTAAAAAAAACTTAATTAGTGGCCTCAAATATGTCGTTGTACCCACTGTCCACTTAACCACAGATATGTGAACAAGCCAAACAGAGCAAATGCAAGATTTAAGGTTTAAGTCTTACATTGTGTCTTTCTTGAGAATTCTTGAGAATCCTTGAGTGCTATGCCTGCTGCTGTGAGTGGATTTTCATCCCAGAAGGGATGAAGATGTTGTGTCTTTCTTCCCAACAGACACAGATCTGAAGAGATGCAAAGAGCTGCTGGTAAGCAAATTGTCAGCTCAAGTAGCACATAATGAAGCGGTGGCTTTTCCTTCAGTTTCTCCAGCAAGTGCATCTGCCAAGAAAAAACTAAACTTTCCCCTCAAAAAAACACTGGTGATGCAGATGAGTCAACACAACCAAGTTTTTTTGTCTTGTGCCCAGTCATGACAATGGGCTTTTCCTTATTATGGGCAACAACAGTTTCATCCACTGGTGCCTAATTTACACAAACATCCTCATCAACAACATCATCAACATCCTCATCATCAACATCCTCATTAGCATCACCTACACAAATATCCTGCTCATTCTGGTTCACTTTCACAGAAGCATCCTCAATTTCTATGTCAGCATGTTCACTTGTGCTTACAACATCATAAGAGGCAGCACCACCAGTCATAAATAAAGGCCAAGGCCTTAGCCTGTCCTTGCCACTTCATGTGGTGAAACTGGCATATTGCCAAAATTGTCTTTCTGCAGCTAACTTTCCCTTTGATGCTTTTTTCTTTACCATTGAAAAAGATTGGTTCTTGATTTTAGATGCCCTGACTTAAGCCCTGTATGCCCTTGGGCATCTGCTTTTGTAGATGATGTAGATGGACTAGTATCATCATGACTGGTGGCACTGGCAGCATCTCCAGCACTATATATCTGGTTCCTGCACTCCTCTCAAGTCTCAACTGATCGTTCTCCATATCAACAAACACCAATGAAGTGGGGTACAGCACACACGTCAATTTGTGCCAATTTTAAATATTACACTGCGGAATCAATGACCTACAGTGTCACAAGATTTTTTCTGAATAAGAAAAGAATAACACACTGTGCAGCCACTTACAGTGTCACAAGATTATTTATGAATAAGAATAACACACTGTGGCCCTCATTCAGACCCACTCGCGAGCTGCTGTCCGCTCGCAAGTGGGTCGATGGTCTGCACTGCGCATGCGCATGATGGAGGGAGCTCCATCGTGCGCATGCGCGAGACGCGCCGAGCGAAGGACTTTCCTTCGCTCGGAGTGTCTCATCAAAGGGGGCGTGCTGTCGATGTTGACTGACAGCATGTCCCCTTTGGTGGGCGTGCCGGGGTGCGCCTGCCAGACGAAGGAGTTCCCAAGGGAACGCCTACCGTCTGAAGCCGACCCCACTGACATCACTAGTGATGTCAGTGGGAGTGAGTTTGGCTCTGATAGAGCCAAAATCACTCCTGGCCTTGCGGTTGAAAACCTATACCGCAGGCTGTTGCTCGCAGTTTCGATCGACGCGATGGTCAAGACCATCGCGACCATCATCCTGCATGCTCGTATATGCTGTGGGTGGTGACCCACAGCTATACGAGCATCCAGGAGGACGCTCCATATTAATGAAGGTGGGCCCTGATTCAGAGCGAGCACTCTGGTCAGAGCGTCCGGCTCTGAATCAGGGCCTGTGCTACCACTTAGTGTCACAAGATTAATTATTTATTAATAAGAATAACACACTGAGCTACCACTTAGTGTCACAAGATTAATTATTTATGAATAAGAATAATACACTGCGCTACCACTTACAGTAATTTCATTATGTTTTATATATAACACATGTTATTTAGCACTTTGTTGTGGTCTTGTTGTCAATGTGTAGAGTAATAATTTATTCACAATTGAGGAAAGAAGTGAAAAGTTGAATATTAGACTGCGGTACCACTTACAGTGTCACAAGATGAATTATTTATGAATAAGAATAACACACTGTGCTATGACTTATAGTGTCACAGTCAATGGACGAAAAACTGAGGTCTGGCCGGCAGTGTCACCAAACAATAATAGCTAAGTTGCTAACGCACACACACGAAAAAAAAATCTTTTTTTTGTGTGGATTGATATTGATATTATTAATTTAATTTCATGTTTATTTTTTTCACACTGGGGAAGAGCACCCATGAATGTTGCAGCAGCCCCTTCATGAACAACACAGACAGCACCCTTTCTTTTATGGACAACAAAGCACTCCTGCCAAGTGCGGACAGACCACCTGCAGAGTCACAAATATGTGGACGATAAACTGTGGTCTGACCGGCAGTGTCACCAAACAACAATAGCGCAGCTAAGTTACTAATGTAGAAATAAAAAACTTTTTTTATACTGGGGAAGAGCACCCCTGATTGACAGAGCAACACAGCACCCCTTTATGGACTGCAGCCCTAGCCCCTTGATGGACAGGACAACAACAGCAGCCCTTATGTATAATATAATAACACAGCAGCAGCTCCTTGATTGACAGGACAAGTGATGCAGCACCCACTGAAGCCTTCCTTTATATACTGCAGCCCCAGTCCCTTTATGGACAACACAGCAGCAGCCTTCAGCCCCAGACCCGGACAGGACAAGTTAGTCAACACACTGACACAGACAGTGACAGCAACACGTCTGTTCAGTTCACCATTCACACCCGCAGTGAAAATGGCGCCGATCATCGGGACCTATATAGAATCCAAAACCCGCGATAATCTGACAGCGGGAGGATGACATTTTGCCTCGTGTTGAGATCCGAGTCACGCGGGAAAACACGAGCCTAGCTCAGCTCTCGCCTCAGATCTGGAAGTTCAGGTGGGTCCAGTTCTCTGAGAACTGCACCTGCTCATCTTATTTACCTGTGACTCACAAATGAAATAAGGTATGTACAAACCTGGGATATACTGAACACATGCTTTATTTGCTTACATTTGGTCCTATGTGGTTTAGCAGCACCTACTAAGCACTCTTTTAAGATATAGGGCCAAATTCAATTTGAGGCGAAATGTTCGTTTCGGCAAAAAAGTATTGCGTGTGACGTCATTTCGCCAGGCGGAAACTTTTCACCGTATTAAATTTCAAAGACTTTTTGCCTAGGCAGAAAGTCAATGCAATGGAACTGGCGGAAAAGTTTCGCCTATGAATAATTGGCGGAAAAATGTGCAGAATTGGGGTTATGGGGTGCAATGTTGCAGGAACCCCCGTGCAGCATTAAGACAGTCCCCGAAAAGGTAAACTGCGTCCAAATTTTTTTTTAAAACACTTAAGACCACCCCAAAAAAGTACTTTTCATTTTGGGGGCGAAAAAAAACAAAGTTGGGGGACAAAGTTAAAAACTAGCAAAATAGACTCCAGGGGGGTCCCCAATTATGCCCCAGGTGTTTTTTCGATTGCAGATGCTTGCGGCAGGTGGATTTTTCATGATTTTTTAAACTTCACTTTAGCAACTTTTAAATATGCTACCCCCATTTTCAGGTACCCAAAATTTGCTGGAACTAGTTATTTTCACAAAAAAACTTGCTAAATGCTATTCTTCACCACTTATGCAAAGACGCTAATTCAAACCTATTGAGAACATTTAAGTAACCCAAATACCTTCAACAAGCCTATTCGGGGGTATCCATAATGATCCCCCATATCAGTACATCTTTTGGGGGGTGTCAGGCTGATTTTCCCCAAATCTGACAGCACTTTTCGTCTGTTTCAGTTTCACCTGATGCCGTTTCCGTGCACTTTCAAATTGAATACGGGGAATCGCGGGGATGCGCGCAAAAAGTTTCTGCACCCAAAACAAACGATATAGGCGAAAAGTCTGGCAGGCGAAAAAGTATCGCCAGTGCGAATCTAATTGAAATCGGGCCATAGACCTTCATTACAGGCTATTCTTTGGTATGCTTAACCTAGGATATACTGAACACATGCTTAACCTGCAACATCTGGTTTCCTGTGCTCTATTTGCAACATGTGGATCTATGTAGCTTACTTGTGATTTATTGATGACCTCACATTGCTGATTACATTTCTTATATATATTTATTACACAACCTAAACCTGTTAGACTCTAAAGCTGGCCACACATCTAAAGATTATGGGCCTGATTCAGACCCACTCGCGAGCGGCTGTCCGCTCGCAAGTGGGTCGATGTTATGGACTGAGCATGCGCACGACGGAGGGAGCTCCGTCGTGCGCATGCGCCAGACGCGACGAGCGAAGGAAAGTCCTTCGCTCGTTGTGTCCGATCAAAGGGGGCGTGCTGTCAATGTTGATTGACAGCACGCCCCCTTTGGTGGGCGTGCCTCCCTGACGGGGGCGTTCCCACGGGAACACCTCCCGTCAGAAGCCGGCCCACTGACATCACTAGTGATGTCAGTGGGAGTGATTTTGGCTCTGATAGAGCCAAAATCACTCCGGAGCTTGCGGTTGAAAACCTCAACCGCAGGCTCCGGCTCGCAATTTCAATGGTCGCGATGGTCTCGACCATCGCGGCCATCACAAAGCACGCTCGTATAGCCTGTGGGTGGTGACCCACAGCTATACGAGCGTCCAGGAGGACACTCCATGAAAATGGAGCCCGGCCCTCATTCAGAGCGTGCGCTCTGCTCAGAGCGTACGGCTCTGAATGAGGGCCTATATGTCCAACCAGCCAACTAGTTGATTGGTTGGAATGAAAATCTGGCAAGGAATGAAAGCAAATGACAATCAGCAATTTGCTCCCAAATGCCGGAAAATGGACAAAAACTGTTTGAACAAATTGTTTAGATCAAACATATAACTAACTTGTCTGACAGCCATTTTCATCTGTTTTCTGGCATTTAGGAGCAAATTGCTGATCATCAGTTACTCCCATTCCTTAGCAGATTTTCATTCCAACCAATCAACAAGTTGGCTGGTTGGATGTAAGTTGGTCTAGTGTGTGGCCAGCTTAAGACAGTGTTTAATTGAGATATTTTGTTCTTGTTTGTGGTCATTAACCACTTGCCTGGCACGGTCGTATCAGATACGACCATACCAGAGTGGGCTTTCCCTGACATGGTCGTATCTGATACGACCAGTCAGAAACACACAGTGGGCGGCTTGCTGGAAGTTAACTTCCAGCAGCCGCCCACCTCAGAGGGACCTGCTGGTCCCTCTACACTTGCGGCTCCCCCTCCTTTGTGTCCCGATCACTGCTGGTCACAGTGATCGGGCCCCGGCAAAACACCCCCCTAGAAGCAACAGCCACGGCTCATGTAGCAGCAGCTGCTGCTGTGACCCGATCACTGTGGCCAGCAGTGATCGGGCAGCCGGACCATCAGAAGCAGTAGTGGCGGCACTGGTAACCGCCGCCGCTGCTCTATCTCCGGGCCGCTAGCGGGACATCCACCCGCTGTGGCTCCTGAACAGTGATCAGTGAGATCACTGTGTACCAGCAGCAGCAGCGGCGGCTCTGGTAGCCGCCGCTGCTATGTCCCCGGGCCGCTAGCTGGTGTCCCACCCGCTGCGGCTCCGGAACAGTGATCAGCGAGATCACTGTGTACCAGCAGCAGCAGCGGCGGGTCTGGTAGCCACCGCCGCTGCTATATCTCCAGGCCGCTAGCGGGATGCCCACCCGCTGCGGCTCCGGAATACACTCACAGTAATCAGTGAGATCACTGTGTAGGAGGTGGAGCAGCAGCAGCGGCTCTGATAGCTGCGGCTGCTGCCATGTCCCCTGCCGCCCCCGCCCACCCTTTTCCGGCCACAGCTCCGCCTCCCCAAGTGGACATCTGTCCCAATCACGGCTGGCCACAGTGATCGGGCAATATATATATATATATATATATATATATATATATATACACAGTTGTAAAAAAAAAAAAAATATATATATATATATACACACATACACATACAAGCAGCAGTTATATATAACTTCGATATATATACATTTATATATATCGATGGATATCACAGAGCCTCTGATTAGGAATGGCAACCGACCATCGATGGTTTACAAACCATCAATGGTGTGGCTGAAAACAAGCGATTTGCCATTGCTGGTGGCCATCAATGTTGCACCAGCAATGGTAATCCTCAATTGATGTTTTAGAAACATCGGCAGTTGAGGTCTACACAGATCTCCTCGACCAATCGCAAAACAATTGATGGCTTCTAACGATGGTTGAACCATCGATGCTACAGCCGTCAATGGCCATCACTACAGTATAACATAAAAGTTCTATTTTTATGTTATATTGTGTTTTAAAAAAAAATTTTTTTCAAATAAAATAGAGATGGATAAATTTAAAATTATGCCCGTGACCTAATTCAATCATAAAAGAAACCGACAATTTTGGAGCGGTTTTTGGAAAAAGAATTCGTCAGTTAAGTGGTTAATTTGTATTTTTATTGCACAATCATTGACCTTGAGAGGCATTTTAATTGCTCATTTTCATATATATTTTTTTAATATTTGGAGTAGGTGTTTTTTCTTTTAAATTTGTCCATTGATATTCTTCATCCTCTTATTTCCTTCATATATATACACAGGGGCGCTGAGAGGGGGGAGGGGCAGGTACTATTTACCTGGGTCCAGGCTTCCTGAGGGGCCCGACACCGCTCCCCCCCTCTCCCTCACAGCAGCCCACCACAGAGCGTGTGCTGAGCTGCAGTGGGAGACTGCTCGTGGAAGTCTCCTACGTCTATGGGAAGGAGCGATCACACTGATCGCGTCCCCCCTGGCTTTGCGACGGGCTGAGGTGCTCACAGCGCCCCCCTCCCCAGCACTGTTGCAAATGTGTGTGTTTTTTTTCAAGGGGGCGTAGCCATGCCTCCCATGATTAGGCCACGCTCTCATCTTTACCTAGGCCTGGCAGGGCTCTCTACTCCCCTGTATATACGTAGCCGGTTTGGTATGATAACCTGGTGGCTGAATACAGATGCTGTAATTCCGATGAGGAGAGGAGAAGGTAAGTAGTCTAACCCTACCGCTTTCCAGGGGCAGATCTATACTGTTCTTTTAGGGGGGGGCGATAGGCGCCGGACGTGAGCCAATAGGAGCTCGCGGACCGGCAGCCACTCAGCAGCGGCTGCTGGTCAGCATGCTCCCATTGGCTTGCAACTATTGCTAGATTAGAATGAGAGCAGAGCTGTCATTCGCGAGGGCTGCTGCGGACATTTAAGTGGCCGTGCGGCAACAAATTCAAAGCTCCTGCCACCCGGGCCCCCTTCCACGAAATTGGCCGGACTGGCCCATCTGGCCATTGGCCCTTCTGGCATTTGCCAGGAGGGGGTGTACAGAGATAAGGTTTAGCAAGTCCCACATGAGAGCCATCTGTATGTAATGGTTGTGTAGTGATATTATTGCTGGGCACTTACACACATATTATTTACACATGCACACAAACAGCAAGTCTCATGGAGTGTATGGGGTGAGCTTCAGCCAGGGCTGTAACTAGGGGGGTGCGACCAGTGCCCTGGCACAGGGCACTGCAGGGCAGGGGGCGCTGTTTGGGCCTGTCAATTATCTGTTTAATATCATTCTCACTTTTAGCTTCCTCTTCTTTTATCCCCAGCATCTCCTGGCTTCTCCTTCTCTTTCTTTGCCCTTCGCCATGAGGCCATGGCCATTTTTCAGGTGCACTATCTTATACCCCTATTTGAAAATAGGAGGGGGGGGCACCAATGTTCTTTCTGGCACAGGGCACCAAAAAGTCTAGTTACAGCTCTGGCTTCAGCATATTATAAAGCTGTGTGTTAGGACCGGAGAGGCAGCTACTTATATACACACCATCACTTACTCACTTGTCACACTTGACTGAGCAATGCTCCTACCTCAGCAACTGAAACCTGGCGCAGGTCTGCAGCGCCTGCCCCAGAGCCACCTCACACAGACTGACTCACACAGGGACGTCATTTTCGTACTACAGACTGTGTGCTGTGTGCACCGGCGGGGGTGACTCTAACACCACCCCTTCCCAAGATCCCGCCCTGAGCGTGAGTCTCACTCTCACTGTACTATTCTGCTGGTCCCTGGCTGCTCTCCTGCCTCACCCCATCTTTACTATAGCCGGGTATTTAACCTGTCTATATTAACCAGAAGTGGAGTGCATACAGCCAGAGGTGTGTGTGTCACACTTTTGCTGTGACAGGGAGGAGCAGTCCAGCAGTGTGTGTAGTAAAATGACACACATCTTTGTTGGCGGTGCAACTAGATAAGGGGCAGTGAGGGCACACAGCCTGCACTGTTTTCAGTGCAGGATGGACTGTGCCAGGTGGGGCAATCACTCCAATCGCCCCCCCGTGGACTCACCACTGCCCCTGTCCCCCCTAACCCTCCCTTGGTAGTGCATAACCCTAAAATTCCCAGGGGGTTGCCTAACCATAAGTCCCCCGGGGGGGTGCCAAAACCTAACTCTCCCTCCCTGCACCCTAAACCTAACCCTCCTAGGGTGGGTGCCAAACCCTAACCTCCCCCAGGTAGTGCCTAACCCTAACCAGTCCTCCCCGCAGCCTAACCCTAACACTCCCAGGGGGGTGCCTAACCCTAAGTCTCCCTAGGGCTGCCTAAACCTAACTCCTCGGTTACTATTTACCTCTCCTCTGTGTCCTTGCCATCAGGATGCCAGCTGCCTGGATTCTGGCATCGGCATCCGCAGTGCTGTCAGGATTCCGGAAAAAAATGATCTTTCCCAAGATCAGTGATATGGATCAGTGTAACAGAGTGAAACAGCATTATGACATCTGGCCAAAATTATTGTCACCTCTACCATGACTCAAACTGATAGACTAAGAGGGGTATTCAATATGGGAGCGAAAAGTCCGTGCTGGACTTTTTTCTGCACATTGGAGATTTTCCAGGGATAAAGTATAGGGCGCGCGCCCTCTTTATCCACTTATTCAATTTGAAAGCTACGAAAACGGGACCCGGCGAAGTAGGATCGGCAAAAAAAACAAAATTTTCCTGGAATAAATTGTAGGACTAAAACTGTAAAAACATGGGGTATCACTATGGGTACCCCTGTTTTAGCCTAAAAATGAAAGTCGGGGATTTAAATAGCGGCTGCAGGTGTTTTTTTCATTTTTTTAAGTGGTCCCATCAAATTTGGGGTACATGAAAATGGGTAGTTACATATTTTTAAGTCCCTAAAGTCTTTATTTAAAAATTCTGCAAATATGCACCTGCCGCATACTTGCAGAATAGCCCTGAACCTATTTCCCTAATTTTAAACACATTTTCCCTTTTTTTTTTTTTCACCCCAAATTTTCAATAATTTTTTTGGGGTGTCCCTATTTTTTTTTTAAAACTTTTTTTGACACAGTTTATTTTAAAATGTAATTCCCAGGGGTGCAGGTTATTTTTTTAAGCCTGCACCCCTAAACCCCAATTTTGCACTTTTTTTCGCCACCTATTCAGTGGTGAAAAGTTATCCCCGTTTTTTTTCAAAGACTTTTCGAACCTGCGAAAAGTCTTTGAAATTGAATACGGTGTAAAACCAAAACCAGTGAAAATGAAGTCATCGGTGCGAAATTATCGCAAAAAATGACTTTTCACTTCAACTTGAATTGCCCTGTAAGCATCAATAGACTAGAGGAGGATTATTTGAATAACAATGTAGACATTAGCATATCACACAGGACCTCATTCAGAGTCGGTCGTTGCTGCCGCATGGTCGTATACCACCGATGTTCGCTAAACTGCGCATGCATAAAATTCGCAATGCGCGTGCGCAAACTAGCTATTATGATCAGAAATTGTTCTCTCCTTCAACTTGGCCAGGTCGTTAGTTTGAGTGACAGGATGAGGCGTTTGTGGGTGGTAACAGGGGAAGGTGCTTGTGAACGGGGGAGTGGAGATCCGAACGCAGGCGTGCCTGACTATGCAAACGGCGTTTTATGGGAGTGCATAATTAACTAAATAGTGTCATGGCACATGTGACATGGGAGGTTTTTACACTGACTTGATCGTAGTGCTTAAGAGAGGGTATGGTCAACCTTTTGGTCTACGACCAGCTCCGATGGTTCCCGATGGTCTAGATTAATCCTTATATGCCCGGAGATGGCATGTAATGGGAACGAGAAGGGGGCGTTTTTTAGCCTTACGGCCGCATCCTCCCCTCGCTCGTCCAGCTAACGATCCCATCTTAATGACGCAACTTGCGAGCGCTTCATTTGCATATCCGGCCCCTTTTACCTTACGACCGTGTGGCCGCAACGACTGACTCTGAATGAGGTCCACAGTCCCTTTGAATACTGGGAGGAAAAAAAGGGAATTTGGAGCCCCTTGTACAAACTACCTTTGCTTTACTTAAGCTTCCCACACTCCAATGTGTAGTCTGAAAGAGGGTTTAGCACATGCGTGAACCTTGTGAGCGATCGGTGTAGGAGGCTACTACCTAAAAATTTGGAAAAACTGATGTTCATAAAAAGACCTTAGCCGCCAATCACAACAGACTTCTGAGATTTCTGTAATGGTGGATTCCAGTGGGGATGAGCTAATATTGTGGGATGATGATACAGTATAAACAACACAGATGAGAGTGAGGATGATAATGACATATTCCAACCATAGACATGACGAACAACACTGTTAGCTGCTTTAAACCCATTGGTAGCCAAGCACTTCAGCCAAAACAGTGGCAGTCCCTATCACTGAAATACTTCGTTTGTTAAACTGTGCATGTCCTTTTTAATATATGGGTGGATGGGAGGGCACAAGGACAATTCCATTGTGTACCACTTTTCATTATGGGCCTTGCCAAGATTTTGTGTGTTTGACAGGCAGTGTACTGTATATTGCTGTACTTTACTTGGGTGTTCATGCTCTTTTGCATCTTGTAATGCCATCCATAAATGGAATCTCATCAGGGCATATAGATTCTGTTTCCTGCAGCTTCTTAGCAGATACAAATTAGTGTCATTAAATCATACAGTCATATAATTAATTATTCAATTTGAGCAAGGATTTTGTTTTTTGATAGTATTTTCGATGTATCTGATTTGTGTTTCTTTATAGTTATATTCTCCAATCAATCAATTAATCAATCAATCAAATCAAATAAATCTCATTTAGATTCTTGATTTTTAAAGGTTTGTTCCATTTATATAATATATTTTTTTATTTATACTTATAATCTGTAATTAATTAATTAATCAATCCATCAAATCAATATCATTTGGTTTCTTGTTTTTTAATTGTTTGCTCCATTTTAGGAAGCAGTAGAATCATACCCCTTTTCCATGTGGGGTTTCTGAACCCCATAGGCCCTAGGTCATGGGTGAGGCTGGTGCCAGATTGAGCATATGATGTCATGGCCTCACCCTGTGTGCTTGCCAATTAACCCCTGTGCTGTCTCCTTACCCTCACCCTGTGTGTCTGCCACCTCACCCCTGTGTTGTCCCCTAACTCTCACCCTGTGTGCCTGCCTCCTCATCCCTGTGCTGCCTACAACCTCACCCTTGTGCTGTTCCCTAACCCTCATCCTGTGTGCCTGCCACCTCATCCCAATGCTACCTCCTTCCTCTCACCCTATGTGCCTGTCACCTCAACCTGTGCGGCTGGCCACCTCACCCCTGTGCTGCCTGCAACCTGACCCCCATGCTGCCCCCTTCACTCACCCTGTGTGTCTATCACCTCACCTCTGTGCTGCTTCTAACCATCACCATGTGTGCCTGCCACCTCAACTCTGTGCTGCTCCCTAACTCTCACCATGTGTGCTTGTCCCCTCACCCTGTGTGCTGCCCCTTACCCCTGTGCAGTATTAACCCCTGTGCTACCCCTTACCCTGTGTAGGGACTCATTAGCTGCTACTATATTGCATGAGGCCAGGTAACCTGCTGCTGCCATAGAAAGGAATGGCAGTATATTTCCCTCCACTCTATGAATGTCTGAATACCTCACTGATATTGATTCTGCTGGAGACAGTTGGCAAGTAGCATGACTCCTACTTACTATAAATCAGAGTCTCATAAGCTGCAAAGTAACTATAAGTTGCATCTTAAACTTCTAGTGAGTATGACATATTTTGTGCATTTATTTATCTTGTATGATTTTCTAGTAAAATTTGTTAAGTTGCCTGATCTGTATAGTATTCACACCTTGGTTGTCTTTTTATTTCTTTTATATTTTTGGTTTCACTGATCACTTTGATAATATGCTTTTAGTATTGTGCCATCACAGTGGTTAATTGTGTCACCACTGCAAAAGAAGCTAAAGTGGTCACAGCAGTGTGCCACTCAGATTGAGGCCGTGAGTTTTCTTGTAGGTTGTGCTATAAAATGTGCTATAAGTTTAAAACCCATCTATCAACATAACAGAGATATCTTGAATTATAAATCCAAATTGATTGATACATATAGCACAAATGAATCAGCCTAAGAATTGTTTTGATTTTAATCATAAAGTTGTTAAATGATGCTTCTCAGTTCATAGAGAAAATACAGTCACCAAGGGGCATATTCAATTAGCCGCGGGGAATTGACGTGCTTGACGGGATTCAATTAGCGGGGATTCCACGCGCGGCTGTCCCAGAGACCCCGTGCGCGAGTCCCCACTGTTTGATTTTACCTCGCACCTCATGTAGGTGCGAGGTAAAATCAGCGGGACGCCGCCCTATTCGGCCTCGCGCGAGCAATATTAACACACTGATTCCGCAGTTCTCGCGGAATCAGTGTGTTCTCGCGTGTAAGTCCTGTTTTTTGGACGCGGGGAAAAAGCTATTCTATTGAATAGCTTTACCCCGCACCGCGGGACTTTCACCCATCAATTACTCGTGGGAGAGGTCCCGCAGGTAATTGAATATGCCCCCAAATGGGAACACAATGTGCTCGTCCTCAGATCTAAAGCCAAATAAAATATAAATAATGCATAATGGGCCTGATTCAGACCCGCTCGCGTGTGCTGAGCGCTCGCTAGCAGGTCGATGTTGGCCAAGTGCGCATGCGCACGAGGGAGCCAGCTCCGTCGTGCGCATGCGCGAGACCCGCATAGTGATGGACAAGCCATCACTATGGGTCTCGCTACAAAGGGGGCGTACTGTCGATGTTGAGTGACAACACGCCCCCTTTGGTGGGCGTGCTGGGGGTGTGGCTGCCCAGACGGAGGCGTTCCCATGGGAACGCCTACTGTCTGGGGCCAACCCCACTGACATCACAAATGATTTCAGTGGGAGTGCTTTTTGCTCTGATAGAGCCAAAAGCACTTCAGGGCTTGTGGCAGACGAGACCCTACCACAATGGTCTCATCGCAAGCCCGATGGTCGCGATGGTCTTGACCATCGCGACCATCTTTTTGGCAGCTCGCTATAGCTGTGGGTGGGCACCCACATCTATGTGAGCGGCCAGGAGGTCGCTCTAAAAAAAGAGAGGGAGGACACTGATTCAGAGCGAGCGCTCTGAAAGAGTGTCCGGCTCTGAATCAGGCCCAATGTTCCCCAGAGGTTTAAATCAAAAACTGATCTGAGAAGCTTCTTTTAACTATAATTTCTAATAATACAGAGGACTCATATATGGGATTAATATCTAACACATTGGTGGATGATTTAGTATCAGTTAGGCAGTGTATTTAAGATTACCTGGTGAAAAATTCTTACAATATGTACAGTACCTGTATAAGATCACAATATATCTGGCAGCTTGAATAATAACACAAATACTTGATAAACCAGAACCTGCAATGGCCAGGAGGGCTCCTGAAAATAGGACCGTCTGCAAGAGAATGCAAGTCTCACAGCTTAGCTAAACAAAAAAGACTGTGCTGTGTCTGAGTGAGCTGCAATCCAAAGCAGATATTTTTGTTCTGTTTTAAAAAAAAATTATCAAGTCTTTTAATTAAAATTTCAGGGAAGATTGTGTGTTTGAGAGTCAGTATATATCTGCCAGGAAGGAGTCAGGTACTATACTTAGTGGGTGTTGTGGCACCATTAGCCACACCCCAAAATAATGAAATTAGTATGAAGACATTTTTTTATGTTTTTAATAAAATCTTAAGTCTCCTAATTAAACTTTCTAATCTAGATCTCAAAGGAAGAATATGTGTGTTTGAAGGGCAGTGTATATAACTGTACTTACAGGATGTTTTGGCCCCATCAACTGCATTCCAAAATAATAAAAGAAGAAAGTAGACATTGGGGGTATGGTATAATAGCCAGGGGCGCTGAGAGGGGGGGAGCGGGTACAGATTACCCAGGCCCGGGCTTCCTGAGGGCTTGGCGGGGGCCGGGTCTGGTGCCGCCTCCCCCCTCCCTCACAGCAGCCCAGCACACAGCATGTGCTGAGCTGCAGTGGGAGACTGCTCGTGGCTGCTGAGCACCAGTCTCCTATGCCTGTGCGTGGGAGCAATCACACTGATCGCACCCCCCCCGGCTTTGCGCCGGGCTGAGGGGGCTCAGAGCACCCCCCCTCCCCAGCGCGTAGCGGCGCTGCAAATCTTTTTTTTTTTAAGAAGGGGGCATGGCCACACCGTCTGCGATTAGGCCACGTCCCTTGTTATCCAGGCCCACCGTTCCTCTTGGCAGGCCTGATTATAGCGGCACTTGACTTGCCACTATAACGATGTCTGCTTCGCCTCTTTACCGAGTCACAGTAGGAAGCACTAACGATGAGATGTATGAACATCTCAACGGCCAGAGTGGGGGAGTGATGCACTATGTCTCTGTCCTGGCCAGCTCCACTGAGCATGCACGGGATCTCGCAAGTATCGTGAGAACCCACGTGCAGCCCTGGAGCCAGAAGCTACTGCAGCAGGGACAGTGCTGTCCCTACTGTGGGGTAGGGCATTGCCATTCTATAACTGTTGATAGCGACAGCTGCAGTGGGTGGAACGGTCAGGCGAACTGACCGTTCATACATAGCCCAGGCTATCAACGCTGCTATCTTGTAGATAGCAGTCTTGTTTCTTATAGATCTAGCATTACAAAGAACGGACCTTTTGACTATACCAGAGGGCCTGTAGTTGCCTTTATATTGAGTGTGGGGGCTCTGGGGATGTCAGTCAAAGAGTGAGATTTTACAAATTTGTCCTTCCAAGCAAAGGGCCACCTGTTACTGTAGGAACCATTTCTATTTGTCTCCTATGTAAAACTGGTGAGTCTGAAGGCAAGGGACTTAGGTGGTTACAGCAGATAAGAGATTTTTGGCCTCGCTTCCCATGACTACCTCACTGAGTTTTTTTGAAAATGCTAAGGGATTTAAGAATGAAAGCCTGTGCTGGATTAATAGGTAATGATGCTCGTGGTGGGTGGACTGAAAGTATAAAGCTGGAGGTGTACAAATACTTTGGGACATCAATGAAAGGGTAAATATGAATTGCAATTGATGAAAGAGAAGATTAAACAGTTTTTCATTTTTAGTTTTTTCTCAATTCTGTGTGTGTTCCAGAAGTTAGAATGGAACTCATGAACATAGGGCCTGATTCAGACTCGAACGCTAAGCTGCGATCGCTCGCGGCCAAAATGCAAATTCTGAGATCGCACTGTGTGGCATAAGGACGCCCTCTATGTCTTATAGAGCGACGGCAGTGAGCGAACGCAGGTGTCTAAAGATGCCCACTTTCCTTTCTTAACACACGTCATCTCCAGGAAGTGTATGATTAATCGGTAGCATCGATAGCCATCGGAGCTGCACGCAACCCTTGAGGTAACCCCTACCCCACCGCAAGCACTGCGATCACTGCAGACTGAAATTCAACCAAGTGATGTGTACAGTGACACTTCCATGCTAATTCTGCACACCCATAAAACTCTGTTTTGATGCCCAGACATGCCTGCGTTCGCAGCACCACTCCCCCGTTCACAAGCATCTTCCCCTCTAACCACCCACAAATGGCACTATCTGTCACTCAAAGTAGCGCTCAGCACAGACACTTGTTGGTCAGTATCCTAACCCTCCACCACTCCCTACCCCTAACTCAAATCCTCCCTCTCCGATGCCTAAACTGAACCCTCCCCCCTAGTGCCAAAATCTAACCAGCCCCTTCCCACACCCTAAACCTAACCCTCCCCCCTTAGTGCCTAATCCTCCCCCTAGTGTCTAACCCTAACCCTCTCCCTAACCCCTGTACTTACCAGTGGGATGCCAACACAGAGATTCTGACAGGTGTCGGGATTCCGGCATCGACATTCTAAGAGCTGGCATCCCGGCTGTCAAATATTGATTGCATCCAGACAGTTGATGTTTGAATTCTGAACTAGGCTGCAGCCAAGATGATACAGTCAGGCAGGACATTGCACAGGGGGAGGAAATATTTTAGCCCATTTCACCCCCTTAGGAGTCAAATTTAGAAAAATCCTTTCTTAGTGGGCAGTTACGTCATGGAATAAATATACTCCCTAATTTTAATTTTTCTAGGTCCAGGGATCTAGGCAGGGTGTTGATGAGTCAGTGAGTCAATAAGTCAGTTAGTCAGTCTGTCAGTCAGAACATTTGATTTTACACATATATAAAGTGCCAACAAAAACAAAAATTAAAAATCTGCAAAAAAGACCAATGTAAGAAATGTAAGAAATGCATTGCAATAAAAATATTTAACATGTCAGAGCTCTTCATTTTATTACACCCATGAAACAACGTTTAAACAGTCAGACAGACCTGCGTTTGCCTAGCCCTCTATTTAAATTCCCCAAACGCTGACTACCTGTTGCTCACTTTGCGAATAATTCCTCTCTGTGAGCGCAATTGCAAAATAATCACTGCGTATGCACAGTGCAACTTACTGGCATGCGCAATGGCAAACAATCACTCAATCTGGGTAAATATTGGTGTTGTATAAATCTCTGAATCACTGGTCCAAGGTTTGCTGACTCCATTACAGCAAGAACATTACAAATATATATACAAATATATGCATTCACCTAATCCCTCCTCATTTGTGATTGATCTTTACCCGGATGGAGGTTTTCTCTTTGGTGGTACTGTGGAAAAACAGTACAAACCATTAAAATATTATTATTATTATTATTATTATTATTATTATTATTATTATTGTATGTTTGCATAACTTTATCACAGTGACTTATCTAAACAAGTGAAATGTTTTCTGAGGTGCTTATATGTAATGCATGTTTGCAGTCATGAAAAAAATTTTTAAATATTGATAATGTACACTCACCAGGCTGTGGCAGATGTAGGGGTTTGTGCATATCATAGACTTTATCTCCATGGACCAGTTCAGGTGGAAAGATCCCTTGCATCTGCTCCATGCACAAGGGGGACCACCACCTGTGCTGACTTCTCTTTTTAGCCATTTTATCTTTGACTGAACAGGCCCACAGCATTTACAGTCTGCACCACCGAGGACCAGATCTGCTGCTTATCACAGAAATCTTTACAGACTATCTCCCAAGTGTTATCTCATAATTGGGTACAGGGTTGGACTGGCCAATAGGGGTACAGGGGATATCCCCGGTGGGCCTCACTGCCTGAGGGCCCTTCCCCCTACTCTAGGTGTCAGGTTCCAGACCTCAAATCATACAATGTTACTCAATTATATGGTCAGTTACCTGGTGGAGTAATACCACTGATCAGCTTGGCTCCTTTCTATAGAAACTACAACCAGATTTGCCTATTGGTTAGTCAGGCATCTCTGGGGTCTGACCACACTCCTTGAGCATGGGCCCCTAACACTGCATTCCCCCGGTGGGCCCTTTATGCCCCAGTCCGACACTGATTGGGCAACAATGCATACACCAGTGCCATGTTCTCATCATATGAAAATCTCACTTTACTCCTAGATTTAGTTTTTGAGGGCTGGCTGTCCTCCCTGTTTCCTGCTCAACCTCGTGGACAACCTCACCTACCTTTTGTTATGCTCTGGGTTGTTTGTGGACCCGGGGTGGTAGCAGGAGCGATCACAGAAGCAGATTTGAAAATAAAACTAGGATCTTTAATAAGTGCTTGAGTAGACATATAATGTGGCAGTAAATAAAAGTCCAGGAATATATAAATGTGCACAAGAGTTCTGTGGTGGGAGCAAAAGGGTTAATGTCCAAGTAGAAACAATTAGAGCTGTCCAGGTGTGCAGGTAGTGAAACTGAAAATAATCAAGCCAGGTTTGCAGATAGTGAACTGAAAATAAACAAGCCAGGTTTGCAGGTAGTGAACTGAAGCGCAGGATGTCAGCAGGCTCAGGCACTCAGGTATGGGCAAGGGTGATGGAGGAAGCGGGGTAGTCCAGTGGCAGCTAGGAGCTGACAGGCAGACTGGCAGACAGCGAATTCACAGGAACAGGAAAGCACATAGAACTCCCTCTCAGCTAGGCTGAGATACACGTTGCACTGGCAAAGAAGGAAGGCACTGACCCTTCCTAAATACCCAATGCCGAGCTGTTACTGGCCGGAGGGAACATGTGACTCACCAGGATTGGCCAACCACATCACATGGCCAGAAGGCAAGATGGCGGCGCCCATGCCAAATGGAACGGAGACTTCGCCAGGCCTTACCAGCGCAGAGTGACAACAGGCCCGCACAACAATGCGCGCAGCCAAAGCCCCCCGCCAGACACCAGCTCCGCCACCAGACAGCCCGCGCCACAATGACCTCACAGGTAACACTCACCTAGCGCCATGCTGAAATACCCTGGCCGTGACAGGGGTGGCCTCAGGACACTCACCAGGCTTCTCCGGATGGGCAGAATGGAATCTCCTGATGAGCGTGGGAGTGTGGACATCACGAGCATCGGTCCAGCAACGTTCCTCTGGACCGTAACCTTTCCAGTCCAGCAAATACTGTAGATGACCTCTGCGTAGACGAGAGTCCAAGATCTGGGCGACCTCAAACTCAACTCCTCTCTCCGTCTGGACTCGAGGAGAAGCAGGTAGAGCACTATGGAATTTATTCAGGGGCTTCAATAAGGAAATATGGAAGGAATTAGGGATTTTTAGGTATGGGGGTAACTGTAGACGATAGGCCACTGGATTAATGACTTCTGTTATGGAGAAGGGACCGATGAAGCGTGGTGCAAATTTCATAGAAGGAACCCTCAGACGAAGATTCCGGGTGGATAACCAGACCTAGCTTCCAACTTGCATGCGTGGAACTATTCTACGCTTCTTATCGGCCTGGGTCTTATAGCGAGAGGATGCCTTCAACAAATCAGACCGTACTTGAGTCCAGATGGCAGCAAAATTCCGCACCGTGTCCTCCACGGCCGGAACATCGAAAACAGGCAGGCTTCGAAATTCGGTAACATGAGGATGAAGGCCATATACAACCTGAAATGGCGTTTGGTTAGTTGACGAGTGGTAGGAAGCATTATGTGCAAACTCAGCCCACGGCAGCAAGGCAGTCCAATTGTCCTGGGAAGATGACATAAAAATTCTTAAGAAAGTCTCTAGATCTTGATTAACTCTCTCGGTGGAGCCGTTGCTTTGCGGATGGTAGGCCGTGGAAAAGTTTAACTTCACTTGAAGAACAGAACACAAAGCCCTCCAGAATTTTGCAGTAAACTGCACACCACGGTCAGAGACAATTTCAGCAGGAAGGCCATGTAGACGAAATATGTGTTGGACAAACAACTGTGCCAGGTCAGGGGCAGAAGGTAACTTCTTCAACGGTATATAGTGGACCATCTTAGAAAATTGGTCTATTACAACCCAGATAGTATTGAAACCTTGAGAGACTGGCAGGTCTGTGACGAAATCCATGGAGAGATGCGTCCATGGACGTGATGGAGTAGGTAATGGGAGCAATTCCCCAGCTGGAGCTTGTCGTGATGATTTATGCTGGGCACAGGAGGAGCAGGAAGAGATGAACTCCATTATATCTGCCTTCAAAGAAGGCCACCAATAGTGTTTTTTCAGGAACTCCATGGTCTTCCGAGTGCCTGAGTGCCCTGTGAAGCGAGAGGAATGTGCCCAAGTGAGAAGCTGCTTCCTTAATTCCGGGGCCACAAATGATTTTCCCGTAGGAGGCTGAACTTGTAATGAGGCAAAAACTCTTGATTCCAAGACAGGGGTATTGCTTTGATTTTCAGATTGATCATCACAGAGGAGAGATTTCGATAGGGCATCAGCCTTCTGATTAAGTGCTCCAGACCGGAAGGTCAGGGTGAACTGAAATCTGGCAAAGAAAATTGCCCAGCGGGCCAAACGAGGACTCACACATTGGAGGTTTTTGAGAAATAGGAGATTTCTATGGTCCGTAAATACAGTAAATGGAAACTTGGCGCCTTCTAGCAAATATCTCCATTCCTTCAACGCCAACTTTACAGCTAGTAGTTCTTGCTCACCTATGGCGTAGTTCCTTTCGGCAGGTGAGAATTTTTTAGAAAAGAACCCACACGGATGGACTCGGTTGTCCTCATAACGTTGAGACAAGACTGCTCCCACAGCTTCAGATGATGCGTCCACTTCCAACAAAAAAGGCCTGTCCAGATCTGGTTGTCGAAGAACTGGTGCTGAGATAAAGGCCTGTTTTAGAAGATGAAAGGCAGACTCTGTCTCAGGTGACCATTGGGCAGGATTAGCACCTTTGTGGGTCAAGGCTGTAATGGGAGCCAGCAGTGTAGAAAATCCCTTAATGAAGCGTCTATAATAATTGGCGAAGCCCAACAATCTCTGGATGGCCTTCAGTGTCTGAGGTCGGGTCCAATCCAGAATTGCTTGTACCTTCTTGGGGTCCATTTCTAAACTGGAGCCAGATATTACATAGCCGAGAAAAGGTACACTGGGCACTCCAAAGACGCACTTCTCCAGTTTGCAGTAAAGGTGGTTTTCTCTGAAATGGGTCAGAACTTCTTTAACATGTTCTTGATGTTTAGCCACAGAGGGTGAAAAAATCAGTATGTCATCCAGATAGACAACAACCGAAACATATAACAGATCCCGGAAAATCTCATTAACGAAACTTTGAAAGACAGCAGGGGCGTTACACAATCCAAAAGGCATTACTAAATACTCGAAATGTCCATCTCTGGTATTAAAAGCGGTCTTCCATTCATCGCCAGCTCGAATACGAATGAGGTTGTAAGCCCCTCTCAGATCTAATTTAGAAAAAATGACGGAGCCCTTGACCCTATCAAACAACTCAGTAATCAGGGGAAGAGGATATCGATTCTTTACAGTAATGTCATTAAGGCCTCGATAATCGATACATGGTCTTAGACCACCGTCCTTCTTGCCAACGAAGAAAAACCCAGCTCTGGCAGGTGAAGTAGAGGGGCGAATGAACCCCTTTGCCAGGTTGTCCCGGATGTACTCGGTCATGGCTTGAGTCTCAGGCAAGGACAGCGGATAGGTACGACCACGAGGTGGTATCTTATCAGGTATCAATTCAATTAGACAGTCCCATTCCCTATGAGGGGGTAAGATATTTGCTTGTTGCTCAGAGAACACAGCGGCGAACATCTGATATTCCTAGGGAATGGCAGAAGAAACTAATAGAACTGTCTTTCTCACAGGTCGAATTTTTGGAAGACAGGATTTCTGACAGTCCATACCCCATGACAGAATCTGCTTAGAACTCCAATCAATCCTGGGATTATGTTGACGTAACCAGGGTAGACCAAGAACCACTTCTTGAGAGGCCTCTGATATCACCAGGAATTTTAAGGACTCAGAATGAAGTGCTCCAATTCGGACCAATACTGGTTGAGTCTCTTTGGTGACTATCCCGTTAGTTAGAGGATGTCCGTCTATAGAAGTCAGAGAGATGGCATGGTTGAGAGACAAACAAGGAATCTGAAATTTATCTATGAAACTAGACGTTATGAAATTTCGGCTGCTCCCGAGTCAAGTAGAGCAGTAGCAAAGACAGGTTTGGGTTTAAGATCAAAGGCTAGGGTAATCGTTAAATCTTTAATTTTTGGAGACGGGTTCATAACTCCTAACTTGATGTCTCCAGGGTCAGTTAGGATTTGGCATTTCCCGGTTTACGGGGGCAGGAGATCAGCAGGTGACCGGACTCTCCGCAGTACAGACAGAGGTTCTTTTGCATTCTTCTCTGACCTTCTTTGGAGAGGTGTGTATGATTCACCTGCATAGGCTCCACTTCAGTAGGAGAAGGAATGGGTCGGGTAGAAATGGAGGGGGTAAATGACCTTTGCTGGTCAGTTCTGTTTTTTTCAGCCTGACGTTCCCTGAAGCGTAGGTCAACTTTGATACGAAATAATGTCTACAGATTAGTAGGAAGCTCTCGAGTGACTAGATCATCCTTTAGTCGGTCTGACAACCCATGCCAGAAGGCCGAGGTGAGGGCTTCCTCATTCCATTTGAGCTCTGATGCTAAAATTTGAAATTGCACGGCATATTGACTGACAGGACGGACCCCTTGTCTCAGTGTCATGATGTTTGATGATGCTGATACAGTACGCCCAGGTTCATCGAAAATCCTCCTGAAGGATGACACAAAGCCTGCGTAATTATCCAGCAGTGGATCTGAGCGCTCCCAGAGTGGGGAAGCCCATTCCAAGGCCTGGCCGGATAACAGAGAGACTATATAAGCCACTTTAGTTCTTGCAGTTAGAAAGTTGTCAGGCTGCAGGGTAAAATGTATGTCACACTGATTTAGGAATCCTCGGCAGAGTTTAGGATTGCCGTCAAATTTACTTGGTAAAGGAAGATGTAAGCGGGGAGATGATCTGCCTCCTGTATTCCCAGATGCTGATGCGGATGTAGATGCTGGTACTTCAGGGGTAGAAAAGGAAGTTTGCAAACTATCCTGTCGCTTGGACATCTCTTGCAGAAATGTAGCCATCTGATGCTGCATGTTTTCCAGATTTTCTAAATGACCAGAAATGCACCTGAACAAATCCACTCCAGACTCCTGATCCGTGGCCGGCTCCATGGGGCCAGTGCAAACTGTTATGTTCTGGGTTGTTTGTGGACCCGGGGTGGTAGCAGGAGCGATCACAGAAGCAGATTTGAAAATAAAACTAGGATCTTTAATAAGTGCTTGAGTAGACATATAATAAATAAAAGTCCAGGAATATATAAATGTGCATAAGAGTTCTGTGGTGGGAGCAAAAGGGTTAATGTCCAAGTAGAAACAATTAGAGCTGTCCAGGTGTGCAGGTAGTGAAACTGAAAATAAACAAGCCAGGTTTGCAGGTAGTGAACTGAAGCGCAGGATGTCAGCAGGCTCAGGCACTCAGGTATGGGCAAGGGTGATGGAGGAAGCGGGGTAGTCCAGTGGGAGCTAGGAGCTGACAGGCAGACTGGCAGACAGCGAATTCACAGGAACAGGAAAGCACAGAGAACTCCCTCTCAGCTAGGCTGAGATACACGTTGCACTGGCAAAGAAGGAAGGCACTGACCCTTCCTATATACCCCATGCCGTGCTGTTACTGGCCGGAGGGAACATGTGACTCACCAGGATTGGCCAGCCACATCACATGGCCAGAAGGCAAGATGGCGGCACCCATGCCAAATGGAACGGAGACTTCGCCAGGCCTTACCAGCGCAGAGTGACAACAGGCCCGCACAACAACGCGCGCAGCCAAAGCCCCCCGCCAGACACCAGCTCCGCCACCAGACAGCCCGCGCCACAATGACCTCACAGGTAACACTCGCCTAGCGCCATGCTGAAATACCCTGGCCATGATACCTTTGGCTGTATTCCTTCTCTCAACTACTTTACCTCTACCTCTCCACGCAAACACAAAAAACCTACTCTAACACTGACACTATACTCCATACAAGCACACCCCTGGGGTGCACACAAACACACGCAAGACTTAAAAAAAAAACAGACAGAAAATAACACAGACCTTAATAATAGATAACACAATACAATAAAACACATTACAACTTACAAAACCAGTCATCAAATAACCAGAGCCAAAATACTCTCATCACCTCATTATACCCTATCAACAAATATTGGTGATTTGGGGCATTTATACGAAGGTTTTGTGATGTCAGAATAGCATGTGGTTTGTTAAATCCATCAGAATAGCACTAGGGCATGTTAGTCGGTATTTGGACAGTTTCCATAGGTTTTATGTGTACGTTTGACAGGGAGATGTAGTCAAAAGGTTGACAAAGTCAACATTCATAATATCAACACCAAAATGTTGACAAGTAATGTGTTAACATTAGGATTAGGCTGTGAGGGGAGGTTAGGTTTAGGCTGCGGGGGGTGGGGAGGCAGTTAGGGTTAGGCACTAGAGGGAGGTTTAGGAGTAGGGTTTAGGGTTAGGGATAGGAGATACACCGGAGGATTGGAGATCTGACCCGGAAATCACAGTCACATGATGATGATGATGATCATCAATCTACAATTGAAGCCAAAACCAATGCTTAATAAATGTAACCCTATATGTCTTTCTGAGCTTGCTGTTCATTAATGTTTTCTACTGTGTATGTTTTACAGTTTATCTCCAGTATGTCCATCTCTATCCATTCCCAGGTATAATCTTAATTATTGTCTATCTCAGAGTACTGTACTGTAAGAGTCGTGCAACATAAGAATCCCTTGGAATCCTATTCGAGAGGCTTTTCCCTAGACAGTAATTACAATAATTTATCATCACTCATGTTCAGGCTCCTTAAAGCGTATAAAACACTTCTAGTGCAAGATCTCTAACATACTTCCATATCAGAAAAACAGAGTGTACTGTATGTGCCAATACTGCTCCAGGATAGAATTACTTCCTTTCCTAGTGAATCTCTGCCATTGATTTAGTGTTAAATTGGTCTACTGTTTTTAATTATTTTTAGGCTATAGACTAATTTTTGACATGCAAATGGAAACTTCAGAATGTACTGTAATGTGTATAGTATGACCATGTTCAAAATGATTATGGGAATACAAAGACATTTGTTGTAACATAAACAAATATTATTCATTTAATACCCAGGCTTTGCCTGTAGGAAATCTTTTAATTCCTGTTACGAAGTTCTGCTCACTACTGACAATGCAGAATGACACTAAGGGTTTCTGGCAAGAGATCAGAGTAGGAGAAAAGATGCCAAAAGTGCTGCAACACTTTGTGTACCAGATCTATCATTATAGGAAAAATCTTTTCCTATGATATTTATTAAAGACAGCTGCCATACGAATAGTTTTTCTAGAAGCCTGTAATCATTCTACTGACACAGGATTTTTAATACACATTTGATGTTACAATGTTCTAAGAAACATGATGGTCTTTGGTCATTTGCCAAGTGATTTCTCAGAATAATGCAACATAAAATTAAAATAAATTGATGCATTGCGTGTTAAATGTCTGTAACCGTACATTTATTTGCATGTGCTGTTAATATCTAGAAATGGACAAGAATCCCTTAATTGTTGGTGTTTTCCCCTTGAAAAATTAAAGCATAGGAAACATATTATTTAATCATAATGGATATTGCTTGGGTATTTGATCCTATGAAAATGTCTTTAGACATTAAAAAAAAGCCTGATCCTCAATTAGGAGGCCACTGATTTATAATAGACATCACGGCACCTCCTTCCTTCCTGAGTCATAAAGCCCTTGTATTACATATTGTCATGGTGAGCATGACACCGCACACACTTACCGGGTCCGGCGGCGCTGGTCAGTGGCAGGGTGGGGAGTCCCCAATGCCTGCTGCTGTGTAATCCTCCTCCTCCAGGCTGCATGGTGCGGGCAGCCGCAGCTCCCCTGGAGGCACGCGCCGACCTGAATTAGATTTAAAGTTACAGATCCCCTTCCATTGTGATATCACAGGAGGCGCCTAGTTCAAGCCCTGCCTATATAAGGAAGTCCCTGGGAGCACTCCTGTGCCAAAATATAGGCTCCCTAACCTTACTCCAGCATTCCTCTATGTGATTCTACTGCTCGTACCTAACCTTGGCTCTGTTTTTTTACCCAACTTCATCTGCTCCCTGGTACTGCACTTAGTATTCCGGTTTGACCCTTGGCTATTCTCTGTGACCTGCATATATCTGCTTCCTGGTACTGTCCTTGGTATTCCAGTTTGACCCATGGCTATCCTTTCTGATCTGCATTCGTCTGCTCCCTGGTATCGTCTTGTCCATTTCATTCTGACCTGGCTTGCCAACTACACTATACTTCTTCATCATACTCTGGGCTCAATTCAGACCCGCTCACTAGATGCGTTCGCTCATTTGGGAAGGCAGGCGATCGCACGCCAATGCATTAGAACACCCACTATGTCTTGGAGTGCAATCGCTTTGTGTATGCAGATGCCCACTAGCCTGTCTTAAGATGCCCACTTGCGCATGTCATCTCCATGAAGTGTATGCAACCATCAGACTCATATGCAGCACTTGACGCTGACCATACCCTACTGCAAGGGGATGTAGTCAATAAGCCGGCAGTCGAAATACCGACTGTCAACTTCTCCACTCTCAAATTCTGGAGGAGGACTAATGACAGCCGTCGAAATCCCAATGTCTGTCATTATACCTAAGCTGGGAGCCCGATGCCCGGCATACTAAACGAAGGTAAGCTGTGCACTGGGTGCATGGGGTCGGTTAAGTTAGGGGCTCCTGGGGAGGACTTAGGGATAGGCAACCCCCCTGGGAGGGTTAGGTTTAGGCTGCGGGGATGGGGGGGTTAGGTTTAGGCACTTAGGGGGGGTTAGGCACTAGGTGGGAGGTTAGGGTTGGGCACCCGTAAGGGAGGGTTAGACACCCCTAAGGGATGGTTAGGAGGGGGAAAGGGTTAGCAATAGGAAAAAGAACTTACCTTGTCGGGATTTTCATCTTCTAGCTTCCGGCGTCGGAATTAGGTCTGCCAGGCTCACATCCGGTGGTATTTAATACCAATTCCACCGCAAGCACTGCGAGCACTTCAGTGTAATATTCAACCAAGTGACGTTTACTATGAAGCTGCCTCTTAATTATGCACGCCTCTGAAAAACACCTCCACTCCCCTGTTTTAATGGCCAGCATCTGTCACCACCCACAAACGGCTTCTCCTGTCACTCATTCAACAGGCTATCTATGCGCTGCAAGTGATTGCTTCCTGATCGCTAGAAATGGTTCGCGCATGTGCATTGCAATGCCTATGCATGCGCACAATGCAAACATCAGCAGTCTGCGTGTGAATGCTTCCTAGCAAGCGGGTCTGAATCAGGCCTTCTGCTCCATCCAGAGTACACCAGCACCTGTATTAGGGAACCTAATCTAAGGGCTACGAGCTGCTTGTCGTATGCAGCTAAGTGCAAACTTCCTTGCGGGGTCCTTAGGGAATACCCCCGGCACGTTAGACTCTGCACCTTAGAAATAGGTTTCACCAATCCCAAAATTTGGGTTTGCATCCATTCTCCATCCATGAGTTGTGACACATATACTGTATAATGATTGAGTGACTCCCACCAGTGGGAAATAATTTATATATTTATATATTAAGTTAACAATGGTACATACTTCATACTTTACAGCCAAGTTGTGTAGATCCATGGCCACATTTAGAAGTACGCTGAATAGAATGCAGCCTAGGGGTCCCCACCACCAGGAAAAAAGACCATATGAAATTTTTCTATTATATGCTAATATTATAATACTGCCCCAGCTGCTCCTTGCGGAATCCAAAGTGATGTGTACTTACCAACATTTCCTCAAGGCTGTAACCTGGTCCCACATGATTCTGGTACTGCTGCACCTGGTTGTGCCCAGTTACTTTGGCTCAATCACTTGGTGAAGCAGCTGGACCAGTCCCAAGCAGGTATATCTTCAACATGTTGGATGAAGGTCTCCACTGCAGCTTACAGTGATTCAAAATAAATCCTATGCATCTTTTGGTTGATTTGTTAGAACATGAAGTAGTCGCAGGGGGTCATCAGTTCTGGACTGTATGGCAGATGACCAAGATCCTTCATGCAGTAATGGCCCAGAAAATCCACCACTGTCCTGGATTTGTGGCCAGGTGCATTGTCATGATGGAGAAATGGCACCACAAGAGTGAGTTCTTGGACAGTGCCTGTTAATGGCTTCCAGCACTTGTGGAAGGAATTGATTGGCATATGTGACCATTTTTGGCCACAAAAACAGCCACCACCTGTTTGGCCATGCTACGCTCATGTCGGAAATTCTGTGGTGGCGCACCTACAACAGGGGTCCACTGGGCCAACTGTTGTTTGGTCTGTCGAAGCCGGATGGTTGGCTGAGACATAAATTGTCAAAGTAAAATCTGCACGACGCCATATTATGTTGCCCCTGATGACGCCATCTTGCATCGTCAGCATGAAACCATTGTGTGCGATGCTAATATGCTATTATTAGCATCGTGCGATTAAATTGCTACTGCATATTGTTAAAAGTCCTACCATACCCCATGTGCACATTAAATCATACATATAATATTCCATATGCACAGTTGCGCTGTTTATCAAAGCACTCTACACATAAAATGCACCACGCATATTAGCGACTATACGCAATACCTCCACACTGACACATTGCATACTTACATGAAAAGGTTCCCTAGCATTAAGGTTATTTTTAAAGGTTTTATACGTTATCAAATCTATTGTGAAATGTAGGTATTTTGATACATATCTAGGGTTTAGTACATGATAAGCAGACCGTGTTTGGTGCTATTCTAAACCAATGTTTATTTACAGATCTCCGTTTCCATTGGCAAGGAGATCTCAACATGCATCTGCAAATTATGGATCATAGGGCCTGACTCAGACCTGCTCGCGAGCACTGAGCGCTCACAAGTGGGTCGATGTTGGCCCAGTGCTCAAGCGCAGGACAGAGGCGGCTCTGTCGTGCGCATGCGCGAGACCCAGATAGCAATGGGCAAGCCGTCGCTCTGGGTCTCGCTACAAAGGGGGCATGCTGTCGATGTTGAGTGACAGCACGCCCCCTTTGGTGGGCGGGCCGGGGGCGTGGCTGCCCAGATGGAGGCAATCCCATGGGGCCTGGGGCCGGCCCCACTAACATCACAAGTGATGTCAGTGGGTGGACTTCTTGCTCTGTAAGAGCAAGAAGTCCACTGGGACTTGCGGCAATGAGACCCTACCACAAGGGTCTTGTCACAAGTCCGATGGTCGCGATGGTCTTGACCTTCGCGACCATCATCCTGGCCGCTCACACTAGGTGTTAGGTGGTCAACCACAGCTATGCGAGCGGCCAGGAGGCTGCTCTAAAAATACAATAGACGGGCACTGATTCAGAGCGAGTGCTCTGAAAGAGCATCCGGCTCTGAATCAGGCCCATAGAGAGATAGGCATTGAAATGTACTCTGTAATGTAATGTTTGTTAGCCAGTTTAGACTTGTTCTTTGGTGGGCAAATGCACAAAAAGAGCTGTTGGAGGGCTGAACTATTACAATACAAACTGACCCATGAACTGTATCGTAACAGAAGAACCAGGAGGAAGAACCAATGGGATTATGCCAACTCGTTCTATTGTATTGCCTATCTCTGCAAGGGTACATATGCTAGCAGTCTAGATCTGGTAGTTAGTCATCTTTCTTTTTCTGTTGATGTAGGTTTCATAGTTGATGCCGGGAAATCTGGATCCAGAGCGCATGCATATGTATCGACTGTACCTTGTATTTTGTATATCCTTTGCGCTAATTGTATTATAGATCAAGGCATGTAACTATATGCTTTTTATGTGAATAATAACTTTTGTGCTTTGGAACCACACTCATGTTCTGGAAAGTGATTATTTGATATGCGTACGCAACGCTAAACATCGACTTTAGGGTATAGAGGTTAGTAGGAATTCATAGTTGGGGGCTCGTAGAGTGAGATCACACTGCCAATTTACACAGTAACACACGGTTATCAGTCTCTCATCAAAGGATGGAGGCGCCATACGCAGGAAAGAACGCATTACCTTAGAAAACCTGCTATCACTTGATGCTGAGGGACCGCTATCCATTATTGTGTGAGTTCAAGGAGCACTGATTAGAATCCTGGGACAAGGAAGTATAAAGTTTGTTTTCCTTTGTTGATAAAGTTTTGTGTTAAAAGGTCGCACAATAACGTATGCATATTTCCTGTATTGCTGCCACGTGTTCATTGTATGCATAGCGTGATTGCTTGTTAAACTCTATTATACTGCTATATTAAGTTAAAGGATTCTATTTTCTGCGCAGAAAAGGTGTATGTAAATTGAAACGTGTGATTGTGAAGGCTACCGTCTGTTAAGCCTAAATAGTGGAGGTTACTATCTGTTAAACCTCAGTGAAAACTCGGTAGGTGCCTGACGGGGCCATACAAACTACTGGGCCAGTGTACAAAGTAGGTACATTGTGGTTATCGAGAAACTAAAGGGTTTCTTGGTCCAGCACCCATTAATCGCAAAGTCCATTGATCAGTTAGGTTCTTTGGGCAATGCGATCGAACCGCTTGGTTATATAAACCGTGATTGTGAAGTGGGTTGTTGTGGGAGTGAAACTGCTGGCAAGGTTAGGAGTTATTGGAACTTCTAGATGCTATCGGTGGGAGTAAACTCAAAGTAGTATCATCGCAAGTAGAATAATTTTCAATAGGTGGTTATTCTGCTCTTCATTATACAAGTCAGGCGGGTCTGCTGTGTATGACAGGAGGGAATGCATGAACGTAGCTCACTGAAAATCGTTCACCAATCGAAATTCTGTAGAAATTGCTAAGTGTTTACTCAGATGGGTGCAAAGCAATCTCTAGTAATGGTTGATGATGTGCTGCTGATGGAAGAATCGCTTGGGTCGGCCAGGTGTGTTATGTTTAAAAAGTATGGTGTGTACACTGCAGAGTACTGTGACATATGGGTCAAAATGACCAAGAAATGTAGAACACCTTTTCCTAAGATTGGTAGCTTTGATTCGGAGGTTCTGAACAATGTCAGAGACAGTATATGTTTAGTGAAGTCTCTGAAGAAAAGGGTAAAGTTTAATGATTGCTTGAAGTTGTGGCAGCACAAGGGGAACATGTGGCTTAGTGCTGTGCACGCAACGCAAATTAGTGTTGCGTGTACGACGCAAGAGAGCGAGCACGCAAATAGCATTGCATGCACACTGCACAATAGCGTGCCCAGACAGCAAGTTAGCATTGCAGATGGTAATGTTAGTAGCGCATGCGCACCACCACCGCCCTATGCGGATGGGGGTGAGGGTACAGTCGATCTCAAAAATCATAAAAATGTAACAAGTAACTTGTACCCTCTTCTAAGTAACTATAATGAACATGTTTATGATGCAGATGATGAACCTGTTGTGATGTCTGCTCTTTCCCATGTTGCACAAATGTTAAATGTACCACCACAGCAAGCACAGGTAGCTGCCCCGCTAGTGCCAGAAATGGAGATAGCCCCACCAGTGCAGGAAGTATTAGCACCCGCTGTAACAGTAGCAGAGATTACTAATACCATATGTAGTAGCAATAGGCTGAACCCTCAAACAGGTAGTAAGGTCAAAGGTAGCAGTGTGGCAGGCATCCATCCTGTCTGGACAATAACTGTTCCCAATGGGAATCCGGATGCACATGGTGTAGTAGTCACAAGGGATGTAGCGATGCATTGTCCATGGACAAGAGCAGAACTACATTCCATAATGACAGATTTCCCCAACCCTAGGAAAGAACTAGCAAAGTGCCAGAGATTTGTAAAGGATATAGGTAATGCTTATGGGCCAACCAATAAAGATTGATGAGTAGTATTACGGGCATGTCTTCCACACAATACCGATGTGAAAAAGTTTATCATGGCCGGTGTATTGGATGGAGATAGTCTCATAACTGATGAAGGTAATCAGGACAATATAACCCACATTGTCACCCAATTGGCTGTATTTTCCCATTAATTGTTAACTGGTGTAAAATCTTCACGATTAAGCAGAAAGAGAGGGAGTCTGCAGCAAATTATTTTACCAGAGCACTGCAGACTATTACCCAATACACAGGCATAGAGGATATAAAAGACAACACCCATCACAGGGAAATGACAATCACAGTGCTTATAGATGGTCTTAAAGACACTCTAAAGGCCAGGGTTCAGACCTCTCTTCCTGGTTGGAGTGGAGTTAGGGTAGACACACTCAGGGAATCTGCAATTGAACATGATAAAAACATCCTTAGGAAGAGAGAAATGCAGAACGAGAAACTAATGGCTGTTAGTATTCAAGCTCTGGAAGGAATGCAAAGAACACCACAGCACTCTTATCACACTCAGCCACAATACACTCATCCCATACAACCTCCAAACCCTTATCCTTATACACAACCACAATCTTCCTCATTTCCCAACCCACACAACAACAACCTTTCACAACACGTCAATCATGAAGGTGTTATAGATGTTACCAGGAGGGCCACATAAGTAAGTTCTGTAAGGCCAGAAAGTGGGAAACACCAAACCAGGAAACACCAAAGGGGCACCCACAGCAGTCAGGACAATTCCAGCCATCACCTGCTCACATCGCAGCAGTGAATGCTTTACTGGAAGAAGATAGTCAGCTCTAGGGGTCAGGTCACACCTGTAGTCTACAGCCAGTCAGGTTAACTGGAGATATTAGAGAAGAATCTGTAATGATAACTGATGTAGCTGGTACTAAACATTATTTTCTTGTAGACCAGATCAGTGATAAAATCTCCATCTAATTTACAGATGACCAGCAAAACAGTACCAGCAATGGGTGTAATGGGTAAAGTGCAACATTATCCTTTAACCAAATCTGCAGAGGTTACTATCGGTCCATTGCATACCAGGCATTCCTTTCTTCTGGCAGCAGCGGCCCCTACTAACCTACTGGGAAGGGATTTGTTATGTAAAATGGGATGTGTCATTTATTGTACCTCTGATGGCATATTTTTAGATATCCTAGAGAGAGTTGTGCATGAGGTGAGGGATATATTGGACACTCCCCAAAGGTTACTGTATCACTCTACTGTTTCAGATAACAATCCATCTCAGGTATAGCAGATGTTATGTCAAATACCAGGTTCATTTTGGACCAAAGATGGACAGGACACTGGATTGATGGCAAATGTAGCTCCCATAATGGTAAATCTAAAAAGTGGTAGGCAAGCTCCAAAAATTCCCCAGTACCTGTTAAAACAGGAGGTAGAGATAGGGGTTTATCCCATAATTGAGCGGTTATTACAACAGGGAATTTTAGTCCGTACAGCGAGTGTAGCCAACAGTCCCATCTTTCCTGTGAAGAAGAGTGGTGGAAGGGGTTATAAGCTGGTACAGGACCTTAGAGAGGTTAATAAGGTAGTAGAGAGCCAATTCCCCATAGTGCCGAATCCAGCTGTCATTCTAATGAAGATCCCACCAAATGCAACCCGTTATACTGTCATTGACCTCTGTTCTGCATTCTTCTCTGTCCCTCTTCATCCTGACTATCAGTACCTATTTGCATTTACATGCAGGGAGGTACAATATACATGGACATGATTGCCCCAGGGCTTCATAGACAGCCCCAGTATCTTCTCCCAGGCCTTACACGATGGATGTGGATGATTTATTGTTGTGTTCTGATTAGTTTATGTCAAGTTTAAATGATACTAAACTTTTATTGCTTCATCTCTCGCAAACAGGACACAAGGTTGCTAAGGACAAACTACAGCCATGCCAGTCCAGGGTTAAATACTGTCTAATGCAGGGATTACGACATCTGACAACTGACAGAATCCAGTCCATACAGACCTTGACACTGCCGCAGTACCAACAGCAAATCTGTACCTTCTTGGGAATGTGTGGATACTGCAGAATGTGGATCCCAGGTTTTTCTATTTTGGCTTTACCAATACAGGACTTAGGGCCTCATTCAGAGGCGGTCGGAGGATGCAAGCGGTCGCTCAGAAACTGGGCGGCCACTTGCATCCTGACCGGCCACCTCTGTTGCGGTCGTTAGGCTGTGGGTTAACACCCACAGCTCTAACGACAGCTCGGGTGATGGTTGCGATGGTCAGAGACCATCGTGACAATCGGGGCTTACGACGAGACCCTAGGGTAGGGTCTCACTTGTCGTAAGCCGAGAAGGCCTTCTGGCTCTGTTAGAGCCGGAAGCTCTCCACTGACATCACTAGTGATGTCAGTGGGGGCCTCCCCCAAATGGCAGGTGCTCCCATGGGAACGCATCCGTTTGGGCTGCCACCCCAATCAACATCGACAGCTCGCCCCCTTTGGAAAGAGACCCGCTACAACCGGCGCTGTCGGTCATAGTGGGTCTCATGCATGCGCATGTGGGAGCCGGCTCCCTCGTGCGCATGCGCACTGGCAAAACATCGAGGTGGCCGTGTGGTCGTAGACTGTACGGCCGCCTCTGAATAAGGTCCTTAGTCTCTTCCTCAAAGCCCAATCATGTCATACACACAGAGGAAACAGAGCAGGCTTTCCTTAATCTTAAGGATAGTCTGACAAGAGCATCTGCATTGGGAATACCTGATTATGAAAAACCTTTTGATTTGTGTTGTACGGAAGCTGACGGTTGCGCAGCAGGTGTCCTCACACAAAATCATGGTGATGCCAGTAGGTCCATAGAATACTACAGTGCACAATTGGATCACTCCCAATGTGTTTAAGAAGTGTAGCAGCAACTGCTCTTTTGGTCAGTAAGAGTCAGGATGTAGTATTAGGCCATTATATGATTGTTTATACACCACATGCTGTATCTGTTTTGCTGAATTCTGCCCAAACTAGACATGTTTCCTCAGCTAGGTTCACAAAATGGGAACTAGCTCTATATAGCACCTACAAACATCCCCATTAAATGGTGCAGTACATTAAACAAAGCAACGTATTTACCATATATGCCTCAGGATACACAAAGGATGGATAGAGGTGAGTCACTGGTGGAAGGTGAGTTTTGCAGGTATACTGATGCACATGATTGTATGGAATATTTAAATCAGACCTTTACTAAAAGACCTGACATACGTGATACACCTTTAGAAAATGTAGATGTGACATTTTACACAGATGGGAGTTGTCATAGACAAACTGAAACTGGAGAGTTATGTAAAGGTTATGCTGTTGTAGATGACAAAAACATCATAGAAGTCGAATCCCTTGGTCCACCTCACTCAGCCCAAGTGGCGGAGCTGGTGGCACTAAGGAGAGCATGTGAATTAGCAAAAGGCAAATCTGGTAATATCTACACTAACTCTAGGTACGCCTTCGGGGTAGTACATGATTTTGGTGCTCTTTGGCGTCTAAGAAATTTTATGACAGCAGCAGGCACACCAGTTGCACATTCAAAACATATAAAAGGATTATTGACAGCTATCCAAATGCCTAAGGCAGTAGCTGTCATTAAGTGTAAAGCCCATACATGTGAAGATGATCTGGTGTCACTGGGCAATAACAGGGCAGATGAAGCTGCCAAATGTGCAGCAGGTTTAAGAGTAAACATGCCAATTAATCAAATGATGATGGTTTTCCAAACGATTGATATGCAGAAACTAATTGAGATGCAAAATTTGTGTTCCATTCAGGAAAAGGCAGTCTGGAGATCTAAGTGATGTGGGCAAGAGTCCTCTGGACTCTGGAGAGATGGACAAGGTAAGCCAGTGGCATCCCAGGCATACTACCAAAGCTTGGCTGAGGCAGCGCATGGTCTGACTCACCTAGGAAAGCAAGGTATGTGCAAGTTGGTCGGGGCGTATTGGTGTGCACCAGGTTTCTCTTCCGAAGCCGAAAAGAGGGCAATGTCCTGTTTGACATGCTTGAGGAAAAATGTTGGAAAAACAATACCAACCAAGCCATCCCGCATTCCTCCGACAGTCGGACCTTTTCAGGTAATACAAATTGATTTAATCCAATTACCACCCTGCAGGAATCTCAAGTATGTATCAGTTTGTACAGATGTGTTTTCTAATTGGGTTGAGGCATATCCAGCTGTGTTTACTGCTAAAAAGATTGTTCAGGAGTTTGTATGCAGATACGGTATCCCTAGAATTATTGAAATTGATAGGGGTACTCATTTCACAGGTGATGTCTTCCAGAACATGTGTAAGTTGATGGGTATTAATAGTAGACGTCACACCCCTTACCGACCGCAAGCCAGCACCAAGGTGGAAAGGATGAACGGTACTATTAAAAATAAACTGAGTAAGATCATGGCAGAAACTGGACTGGGATGGCCAGAAGCCTTACCACTAGTCCTTCATAGCATCAAGACAACTCCCAGACTCCCTCTTAATCTGTGCCCCTTTGAAGTACTATTGGTAAACAATCTCATTTGATTATAAGTCCACAGGAAGATTTGAAAAGTAACTGTAAGGTATCTTATAACAATGAGTAAACAGTCGAAGCAGCACCAGCAGAAACTGAAATTTTTGTGACATGATATGCCAGAAACAAACTGTCATGATGTTGAGCCTGGAGAATTTGTTATGATGAGAAATTTCTTGCGTTCAGGTTGTTTGGCAGATCGGTGGGAAGGTCCGTATCAAGTGTTGCTGGCAAGTATAACTTCCTTGAAAGTGGCAGAGAGAGATACCTGGGTCTATTCCACTCACTGTAAGAAGGTCAACCAACCAGTGGAGAGACAAGGCGGAGTCGAGACAGATAACATAGACCTGTCAATTGTGAGTGTGTTCCATGAGGGTTAAAAGTTGCTGTGAGACACCTGAGCTAAAGAAATTTGTTGATCACTGATCTTGCAATGGAGTGGTATGCTGGGGTTACGTTTGTGTCTTCTTCCAGAGTTTTCATCATCCTAGTTTGTTTCGAGATTTCTGTTTTCTGTGACAGAGGACAGATGATGGAGAGGGGAGCTGATGGTGATATTGATGGATTGGAGTTGGGAGAAGGAGTGCTAAACCAATCGGGGGAGTATCTGACCAAACCCAGTACAGTAATTGTTAAGAGATCTGTTATTTTAGAAACTCGGAGACAGTGTGAAGGTCTATCATCTGAGGATTATTGTATGTGTGAGTTTTGTGGGTCCCTAGTCGATGAGAGATGCATCCAACGGTGCCAGCCTATCTATAACCCGTATTGGGGTGGCATCCTTTACAGGATTGTCATACCATGGTGGGCAAAGTTTTAAACCAAACTGACTGTTGGGTATGCTCTCACGTGCCTCAAGGACAACATAATGTAGCGTTAGTGCCATTCCCATTGAATGCCTCTGAGGTTTTAGAATTGTGAAGAGGGAATGCACTGGATGGAAAATTTCTTATGTCCAAACCACCTCATTTTAAACTCCACCAGTACCAAGTAGATAGATCACTTTTATGTTTTAACATCACCAACTTCAATAAACCAGGAATTTGGGACGTGACTGGGAATAATCAGACGATGACCTTCTCACTAAGAGCTGATAATGAACTTATAAATTTTGAACTGTTACGCACAATTAGAATAGGTGGAAGACACTTCCGGTATAAATATACACTAAGATCCACCAAGGAAATGGTTGGTAGGGTACCAGAAGGTTACTGTGCCAAGGTAATACAACCAGAAACTTGTATGAGTCAAATGGGAGAACCTGACATAGGATCACTGGCTAGGGAAATGTGTTTGATGATAATTATGTTTCTATCCCTTATGTACTCCCTGATGACGTGTATTTTATATGTGGAAGGAAAGCATATAAGTGGCTCTCTCCAAGTTCAGAAGATTTATGCTACCTAGGAAGAGTAGTTCCAGAAAATATGAACCTTACACATGGTGAAATGCTTGGTATCCATAAAAACACACCATCCCCATATCTTCATAAGCATTATGAACACCGTGACAAGAGAAACATGATACCTGGTGATGTACATAAAGCCATGCAATTGATAAGTGAAACAACTGGCTTTCAAGTTTTAGTAGCATTGTATCCCACCAGGATTGCTCGGGGTACTCTAAATTTCAGACATATTCAATATCTTGCTAAATTAATAGATAATATCACCGAGATGTATGATAACACATTTAGGTGTACAGGTAGGGAGTTACAAGCTTATAAGAAAGAACTTGTGCAACATATTCTAGTGTTAAATTATTTAACAGCTGTCACTGGAGGGTAATATGTAACTTTGGCCACCCAAGTTGGTGTCAAGTACATTACAAATAATACTAGTGACCCCAAGGAGGTGATAGACCGGAAGATGGACAAAACTCTGCAGCTGAAATGGGAATTTCGGAAGAATCATAATGCTTCAGTGGCTGAAGTAGAGGAGAAGGTAAAAGAATGGGTCTCTTGGTTGAACCCAGTGAAGTGGTTCTCCGGTCTAGGAGAGTGGCTCCAGGAAATGGTTGCTAGTATAGGTAAACTCCTGATCCTTATATTGGTTGTCATCTTAGTAATTGGCTTATGTGTCAGGTGTGTTCCTGCTGTGTTGAAATGTGGAAAATGTAATGCTAAAGTAAACCGTGAGAATTAAATCATGATGGTGGTAAGCAATGATAGTATGAATACAAAGGTAAATTAAGAACTGCATTACAACCTTGAACTAGAATGTACCATCAGATGATGTATAAATTTAGCCATGCATGAAATGCATTATGAAATGTTATTTTAAACATCTTAAATAATGTACCGTAAGTCCATATCCCCTTCAAGACTTCCTTTATAGGTTAGGTGCATCCCCACATCTTTTCCATGATCTTCCAACATCTGTGATGTGCATATAATGGTAGTTTTATGTCCCTCCCAGAGGCACATTATTGATGGTTTAAGAACCACCTTGTGCCATCCCATAATATAACATTAAATAATTTGTCAAAGTGTAAGACTAAAAATAAATTTAAGACCAGAGTGTGATAGCATGTGGTTTGCTATCAAAGGGTGGACTGTCAAAGCCAGTTGTTGGCAGAGACATAAATTTTAAAATTAAAATCTGCATGATGCCATTTTATGTTGCCCCTGATGACGCCATCTTGCGTCGTCAGAATGAAACCATTGTGTGCAATGCTAATATGCTATTATTAGCATCGTGCGACTACATTGCTACCGCATATTGTTAAAAGTCCTACCATACGCACATTGAATCATACATATAATATACAAGATGCACAGTTGCACTGTTTATCAAAGCAAAATGCACATAAAATGCACCAAGCATATTAGCGACTATGCGCTATACCTCCACACTGACACATTGCATACTTACACAAAAAGGTTCCCTAGCATTAAGGTCAATATTAAAGGTTTTATACGTTATCAAATCTATTGTGAAATGCAGGTATTTTGATATCTAGGGTTTAGTTCATGATAAGCAGACCGTGTTTGGTGCTATTCTAAACCAATGGTTATTTACAGATCTCCGTTTCCATCGGCAAAGAGATGGCAACATGCGTCTGCAAATTATGGATCATAGAGAGATAGGCATTGAAATGTACTCTGTAATGTAATGTTTGTTAGCCAGTTTAAACTTGTTCTTTGGTGGGAAAACGCACACAAAGAGCTGTTGGAGGGCTGAACAATTACAATACAAACTGACCCTATGAACTGTATCGTAACAGAAGAACCAGGAGGAAGAACCAATGGGATTATGCCAACTCATTCTATTGTATTGCCTATCTCTGCATATGCATATGCAAGCACTCTAGATATGGTAGTTAGTCATCTTTCTTTTTCTGTTGATGGAGGTTTCATAGTTGATGCCGGGAAATCTGGATCCAGAGCGCATGCATATGTATCGACTGTACCTTGTATTTTGTATAACCTTTGTGCTAATTGTATTATAGATCAAGGCATGTAACTATATGTTTTTTATGTGAATAATAACTTTTGTGCTTTGGAACCACACTCATGTTCTGGAAAGTGTTTATTTCATATGCGTACGCAATGCTAAACAGCGACTTTAGGGTATAGAGGTTAGTAGGAATTCATAGGTCTTGGGGTTGAAACTTTAGATCTAGGATTCATCACCACTGTTGATCTCCCAGACAGAGTTTGAGTGACTGCCATCAAACCTGGCCAGCATGTTGCAGTACCAAGTCACCTGAGCCTCTGTCTGCTCACAAGTCAGCTGATGGAGCACCCAGCATGCAGAAACCTTGCTCAGGCCAAGATTTTCTTGGAGTATTGAGTGGAGGGATCCCAATGAATTGCCTGTCTCTTTTTTTACCTGGAAAATAGTCACTCTGGCATCCACCTCAAATATGGCCAGCATTGCTGCAAAGTTATCCTCTATGATGGCAAACACAGCTACTCATCTTCCAGGGACCTTCTCCCACACTGAAATTCTGCAAACCACTCAAACACAGTTGTTTCAGGTCAGTGCTTCCTTCTGAGAAGCAGTTCACAGTCGGTCAAAACTCTCCTGCTGTCGCAGACCACTCTTGCAGTTGTAGAAGATCATGGCTCTCTAATGGCCTCTTTTGAGCTCCATAACAAATTTCTTGAAGAATGTTAACAAGTTGACTTCTTCGGTGTGCAGTGCTGCTTATATACAGTTCTGTAACCAGAAATTTCATAAGATCTTTAGTCAGAGATTACAATTCACAACCAGACAGTCAGATTGTGTCTACTCTACCTCTGCGCTCACATCCAGAAACTTATTGCACACCTCTATTAGTACTTTCTATTGCCAATATTTTTAAGACACCACAGGGCTGCTTAGAATTTCAGTGGAGTGACTGATGTGCGACCAATGTTTCAGATGTTGTACTTTTATGTACTGTAAGCAGCGGATCTGAGAAGACAGTGGTGGGCATCTCTGTATACAATACATCAGCTTAATCATTAGCATATTTTTGCAATTGTGCCCACTTCGAATCAGGCCCTATATAAATGATCTAATGTTCTGTCAGAGATAGTAATTATGCAGAAATGCATAAAAACATACTAAGAAGTTCATGTTTGAGTTCTAATTAAAATCATGTATGACTTCTAAATCAAATCGCTGGACAATGCTGGCAGTTTAGAAGTTCAAAATCCTGTATTTACTAATCATCATTTTTGAGTGTCTATTGCCTTTCGATGGCGTTACCCATTTTTTTTTCTTAAACCCTGTTGGATTTCCCGACAGGAAACAGAAACACAGTAAGGACGATAGGGTGCATATCCATCTTTTATGTGGCAATTGGGACTTGCTGTTAATAGCCACAAGTGAAGCAACATTAGTCCAAGGTGAGCAATGCTTGTTATTTACATGCTAGTTGCAAGCTGGAGGAGTGCATACATTGTGAGCCATGATCCGATATACCAGTGGCCTGTGCATCATTAGCCAGAAAAGGGGAATACCGTGAGCCGTAACCTAGATACAAACTTCTGGCTGTCAGGGTGCGACCTGGATTTGGCTGCTACTCACCTCTGCACTGGTGTCCTTGGGCTTAGGTGTTCAGTCACTGTGAGTGGTGGCTGAGTTTTTTCCCCGGGGTCTGCTAGGGCTTCCATGCATGTGTCCTGGTTCCCATGGTGGCGGGCATGGGCACAGTCATGTTGGTCCATATCACCTTACTAGTCTCTCCCAATGGTAGTCCTGCGGTCAATTATCTGATCCTCTAATCCAGTGACCAACTGACTAGGGGTATTTAGGTCTGACTCCAGGAACAGAAAATTGACTGATGAACTTCATCTCTTCAGTTACTTCAAATCTTCAGTGTTCCAGAGACTGAGTTCTACTTCTTCTCTCCAGGCTCCCCATTTTTTTCAACTTCCAGTGTTTTCCAGTGATTCTCTCTCCAGTGTGCAGTTCAGCTATTCATGCTGATTTCCCTGAGTTATAAGTATTTGTTCTCATGCTAATTTCTCTGAGTTACATGTCCAGCTCTCTCCCTGTGTTACATGCTTCAGCTCTAAGCTGATTATCAGTATTCTGAGTTTCCCTTTACATGTTGATTTCCCTGAGATGTATTTGTTCTCATGCTAATTTCTCTGAGTTACATGTCCAGCTCTTTCCCTGTGTTACATGCTTCAACTGTAAGCTGATTACCAGTACTCAGAGTTTTCCTTCTCATGCTGATTTTCCTGAGTTACATGTTTACCTCTCACATAGTTACAGAGCAAGCCTGCTATTGGATCTCTATCAATTCACAGTCCATCCCTGTGTCTGCATTCCCTGTGTTCCTTACAGCAAGTCAGTCTCTGGATCTACCGTGTCTTCCAGGGCAAGCCTGCATCTGGTTCATTTCCAGTATTTCAGGTATCCCTCCATTTCCAGTGTTTCCCAGTGCCATCCCATTTCCACTAAGTCCCCAGTTTGTCTCATTGCTAGTAATCTCTAGTGTTACTACAGCTTTCAGTATACCTCTAGTGTTATTATATTTCTGTCTTCTGCCACTCCCAGGTACCTGTCCAGAGGGCCACGAAACCCAAATCCCAATAGGAGGGGTCACTGGTGACTGAGTACATCTCCTAGCTTCTCTCTCTACAGTTGGAGTGAAAATGGGCAGATCGCGGGGACCTTTATATAATCCAAAACCAGCGAGAATCCAATAATGGGAGGATGACATTTTGCCTCGTTTTGAGATCCAACTCTCTTGCCTCAGATCTGAAAGTTAGGGTGCGTCCCGTTCTCAGAAAACCCAACCCGCTCATCTCTAGTCAGTAGCAGGCTTGTTTTCTAAATTTTGTTTTCCCCAAAAATTTTAAATGAAAATTATATCCCTATACTAACACATTTGCGGGACATTATAGACACTAGCTTTAGGTTATCGTTTGTCATTATGGTGGTTTCCAACCCTATTTATAAATATTAAAGATAAATAATAGCTGGTTTATTATGGGAACAGCACTTTAAGGGCCTGATTAAAATTTGGCAATATAGTAAGAAAAAGCAAGTACTGATCATCTTGATAAAACCACTGCAGGTGGGGCAGATTTAAAATGTGCAGAGAGATTTAGTTTTGAGAGAGGTGTGTCCAAACTGACATCTAAATTGCAGTGTAAAAATAAAGCTGTCCAGCATTTATGGGCTACATGCAAAATCAGCCAATATAGTATTTAACCTGCATGCAAAAAAAAGTATGTATTTGCCCCCTTGCTTTTGCAACATGGTTTGTCCAGGTACACAGTTACTTTCTCTGTCTAAAGCTGGCCACACATCTAAAGATTATGGGCTATTTCACACTTGCCGGTTTTGACTGGGCGGCAAAAAGTCGCCCGTTTTTTTTTGCCGGGTGTGAAAAATAGTAGTGGCTGAAAGCAGGTGTCTTCTTTCACACGGCACGGGCACGGCACTGTCGCCATGTTACAGTCAGGAATATCCACTGTGCAGGACGGCTGCTGTGCCATGTCCATCCTTTCTCTGCACGCCAGTGGTGTAAATGAAACAATGTTTCCTTTTACACAGATGGGCTTGTGCTGCTGCTGCACATTCCCAATAAATAATAAAGAAAAAACACACATTAAAAGCGTCTCAAAGCCGCTGCTTGTGAAAGGCACTGAATGCCTGAAAAACCCATCCGGCTACCGCCAGGTTCTTGCCCGGCCGGCCAAAACCAGCAAATGTGAAATAGCCCTATCTGTCCAACCAGATAAATTGTTGGAATGAAAATCTGGTAAGGAATGAGAGTAAATGATGATCAGCAATTTGCTCCTATATTCCAGAAAACAGATGAAAATGGTCATCAGACAAGTCAGACAAGTTTGTTAAATGTTTGATCTAAACAATTTATTCAAACAACAGTTTTTGTCCATTTCTGGCGTTTGGGAGCAAATTGCTGATTGTCATTTGATTTCATACCTTACCAGATTTTCATTCCAACCAATAAACTAGTTGCCTGGTTGGACAGATTCTCTTTAGATGTGTGGCCATCTTTACTATATTCCCAAATCTGTATCAGGCCCTAAATCCCTGCTTCTCCCCATCTTTGTAACTCTCTGATTGAGCCTTCCATTTTTGCTGTCATTTTGTATCTACATTTAAAGTATTTAATTTTCCCACAGTGGGTTTACGCCTGTTGTACTACGCACACCCACTGTTTCTTCTGGGCTCATCTTGCAAAGTAGATGCATAGTAATTATGTAATTTATGCAAGTTTGCGTGATTCCGATTTCCTGCCAAGTGACTTTTTGCCATAAGCATGGTTGTTTTAGTGATGTTGTATGTGCTGCAGGAATCGTTTGCTGTGGCCCTGTCCAATTCTCTACCCATTCATTGCTAAAATGTATTAAGGGATTATTTAGCAGATGAGTTGAATTGTTGGTGCTTCCCTGTCCCTGATGTTTGGAAGGTCTTAAGGGGGATATCCACAACCAGATCTCAAAACGACTGCACAAATACGATATTGTATTCATGCAGTTATTTGTCAGTTGTGTGATGAGCATGCACTGAATGAGCAGACGTTTAGTGCAGGGTCATCAACCATCTGGAAACATGCTGAACCTGACGATATCGTCAGTTAGACCAGCATGTTGGAGAGATCATAGATGTCTAAACGACCAGCGGGCACGTGCATCGCTGGTCATGTTAGACATTTTTGCAATAGATTTGTAAATGATTTATGAACGATTTTCAAACAATTGAACGTTCAAACGATCGTTATCATTCAATCGTTCATAAAAATCACTAAGTGGATACCCACCCTTTACCCCGGAGTTCCTTAATTATTTAGATTCTTTAGCATCATTATCTGGGTTAAGGGACCATTTAATAAAAATAATTATCTCATATTTAAGTGCAGTGAAAAGTATGGAGAAATCACTGATGTCACATAATTTCACTGTTTCCTGTACACACTGCCTCCCCTATAGAATCTAATGGGGGTTTTCTCCTGGTGATATTTATATAAACTGGAGAAGGGATATTTATTTATTTTTTTAACGTTATCTACATTAGTGACTGTATCCAAAGACGCATTTGCACTGGCATCAGTGGCCATGTTCCAACGGACATTCTGCCCCTCCATAGGGCTGTGATTGTTTCCAATATTGCAACCAATGGTACTTTGGTGATTTTGCGATGCAACAGGTGGATGGCAAAGTAGGAGACCCATCGGTTGTGGCATTAGCTTAAGATCGCAGTCGCGCTGAGGAAAAAGATGTGGTCGCAGCTGAAACTGCATTCCCCACTGAATCAGGCCCAATATATCTACATCGAAACATAGAGATAGATATATAGAGAGAGAGAGAGAGAGAGGGCGAGAATGTGAGAATGTAAATGTGTTCCTACAAATTAGGAATATAGAGATCTCATTAGTGCAGGGAACAGTTGGCAAGCCACAAATTTTGAAACAGAATATTTATATTGTGAAAAATACGGGCATAGTAGTTAACCAAATTGGATATGAGATCCTGGTGGTCGGGGTGCCACTGGTCAAAATACCAACAGCGGCATCTTGACAGTGAAGATACCAACAGCAGTAGGTAAGTATAGTACCTAACCCCTACCCTAACCCTCCCTACCCACTGCCTAAACCTAACCTTTCCCCCTTAGTGCCTAAACCTAACCTCCCCCTCCTTGCACCCCAAACCTAACCCTCCCCTCTTTGTGCATAACCCTAACTACCCCATTGTGCCTAGCCCTAACCCCTAAACCTAAACCTAACCCTCTCCTAACCAGAAGGGTTGTTGGTGGCCAGGTTACTGGTGCTGCGAATCCGACGCTGTTGGGATTTCGCGGGTATGTAGACCATCGGCATCCCATATATATATATATATATATAGGGCACAGTATATATACTGTAAATATATATATATATATATATATATATATATATACAAGTCAGGTCCATAAATATTGGGACATTGACATAATTTTCAGATTTTGGCCTCTATTCACCACCACAATGGTTTTGAAATGAAACAAACAAGATGTACTTTAACTGCAGACTTTCAGATTTAATTTGAGGGTAATTACATCCAAATCGGGTGAACGGTGTAAGAATTACAACAGTTTCTATATGTGCCTCCCACTTTTTAAGTGGCCAAAAGTAATGGGACTATCAACTCAAAAGCTATTTCATGGACAGGTGTGGGCTATTCCCTCGTTATTTCATTATCAATTAAGCAGGTAAAAGGTCTGGAGTTGATTCTAGGTGTGACATCTGCATTTGGAATCAGTTGCTGTCAACTCTCAATATGAGATCCAAAGAGCTGTCACTATCAGTGAAGCAAGCCATCATTAGGCTGAAAAATCAAAACAAACCCATCAGAGAGAAAGCAAAAACATTAGGGTGTGGCCAAATCAACTGTTTGGAACATTCTTAAAAAGAAAGAATGCACCGGAGAACTCAGCAACACCAAAGACCCGGAAGACCACGGAAAACAACTGTGCTGGATGATAAAAGATTTATTTCCCTGGTGAAGAAAAACCCCTTCACAACAGTTGGCCAAATCAAGAACACTCTCCAGGAGGTAGATGTATATGTGTCAAAGTCAACAATCAAGAGAAGACTTCACAAGAGTGAATATAGAGGGTTCACCACAAGATGTAAACCATTGCTGAGCCACAAAATCAGGAAGACCAGATCAGAGTTTGCCAAACAACATCTAAAAAAGCCATTACAGTTCTGGAACAACATCCTATGGACAGATGAGACAAAGATCAACTTGTACCAGAGTGATGGGAAGAGAAGGAAAGGAACTGCTCATGATCCAAAACATACCACCTCATCAGTGAAGCATGGTGGTGGTAGTGCCATGGCGTGGGCATGCATGGCTGCCAATGGAACTGGTTCCCTTGTATTTATTGATGATGTGACTGCTGACAAAAGCAGCAGAATGAATTCTGAAGTGTTTCGGGCAATATTATATGCTCATATTCAGTCAAATGCTTCAGAACTCATTGGACAGCGCTTCACAGTGCCGATGGACAATGACCCGAAGCAAACTGCAAAAGCAACCAAAGAGTTTTTTAAGGCTAAAAAGTGGAATGTTATGCAATGGCCAAGTCAATCCCCTGACCTGAATCCGATTGAGCATGCAGTTCACTTGATGAATACAAAAGTCAAAGGAAAATGCCCTAAGAACAAGCAGGAACTGAAGACATTTGCAGTAGAGGCCTGGCAGAGCATCACCAGGGATGAAACCCAGCGTCTGGTGATGTCTATGCGTTCCAGACTTCAGGCTGTAATTGCCTGCAAAGGATTTGCAACAAAGTATTAAAAAGTGAAAGTTAGATTTAGGATTGTTTAGTTTGTCCCATTACTTTTGGCCCCTTAAAAAGTGGGAGGCACATATAGAAACCATTGTAATTCCTACACCGTTCACCTGATTTGGATGTAATTACCCTCAAATTAAATCTGAAAGTCTGCAGTTAATTCACATCTTGTTTGTTTCATTTCAGAGCCATTGTGGTGGTGAATAGAGGCCAAAATATGAAAATTCTGTCAATGTCCCAATATTTATGGACCTGACTGTATATATACACCTTTCCTTCGCACTAGATAACACAGCAGCTCTCCACAGTTGTACCTCAGTTAGTAGGTACCAATAGCATAACATACAAACAATAAATCAGAAGGCACTGTGTCTTCAACCAAACCAATATACTTGGAAACAGCTGGACCTTTAATCAAAGTTCTTGTATTATATTCAGATGTGACTTTGTTCTTTCACAGGAATGATTGTGAATGCACACTCTTTTCTGACAGAGGGGGTCATTCAGACCCGTTCGTGAGCGGTAGTACGCTCGCAAGCGGGTCGATGTTCCCCCACTGCGCATGCGCATGACGGAGGGAGCTCCGTCCTGTGCATGCGCGAGACCCGGCGAGCGACGGGCTCTCTACCACTCCGGGTCTCGCACCAAAGGGGGCGCGCTGTCGATGTTGATTGACAGCACACCCCCTTTGGTGGGCGTGGCGGGGGAGTGCCTGCCAGACGGAGGCGTTCCCATGGGAACGCCTACTGTCTCAAGCCGGCCCCACTGACATCACTAGTGATGTCAGTGGGAGTGATTTGGGCTCTGATAGAGCCAAAATCACTCCAGGGCTTTTGGCAGCGAGACCCTACCGCAGGGTCTCCGTCGCAAGCCCGATGGTCGCGATGGTCAAGACCATCGCAGCCATCATCATGGACGCTCGCTATAGCTGTGGGTGGTCACCCACAGCTATACGAGCGTCCAGGAGGACCCTCCATTTTCATGGAGGAGGGCCCTGATTCAGAGCGAGCGCTCTGGTCAGAGCGTTCAGCTCTGAATCAGGCCCAGAGTCCCAACTGTAAACTGTTTTTTTGTCAAAAAAAACCCGCTCAACAAGGAATCACCCAATAAATATAGCCCAATGGCCACATATTAGTATATATATATATATATATATATATATATATATAAATAATTTATTTCTGTTAAAATAATACGTAAAAAGATGCTTACATAATAAAATATCATGTCAATCTATGACACCTATGAGGGATAGATGAAGATAGTCTACTATCACCTCGTTCGGGCTGGCATCCTTCGGCGTTCCAGCGTCGGGATTAAGAGAGGCGTCGATATTTTGATACCTATCTTAAGTACCTTGTCTGGATTTCCCTGTTAATATTGAGACCGGCCGCATCACGGCCGTCGGTCTCATAACTACAACCTGTAAAAAGCTGCTAACATAATAAAATCTCATGTCAATCAATGACACCTATGAGGCATACTGTAGATGAAGATAGCCCACCATCACCTCGTTCGGGCTGGCATCCTTCGGTGTTCCGGCATCGGGATTAAGAGAGGCATCAGTATTTTGATGCCTATCTTAAATCCCTTGTCGGGACTTCCCTGTTGGTATTGAGACTGGCGGCATCATGGCCGCCGGTCTCATAACTACTTCCTGTAAAAAGATGCTTACATAATAAAATCACAAATCAATGAATGATACCTATGAGGGACAAATGAAGAGAGCCCACCATCACCCTTAGGTGTGAGCTCAATGGTGGGCTTCTCTCAGAGGTGAATAGGTATGACAGCTTTTAAACAACCATACGCGTTTCGTCCTTCACAGAGGACTTCTTCAGGGGTATTAATCTTATAAAAGGCTTATAATAACAATAAATGAATGGTTCAAATGGAATGGATAATCTTTAAAACAATTGGCATTTTCTCTAAAAGGTTATACTGTACTGTATATACATACCAGAACTCAGACATAAAATGATAATTGTCAAATCATCACGGTGAGGATATCCAATGCAGTCCAAATTTTAAATAACCTTATAGCAAAGACAATAATACTCCAAATGAGCTCATGTTTCTTCAAACTCATGGGGAGCAATACATTACTACTTTAAAGTACAATTATATCTGCAATGATGTCTTTTCAAAGGCTGACATACAGTACCTTGTACGGATTAATACATCGAACATCACTCCATTTTTAACCAGCATAACTACACATATAAAAGTCTAAAATAGCTGGGATCATAATAAAGGAAGAAACCATATTGGCTTACCTCAATTGTGGTGACTACAGCACATCCGACCTCTTAGCTGCAGAAGTGACTACTGGCCAGGCCTCTTGTCCTCTTATACCTCCCTTACAGTGATGTAACTTTCTCTCTATTAATCACAAATCATCCTCCCAAAGTATAAACTAATTTTAACGTGTTCCCTCTACAGTATATCTAACATCCTATCTAATCCCGAGTGGTTAAATTTCAATTATAGCGGTGGTGATATAGTCATATAAAAGGCTATAATTTGCTTTAATTGATGGTCCTCTCATCAGGACCATCATGCATTGCACCCAGGAGTGTGAGACCACACTTCCTGTTTTGCTTTCCACAGGCCATCCTTATTACATGCCAGTCACGTGATGGACATGCTTAATATCTTCATCAGTGGGAGTCCGAGACTGCACCTCCTGTTTTGCATTCCACAGTCCAACATACTGTACACACACACATATATATATATATATATATATATATATATAACCTCCAAATAGCGGCACTCCTCTGGACTTAGAAATAACTTAATGTAATGAATGTATATAAATTAATTATGTATATGTCTGTTCCGTGAACAAGGAGTTATATCCGAAACGTTGGAACCAAAAATTGTCTTGTGAAGTCATTTCTAAGTCCAGAGGAGTGCCGCTATTTGGAGGTCATATGGCTGTGGTATACACAGACGCTGAGCACCCTGGCCATTTATACTTTGTTTGATGGGAGTGCCATCCATAGGAGGAATATATATATATATATATATATATATATATATATATATATATATTAGGCTGGGCAAAAAAAAACAAAATTGTGAGTTTGAAATTACAATAGTGGGGAATGTACAAGTGATTCAGACACTGGTGAAGATGATTTTAAGCCATCAAAGATTGAAAGCTCCTCAAAGCAAATGCGCATTAGTCTTCCAAACACTGCTCTCATTAGTGATCCATGTGGTATGTCAAATGGGGAAGCTGCTGCCATATCAACTGCAGTTTTGCAAGACTTACAGTAGGTCTCATCAATCCCAATGACACCTCATCAGTCATTGATCAAAGTGAACAAAAAAACTTCAAAACTGTCTCAGAGAGCCAATCACAGTGCAGCCCTCACCCATCAGCAATCACTTACAGCACAGAGACACACTCTCAAACTGTCAGTGTCTGCTGTGTCTCTGCTCCTCACGGCCTCGCTGTAACACACTGGACTCACTTCAATGGCCTCCCCACCAGTGCCGGGCATGATTTACTCAGGAGCCGGACTGTACATGTAAATATAGTGTACCTTCCAGTCCCCACAGCACAGCAGCGCTGCTAGCTACACTAGAGAGGACACAGTATGTATGTTGCTCTGGGTCCCACCCCTAGCCATGCCCTGATCCTCATCATTCCTTTCAACCCACGAGTGCCACTGCAATTTACTATACATGTGTGGAATTTTATGCCACAGAGGGCACCAGGGAAAGGTTTATTTGTTAATGTGGAGTGCTGGCTTTACCTTTAGCTTTATCACTGTCATAATTGCAGGACTATATACATGGATCCCAGTCATCACACCACAGTTGAGGGGTTGGATTGAATGCTGTGTACAAGTGTGTACCCAGATTAAGACAAGTGCATAAGGCAGGTACTACATGTACAAGCGGTCCTCCCCCACTATGTGACAGTGACACCTTATCTGATGGACAAATATTGCACTAATGTGATAATAAATCAATGAAACGTGCCACATATGACATGGAACATGCCACAGCTTTCCTGACAATAAGATCTATGGGATAAATGTATGTACTTCGCTCACAAATCTCATTGTCTGTGGACACTGAGGGAGCCTACAGCAATTACCAAGTACACAGTAGCCATCGGATCCCCCAACCTGCAGCAGACACAGATAGTAAGCATGAAAGCACCCCCACAGCAAACAGACAGTAGCCATCAACCCCCCGCCCCTGCAGCACCACAGACAGTAGCCATCAGACCCCCCCCTTGAAGCACACACAGATAGTAGCCATTAACAGTCTTCCCCCGCAGCGCACACAGTGTCATACTGAGGCATTATGAGCCCACCGGGGGAAGGCAGTGGTAGGAGCTCATCCTTAAAGGGTGTGGCCAGTCTCCAGAGGGGTGTACCCAGCCACCAAAGAGGCTTTGCTAACCATTATAAAGGACAACATGGACACTATACGCATGGTCTGGTCATCCATGTCCCTGCTCTACCAGGTAACTGACTCTGTAATACAGAAAAAAATTATAATTCAAGTAACCTGACATTAGAAGAGGAGGTGGGGCCCTCAGACAGTGGGGACACCAGGGATTTCCCTTGTACCCCTATGGGCTAGTCCAAACCTGAGCACACAGATAGTAGCCAACAACCCCCCAGCACACACAGATAGTAGTCATCAGACCCCCCCCCCGCAGCACACACAGATAGTAGCAATCAGACCCCCCACAGCACACACAGATAGTAGCAATCAGAACACCACCCAAAGTCCCCAGATAGTAGCAATCAGACCCCACGCAGCAGCACACATAGATAGTAGCAATCAGACCCCTTCCCCCCACAGCACATGATAGTAGTCATCAGAACCCCCCAGGGCAGCACACACAGATAGTAGCCATCAGACCCCCTACTACAGCACACACAGGTACAGGGCCGGACTGGCCATCGGGCAATTCTGGCAAATGCCAGAAGGGCCGATGATCAGATGGGCTGATCTGGTTGTCGCTGTCTGTGGGACCGTCCAAGCAGCTCCGCCTCCCTCCCGGCAGATACATACTGTCCTCTCTCCCGCCTCCTTCCTGATGCTGTTTTCAGCTCCGCCTCTCTCCCGATGCTGTCCTTAGGCTGACAGCGCAGCTGCCAGGTGCCTGCTCCAGTGCCTGTGACACCTGTCCTACAGTTTCTATTGTACGTGTGACATCATGACGCATGCATGTATGATGTCACGCACACAGAGAGAGGAACCGGGAAGCACACAGAGAAGTTTAAGTAGGAGGTGAGGTGAGTGCTTGCTGTGGACCCAGCAGCTGCCTGCTCCTGCCGGTGCCTTTATTGTTCTTTACATTTTGTGACACACGATAAGCCTGCTCTCATGCTGGGCGAGGGAGGGGATGGGGGAGGGGATGGGAGCAGTGTTATATAAAATAGTGTCAGTAATTTCCATCATTTATTTGAAGGGGGGGGACTTATGTACTGTATAATGCAGCCACACTGACTGAAGGATGTAATAATCTTTATTTTTAGGGATAGGGGACCTGCTAGGCTGCTAAAATCAATGAGGGAGGCATTGCTATATAATGCAGACACACTAATGGTTGTAATAATAAGTATTATAAAAGTGCCTTCCCCTTTCCCCCTCACTGATTGTAGTAGCCTAGCAGGTCCTCCATCCCTTCTAATACCTCTTATTACACCCCTCAGACAGTGACTATATTAATTTTTATTGTTTTTAATGCAATGGCCGCAAAATACGTGCTACAGTTTGTATCTACGCGTTACAGGCAGTTGAGGGGTATGCGGTCAGGATGCCGGCGATCGAAATGCCACCGCCGGCTTCCCGACAGCGCCGGCAAGGGATTTAACATAGGCGTTGAAATACCGACGCCTATGTTAATCCCGACGCTGGAACACCGACCCCGCCATCCCGATTGTCTGCGATGGGTAAGTAGAACACTTAGACCAGGTATGGGGTGGTTAGGTTTAGGAACCCCCGAGGGGACAGGGATAGGCATCCCCCTGGGGAAGGTTAGAGTTAGCCTAGGGGAAGGGGGGGTTAGGGTTAGGCATCCCCTGGGAGAGTTAGGTTTAGGGTGCGGGGAGGGTGGGTTAAGTTTAGGCACCTCTGGGGGGAGGTTAGGGTTAGGCACCCCTAAAGGAGGGTTAGGGGGGACAGGGTTAGGGATAGTTAAAATACTCAGCCTGTCGGGATCTTCACTCTTCTGTCTTCAGGCGTCTTGCATCCATCGGGCTTAGGTCCAGCGGGATTCCAGTTGAGGACCCAGTTTTAAAACAGAGCGGGTCCTGCAATCACGGCCAATAGCATCTCCCCAACCAATCACTGCCGGCAGCGATTGGTTTGGGAAACACTGCCGGCACTGATTGGTTGCTGCGGACATAGCGCACAAACACACACAGCACGTCCTGCAGACCCGCTATTTCAGCCAATCGCTGCCGGCAGCATCTCTTAACCGATCGCTGTTGGCAGCATCTCATCCATCACTGTCACCTCGGAGCATCTCCTTCCTTCTCAGTCCTCGTACTTCATGGCCAGCGAATCCTCCTTGGCTGCAGCAGCGCTGCCTGCACTCCATCCAAGCTCTCCTATCCCAACTTATAATTTATTTGGTAACATTTGCTAAAATTCTAATACAATTCAGGTAGTAAACCTAAAATGACACGTGTCCTTTAAAAGACAGAGAAAATTGCTCAAGGACAAACCTGATAAATTCAAGCGTAAAGTGCAAGTGCTATTACCCCTTGAATAGCATGTGCTCATACGGTACAGATTCAAAGAGCATCACAATTGTGTCTAGGAAGCGCAAACCAAAGCAACAGATAATGCCCCAGCTACTATCTACCCTTCCCCCCTTCCTACCCCCAGCATTGCCTGTCCCTAACCTCTTCCTTGCCACCAGTACTGCTGCAGCTGCTATCTAACTTTGCCCCCTCCCAAACCCCAGTACTGCATGCCCCTAACCCCATCTTTGCTCCCCAGTACTGCACCACCTGCTATCTACCCTTGCCGCCCCTACTCCCTGCACTGCCTGCCCTAGCTCCCTTCTTGCCCCCCAATACTGTCACAACTGCTTTCTTCATTTACCTCTCCCTATCCGTGGCACTGCCTGCTCTTACTCCCCTCTATGCACAGCTATACAGTCAGCTGAACGCTCATACACACAGCATGATGAGCAGATATATCTGCCATTGGCTATTCTGCACAGCTGCCGCAATATGTTTGTGACCTACGTCATTCACAGACATATCATCTGTACACACTGCCCAACAAGCACACTATATATATATCGGACATTCAACTGAATGGCCAATATGTCTGCCAGTATGTACCCAGCATAAGGGGCATGTTGAGGGAGGGGGGGTCCCATGAGATCTAAATATGCTTCTGACTCTGCCTCCCTGCTGACACTATGTGCACGCGCAGGGAGGAGAATGCTGAGCAGCACCACCTCCCTTCAGGCAGATACTTTCCTCAACTCTTCCTTCTTCCCGACGCTGTCCTCGGCTCCACCTCCCTGCTGACACTGTGTGCATGTGTGGAGAGGAGGACGCTGAGGCAGCTGTGTGCTGATGAGGATGCAGCATGGACACCATCCTCATTCCTCAAACACCAGATCAAACCAAACACATATAGTTTCTCTACCAGTCAATTGCTCCCTCCACCTGACAAAGCCATACCTGGATGGAATGCATATACTGTATATCACAGGTTCTCGAACAAGGTCTCAGGACCCCAAACAGTACATGTTTTCCAGGTCTCCTCACAGAATCACAAGTGAAATAATTAACTTCATCTGCGGATCTTTTAAAATGTGTCAGTGAGTAGTGAATACACCTATGCACCTGCTGGGTGACCTGGAAAACGTGACCTGTGTGGGGTCCTGAGGACCGAGTTTGAGAACCACTGCTGTATATGATACAGGAGCATTCTGAAATCTTTATTTTCTTTGCATTGTGCACACAATCATGTAAATTACTGTGACTACAGTAATTCCACAGAACACACTTATCTGACTATGGGCCTGATTCTGTAAGGATCACAATTACAAAGCTGCATGCAGACTATAGGTATATGATGTATGCACGCAGGCAGCTTTGCAATTGCGATCCTTGCAGATATGGTAATGCAGCAGGCATCACGCCTCTGGGCATTACTTATCCGAGCTGCATTGTCCAATGCAGCATCAAATAATCTGCATAATATCGGCTGTCTGCAGTTACCCATGGGGTCATGCAGCCGGCCGCCACCGTTTAGAGGAAGAAGCCTGAAAATCTCCGTCAGCCGAAGGAGATCCTGGCTTCTTCCCTCCCCCCACATTGGCGCCCCCTCCCCGCTCCCAACGGCAGCAGACTGTCAATAACTGCCAGTCTGCTGCCAGTTTGCGAGTGTGTTAGCAGGACCCATTCTGCACATGCATAGAATGAGTCCTGCACCCGAGCAGATTCCCGAACATTGGGAATCTGCATTCAGCAGTGCACTACTTATCTAGATACAAGTATGGAAACATTAATTCACCAGGCAGATACGAGCAGCTCTATGCAGATGTACTATGCTAATTTTTTAATGCTCCTCTCCCCAATAGATAAATTGATAATCAGTCAAAGCCAGCTAACTCTACAGTGGGTAATGTGATTTGTAAGGGGGTTCTGCTACCTATTTTTAAAACATTTTTTTCTTATTGACAGCACTGATCCTGTGTCAACAAAGAGCATAGTGGTGCTTCAACATAAAGTTCTTTCTTTTGGTTCAGGTAATAGGAGAGCATACTTGCTGACTCTCTGTCAGGTAGGCGATACAGCATTTCTGGGTCAGGACAGCCATTAGATCTATTTAGATTAAAGGTTGGTGTTGCTGTAGCTGAACAGAGATTATACTCTGTGTGGCACAATGTGTAAGAGGCATTACTACTGTGTGTGGCATGATGTGTAAGGGACATTACTACTGTGTGTGGCATGATGTGTAAGAGGCGTTACTACTGTGTGTGGCATGATGTGTAAGGGGCGTTACTACTGTGTATGGCATAATGTGTATGAGGCATTACTACTGTGTGTGGCATAATGTGTAAGGGGCATTACTACTGTGTGTGGCATAATGTGTAAGAGGCATTACTACTGTGTGTGGCATAATGTATAAGGAACATTACTGTGTTTGTCATAATGTGTTATAAAGGGCACTACTACTACATGGTATAGTGTGTTATAGGTACTTCTGTATGGTATAATGGTGCAGATGTATGAAGCTCTGAAAAGTGATAAAGTGCAGAGTGATAACCGTCCAGCCACTCAGCTCCCTACTGTCATGTTAAAGGCTGTGTTTGAAAAATGTCAGTTGGGAGCTAATTGGCTGGTCGTTTATCACTCTCCTCTTTATCACTTCACAGACCTTCATACATCTGCCCCACTGTGTTATAGGTCATTAGTACTGTAAAGCATAATGTGTTATAAGGCTCTACCACTGTGTGGTGTAACATGAACAAGGGGCACTACTTTGAGGTGTAAAATGTGACTAAGGTTGAATTGACGGTACTATTGTGTGGTCATGCCCCTTCCTAGTAAGACTACGTGTCTTTAGCACGTGCAGTCTCTACTTTACAATGTGTAGAGGAACACAAGGGACCAAAATGTTTGATAAGGCTCTGCTTTGGTGGCACAGATGTGTCCTCCTCTGTGTTCAGTGCCCCGTCCTTAAAAATTCCTTCAGTGAATTCTATCTAATGCTCTACAACTGCTAAGCTAGGGCTTGGTCAAGAGGGAAAATGCCTTCCCTTTTCAATGTGTGTGACCTACTGTACACCAATGAAGTACCTTCTTTACAGGACCAACCAAATACCATATGTCTGACTGTGGCACATGTTTGAATCCCTTGCATGATGAGCTCTGTTGTGTGTATTTTAACGGAGAATAATGTACACTTGTATGTTGTTAATTGTTAATGGTGTTATTAATTATATTTGTAAGAGCATAGACTAAGAAGTAGGAGGAGTCTGGAATAGTAAGGGGAGGAGTCTACGCTTGGGGCCAGAAGCTGAAGCAGAGGTGGGCATGTGTGCTTTAAATGCCAGGGCCTATTTTTAGTCCCAGTCCGGCCCTGCACAGGTAGTAGCCATCAGACCCCCCACTGCAGTATACACAGATAGTATCCATCAGACCCCCCGCTGCAGCACACACAGATAGTAGCCATTAGACCCCCCGCTGCAGCACACACAGATAGTATCCATCAGACCCCCCGCTGCAGCACACACAGATAGTATCCATCAGACTCCCCACTGCAGCACACACAGATAGTAGCCATTAGACCCCCCGCTGCAGCACACACAGATAGTATCCATCAGACCCCCCGCTGCAGCACACACAGATAGTATCCATCAGTCCCCCCGCTGCAGCACACACAGATAGTAGCCATTAGACCCCCCGCTGCAGCACACACAGATAGTAGCCATCAGACCCCCCGCTGCAGCACACACATATAGTAGCCATAAAGCCCCTCCCCCCCAGCAGCACACAGATAGTAGCCATCAGACCCCCCCCAGGGCAGCACACACAAATAGTAGCCAACATAGCCCCCTAAAACCAGTTGGTCTGTGTAGCAGTGGTTCATCGGCTGCATTGTCCCTTAACATAGTTATACAGCCTACTCTCCACCTTTTCAATATTTTGAAAGAGAAGTGTGGAACAAATGGAGAAATGGTGCTGAATATGTTCAAAAGGTTTTTTGTCGGTTTATTTAATCACTTCAATCACAAAGACAATTTGGCATATTCTTCAGTATAATGGTTTCTTATTCCGAAAATAAGTTGCATAATGGGCCCAATTTAGAGACTAATGCTAATGCGATCGCAGCTGCAATTACGTACGCATTGCAGCTGCAAATATATGTTAATGGTTGCAAAGCTTACCCTAGCATAAAGATGCCCACTGCTGCCTTCTCATATGTGTACGACGTCGCTTAGGTGCATAAATAATAAATATCAGTAACATCGATGCACATCAAGCAGCCATCTTGCCCTGGGGGCAGGTCTGACCAACTGCAGCCTTGGGAACTCTCCTAACCTGCAGAGCTGCATAGGAGATTTATGCACGCACATGTAATGGCATTTAAATGAACAGACATGCCTGCATTTTTCTGACCACTCCCAATCACTTACAGGCTGTCACTCACTTTGAGATGGATTCCTCTGTGCATCCGTAGTCATAATGCGATCATAGCACATGCACAGTGCACCTTATACGCATGCACGATGGCAAACAATCGCACGATCTGCATCCATAATCACCATTGCATCCAACTCTGAATCAGGCCCAATGATCTTTCAACAACTGAATGTAGCAATGATGTGGTAGCTTATGCAACAAAATAACAATCTACGGTATATTTATCATTTGTAACCAACTGTTACACAGTTTGGCCTCTAGTTCAAAAACGCATATATTATTTTTCATTAATTTCACTATCTGAACACATCATAAGGTTGCAAATTGTCATATCTTTCTATGAATATATGATATCACTTAATAAGTTGCCTCCCTTGCGAATTGTGCAATAGTCTTAATGCAGGTGTGGTGGGTCAGATGAATATTCCACCTGTGTAGTGCTGTCTTCTAAGGCCTCTATTGACTTTTATGATGAATATCCTCACTCCATTGTTGTGGTATGGATAAAGACTATTGTTGACTGCAAATGTGTACGCAGATCGGTGTGTAATGAACATGTGTATGCTTTGCACTGCACATGCGTGAGTTAGCACTGTGATCACCCAGCGATAATCTGTGCAGAAAGAATGCCATTGTAGAATGAGTGACGAGAGGTTAGGATTTGGGGTGGTGACAGGTGAGTCGTCGGAGGAACGCAGGTGTGCTTGGCCGTTTAAAAGCTGTTTCCTGGGCGTTCATAAATTAGTCACTGTGATTACCTATGTAGCCTGAGTACTCACTGCGTGCTACGAGGCTAGCAATTTCTGAGTAAGGTCAGGGCTGCTGTAATTGTGCGTGGGGTCCAATTTTACTCAATGGTACTGATGTGCGTGCAGGCCTGAAAGGGCACTGGGGGACAGAGCTTGAGATGGGAATGATAGCAGGAGCCACCTATCAGAGTGATTGTAAGCATAGTGGATGACAGGTGCACAGATTACCGCTCAGCAAGTTTTGTTACACAGGTATGAACGCATGGACACTTCTGCATTGTATACTTTGGCATATTTATGCAAACTGTGAAAAGTCTGAGGATTTCTCAGTGCACTTTTATTTCAGTGCAGGTTGTTAGCACATATCAGTAATATTACATTTCTAATCTTGTAACAAATGATTAGTTATTTGTTATTTACTTTACATGTATACCTAATTTTCTTTGTCATAGTCACACTTTGAATATGGGCATATGTTTTGGTTGTAATGTACTGTAGTATGTATAAAGCCAGACATGTATAAACCAAAACCTTGGTAAAAAAAAAAGCAATAGAGAATGTGTCACTGTTAAATGTCATGCATATATAATAGTACAAACAAGGTAGAAATAGGGATTATTATTTTTTTAAATCACAGACAGATCTGAGTGTGTGCCAATTTATTTTCTTATTTATGTAATCACATTGTTTTTCACTTCAAATTTTGCATTAATTTATAAAAATACATAAGCATTGGGAATTTTTTCATACAAGAATTTCTAGAAGGATTTGTAAGGGTAACACACTTGCAGATGTGTGCAGGGGCGCCGAGAGGGGGAGGGGAGTGGGTACTAATTACCCAGGCTTGGGATTGCTGGAGGGACCCGGTGGGGGCACGGGTCTGGCACCACTTTTCCCTCCCTCTTACATCACAGCAGCCCAGCACATGCTGCTGTGTGCTGGGCTGCACTGGGAGACTGCTCGCGGCTGCTAAGAAGTAGCCACAGAAGTCTCCTATGCCTGTGGTGGAAGGGATCAAGCTGATCGCGGCCCCACTGGTTATGCGCTGGGCTGAAGGGGATCAGAGGACCCTCCTCCCCAGCGCACAGTACCACTTTGCGCCTCTGCAAAACTTTACCTTTTTTACCGAAGGGGGTGTGGCCACACCTTCCATGATTAGGTCACGCCCCCTTTTACCCTGGCCCGCTACGGCTCTTGGCGGGCTTGGATGTGTGATGGTGCTGCTGCTACACCATGTTTTCCGCACACAAGCGGCTGTGCAAATCCATCCATCTCAGATGCAAATGTAGAAGCAGGTGTCAGACACCTACTTGCTGCATCTGCATGATCCCATTGCTGTGACTGAGGTTGCAGCCTGGGATCACCATTGGAACAATTACAACCATCTATCTATTAAAGTTTCCTGCATCCTGGCCAATGCCTGTTTGTGCAAGAGGCCAGGAATCTGCCTCCATTGACATAGACCCTGGCTTCTTCCTTCCTGGAAAATGGAGGCATCACATCTCCATTTCCGTGAATGGGGCACAAGCAGGCCCCTATGCCGTGGCTTGTCAATCATGCTGCAGGTTGGGGAGTCTGGAAGACTCATTCTGCACATGTGCTTAACGTATGATATTACATATTGCATAACGTATGTTATTATAACATATGCTCAGATGAACATACATTTCTGAATCAGGCCCCAGTCTATAGGCAAATCATAATTTACTTGTAAGGGGCCTCATTAATCACCAAGTTTCTAACATTCACAAGAAGTGTTCAAACTTGTTACGTATGTTAATTGTACTCCAGCTAATCACCTACCAACTGTCATCTGTTTGCTTCTGTAGCATCTATCAAATGCAACAAGTTTCATGCATGCAGGTCCAACAGGCAATGTCGATGACAATGCACGGGAGCACGCATCATCAGTGACATATCCAGTACACACTGGCCGATGCAGACGATATGTCGTCCAATCCGCCAGATTGGACTATGTATCGTCAGGTGCGTACCCAGCATTAGACTTATTTAAATAGTTTTTTTTGTTTCTTTCTTTTTATAATCTTGTACATAAGTTTGAATTTTCTGTTATTGTTTGCATTTGTACATAGAGTGACAGAAATATGCTGATATTCTTCATTATTTTTAAATTTCAGATGCAGAACGTCAGAGGCCTGAGTGGCAACAGGCACTTCTGAAGAAATGAGGTGCATGAGCGACTATTTGTCCAACATGAAGGAGTTGGTGGATAGGATGGGATATTTATTAGAATAAATGTTCTTTTTTATTTTTACTAAAAAAAATTCATTTAAAAAAAATTGTTAATAAATATTGTTTATTTGAATATAGCATGTGTTGTGTAATTAATATAGGTTAGCTTAGTATAGTTTGGAAATGAGTATCTATTAACAATACACACAGGGAAAAAAACACATATTAGACTCAAAACTTTTATTAAATTGATGAAAAACAATACACTTTAATTAAAATAAAGGCACGCAGGCAGTTATGCAATTTTGTCCTTGTAAATATGCAAATTCAGCAGGAGGTATCTGAAACCTCCTTCTGCATTTGCAAGCCTGGCACTGCAAAAGAGATTGCAAGCTGGGATGTCCATTATCGGGAATTTACATTCAACGTTGCACTTGCGTACAATGCGGAATCAGCCCCAATACACACAGCAAAAAAAAAACATATAACTTGTATTAAATTAATTGTAAACAATACATTTTAATAAAAAAATATGTAGTTTTAACTGTCTGTCTATTTATCATCTTACTCCTGTTGTACACATTGCACACAACAGATTACTAGAAAAAAGATGCCTTTGTACAACTAGTCTATTCATGTAGGTCAATAGTCTCAATTAGTAAACTAGCCAGATCAAAGAGACAATTTGCATTAATTATGTGTGCACATAACAACAAGAACATCGAATGCTGTGACAAGACGGACTCAGATCCTTAGCTACGCACGATCTGCTATCAGTTGCGACCACTCCTGGTTGCAAATGCGTTTGCTAACCTGTTATCAATTGCGATACGGTGGGTGTGTTCAAGCCCTATCACAGTTCTGCAGTTGATCGCAATTTTGTGCAGTTGCGATACGTGCTGATTCAGGCCCTTAATTGCTCTAATAACACCAAAATGTGCTCCTAATGTGAGCATACTGGACACAGGACCTGATTCAGACCCAGTCACTAAGGAGCGATCGTTTGCTGCTGAGCGATTGTTGGACAGTCCGCATGTGTATAATTTGCAGTGCGCATGCGCAAGCCAGTCTCAGCGATGGGGAATTGTGCGCTCGTAGCACATAGACTGCCCGCTACTTTGAGTGACAGATAGTGCAGTTTGTGGGTGGCAACAGGGGAAGGTGCTTGTAAACGGGGTGTGGTGTTGCGAACGCAGGCGTGTCAGGCCAACAAAATGCCATTTAAGGGCATGCATAATTAGCAAAGTAGCATCATTGTACACGTCACCTGCATGTATTTCAGCCAGCACTGATCGCAGTGCTTGCGGCGGGGCAGCGGGGTAAGGCTACCTCAAGGGCTGCGAGCAGCTCCGATTGCTCTCGATGTTACCGATTAATCAAACAATTCCAGGAGATGACGTGTGTTGCGAGGGGAAAGGGGGTGTCTTAATACACTTGCGAGCACTCAGTGCCGTAGCTCGCTAAGACATAGAGGGCATTCTTACGCCACACAGTGCGAGCATTTAATTTAAATACCCAACCCCTTTTTGCCAGCGAGCGCCCGCATCTTGCGAGCAGGTCTGAATGAGCTCCACAGTTCCCACTAACCACATAAATACTTTAAATACTGTGACTGTCTCAGCGGTGTCCCACTGATATAAAATCTTACCAGTAAGATAAATAATTCTGTTGATTCAGCTGCTGCTGGTCCCAGCCCTTTCATATGCCAGTATAGAAATCCCAGTCTATTGCTGGTCCGGATATTTAATAGGTATTATTGGTTGGTAAGGTGCTTGATGCAGCGGCCCCAAAATACAATCAGTACCTGTGCACTCCTGTCACCGCTAAAGGGTATAATTGTTGGTTAGGCACTAGTAAAAGTGGCTTCAACAGTGTCAAAGTAACCAAATCTTTCTGCTGATGCCACTGACTCCAGTGAAAAAGCCATAGCCTCCCACTGGTCTGGTCGTTTAAAGAAATGAAACACTGAATGCACTTCAACTGCTGCTGCAGCTAAAATCAAAGTAGCCGAACACAGGATCCTCTTGCAGTGTGTGATACATGTCTAACAGTGCGTGGTCTAGCTCTTCAATGCATTTCACCTGGCGTCTTCAGGAATGGGCTCTTGTTTTAGATGTGGGAAATCTATCACTTTTCTGCCATTGTTGTTGGGGCAGTTGCCCCCTGCAGTTGTGCTGAGGTGTTTTGGAGCTAAGGTTCTTGTTTTCCCCAACTTTTGGCCATCCCCATGCCAAACTGTAGTAATTAAAAGAACACCCCCTTGGTTCAGTGGCCTTCTTGCTGCTTTTCTGAAGTGCAATCTAATTCATTGCATGGATTGGCTGATTTCACCTTAAAGGGCTCAGTGGCATCATTCTTCATGGTTGGTCTACATATGCTATTTGTATGAGATTTGGATACCTATCATTTGCTGCTGTCATGGAAATTGGCCCTGCAACTTTTTGTTGTATAAGCTGAGTGGTTTTCATTGTCTGATTGTTCATCCTTTTTTCTCCCACAATCCCACCTTGTACCAGTTGGTTTATGCATAATTATGAATGCTTTCAGTCTGGATGTGGTCATTTGTTTCCTTTTATTGGATTTTAGTTGACAAATTATATTTGGAATAATGAAAGGAGGGCAGTCTAATGCTCACCTGTAATTGGAATATTGGAAAAGATGGCAGTCCATTGGCCATCTTACTGGAGCCTGGAGTTGCTTCAATACAATGAGTAGACTGATTTTACACTACTGGGGTCAGCGGCCTGGGCCAGCTACAGGGATAATATCACCCTGTGCCGACCGAGGGCCCTGCGCTCCTAATTACCAGAGGCCACGCCCCCTTATGTGATGTTATCTGAGGGGCGTGCCCGCATGGCATACCTCCAAATAATGTCAGGCTGCGGGGAACCTCACTAGGTGGGCTTCCCCCAGCCCTCTCATGGCACTGAATGAATGCTGCACGCATGCGCGCATCATCCATTCAGACTCCGGGGTCCCGGCACTGCTGCACAGTTGCAGCGGTTTGGGTCCCCAACCCCCCGATTTGACCACCCATGGGCTACTTCGGCTTTGGGATTATGGGGAAGTGTGCGCCCTCTATGGGTGGCTACTTCTAGAGCCGGCCCTGTCAGAGGCACCGCTCTTTTGAGCTGGCCTGATTAGTGTTTTGGTATAGGTGTTTAATACCTCTCACTTGCCCATTCATAAAGAGAAAGGTGACCCTTGCAAATCATTATTGTTAACTTTGCATAATAGAGTGATCATTGAATAGCTTGGCATTATTTCTTCTCCTTTAGAAATTCAGTAATTGGAGTGTGGTAGTTTGTTTCCGTATACTGATTTTCAGTGCTCACCTGTGAGTGTAGTGTCTGTTTAGGGCTTAATGGAGTTTTCTTTAGGTTAGGTATGGTGGCGAGCTGGTTCTTTACTGAGATCCTTGCATGGAAGGAAAAAACTGTAGTCCAGTTGCCACCCTGCTAAACTGGTGTGGGGTGCTTCACTTCAATGCACTGGGTAGGCCAATTTCACCCTAGTGGGGTAAGCAGCTTCACATGGCCAGGTGGGCTTTGTATGTGTTATTGGTTTGGGAGGTTGAGACTTCTCACTTCTTGGTGTTGTTAGTGCAATTTGCCCATACAGATGTTGTTTAAAGTGATTTGTGTTAAGTCAAGTGGCTTCATTGATCAGATGGCCATTCTTTCTTTCATCACCATACTATTTTAATTACTTAATAAAGTTGACCAAATTCACTCCACTTATTGCTCATGTTGTTATTTATACTTATTGCAATGTTATAGTGTTTTGGTCTAATGTTTATTCAATTGAATTTGGAGCAGAAGCTGTCATCAGTTGATAGGGTATTTATATGGATAACAATAAGCAAAGACTGTTCTCTGAAAGATTAACAACAGTACATGTATTATTAGTAAGCATATAGCAATGGATCAGTAAGGCCTTTACAAATCAACTAATTACAGAATGAACCAAATGAATATTGCTTGTGGAAAACTGGGTGTCATAGGAAGTAAAATGTTTGTAAGCCCAAGGAATAGGTCTATCTTGCGAAATACCCTATAATGCTATGGAAGACTGTCTAGTATCATTGTATCTTCTACTTACATTTTAGGGCATATTTATCACAATCCACATTTTTAATGCAGATGAAATAAATATTTTCACGCAAATTTACTATCCATCTCTTGCCAGGAGATGGGCTCAGATAAGAGTTCACCCTGGTGAAAAGCTGGAAGCAGTGAGATAGCATAAAGCTAGAGAATCACACTCCTTCCTAGTCTGGGACCCTGGCACACACTATGCATGCACGACTGGTGCATACTGTACGTCACCGGGGGGTGAAGAAGATGAAGCCTGACGCTCCCTCTCCATAAAAATGTGTGAATTAGTAGCTCACTATTGGACAATGCCATCCCGTTATCCTATCGGGGCAAAGATCCACAATAGATACTGATGGGTGCTGTGGCTGCTGTCAGAAATAGAGGTACCACAGCAGATACATTCAAGGGATACTTAATATTTGTAGGTATCCTCTGAAAATGGCTGTTTTCTGTGAATATCCCGCATATGTTTTTTTGATAAATAGGTCCTATATATTTATTAAACAATAATAATAATAATAATAATAATACTACATTTTAACTGACTTCGGGCCTGATTCAGAGCCGGACGCTCTGACCAGAGCGCTCGCTCTGAATCAGGGCCCTCCTACATGAAAATGGAGCGGCCTCCTGGACACTCGCATAGCTGTGGGTGACCACCCACAGCTTATGCGAGCGTCCATGATGATGGTTGCGATGGTCAAGACCATCGCGACCATCGGACTTGCGACGGAGACCCTGCGGTAGGGTCTCGCTGCCGCAAGCCCTGGAGTGATTTTGGCTCTATCAGAGCCAAAATCACTCCCACTGACATCACTCGTGATGTCAGTGGGGCCGGCTTCAGACGGTAGGCATTCCCATGGGAACGCCTCCCTCTGGCAGCCACGCCCCCGGCACGCCCACCAAAGGGGGCGTGCTGTCAATCAACATCGACAGCATGCCCCCTTTGGTGCGAGACCCGGAGCAACGGCTACCCAGTCGCTAGCCGGGTCTCACGCATGCGCACGACGGAGGTGCTCGCGAGCGGGTCTGAATGACCCTCTTCATTCTTACAAGTGCTTAAAATAACTGCTAAACGCATAAAGATTACAAAAAAATCATAGGTCATTAAGCTTCAGGAAGACCTGTCAAATCATGTTGGTTTCAATATATAATTTGTCATCCTGGAAAACAGATGTGGTTATGCTGCAAATAAATAAAATAATGAAACCGCAGCCAAGGCGGAATGAGAGATGCCTCCCAAGGAGAAGCTGCATTTGAAGTCAGTATTTTCTGCGGGATACATCCATTTATTTGGAATAGAAAAATATTTCTGCTAAGTTTATGGCAGGAAGATGAACTGAATACCCTCTACAGTACACATGTGTCTTCTGTGCACCAGATGTGAGCTGTCTTTGTAGCTTCAGGACAAACTATTCATAACAATATTTTTACATTGCAGAGAACATGAATTAACTATGGCCCCAAATTCTGCAAAGTGTTACAGTGGTTCAATAAGAAAATAAAGGAGATAGGAAATGTCACACTTTATCTAACAAATGTTTTAGCTAATTGTTGGCTGTCAAAAACTTTCACTGAGGATTGTTTTTCATTGGGATCTGCAAAGATAAATAAATAAGCATTTAAATACAATGGCTGGTTATGGAAAGTGCCACTATCATTGATGCCAGAAATCCAATGTTTACACACAGTTATGTTGAAGTATGCAGTAGAGCTGCTATTTTATGTTTGGATGCAGAGGCAATACCTTCTCAGCCTGCAGGGATGACATTCTTACCTCCTGGCTCATAACTTGTCTCTCCTCATATCTTCCAGTGCACTGGTTACTGCTTACGCTGCTAGAATTGTTTACATAAGTTCTCTTAGGGTGACACAGTTCTCTTGTCTATTTAATGCAATCACTGTAGTTTGGTAACTAAGGGGTCTATTTACTAAGCCTTGGTTGAAGACAAAGTGAATGGAGATAATGTACCAGCCAACCAGCTTCTGTCATTTTTCAAACAGAACTTGTGACATGGCAGTTAGGAGCTGATTGGATGGTACTTTAGTTCAGTTTACTTTATCTCTATCCAAGCCTTAGTAAATAGACCCCTAAAATCAGTGTTTTCTCTTTCATACCAAACATTATGACAATCACTGGGCTTCCAATACACACTGCAGAGTGCTAGTCAGCACTGAGAAGTGAGAATCTGTACAGGTTATGCCTTATGTGGAACACCATTTTACAGTGCAACAGCAGGAACACACAAAAAACATGATGCAATATATATTTAATATTATTGCACACACCTGTCCTTGTGCTCTTCCTTACTATGTAACTGTTAAAAGCAAATGAGCTCAGCCATCACCAGAAATGGCCAGATTAAGAACCACGTGGGCCTTGGGCTGAAAGACGAGGAGAAGTGCTGACCAGTTCTGTGTTAGTGTTTCAAGTATTATGTGTACATGGGCCTCTATCAGGCCCAATGTCTCCCTAAATATGTAAAAGTTAAATAAAACTGCATTATATTGTGGGGAAAATAGTAATACAATTTTAAAACAAATGAATTATGGCTGATCATGTGGCCAGCTGGGTCACTGGTCATGATAATGGGTCTATTTTTATGTGGCGTCCTGGGGCTATAGTCCCATCTACCCCATTGTTAATCTGGCCCTGTCACTAGAGAATGAAATAAAAGTATCATGATACATGCATGGCACCCACCATTGCCTAGTAATGATGTATATACAGGAAAGCTCCTAAATTATCTCTCTCCTCAACCCATGGTGTCCTAGGAAGAAAAAATTCAGCTTATTTCAAAGGTTTTCACTTTACCAAGGTAATACTACTTTTTCACAGGTAAATAAAGTTTAAACTTGAAAATAACATTTGCTCAAGCCATTATATAAGTGTACTTACCTACTCTCACTGAACATCTGGGAAATTCCCAAATTTTTGGAGATCTCCCAGACTCTTGAAAGAGTAGAAAGCTCTCATGCAGCCCACCCACTTCCTAGTGAAATAGGTGTGTTGGGGAGCCCATTTTCTGCCAGTCACAGGTCTATGAGGAGGGAGTGGGGCAATATTATGTGTTTCTATGAGATTATCCTATGACGAGAAGCACCCAGTCTTGCCACCTGGTCGGCTGCACTTTTCCTCCGAGCTTCTTCCAGAGGTTGAGAAATTTTCACAGCCAAATTGTCCTCTTGAAAATATTGATCCCATTACAAGTTACTGCTTGTGTTTAGCAAGGAAGGCACTAGGAAAGAGTAATATTACACAAGGCTAAACAATAGGGAATGCATATCTAGTATGGACAACTTCTTCAAGACTCATCCAACTCTCATGATATCATGATTTGTGACTTCCGTTTACTTAAGCCAACATCTGGTCCATGCTGGTAAACATATGGTTGGTTTACCTTTGCTTTGTTTTAATATAGCTTTTGTGTAATGGTTCTTTTTAAGATGTTGATACTAGAGATGAGTGGGTTCAGTTCTCAGAGAACATGACCCACCCAAAGTTCCAGATCCGAGGCGAGAACTGAGCTAGGCTCGGGTTTTCCCACGTGACTCGGATCTCAAAATGAGGCAAAACATCACCCTCCCGCTGTCGGATTCTCGTTGGTTTTGGATTCTATAAAGGTCCCGGTGATCTGCGCCATTTTCACTCTGGGTGTGGAAGGTGAACTGAACAGACATGTTGCTGTCACTGTCTGTGCCAGTGTGTTGACGAACTTGTCCTGTCAGGGTCTGGGGCTGAAGGCTGCTGCTGTGTTGACCATAAAGGGGCTGCAGTATATAAAGGGAGGCTTCAGTGGGTGCTGCAGCTGCTGTGTCAATTGTCCTGTCAATCAAGGGGCTGCTGCTGTGTTATTATATTATACATAAGGGCTGCTGTTGTTGTCCTGTCCATCAAGGGGCTAGGGCTGCAGTCCATAAAGGGGTGCTGTGTTGTCCAGGGGGGTACTCTGTCATTCAGGGATGCTCTACCCCAGTGTAAAAAAAATAAAAGTGCTTTTATTTTTTCTGCGCTATTATTGTTTGGTGACACTGTCAGCCAGACCACAGTTTATCATCCATGTATTTGTGACTCTGCAGGTGGTCTGTGCGCACTCGGCAGGGGTGCTTTGTTGTCCATAAAAAAGGGGTGCTGTCTGTGTTGTTCATCAAGGGGCTGCTGCCTCATCCAGGGGTTCCAATCCCCAGAGTAAAAAAAAATAAAAGTGCTTTTTTTTGTGTGTGTGCATCAGCAACTTAGCTGATGCAACTTAGCTGCTCTATTATTGTATGGTGACACTGCTGCAGTTTATCATCCATGTATTTGTGACTATGCAGGTCGTCTGTCCACACTCGGCAGGGGTGCCATCAAAAAGGGGTGCTATCTGTGTTGTTCATCAAGGGGCTGCTGCCTCATTCAGGGGTGCTCTTCCCCAGAGTGAAAAAAATAAAAGTGAATTTAAATTAATATTATCAATATCTATCCACAATTTTTTTTTTTTTTGCGTGTGTGTATTAGCAACTTAGCTGCGCTATTATTGTTTGGTGACACTGCCGGCCAGACCACAGTTTATCATCCACATATTGTGACACTACAAGTCATAGTGCAGTGTGTTATTCTTATTCATAAATAATTAATCTTGTAACACTGTAAGTGGTAGTGCAGACTAATATTCAACTTTTCACTTCTTTTCTCAATTGTGAATAAATGATTACTGTACACGCCAACTACAAAGTTCTAAATAAGATGCATATATATATATATATATATAAATATATATATATATAAAACATAATTACATCACTGTAAGTGGTAGCTCAGTGTGCTATTCTTATTCATAAATAATTACTCTTGTGACACTAAGTGGTAGTGCAGTGTGTTATTCTTATTCATAAATAATCTTGCGACACTATAAGTGGCAGCGCAGTGTGTTATTCTTTTCTTATTCTTAAAAAATCTTGTGACACTGTAGGTCATTGGTACCGCAGTGTAATATTTAAAATTGGCACAAATTGATGTGTGTGCTGTACCCCACTTCATTCATGTTTGTTGATATGGAGAATGATCAGTTGAGACTTGAGAGGATAGCAGGAACCACATATAGTGCTGGAGCTGCTGCCAGTGCTACCAGTCATGACAATACTAGGCCATCTACATAATCTACTAAAGCCGATGCCAAAGGCATACAGGGTTAAGTCAGGGCATCTAAAATCAAGAACCAATCTTTTACAGTGGTAAAGAAGAAAACATCAAAGGAAAAGTTATCTTCAGAAATACATAAAATTGGCATTATGCCAGTTTCACCACATGAAGTGGTAAGGAAAGGTGAAGGCCTTGGCCTTTATTTATGACTGGTGGTTCTGCCTTTTACGATGAAGTGAACATGCTGACATAGAAATTGAGGATGCTTCTGTAGAAGTGCACCAGGATGAGCAAGATATTTCAGTAGATAAAAACAAATGAGGACGTTGATGATGAGGATGTTGATGATGATGTTGATGATGAGGATGTTGTTGATGAGGATGTTGTTTGTGTAAATTAGGCACCAGTGGATGAAACAGTTGTTGCCCATGATAAGGAAAAGCCCATTGTCATGCCTGGGCACAAAACAAAAAAAACTTGATTGTTTTGACTCATCTTCATCACAAGTGGTTTCTTTTTGGAAAGTTTAGTTTTTTCTCAACAGATGTACTTGCTGGAGAAAGTGAAGGAGAAGCCACCGCTGCATCATGTGTCACTTGAGCTGACAATTTGCTTACTAACAGCTCTTTGCATCTCTTCAGATCTGTGTCCATTGGGAAGAAAGACACAGCATCTTCATCCCTTCTGGGAAGAAAATCCATTCCCAGCAGCAGGCATAGTGCTCAAGGATTCTCAAGAAAGACACAATGTAAGACTTAAACCTTAAATCCTAAATCTTGAATTTGCTCTTTTCTGCTTGTCCACATATCTGTGGTTAAGTGGACAGTGGTTACAATTGCATTTTGGAGGCCACTAATTAAGTTTTTTTCAATGTCCCTGTACAGTTGGGAAATTATTTTCTAGTGAAGTGGAATCTTTGCAAAGGATTGTTTAACAGTCAGTTCTGGGATGAAAATCCACTCCCAGCAGCAGCAGCAGGCATAGAGCTCAAAGATTCTCAAAAAAGACTTATGTCACGACCAGGACTGTGTGTGTCCAGGGCCAGCAAGCCTTACATGTTTGGATGCTGTGGCAGGGTCCCTCTGGCAGGGGTGTTGGCATCTGGTGGTCAGCGCTGCATACTTAAGGGTCACACAGACACAGAGTTCTGAATGCAGGTGTCAGTGTAAGTCACTTTAGGCAGTGCTGCAGCACTACATGGGTGTCGCCATCTTGGATTTCATCAGGTGACTCATTTCAGCCAATCCAGCCAGAGCATTATCAGGAATCCTAGCATCCATGCACTTCCTTTGGTATATAAGGGTTGCTGAGCAGTCCTTTCTTTGCCAGTGCAATGTTAATCCCAGTGCAAGATGGGTACTAGTTCTCTGTGCTCCCTTGCTGCTACCTGTTCCTAGCTACTATCCACAGACTCTGCTTTCTCCAGACCACAGCTAATCTTGTCAGACCTCTGTGAGACCACAGTGCTTCTCCAGGCTACCACTCCTAGGGGGACTCCTGCTGACATCCGAACAGTCTGTGCTTCTCCCCAGTCAGCCAGTTACCAGTTGGCAGTACTCAGCATCTCTGTTGGGTTTACCTCTGTCTGGGCTACCACCTGGAGTGGGCCACTCGTGAATCATACCCCTCTGAAACCTGAATCCTTCCAGTACCAGCAATCTGCCCTGAAGACCTCTCCTAACTACACTCTGGGTCCAAGTCCTAATCCTCCCGTGACAGTTTGCACTGGCCAAATGAATTCTGCCAGTGGACAGGATCCCAGGACAGATATCCTCCATGGTATCGTCAGTTTCCTGGAGGTGCTGGAAGCTTTGCAGCAACAGCTGGCCCAGTTTTTTCAGGAGATGTCCCTCCGCCAAGAAAATTTACAGACTTCGCTGGTCACCATAAACATGCCAACCTCCGCTAATCAGACAGCTTCCCCAGTGATACCCGCTCCATCTGCTCCATCCAACCTGCACCTTCCAACACCAAACAAGTTTGACGGGAACCTGAAACTGTGCAGGGGACTCTTCAACCAGTGTGACATACATTTCATGTTGCAATCAGTGAACTTCCCTATGGCTAAATCCAAGGTGGCCTACATCGTGTCTCTTCTGCCTGGGTTTGCTCTGGAATGGATATCTCCTCTCTAGGAAAGATCCGACCCGATCCTGGAAAATTATTCTGAGTTCCTGGCTTTCTTTAGGAGGATTTTTGATGAGCCAGGGATAACAGCCTCAGCTATCGCTGAGATTATGTGACTCAATCAATGCAACTGTCCTGTGAGCCAGTACGTTATTCAGTTTCAGACGCTGGCATCTGAGTTGGAACAAGGAAGCTCTGATAGCAGCTTTCATCACAGCCGGATTTGTCAAGAAGTTCTGGATACCTATCAAGACTATCGAGACTCTTGACCATGAAATTGCCCTGTCAGCAGTTGATGGAAGCCGTATCCTTAACGGAACTGTGGCCCTGATTCAGAGCTGGACACTCTTTTGGAGTGCTCGCTCTGAATCAGGGCGGTGTTTTTTTTTGTGCCGGCCTCCTGGCCACTTGCTAAGCTGTGGGTGACCACCCACAGCTTTTGCAAGTGGCCAGGTGATGGTCATGATGGTCGCAACCATCACGATCATCGGGCTTGTGATGAGACCCTTGTGGTAAGGTCTCGTCCATTGCAAGCCCCAGTGAGCTTCCTGCTCTAATAGAGCAGGAAGTCCACCTACTGACATCACTAGTGATGTCAGTAGGGCTGCCCACAAATGGAAGGCATTCCCACGGGAATGACTCCATCTGTCCAGCCATTTGTCCAGCCACCCCCCCTGCCCGCCCCAAAACAATCGACAGCCAAACTGTTTTGGTGTGAGAACCATAGTGATGGAGCGCCCATCTATGGCCAGGTCTCGCGCATGCGCATGTCGGAGGCGGTGCATGCACAAGGGATAAACATCGACTGGATTGCGAGCGTATATTGCTTGCGAGTGGGTCTGAATCAGCCCCTGTGTCTTTAGTTACCTCCCCTTTACAAGTCCACATAGGTGCTCTTCATACTGTCTAAACAATTCTTAGTTATACCCAAGGCTTCACACAGGATTATATTAAGATACCCCTAGTTTTGCCAACATAACCCTAGGATTGACTGGGACTCTATGCAATTTTTGTCCTGTGGAGAGGCTTGTCAAACATCTTGCTTACCCTGTATTAAATGTTTGAGGAAAATACAAGTACTTGAAAATTTACTAATTCCTTCTCAGTATGCTTCATTTAGTGATGTCCTTTGTAAAGCTGGAGCTGATTCCTTGCCACCACATCGGGACTGGGATTGTCCTATTGAACTTATTCCTGGCAAGTCGCCGCCCCGAGGTCGCACGTACCCATTGTCCTTGCCTGAGACCAAAGCAATGTCTGAATATATCCAGGAAAATTTGCAAAAGGGCTTCATAAGGCCTTCCACCTCTCCAGCTGGGGCAGGATTTTTCTTTGTTGCCAAAAAGATCAGAGGCCTACGACCCTGTATTGACTATCGGGGACTAAACAACATTACTGTAAAGAACTGTTACCCTTTGCCTCTATGAATACCGTTCAGTCGCTATTTATCGCTGCAAGTCGCTTAAGGAAAAATTGCTTTCCAGTCCAATCGTGTGGTTCCAAAGCATAAAAAGGGGTAACACGATGTAAGAGTTAACAATTAGAGTAAGACGCAATTATATAGTACAGCCGATACATATGCATGTGCACTAGTCCCAGTATATAGTCATTAGTCCAGAAGTCTGCGGTCGCAAAGAAGATGTGTGTTCACTGGGGTCAGGACACCAGCCTATATACCTTACAGGTTTCAGAGTTAACAAAGGGACAAATTGACAGGTTTTCATTTGTTCTTGCTTCTGGTCAATCTGGTCATTGGTCAGTTCATACAGTGTCATCAGGGGTATGGCTAAGTCTTCCAACAGTCACCTTGTGTAGCTTCCCACCGAAAAACTGGTTAAAATTGGCTACAACACTGCATACAAGTAATAACATTCTATTCAATAACTCCCTATCATCCATAACTAGCGGACACATGATGCGACTTCTTTGCTGATAGAAACGGATGCCTGCAAATAAACAGGGATTTAGTATGATACCGAACATGACATGTCCACTGTATTCTGAACCTTAGACCTCTTTTACGTACATATTACATCATAATTATTAGCTAACAATACCTTTAATAACTCTGGTTATTAACTATAATGTATGGGAACCATTTTATTTGTATGCATTTGAATATGTGCATCTGTGTATTGAAATAGCAAATGTGCGTCTATGTGTATGTATGTGAATATACATATGAGTGTCTATGTGCATGTATGTGAATACGCATATGTGCGTCTGTGTGTGTATATATATATATATATGTGTGTGTGTGTGTGTGTGCGATATGTGCGTCAGTATATGTGTGTTGTGAATTCACATTTGTGCACATTAGATTGCACCAACGTAAAGTAGTGTCCTAGTAACACGTCACCAAACTATAGACGACTATATCGTAGCCAATAATTGTAAAGCGATCGTATCCAATTATTTGACTTTGACACCTCTCATCACCAAACTTTTTGACAGAGTCAAAGGCGCATCCATTTTTACAAAACAGGACTTGAGAGGGGCTTACAACCTCATCCAAATACGACCTGGAGATGAATGGAAGACTGCATTTAATACTCGGGATGGACATTTTGAATATCTAGTGATGCATTTTGGTCTAGGCAATGCCCCTGCGGTCTTCCAAGGATTTGTGAACAAAATGTTCAGAGATCTGCTGTATTCCTCTGTCGTGGTCTACCTCGACAATATTTTGATTTTTTTTTTTTTCTTCCTCTCCTGAGGAGCATCAAGAACATGTGAGAGAGGTCCTGTCTCGCTTATGAAAGAACCAGTTGAACTGCAAGCTCGAGAAATGTGTGTTCGGGGTGTCCTTCATTTCTTTCTTGGGATACATTATCTCCGGAACTGGATTAAAAATGGATCCTCATAAGGTACAAGCCATTCTTGATTGGTCCCGTCCTGGTGGCGATTTAAAGATTCCTGGGGTTCGCCAATTATTATAGGCGTTTCATCAAAGCCTTTTCCAGCTTAGTGGCACCTATATCTGCTATGAATCGTAAGGGGGCAATTCCCTCTCAATGTCCTCTGGAGGCCAAATCAGCCTTTCAATTATTAAAGCAAGCATTTATCTATGCTCCAGTCCTGAGGCAGCCTGACATGGACAGACCTTTTTTTTGGAGGTGGATGCTTCTTCTGAGGCTGTTGGAGCTCACCTCTCTCAAAAGTTCGAGGATAATCGGGTCCATCCCTGTCACTATTTCTCCAAAAAGTTCCTCCCAGCTGAGAGAAGTTACCCTATTGGGGAGCAAGAGTTACTAGCTGTTAAACTTGTCTTTGAGGAATAGCGATATTTGCTTGAAGGCATCAAGCACCCTATCACTGTTTTTAAAGATCATAGGAATTTCTTCTTCCTAAAAAACATCCATTGTGTCAGTCCTCATTTAGCTCAATGGGCAATCTTCTTCTGGTTCAACTTCTCATTAACCTTCTGCCCAGGGTCTAAAAACCAGAAAGCGGATGGCCTGTCCCGGTCCTTCTCGTCTGAAAATCCTGCAGAAGATCTGGGGGAGATACCTGTCCTGGAATCCAAGGTGTTTGCTGCCACTAATATTCAACCAACTCTGGGAAAGATCTTCATGGCTCCAAATCTCAGGAAACAGCTTGTAACTTGGGCTCATAAGTCTCGCTTCTCCGGACATATGGGTATTCACAAAACTATAGAATTTCTCCAACAGACTTACTGGTGGCCTGCCATGAAAGCTGAAATCTCTGAGTTCATCTCTTCCTGTACCCAATGTGCCCAACATAAGACTCCCTGGCAAGCACCCACTGGTGAATTGAGACCTCTGTCCATTCCAACTCGACCTTGGATCCACTTGTCCATGGACTTTGTGACTGACCTGCCTGTCTCTAAAGGTAACTCTACTATTTGGGTCGTGATCGATCATTTTTCCAAAATAGTTCACTATGTTCCCCTCAGGAAACTACCTTCTGCTCCTGAGCTTGCCCAGATTTTCATCTCATTTATATTTTGTCTGCATGGACTACCAACTGAGATTGTTTCTGACCAGGGGGGTTCAGTTCGTGACTAATTTTGGAGAGCCTTGTGTTCTGCTCTGCAAATCAAGTTGGCATTCTACACAACCTATCACCCCCAGACCAACAGGTGCACAGAAAGGGTGAATCAAAACCTTGAGACATTCTTGAGGATGTTCATGTCTTCTTCACAAGACAACTGGGTGGATTATTTACCCTGGGCAGAGTTTGCACACAACAGCTCACATCATTCTTCTACCAGGCAAACTCATTTCCTTGTGGTCTATGGTCATCATCCCAGGGTCCCTGAGTTCCAAAGTCTTCCTGCCTTCGATGTTCCAGCTGTATCCACCTCCCTACAAGATTTTTCCAGAATTTGGGCCCAGGTTCATGCCTCTCTTCAGAAAACATCCTATCGTTACAAATTAGGTGCTGACAGGAGGAGAAGATTTGTTCCCAGAATGAAAGTCGGGGACCAGGTATGGATTTCTACTCATAATCTGCAACTCAGAGTACCTTCCATGAAGTTTCCTCCCCGCTTCATCGGTCCTTTTACTATCATTGAGGTGATCAATCCTGTGGCCTATAGACTTCGACTTCCTGCATTTCTCAAAGTTCCGAACTCCTTCCACATCTCTCTTCTCAAGCCATTGGTTCTAAATCGATTCCTTCCAGTTTTACCTTCATCTCCCAAGGTCCATACCGAGAGAGGAGTGGAGTTTGAAATTAAACAGATCCTGGAGAATCCAGCTGTGGACAACTCCAATATTTGCTGGACTGGAGGGGGTGTGGCCCCAAAGAAAGATGTTGGGTAAAGGAGGAAGATGTCAATGCTCCCCATCTTTTTCACAAGTTTCATTCAGAAAATCCTGAAAAACCCAAGAGGTGCCCGGAGGTCACCCATAAAGGAAGGGCTACTGTCATGACCAGGGCTGTGTGTGTCCAGGGCCAGCAAGCCTTACCTGTTCGGACACTGTGGTGGGGTCCCTCTGGCAGGGATGCAGGCATCTGGAGGTCAGTGCTACATACTTCGGGGTCACACGGACACAGAGCTCTGAATGCAGGTGTCAGTGTGAGTCTCTTTAGGTAGTGCTGCAGCACTACATGAGCTTAGCCATCTTGGATTTCATCAGGTGACTCATTTCAGCCAATCCAGCCAGAGCATTATCAGGAATCCTAGCAACCATGCACTTCCTTTGGTATTTAAGGGATGCTGTGCAGTCCTTTCTTTACCAGTGCAACATTAATCCCACTGCAAGGTGGGTACTAGTCCTCTGTGCTCCCTTGCTGTTACCTGTTCCTAGCTACTATCCACAGACCCTGCTTGCTCCAAACTCCAGCTAATCTTGTCAGACCTCTGTGAGACAGCAGTGCTTCTCCAGGCTACCACTCCTAGGGGGACTCCTGCTGACATCCGAACAATCTGTGCTTCTCCCCAGTCAGCCAGTTACCAGTCAGCAGTACTCAGCATATCTGTCGGGTTTACCTTCATCTGGGCTACCACCTACCAGCTGGCCACTCATGAATCATACCCCTCTGAAACCTGCATCCTTCCAGTACCAGCAATCTGCCCTGAAGATCTTACCTAGCTCCACTCTGGGTCCAAGTGCTAATCCTCCTATGACAACTTAAACCTTATATGTTAAATCTCGCATTTGCTCTGTTTGGCTTGTACACATATCTGTGGTTATGTGGACAGTGGGTACAAGGGCATTTTGGAGGCCATTAATTATGTTTTTTTAATGTCCCTGTACAGGTTGGGAAATGCTTTTCTAGTGAAGTAGACTCTTTGCAAAGGATTTTTTAACAGTCAATTGCTTTTGAAAGCACTATTAGTAGTCTTCCTGGTCCCCTTCTGGGATAAAAGTCCACTCCCAGTAGCAGCAGGCATAGCTCTCAATGATTCTTCTGGGGTAAGGACTGATTTATTTGAGAAAAATATTTTTTGAAAATGCCTCCCCTCCTACCCTCCCCTCCTCCCTCAAAAATTTGCTTCAGAATAAAAAATGAAATTAAATTTATTACCAATCAACTCTTCCTGTCCCTGCCTTCGACTACATATACTCCAACTCCCTCGGGCCTATTCAATAATAATTTGTTTTGTGATGTGCCATGTTGGTAGTTGAACTACCACATGTTTGTGCCACCCACTGCTGCTGCTTAGCTTAGTCAGCCAGCTAGCTTGGTGTAAATTTTGGGCCAAAACCTAATGAAAACAATATTGTGAGCTGTGAGGTGGTCAAAATTGACTGGAAATGAGTGAAAATTAATGTTATTGAGGTTAATAATACTGAAGGACCAAAAATAAAAATCAAATATGTGATTTTAGCAGATTTTATACATTATTAAATAAAAATACAGATCTAAAACCAAAAAGCAAAACACGCAAGGGGCAGTTTTGGCAAGACCAAATCCAGATCCAAAACACAATGAGATACAGATCCAAAACCAAAACATGAGGGTCGGCACACATCTCTAGTGATACCCTTTAAGAACTGGGGGCCTGTTTCCAAGATTTACGCAGTGCCTTTGTTCAGATTGAATTATTGTTAATCATTGTGCATGCACGAATGTGGCACTGCACATGCACAGTGATTGTATTGCAATTACGCACATACAGAGGATTCACTCACAAAGAGAGTGACATGTAGTCAGCATTTGGGGAAGGGAATAGGGTTGGTTAGAAGAATGCAGGTGTGTCTGACTGTTTAAACGCTGTTTCATGGGTGTGCATAAATTAGCCATTGCGATCTCCTTTGCAGCATGAGAGCTCTCAGCATGTCAGGAGCGATGCTGTGTTTGAGGCAAGTCAAACTTGACTTACAAGCTGTTTGATTGCCCGATCTGCATCAATGTTACCGTGTTTTTGCTGTTGCATGTCATCGGACACATATGAGAAGGTAACATTTGGCGTCCTTATGCTCGGGTAAGCTTTTGGAGACATTAGCATATTTTTGGTAATGTGGTCCATAAGTGATTGCAGCTGCAATTGCATTTGTGTAAATCTCAGAATCAGACCCTGAGACACAATGTTTTATTTATATTCAATGTAAATTTATAACATGTATCTACTTTCTTGTCAGCCAAGGAGTGTGAACCGGAAATATCTGTATCTCTGGTAGTACAAAATGAGCTACTTTCACATTCAGCCTATATTGTGTTGAGCTAGAACTCTTAGTAACTTGAAATCCATGATCCTATGTGGACTACTTCAAACAGATTACCTTGGGGGTGCCTAACCCTAACCTCCCCCGATGGTACCTAACCATAACCCCCCTACCCCGTAGCTTAACCGTAATCCTCCCCAGGGGTGCCTAGCCCTAATCTTCCCCAGGGTGCCTAAACCTAACCCCCCCCCTAAGTATCATACTTGTTCATCTTCTTACCTTCAAGACGTTGGGGGTCGGGTTGCCAACGTGGGTATCCTGATCCTCTTTGGGATATCGTCATCAGCATTATGCTGGGCGTTGGGACTCCAGCGTCAGTAGTTTGATGCCCATGATCCCGTTCGCCAGCATATTTAACTTATCCTGTTTCTGGGAAATCCTTCATTCTACAGTATAATTGATTTATTACATTTTCCTGTTACGAGGCCTTGCTGTCCCTGTATCTGCATTCTTGCCATAATATTTTATTAATTTGTGATTTTTCTGAACAATAAATTGTCTAAACAATATCATACTGTATACTATTTTGTTTCTACAATGAAGTTGGTCGACTAATTGGCAACATACAACATGAGCAGAAATTATCCCCTACATGCCCACACAGAAGGAGCTCTGATGTAATCATATGACCATAAGACGGTTACCTCCAAAGTTGTATGTTCAACTATATGGTAATTATTTTAAACATTCCTAATGTGTTAAACTATTGTGTTCCTATTTGTTTTCCTGTAATACTGCATCTATTATTGGAATGATAGAAGGACACAATCCATTCTTTATCTTGTATAAGAAAGTAGCTTATTTAATCCTTCTTTCACAGTTTGCATTCACAGCGCCTGGTACAATTACCATTTTTAAATTGAGGAAGTAGTTGATAATTTATTGGCTGGAGATTTTTTAGGTGCTTTATTTTAGTCTAATTTTATTTTATTAATGGTTCAGGATGAATAGAAGAGTTCACAAAGAAAAATGGTAGTTGCTCTGATCAGCTTAATTGCATAACACAGGTGCTTGTAAAGGGCGGGGTTTACTCTGAACACAGAAAAAAAGAGAGATTTGCCCTCCAGCACACTGCAGCAAAAACAATACTTAAATCCTACATAATAATAGAGATTTAGAGGTATTGGTTACACATATTTGCAAATATATGAATAAGCGCCAGGCCAATCATCAAGGCTCCTCTATACTGGCGTCCCTAATATTAAGGGGCTCACGTCCGAGAAGCAAGGCACCCCAAAAAAAAATTCCAACAAAATTCTTGGAATTGGGTTGGAATTTTTTTGGGGAGCCTTGACGATTGGCCTGGCGCTTATTCATATATTTGCAAATATGTGTAACCAATACCTCTAAATCTCTATTATTATGTAGGATTTAAGTATTTTTTTTGCTGCAGTGTGCTGGAGGGCAAATCTCTCTTTTTTTTCTGTGTTCTGAATAGAAGAGTTCGTAAAACTTTTTAAAACATTTCCAGAAAAATATAAATTTATCTTCTTATCAAAATGTATTGCTTCTATTGGATATCCACTCTCCACAGACCATATACTGTATACATTGAAGCATTGGACTTTTACAAGACCAATTGGATCATCATGGTGTAATTTTCTACCCACTGCTCACATAAATTGCAGCCACTAGAACACTGTGGTTTTGGATTTAAAAAAAAACCCAGTGAGCAATACCTGTGAAGGCAATATGTGCACCAATCAGAAAAAATGTATGGCAATTTATGATGTACCAGGCATCATAGCTACCACTTGTCTTTTTGATTTCGACAATACTACATTGCATAATTACTTACAAGTTATGTATGATATATCGGCAGTTATAATGTCAACATGTATCATGTCAGCATGACAATATCAACATGGTGATAATGTCAATGTTGACCATATCAACATTCAGCATGTAGACAGTCATGAATTGTCAACATGTTAGAATACTGAAATATCATTCCTGGTGGCCCAGCAGTGACTTACTGGCTCCTGCTGCGTGCATGTTTCTGGTCCCAGCAGTCATGTGACCATTACATCTGGGTCAGACCTCTGATTCTGCAGCATTCTGGTGAGTATCAGCCTAACCCTAACATCCCCCTAGTGCCTAACCCTAATATTGACTAATTTGACAATGTTAACATCATAACCGTCAAATTTATGGTGTCAACATTATGAATGTCATTGTTGATCTTTTGACTACATCCCATTATTTACACAATATAAATGAATTACTAAAAATAATGTCAAAAAGAGTAATACTCAACAGTTTTAAAGAATATGTAATTTAGAGTTTGTAAGTCTGAAAGTTTACATTTTTGGTCTATTACAAAATGTACTAGTCAGACATATTGTACATGACTACTCTCCTGGAATGTCCGGGAGACTGCTGAATCTTTGGTGGATCTCCCAGACACCTGGAAAAGTGGACAAGCCTCCTGGAGGCTGCCTGCCAGCTGCCCAATTCCTGAGTGAAATGGGTGATTCAGGCAGCCTACAGTATGATTTGTACTGAAATGTATCATCGTGAGCCTGCTTCACAAAAATCCTTCTAATTGCAGCATTGCATAGTGTGAAATGAGGCCACATTGACATGAACACGTCATCACGTCTAAGCTCTGGTGCACATTGCCCACTTGTCCATGCCATGATCCAACATTGCCGACCAAAAGTATGTAGTCAGGCATTGTCCTTATTATCAAGTACTACAGTATGTATGTTCCTCTTGCAACATCATATTCAATTTACCTATATAACTTAAATCTCTGACAATATTAAAAGGGTTGTGATTCCTTTTATATATCTATACATTTTTCATTGTTATCACCTTGCTATATATGCAGTTAAACTGGGCTGGGACCAGGCACGGCCTGGGTAAAGGAGGCGTGGCCTAATCATGGGAGGCATGGTCATGTCCCCTAAGGAGGAAAATGTAAAAAAAAACATTTTTTTCAACGCTGTGAGCCCCATCAGCCCGGCATATAGCCAGTGAGGGGCATGATCAGTGTGATCGCTCCCCCCACAGGCATAAGACATTGCTGCAGCTGCTGCTAAGGAGCTTCAAGTGGTCTCCCATGCAGCCCAGCACACAGCAGCGTGTGCTGGGCTGCTGTGATGTAAGAGGGGGGGGCAATGCTGGAGCCCCTCCAGCAAGCCATGGCCTGGGTAATTAGCACCTGTTCTCCCCCTCTCTCGGCGCCCTTGGCTTGAACTGTTTTAAAACTGTTGATAACTGTTACATACTGCAAAAGGGTATGAAAGATACTGAGAATTATCAACAAAAACTGAGAATTGCTGAGAGATACTGAGATAAACTATATTTCAAGTATTGTGCAATCCTGGTTTGTGCAAGAGACTGATTTTGAGTAAACAGTGTGCTATTTATCTTGTTTTAGTTACTAAAGAAACCTGATTGCCTTATTTACAGGTGTAAAGAGCAGCAGTCATTTTGTATGAATACTAAGCTGAGAATACTAAGCTGAATTATTCCTACTGTGGAGTGCTGAAGATAATTGTGATACATTGCAAGTGGAACTCTGTGCCTGATACAGAGCTGGACACCATTTGCGCTCGCTCGTTCAGAAAAAGGGGCCGGCTATTTAAATTGAGCGCTCGCTCTTTGCGGTCTGTTGACACCTCTATGTCTGAGCGAGCGAACGAAACATGCACTCGCTATTTTGTAAAGACGCCCCCTGGCCGCTCGCATCCTACGTCATCTCTGCTATTTATTTGATTAATTGAGTACATCGAAAGGCGCCTGAACTGCTCGCAGTGCTTGTGGTAGGATTTTCCTACCGCAATCATGCGAACAGTTCAGGCTAAGAAACTACCAAGTAACGTGGTCGATGACGCTGCTTTGTTAATTATGCACACCCTTAAAACGCCCATTTTGACCATTTGGCACGCCTGCGTTCAGATCTCCACTCCCCATTTTCAAGCACATTCCCCTGTTACCACCCACAAACGCCTCATCCTGTCACTCAAATTAGCAGGCACTCGCTATTTTGCGAGCGCTCGATTTCCAACCGCACTGACTGGTTGGCGCATGCGCATTACGACCCATACGCATGCGCAGATGTGCGAACATCGCTCGGAGCAAACGAGCGGCCACGCTTACGAGTGGCTCTGAATCTGGCCCTCTGTCTATTGTGTCTTATGATTGGAAAGCCAAACCTTTTGCTCCTTAGAATCAGTAAAGAACAGCATTACATGCTAAGGTTATTGCTAATACAAATTGTGGATTACAAATACATACATATTATAGGCCAGTGATTGTCCAGCAACAGGATACTCCTATGACAGAACTTTGTGTGCACTTTAGAGTTTTGAGGTTTTTGCTAATTATGTTGAGTAATAATATGTGTTGCTATTACTATATATCTGTGTTTAAAGTATATTATATAGAGACAATGGAGACTTTGCATTTTCCACACAGTAGTTATAGCCAAAATGGTGCTCCAGCACAAAGATAAAGAAGCACAATTAACTATTGGAAAGCATTTTTGCCCTGTGCCTATTAACTACTGTACTATATTCCTAACTTCTGTTTTGAAATTGCTATATTCCCTTTCTGTTGTAATTTCTTGTCATCTGTATGGTGATCCTTTTCTTCAGACAGTGACCCGCCCTCATTGGGGTTCTGTGTAAATCTCCCCTTGTTTGTTGGCTACCACCGCTGACAGGGGTTGCTGTTACACCATTAACAATAGCTGCTGTAAGGCGGCAGATCTATGTAAGTTTCGACACCTCTGCTTCCACTGTGGTACTTCCCACCCCATTTGTGATTGTCCCAAATTGCCCACCACTGCCCTCATTCATAGACCTTTGGGTTCAGGGGTCGCTATGTAAGGAACCATCCATGGTGAGGGTTACTGCCCTTACCAAGTGGTTGGGGAGTTATCTCAAACATAATGACGGGGGAGTGGCCAGATAAACACAGGTGTGCCTGTCCGTTTGAATGCCATTGCTTGGACGTGCATAAATTAGCCACTGTGATTGCATACGCAGCTGGGGAGCCCACTGCATGTGAGGAGACATGTAGTTTCTGTGGCTGGTCAGCCTTGGTGTAAATGATGTGTACCTGTGTGATGTGCGTCATTGTTTACGTAGAAGAGCGACATTGGACAGATATGAGAAAGCAGTAATGGGCATCTTTATGCTGGCTGAGCCTTGGAAAGCATATTTTCGCTGCTGTGTGAAATAGCAATCACTGCTGAATCCGGCCCATTGTACAGTCATTTGGCCCAGATGCTCTTTTGGGTAAGATAGATGTGGAATCCACTTTTCATGTACATCTGGATTCTTTCCGATTCATGGACTTTTGGTTGAATAGCTGATTTTATATTGATCGCTGCCTGCCCATGGATTGTATGATTTCCTCCTCCTTTTTGAATGTTTTAGTTCATTCCTGCACTAGTGTGTAGTGGTGGGGTCAGGTAAGTCAGGTGTCGCAGACTATCTTGGCAATTTCCTGTGCATCGGTCCTGCTTTATTTCCCTGTTGCGCTCAGTTTCTGGTTTCCCTACTGTACATGCCTTTTTCTCTAATTTTACTGCTCCTATTGCAAGGTCCCTGCACCTGCCTCTCATCTTTAGGGATAAAAATTTACACTGTTGCCGTTTGCTATTGCATAAGGTTGTTAAGTTGTGGATGCCATTGTCTGAGCTTTAGCAGTTGGTAAGGTCACTCTGCATAAGGAGCAGTCTTTGTTGGGACTTTTTAATTTCACATTCTGAGTCATTCCCATGGGCAGGTTCTTTTGCAGAAAATTGCAGTGAGATTGCTGAGGTCCATAAAGCTCACAATTTTATCTTCTTTTTGGCCAAGATCTGACTGGACCTTTGGGTATGGTTTGCTTTTCTCATTGATTTCTTTAGGATATGTTTCTGGATCTCCCCTTAATTGTCTAATATCCAATTACATCTGTTTAATGATGTGGCTGGGTCCACAGATTTTGCATACTTGTAGGGTTCTTGGTTGGCTGCCACCTGGCCAGAGAAGTGGGTGTCCGGCAGGCTCACCAAGAGCCTTTTGCTGTTGGAACTCTTCTCCATTGTAGTGGCCCTGTAACTGTGGGGGGGAGTGTCTGTGTGATTGGCACATTGTATTCTAGTGTGATAACCTCGGGGTAGAGCAGGCCATCTTCATCATTGCCAGTCCTATGTTTTTTTATGCAGCTAGTGCTTCAGTGCTTGGAGCTTAACATCTGCTTTGAGGAGTGTCAAGTCTACAGGGTTTGGAATTTGGTGGCTGATGAATTGTCCCACTTCCAATGGTCTCAGTTTAGGGTCCAAGGCACCTATTTCTTCCCTGATTGGTGACATTTGCCCCTTTCACTGTTGGCAGGTCATCTTGACAGATTGGAAGGGTTAGCTGTGCACTTCACTGCTTCTGGGACTTTTAGATATTACTGGGCATTGTGGAGTAAGTGGGAAGCTTATTTCGTTTGCAAGCATATGCAAGTTAGGCCCTGCATCAAGTTTTGCTTTCCTTTGTTTAGAGCCTTCATTCAGCTGGTAAATCTTTGCACTTGTTCCACAGTGGCTCGTGGGTATCACTTTCTAAAGGGGCAGCATTTTTTAGTTGCTGGCACTATTAAGAGGTGGGCACAACTTGCGTTGGTGCCTAATGATCACAAACGCCCCATTACTCTTGCTCTGTGTGTGCATTTGGTGCTGGCCCTCTCGTGTTGGTCTGAGCTCACCTTTGTGGTGGCCTTTCACAGGGATTTTCACATTGGCAAGCTGGTTGCCTCCATTAACTGTTTTGCTCCTCCATTGCTGCAGTCACATATAGTAGTAGCCAACTCGGTCATGTGTCGAAAATAGTGCTGTAAAACTGATCAGCTGGAGCGTGGCCATTGGGCTCCTCTGACTGTTCGAGCTGCCTGGTGTGCCTTTCTCAGACCTATTTTTGTCCATGCCTATAGTTGAAGGCGCATGATTGATGCATCATGATGTTTCCCAGGTACAGTCTACCAGTTTTGTTGGGTCTTTCAATTGTATTTGGTCACTTGGGTTATCCCCTTCTGATTATGGTACACAATCTTTCCATCGTAGCAGCTTTTGGCATCAGAGATTCAGTCTCTCAGACATTGGAAGTACAACTCTTACAGTCTTTATATTCATTTTGGGGTTTTCCTGCATTTCTATTTTGTTTTGACTTAATTGCATTTTCTGTTCCTCACTGTTACGGATAGGGGCCCTGATGGATTTGACCCTGTTTTTGCCCTGATATCTCAGAGTCTGATTGGCATTTGTACTGCTGGCAGGTTTTTGAGGTTTACTTCGGACCAAGTCCTAAACCCCACCTCCTTTTTCCTTTTTTTGTTGGTGATACACCTAGGTGGTAATGATTTCAGAACCCGTTTATCTCTCAACTTGCAACTCTAGATTGCCTGTGATTTGGAGCTGGCTGCTCAGTGGTGGCCTTAGTGCATAGTGGTATGGTCATCATTCCTCACCAGTCTTGGAGTGGTGATTATAGTGGCTTGGTCATGAATAAGGCTTGGAGTAATGTCAACTCTTTTCTTGGAGAGTAGTTGTGTTGGGTGCGTTGGTAGTGACAATTCCACTCATTTGATATGTTGATGCTTATCTCACTGTATATCTCACTGAGGAAGGTGTTTGTCTTATTCTGGAAATTGTTTTTTCAGGGTTTTAAATGAGTTTATTTTGAGTGTATGGTGGTGGCCATGACTTCTAGCATAGCCATAAAGAACTACTCCTGAGGGGCATGTAATTTGCTTAATAGGTCACTCCCTTTTTGATATTTTTGTTTTGGCTGATTGTTTCTAATTGAGATCAGTTGCCTCAGTAGGCTAACCAGGCTTTGATGGTATGGGCGAATTTGTGTGACCTTTGTACTTGGTCTAAAGGGTCAATTGGCCCTGCAAGTTTCTGTAGACATCTGATTGGCAAACTAATGACCTCTGTCGGCTGCTATTTTTTCGTTCGCCACCATAGTACAGTTATTATTATTGATATTTAATTAAAAATACTGACCAGTTTGAATGCCACATCTGTGCCTGTGTTTTTATTATAGATAAGATTTATTGTTAAATGCATAAGATTGTGTTCATATGTCTTTTGCCACTAGGGTTATGTCATTTGCCGCTAGGGTGTTTATCACATCTATATTGGATTTATTGAACAGTAGGAGTGGTTATGCTTTCTGTCAACTTACTGTATACTCAGGTCATTGGGAAGTTTATAGAGAGAAAGAGTTTAATAATACAATATTGTTTGTATTGGTCCAATAATAGTACTTGTTAGATTCTGTACACATCTAGGAGTAGATTTACAAAATGGTATTTACTAGATTGAAACTGTATCAAACATGTTGTATCTTTGTCAGACTTACGATTATCTATGAATACAGTAACTTCAATTTACAGAAGTAACATAACATAATACTAGCATTCCTTTACACTCACCACCTGTCGGCTTGTTTAATGCATTAAGTTTGAATTGATTAATGTACATAAGAATGTTTCCGACAAATACATTGTGACCTTAATCAATACCAGAATCCATACACAATGGGAATTATTTATAGGCCATTGCCTGCTATACAAAATGTCTGAGTATAATTTGTTGGCATAGCAACACACAGCAGGCCTTTGTAAAATCTTTATGTGATTTCCTTATAATGATCATCTATACAATATTCTGTCATGTTAACTTAATATATTTCATAGATCTTTTTGACAGGTGAGCACATTGTGTGGAATGAGGAATAAAGGAAAATACTTTTCTTTATTAATGACTCAGACTTATTTCCATGAGAAGCAGAGCTTTTAGTTGCCTACACCTTTTGTCAAATGGAAAGTCGGCAATTCTTAAAGCCCTTTATCATGATGATAGTAAACAATTCTTAAAATGTTTTTGTCTGTGTTTTTTCTTTTTTTTTACTATTAATGCATATTTTGTTTAGTATTTCAAGGTAAATAAAATGACAAATGTCTTAATAAATGAAAAACATAGTTATCCTAGCAAATTAGATGTTCACATATATAAACAAGCATGGGTGAAGCTAGACTATCTGTAACCCCAGGCAAAACTCAGTTCAGTCCCCTCCATTCAACGCCCTGCTGATAGTAGTCAACCTTGGCATGCTTAAATATTGTGTTAAACATTTAAAGGCTGAAATGTTTGAAGAGAGAGGGTAAAACCGATTACATTAAGGTGCTAGTTAATGCTGTATTTATTATGTGGCTCTGGGGTGTATTCACTTTTAGAATCAAACAAATCCAGACAACTCCACTGTGCACACAATTCTAACAGCAGCACCCTTCAACAGGTCCCTGAGCGTCACCTAACACTCAAAGCAATATTAAATAGAGATAAATGTGGAAACCGGAGGGGAGTGCAGCACCATACATCCAAAAAGTATAAATGAAGAAGTAAAAATAAACACAGAGGTTTAAATAAGCAATAAAATCCAATATTAAAAATACCACTTGATTGGCTGAAAAAAACATATGGTCCTTTGATCCTTCCTTCCTCTGGTGTTCTGTCAGATTCCTTCCGTGATGGAAAACATAAAGGAGAAATAGACAAAAAGATTGTGTCCAATGGGTATATCTGTGTAAAATTGGTGATGGTAGCATTCATCTACATATCCCCCGCTGTAAGTTCTTAATGGGATAGCAACGGTTATTCAAATTGACGGACAATCTTCATTTATATAAATATATATATGTATATATATATATATATACATATACATATATATGTGTGTCCTTTCTTCAGATCTCCCCACAATAGTATAAGATAAAATAGGGGGCGTACCCCACTCACTCTGCTAGAAAAGTGTAGAGGTATATCAAGGTATCTTTAATATTCATGCATACCATACTCACATGTTTAGCAAATGTTGTACTCCTATCTGGGTATTTTTGGTAGGAACCAGCGTATCCTCTATACCACTGTGGAAAAGAAATTTGATGTACACCAGGATAAATGGTTAAAAAATTTGAAACCTTTTATTACCCCAACAGCAGGCTGACGGATCCAGACAAAGGCAGATGTACAGTTAATATATGTACAAATTCAACTCCCCGGATGAGTAACAAAATAAAAAACTGCATAGGCTGGATACCAAAATGCCCACCACAACATAGAATAAGTCCAGAAGCAACACACACCGACGCGTTTCGACCTTATAGGTCTTTTTCAAGGTAGGTGTAGTGTGTTGTTCAATGTGCATTTAAATACCCCCTCAGTGATTAGCACTCAAAAAAGGGGTGGAGTTTCTCCAATCTACCAATTTACCCGTGTATACTCATATCTTGAACTCAGTCTCCCTTTTCAGGGGTACGTTTGTCCTCCAACTGACTATGCAGCCTTGTTACTTACTGCTCCTGATGTAAAAACTTAGAATTTGCCGATAACGTGGCTTTGCGTTCCACCTCGTGGAACGCAAGTACTTCCGGCAGAAGTACCTCGCGTATCCCGATGTATAAGGAAATCGGGCTCTAGTGGTTGGGGCTGTATCAAGCTGCGTTCCACCCTCTGGAATGCAGCTGCCGCTAGCTGACCCACCCCATGTGACTAGGCATAGGCAACTGGATGAAAATGAGTTTAAGAGAAATGGATTGCGTGTCAACTGTTGGACCGCAAATCTCTTATTTTAATGTTTCAACATAGCTATTTGAAATGGAAAAAATTGGGTATATTGGGGAAATTGGATATACCCCATGCCTCTTGTACAAAAAAAAACTATAACTATGGGGAGACTAATCTATTGATTCAGAATGGTCCCGCAAATAAATAATGTTTTACACCAATAAAAACAATTCATACAACCTAACATATTATAAAATAGAACAAATAAAATCACAAACTTAAAATAGATAATAAGATTTATCCTAATGGACCTAAATTAAATAAATACAAATGGACCTTCATAGGAGGGTGCAATAAATACATGAAATATTCATATGTGAACTATTTGAGTCATATACCATACATCTCTATAATCACTTGTATATAGAGATGCATAAAATTATGAGTCAGGAAGCAACCATAAGATGAACACCTTACAGCAATTTGGTTTCCATCTGATGGCTAACCTAAGGTTTATGGGAGAAACCATTTAACTTCAAAGTCCAAATTGAACCCCTTGGGATCAAGGGTCCCCAACTCGAAGATCGCCCTCATCTCTGACCGTGCCAATCTCTCATTGCCATAATTTTTTCGCTAAAACGGTGTAACTAATATGAAACCACAAAAACTGGATATGTGGGTGGGATCCCTATTATGATGGGTGTTAAAATGTGCTGAGACATTATGGGTGGGAAGACCCTTCCTAATGTTGCGCACATGTTCACCCATTCTTTCTTTTAATTTACGAGATGTCCTCCCTATATATTGTTTTTTGCATGTGCATTCTATCAAATATACTAAGTTTTTGCTGTTGCAGATGATGCTTACTTCCGTTGGATGTAGAGCAATATTCAGTGATCTTAGTAGAACTAGTTCTGCAGGTTTTACACATGGAACATTCTCCGCATCTAAAAAAACCTTTGGTTTTATTAGCACTGCGTGTTATTCTAGGTGTGGCGGTAGAGACACTATTCACGAGATTATTTTGTATGTTATTTGCCCGATGATAGACAAACTTCGGTCTGTCAGGTATATATTCTCTTATCTTCTCGTCTCTTTTGAGAATCCCCCAATGCTTGGCTATAACTTTTTCTACTTGTTGGTATTGGCTACTATATTTAGTTATAAAAGGGATACCTACATCCTCAGATTCCTTTTTCTTTTCTTGAATAAATTGCAATCTGTCATATTCCAAATATTTCACATAAGATTTTTCCACATTTTCTTTACTATACCCTTTTTGCAAAAATTGTTCCTTCAAACATGCACCTTGAACTATATAGTCCTCTTTTACGGTACAATTTCTCCACATCCGATGAAATTGACTTTTAGGGATGGAATATAGCCAATTATTATGATGGTTACCTTGGTAATCTATGTAAGAGTTGCAATCAGTTGATTTTATATAATTTTTAGTATGTATTTTCGCATCTTTAATAAAGATGGTCAGATCCAAAAAATTCACTGATTCTTAGCTCCTATTAATGTCAATTTAATATGATGGTTGTTCTTGTTTAGATGCTTACAGAAGATATCCAGAGATTCCTCACTCCCCCTACATATAAATAAGATATCGTCAATATATCTAGTCCAGGACACCAGACCCGCCCCCAGCTCATGGCCCTCGTACACATGGGTACTTTCCCAGAAGGCCATGAACAAATTAGCATAACTTGTGGCGAATCTGGTGCCCATGGCTGTCCCTTTAACTTGTATCTAAAAAGAGTCGCCAAACCAAAAAAAAATATTTTTAAGAATGAATTCGATACTTTCTAGAACAAACTCCTTCTTTTCCAACTCTATTTCCTCTAAATCCAGAAAATACTTAGTGGCCTCTAGACCCTGTTGATGGTCTATAATGGTGTATAAGGACGTTACGTCTGCTGTTATTAGAAACATAATTGGGTCCCAGTCAATATTCTCCAGATTCCTAATAACCTGTAGAGAGTCATTCAAATAAATGGTGTTTTGACCACCACTGGTTGTAGCAAACTATCTACATACTGAGATAAATTGGAGGAGATGGACTCTGTGCCTGCCACTATTGGTCTTCCAGGTGGATGGTGGCTATCCTTATGGATTTTTGGGAGGGTATACAATACCAGAATGGGTGGTTTCTGGATCTTTATAAATTGTCCCTCTTTTTTGCTTAAGGTGCCCTTTGCCATATACTTCCCAATAAGATTATCCAATTTTTTATTTATATTATCAGTGGGGTTCCCTCTCAGTTTCTTATATGTGTTGAGGTCAGACAATTGTCTGTATATTTCTTGGTTATAGTCAGACAAATTCTGAATAACCACCCCCCCGCCTTTGTTGGCGGGTTTTATGACAATAGTATCTAGGGATTTCAATTTGGTGAGGGCTTCCCTTTCTAACTTCGTCAGATTATTCTTAATGGGTTTAAACATAGGCCCTGATTCAGAGCCGGATGCTCTTACCAGAGCGCTCGCTCTGAATCAGGGCCCACCTCCATAATTATGGAGCGTCCTCCTGGATGCTCGTATAGCTGTGGGTCACCACCCACAGCCTATACGAGTGTGCAGGTTGATGGTCGCGATGGTCTTAACCATCGCGACCATCGCCACTGCGAGCCGGAGCCTGCGGTTGAGTTTCTCACCCACAAGGCCCGGAGTGATTTTGGCACTATCAGATTTTGGCTCTACCGGCTTCTGACGGTAGGCGTTCCCTTGGGAATGCCCCCGTCTGGGAGGCATGCCCCCGGCACACCCACCAAAGGGGGCGTGCTGTCAATCAACATCGACAGCACGCCCCCTTTGATCAGACACAACGAGCGAAGGAAAGTCCTTCGCTCATCGCGTCTCGTGCATGCGCACGACGGAGCTCCCTCCGTCGTGCGTATGCTCAGTGCACACCATCGACCCACTTGCGAGTGGACAGCCGCTCGCGAGTGGGTCTGAATCAGGCCCATAGTCATTTTCAGGTCTTTTTTGACCAATTTTTCAAATGACTCAATCCAACACCCCTTTTTATAAGCCGGATAAAATATTGATTTAGGTTTAAAAATTGAGTAATTTGTGTTATCAGTGGATTCCTGATCTTTAAAAATTTCTTTAAAGTGAGTTTCCTCACAAACCTTTGTAAATCTACATAGGTCTGAAATTTATCGGCACGACTTGATGGTGCAAACTTAAGTCCTTTTTGAAGTACTTGTATTTCTGTATCAGTTAACTCATGGTCACTCAGATTATAAATTTTCATCTGATGAATCTCTTTCTCAATGTTATCTTTGTTTGATTCTGTCTCTAAAATATTAGAATGGTTACTTGGATTTTTTACATTACATCTCTTATTTTTGGGTCTCTTTTTCAGGATGCCCCCTCTACTTCCTCTTTTTCTTCTTTTGACTTGGCGAATCAATGCCACCTTTGGTCTGAAAAATCTTCTTTGTCTTCCCAATTCCTCAATCTTTGGAAGCGGTTGGACAAGGGTAAATGAGGTTTGGGACTATAAATATAATTTGAATCCCCAGATTTGTTCAGATCATATATTTTCTGTCTCCAATTCCTCCTAGGATCTGAATTAGGTCCTCGTTTGTAATGGACTTGCGTCCATCCTCTTTCAAATTCTACTTTTTGTCTGGGATGATAATTTCTCTCCTCTCTGGTTTTATGTTCTTGTGGATCATTGTTACGCAGTTGTAGTCTATTACCCTTTGAGGGAGTCCGATATGCGTTAACTATATTAAACGTATCCGATTTCTTAAAAAAAGTCTCTCTTTTCTGGTAATCTGATATTGTTTACCTGCCTTAAAATCCATTTTATCCCTATTGTACTTTCTCTGTTTTTTAATCGTTAAATCTCATTCATTACGATTAACCTTCTCAATAATATCTTGTTCCATGTCCTTATAGTCTGGAAGATCCCTAAATGGTTCTTTTAATGGGCCTGATTCAGAGCTGGACGCTCTGACCAGAGCGCTCGCTCTGAATCAGGACCCTCCTCCATTAAAATGGAGCGTCCTCCTGGATGCTTGTATAGCTGTGGGTCACCACCCACAGCATATACGAGCATCCAAAAAGATGGTCGCGATGGTCTTGACCATCACGACCATCGGACTTGCGACGGAGACCCTACGGTAGGGTCTCCCTGCCACAAGCCCTGGAGTGATTTTGGCTCTATCAGAGCCAAAATCACTCCCACTGACATCACTAGTGATGTCAGTGGGGCCGGCTTCAGACAGTAGGCATTCCCATGGAAACGCCTCCATCTGGCAGGCACGCTCCCGGCACGCCCACCAAAGGGGGCGTGCTGTCAATGAACATCGACAGCACTCCCCCTTTGGTGCGAGACCCGGAGCGACAGCTTGGCTCTCGCAGTCCGGGTCTCGTGCATGCGCAGTGGGGAACATCGACCCACTTGCGAGTGTACTGCCGCTTGCGAGTGGGTCTGAATGACCCCCAATGTTGTTAGATTCTCAATCTCTGTTTCCGTTTCTTAGTTCCTTCCCTCTTTCTCATATAATAAGAAGTATCAAGGACATGGAACAAGAATCTAGAATTCGAAACCAATATTGTAGCCAATACCAACAAGTAGAAAAAGTTATAGCCAAGCATTGGGGGATTCTCAAAAGAGACAAGAAGATAAGAGAATATATACCTGACAGACCGAAGTTTGTCTATCATCGGGCAAATAACATACGAAATAATCTTGTGAAAAGTGTCTCTACCGCCACACCTAGAATAACACACAGTACTAATAAAACCAAAGGTTTTTTTAGATGCGGAGAATGTTCCATGTGTAAAACCTGCAGAACTACTTCTACTAAGATCACTGAATATTTTCAGTGAATATGTTTACTTCCAACGGAAGTAAACATGAAATCAAATCATTCATCACCTGCAACAGCAAAAACTTGGTATATTTGATAGAATGCACATACAAAAAACAATATTTAGGGAGGACATCTCGTAAATTAAAAGAAAGAATGGCTGAACATGTGCATAACATTAGGAAGGGTCTTCCCACCCATAATGTCTCAGCACATTTTAACGCCCATCATAATAGGGATCCCACCCACATATCCAGTTTTTGTGGTATCATATTAGTTCCACCGTTTTGGCGAAAAAATGATGGCGATTAGAGATTGGCACGGTCAGAGATGAGGGCGATCTTCGAGTTGGGGACCCTTGATCCCAAGGGGCTCAATTTGGACTTTGAAGTTAAATGGTTTCTACCATAAACCTTAGGTTAGCCATCAGATGGAAACCAAATTGCTGTAAGGTGTTCATCTTATGGTTGCTTCCTGATTCATAATTTTATGCATCTCTATATACAAGTGATTATAGAGATGTATGTTATATGACTCAAATAGTTCACATATGAATATTTCAAGTATTTATTGCACCCTCCTATGAAGGTCCATTTGTATTTATTTCATTTAGGTCCATTAGGATAAATCTTATTATCTATTTTAAGTTTGGGATTTTATTTGTTCTATTTTATAATATGTTAGGTTGTATGAATTGTTTTTATTGGTGTAAAACATTATTTATTTGCGGGACCATTCTGAATCAATAGATTAGTCTCCCCATTTATAGTTTGGGTCTATTTGTATATTCGCTACTGAAAATAAGTATTCACAGCATAAGAAAGAAAATATCTCTCTTTTGTTTCCTATTGTCTTTTTAATGTTATAGTTTTTTTTTTGTACAAGAGGCATGGGGTATATCCAATTTCCCCAATATAACCAATTTTTTCCATTTCAAATAGCTATGTTGAAACATTAAAATAAGAGATTTGTGGTCCAACAGTTGACATGCAATCCATTTCTCTTAAACTCATTTTCATCCAGTTGCCTATGCCTAGTCACATGGGATGGGTCAGCTAGCGGCAGCTGCGTTCCAGAGGGTGGAACACAGCTTGATACAGCCCCAACCACTAGAGCCCGATTTCCTTATACATCGGGTTACGTGAGGTACTTCTGCCGGAAGTACTTGCGTTCCACGAGGTGGAACGCAAAGCCGCGTTATCGGCAAATTCTAAGTTTTTACATCAGGAGCAGTAAGTAACAAGGCAGCATAGTCAGTTGGAGGACAAACATACCCCTGATAAGGGAGGCTGAGTTCCAGAAATGAGTATACACAGGTAAATTGGTAGATTAGAGAAACTCCGCCCTTTTTTTGAGTGCTAATCACTGAGGGGGTATTTAAATGCACATTGAGCAACACACTACACCTACCTTGAAAAAGAACTATAAGGTCGAAATGCGTCGGTGTGTGTTGCTTCTGGACTTATTCTATGTTGTGGTGGGCATTTTGGTATCCAGCCTAAGCAGTTTTTTATTTTGTTACTCATCCGGGGAGTTGAATTTGTACATATATGAACTGTACTTCTGCCTTTGTCTGGATCCATCAGCGTGCTGTTGGGGTAATAAAAGGTTTAAAATTTTTTAACCATTTATCCTGGTGTACATCAAATTTCTTTTCCACCATGGTATAGACGATACGCTGGTTCCTACCAAAGATACCCAGATAGGAGTACAACATTTGCTAAACACGTGAGTATGGTAAGCATGAAAATTAAAGATACCTTGATATACCTCTACACTTTTCTAGCAAAGTGAGTGGGGTACACCCCCTATTTTATCTTATACTATTGTGGGGAGATCTGAAGAAAGGACACACATATATATGTATATGTATATATATATATATATTTATATACATGAAGATTGTCCGTCAGTTTGAATAACTGTTGCTATTCCATTAAGGACTTACAACGGGGGATATGTAGATGAATGCTACCATCACCAATTTTACACAGATATACCCATTAGACACAATCTTTTTGTCTATTTCTCCTTTATGTTTTCCATCATGGAGGGAATCTGACAGATCACCAGAGGAAGGAAGGATCAAAGGACCATATGTTTTTTCAGCAAATCAAGTGGTATTTTTAAAATTGGATTTTATTGCTTATTGAAACATCTGTGTATTCACTTTTAAATGGAGCATGCAGGCTCCACCATCTCAAGATTCAAAGGTAGGAATTGTGTGCCTATTCTACACTACCTCACCTACCAGAGAGCATTGCAGTGACCACCATATAATACAGAGAGCATTAGTGATTACCATGTAATACAGAGAGCATTAGTGACTGCCATGTAATACAGAGATAATTAGTGGTCACAAGTGGTGGCTCCAGAGGTGGAGCTGCAGCACAGTCCAAAATTCAAAAAGGGGAGCCAAACCAACTGCCAGTGATGTTTGGCAGCTTTTGGGGTGACAGTTGGTGGGACTCCCCTATTTGAATTTTGGACCATGCTGCAGATGGGTGTAGTAGGTATTACCACTGGACGGATGTCCAGTGGTTCAAATCCTGACAGCGGCAGCCCGGCAAGGGTAAATATCCTGATCATCCCTAAGGTAAGTATCGCTAACCTAATTCCCCCTCTAACCCTAACCCTCCCTTATGGGTGCCTAACCTCCCCCAAGTGCCTAGACCTAATCCCCCCTCTAAGTGCCTAAACCTTACCCCCCCCTTCCCCACTGCCTAAACCTGTCCCCCGGGGGGTGCCTAACCCTAACCTCCCCCCGGGAAAGTGAGACTTTCTACCATTATACCCATCTGCAAACATTCGCTCAAAACATTCCTTTTCACCAACGCCAATTATTACTCTTAAATCCTCACTTTTCCCTCATCCCCTAACCTTTTTTTCCCTTCTAATTCACCATCCACTTGTTCACACATCCCCTTAACATATAAGCTCTCATGGGCAGGTTCCTCCATCCTCTTGTTTATCCACCAGTCGCCTTCCTTCCAGTGCTCCCTTTTTCCTTTTTCTGACTCTGTATGCTTTCCCTTCATTATGTACATTTTCATTGAGTGCTGAACTGCCCTCCACTTCCATTGACTCACCTTGTCATGTCAGTCTGTATATAGTCAGTCTCCCATCATCCGCCCAACAACATCGTACCTAGTTTGTTGGTCATTTGCAATGTTATGTCAGATTACATTTACAGTACGATTGATATGTCTCTTTTCACTGTTAACTGTATATTGCCTGTATGGAGCTGTAGAAACCTTACCTTAACTCTTCCTCAAAAAACACTAACTAATTCAGCATGACATTAGCAACCCCATTCAATATAATTAATATAATGAACTCCTTTACAAGCATTACCTTCATAAATCACAACATCATCAAACCATTACATTTATGTACATGTTACATGTAACTTCCTAATTATCTCCCGCAGTCTCATTAAAAAAAACCTTCATCATAATTAACCAGAATAAAGCATTAAACTCTTAATCTCATTATTCTTACTGTTTTGCCTAATATAAGATATATTACACACACTCACACACACACACACACACACACACACACACACACACACACAAAAGCTAATTAACTGTTGTAGATCTCTTCTGATCTTTTTGCAGCGACACAGCATTCATTAAGCAGCTCACTGTCAGGTAGGTCCTGCTGAGGCTGTCAGTGAGGAGGAGGTGTTGTGGCAGAAAGAAGGAGAGAGTGGTTATGCAGCCTATTGCTGCACCACACTGCCCCTGAGAGCAGATAAATAAATACCTCCTTACTCCCCTTTCACACCTGGGATGTGATTGCTGCATGTGCCCCACCAGACCTTCCCCAGCACCAGTTGTAAGCAAGAAATAAGTTATATAGTGAAACTTAATTTCATATAGAGAAGAGATTAACACAATAATCTGTGTGCCTTAAATTAGTCAAACATCACATCACTACCTTTTGCTGTTGGGGCTCATGCCATTGTTCAACTCTTCTTATGTGGCTTCTTGCCTTACTGTACTTATCTACTCTCATGGAATGTCCAGGAGAAATCTGATTTTACAGGTAGTCCCCTGAACCAGCAGAACAGTGGGTGGATCTCCCGCATCCTGCCTACTTCCTATGGACTGGATGGAAAGAAAATACTGGGAATCACGGGTCCATACTGAGGGGATGGGGCCAATATAATGCAATTCTATGAGTATTGCATCATTTTAGTCTCACCCTCTCCCCTCAAAACTGTGATTCACTGCATAATGCCACAATCCCGGAGAGGAGGACCAAAAGTAGGCAATAATTCTTCTTGCTTGAGTCCTGTTCCCTCTGCATATAATGCAATTTGCCTTGTCACATGCAGCTCTGTTCTCATCGACATAAGAGCTGATTCTGATTTGAGAGCAAAGAAAAAAAAGAATGTAAGTTTACACCTGGACAAACCATTTTATAATTCAAGAGGTGCAGATACCTTTATTTTTATTAGACGAGAAAATTCTACTGGAACACGCACGGCGCAGATTCCAAAAAGCAGCTCTAAGATCTTATCTGATCTTGCCCAATACAAGAAAAAAATTTACATGCAATAAAATATAGATAGTATCATAAGAGCGCTAATCAACCACAATATACTTAAGATGGAAAGTAGTCCTTTAAATTGCTTGTCACTTTATTATTGCTTGTCACCTTTCGAAAGATCCTCGATATATAAAACGACAAAAGGACAAGAACAAACATGTGTAGAATAGTTTTCTGAAGAATTGTAAACAATAACCACAAAATTCCGTAGTAAAATTTCAATAGGATCATGGAATAACGTACCACACTCACTTATAATCAGTGTGGCATAAAACCTATAACAGTTTATTTTCAACCCAATTTCTCAAAGAGATCATATATGACACTTCAGGGGTACACAGAAAGACGTACCCTACTCACATGAAACAGAGAGGGATGACTCATAAAAGGTATCTTTACCGGATAGACACGTACCCGAACTTACTTCAAATCCATATAGCTGGAAACACATAAAGGTTTCTTTAGATGTATTAATCCAAAAAAAGGGAGGTTGTCCAATCAACAATCTAAAATCTTTAATAAATTCATGTAAAATAACACCATTTAAAATAACTTCTGGCTAGAAAACATCAAGGATAGGAGAATTCCAAAAAATATCCCGGTATAGTTGTTAAGCAGGTTTGTTAACTTAGAGACAATCCGGATTAGTCTCCAAGGAACACACCTGATACCTTTAATATAGGTGAAATGTCCACAGTCCAAGAGTTCTCAAAGTGATGCAAACAGGCTTCTGACCAATGCGTTTCGATCCAATGTCTTTTTCAAGGTCTCCTTAATAATGCATCACATGCCTCTTATATACCCAGAATGACCGGTCATGTGATCATGACCGGAAATCACATCACAATCTCATCCAGCATATAATCCAACAGAACAACCCACAAACGGAATCAACAGTAAATAAACTAAAATTTCTCTCAGTTATGGCCCCTTAATAAAAATAATAATAATTCATTGGCAACTGAGAGGACTCGGCGTATCTCACCCGCTAGCCGGAAGTGCGTCACAGCACATCACATCCGGCTTTGCGTTCCACGCTTTGCCTGCCAACCGGAAGTGCGTTACAGCACATTTTATCCGGCTTTGCGTTCCACGGGTGGCTCGTGAGAGGATGACATAATTTAATCACCTCACCTTGCTTGCCGAAAATCAGTCGCTACAAAACTTTCGGTTATGCGTTCCACGATCGTGGAACACAAGATAAAAATTAAAACCGGAAGTACAAATATTATGATGGCACACAAACAGGAGATATAATGAAATATAAACAACATAAAACACATAGATACATAAATACCTGCAATACAAGAAAATTACAAAAACCATTTCAACTCAAAATCGGCATTGAGGCCACCAGGTGTTAGTGTATCCAGTTTAAAAATCCACCGCATCTCAGCCCTGGCAAGATTTCCTTCTAAATCCCGGTCTTTCCAATTGTTCTTAATAATTTGAATACCTAAAAATGTAACTATATCTTTACTAGAACACTTATGAGCACTTTTAAAATGGTGGGATAGGGTATGTGTGTCCAGACCATTCCTGATATTCTGCAGATGCTCTGACAGTCTGGTCTTTAATGCTCTTGAAGTACATCCAATATAACAAAGACCACATCTGCATTCAATTAAATATATCACATTAGTTGTGTGACAAGTAATAAATCCCTCTATTCTATACTCTTTTCCTTTTACTGTAAAATTAACAATTTTACTTTCTACTGAGGGAATAGTTTTACAAGCCACACAGACTCCACACCTATGGAACCCTTTTGTGCGAATAGGATTAACTGTTTTACTTGGGAGCGCACTTCTAACTAAATTATTTTTTAAGTTAGGTGCTTTCCGATAAATAAACACAGGTTTCTGAGGTATAGTCTCTTTCAACACTGGATCCATTAATAGAATCCCCCAATGTTTTTTAATAATTTTTTCCATGTTTTTATAATCCGAACTAAAACCTGTAATGAAAGCCCATTCTATATTTTTTTGTTGTGATTTCTTATATCCTCTCTCTTCATGTTTTCTTATAATGAGGTCTCTTTCCATTCCCAAAACCTCCTTCTCAACTTCTTTAATAGATTCTAATTTATAGCCCCTGTTGATAAATCTAGCACTCATGGTGGTTAACTGTGTTTTAAGTTGATCTTCCTCACTGCAATTTCTTTTTAAACGCAGGAACTGTCCCTTTGGAATTCCCTTCAACCAGTTAGGGTGATGGTTACTGGTACTGGGAATGTAACTATTTGAATCAGTAGGCTTAGTGTAGCCTTTAGTGTGAATTTTATTATTTTTCAAATAGATCGTCAAATCTAGAAAATTCACATTTGTTCTACTAATATCAAAAACTAATTTAATGTTTTTTTCATTTTGATTAAGTCTATCGCAGAAAGATTTCAGATCGACCTCACTCCCCTTCCAAAGAAACAAAATATCATCGATGAATCTATTCCATGATACCATGTCTGCGCCCTCCCCCCACACCGCATCATGCTCCCAATGGGACATGAAAAGGTTGGCGTAGGCGTGTGCAAACTTGGTACCCATCGCTGTCCCCACTCGCTGAAGGTAATAATTTCCTTCAAAAAAGAAATAATTGTTATTTAGGATGAAATCAATACCCTCCAAAATAAAATCGATTTTATCCACTGGCATCTCAGTTTGAGATAAATGCCATTTGACAGCCTCAATACCATCTGTGTGCTTAATGCTCGTGTAGAGAGATGCTACATCAGCAGTTATCAAATAAGTTTCATCACAAATAACTAAATCATTTAACTTTTGGATGGTATCTAAAGTATCTCTCAAATAAGATCTACTCTTCTGGGCTAGTGGCTGTAAAAAAAAATCTATCATTTCCGACAAATTAGTCGTCAAGCTCCCTGTCCCTGCAATGATCGGTCTTCCTGGCGGAGCAATAGGATTTTTGTGAATTTTTGGCAGAGTATAGATACCAGGAGTTTTTGGGTTAGTGATATTAAGATATTCATATTCTTTTTTGTTGATTGTTCCTTTATCAAGGAATTTCTTTAAGAATTTTTCAAAATTAGTTCTAATTCTGACAGTCGGGTCCGTTTTCAGTTTCTGATATGTATTATCTCGATTTAACTGTTCTTCAATTTCCTTTACATAATAATTTTTATCTAAAATTACTACCCCCCCTCCCTTATCACAGGGTTTAATAACGATTGATTCATCTTCTTTCAATTCCTTAATCGCTTTCTTTTCATTTTTAGTTAAATTTCCTAACTTTCTTTTTTGTTTTGAATTATTTAGATGTTTAAGGTCGTCTAAGACCGATTTTGTGAAACAGTCAATAATACTCCCCCTCACATGTATGGGGTTAAATGTAGACTTTTTTTTAAATAAAGATTGTCTAGTTTCAATAGAATCATCTTCTCCTTTTTCTTTATCATTTTCTTTTTCTTTCATCTTAAAGAATTTTTTTACCGTTAGTTTCCTTGAAAACTTTTGCACATCTATAAAAGTGTTGAAGTCATTCATACAATTGCTTGGTGCAAATTTTAAACCCTTCTTTAAAATATTCTCTTCTTCATTAGTTAAAATTCGTTCACTTAAATTGAAGATTTTTGTGTCTTCCCCATTTATCTCTTTGATGTTCTTCCTACTTTTTTTATTAGTTTTTATTCTTTTTCTTATTTTTTTCTTTCCACCCCTAGTACCTCTTTTTGTTCTCTTCGTTTTTGTCGTATTGGAAGAAAATTTGACAGGCGTCTCCTTCCTAAAAAAGGTGACTGATTTATATCATTGTCTAAATATTGTTCATCTCTCAATACGCTATATCTATTCTGATGATACATCGATGGTCCAGGTTCTCTTTCATTCCATCTTCTGTCTCTCCTAAATGATCTTTTAGGGTACATCCATTCTGATTTATCATTGTTATAATATTGCTGTTTCTGATATTTGGAGTACATCCTCTCTCTATTTGGGTTGCGGTAACCCCCTGCAAATTGTCTAAAAGATTTTTGGTTATAATTCATTCTTTTATCCATATTGGGTACTATACTAATATCCTCCATATTATCCAGAGTAGAGAATCCCACATGTCTTACTTCTTTTTCCTTTCTATTTTTCTTATTTTTCTGTTTTTTCTTTATTTTTCTCTCAATTTCCCTAATTCTCTCAGATTCTTGTCCTCCTTTTCTATAAAAATCATAATCCCTTTTTAATTTGCGTTGTTTCTTTTTAATTAATTCAACAGTATTTTCTTCCATACGAATTTCTATCTCTTTTTCCTTTTTATGAGTCATCCCTCTCTGTTTCATGTGAGTAGGGTACGTCTTTCTGTGTACCCCTGAAGTGTCATATATAATCTCTTTGAGAAATTGGGTTGAAAAGAAACTGTTATAGGATTTATGCCACACTGATTATAAGTGAGTGTGGTACGTTATTCCATGATCCTATTGAAATTTTACTACGGAATTTTGTGGTTATTGTTTACAATTCTTCAGAAAACTATTCTACACATGTTTGTTCTTGTCCTTTTGTCGTTTTATATATCGAATGTTTGAAGAGGATCTTTCGAAAGGTGACAAGCAATAATAAAGTGACAAGCAATTTAAAGGACTACTTTCCATATTAAGTATATTGTGGTTGATTAGCGCTCTTATGATACTATTTATATTTTATTGCACCATTATTTTTATTGCATACATTTTAAATGTTGGCTGCTTTTGCACATAGCCCACAAACGCTGGAGAGCTTTATTTTTGCATTGCAATTTAGATTTGAGCTAAGATATACTCCTCTCAGTTCTAAATCTTAAATCTGCCACATTTGCATTGCAACATGGATTTGACAAGGTGCAAACTTGCTTTTTTTGCTTTGTTCCCTGCTCAGAATCAGCCCCATAATGACAAAAGTTGGTTATTACCTCCAACACATTTAACACATGGAACTCATGAAATATTCTGTGATGTGAATATTCTAATGGCTGTAGGTTGTACAAATTCTGTTCTATGCTTTTAAGGAAAGTGTCAATCAAATCACAGAAATGTATTATGTTAAATGGTTCAACATTTGCTGGATTTTTACAACACGCACCCTTCACTGTGTTCCATGTTATCTCTACAACACGCACCCTCCACTGTGTTCCATGTTACCTCTACAACACGCACCCTCCACTGTGTTCCATGTTACCTCTACAACACGCACCCTCCACTGAGTTCCATGTTACCTTTACAACACACACCCTCCACTGAGTTCCATCTTACCTTTACAACACACACCCTCCACTGTGTTCCATCTTACCTCTACAACACACACCCTCCACTGTGTTCCATCTTACCTCTACAACACGCACTCTCCACTGTGTTCCATGTTACCTCTACAACACGCACCCTCCACTGAGTTCCATGTTACCTTTACAACACGCACCCTCCACTGAGTTCCATGTTACCTTTACAACATGCACCCTCCACTGGGTTCCATGTTGCCTCTACAACATGCACCCTCCACTGTGTTCCATGTTACCTCTCCATCACCCATCCCATTTTGTGACTGGATAACAAAATTAAGGCTTACAATTAAGACATCTGAACCATCAGTACTGTATACAAACATTGAGGGATGAAGCTTTCAAGTTTTAAAAAATGGAGTCCATCACAACCAATAGTCATCAACACGGATGATCATGTCCAGCTACAGCTGTAGCCCAGAGATTACCAGTGGCAGCTCCAGAGGTGAGACTGCAGCGCAGGTCAAAATTTAAATAGGGGAGCCACACAAACTGCCATTCCAAACGCTGCCAGGCATCACCGGCCTAGACTCATGAGCAGTTGGTGTGGCTTCCCTATTTGAATTTCGGACTGCGCTGCAGCCCCACTCACCAGATATTTCATATTTGGGATTCCAATAATTGGATAAAGGATTGATCCTTGATTGTATACCAGGGTAGAGGTCTGCTATAATACTGTACCATGATTTACAGATGAGTGCTCTGTTGAAAAATTGTTTTCTCTGATACTGTTATATTAATATATCTTACATTTAGGGGTCAATCCAGTTACCTGCGATGGGTGCAAGTTGCCATTGCCAGAGCATAAAAACATTGGAAACGGCACTGCATCTTGCACCCCTCACGGCCCATTCCCAGCCCGAATTTGCTCATTTTTCCTCACAGTCCCAGGGCCGTACAGAGCCCGGCCGCGCCCAGGTAAATTAGGGGGCATGGCCTAATCGTGGGAGGCATGGTCACACCCCCTTGACCAAAATTTTTTTTTAAATAAATCACTTTTGCCCCACCGGGCCCTTCTGGCAAGCCAAGACCCTGGTAAGCGGTACCCTCCCCCCCCCCCCCTCAGCGCCCATGCACAGTCCTGTCTGGCTGTGAGCAGTTTTGAGCAAATTCAAGCTGTAACAAAGTGTGGCTGCTGCCGTGCAGACTCACACCCACAATACAATCACTGCTAATTGGATTGACCCCTTAATATGTGTTTTATAAGACTTTATTGATGATTGTTATTTATAAGTAATAAATGGTGCTATAATATCTAACCATTTCAGATTATTCTACCTGTACATACTTGCGCAGCCAGTTATATATATTTTTCCTTTTTTGACAATTGGAGTACACACTCTCTATCTGGCAGCTGCAGTTTTTTGTCTTTTTGTTTTTAGCTAACAATACTGTATGTGCGCTCAGTTTTTCTATTTAGGGCCCGATTCAGCAAGGATCGCAACAGCTAAAGCGTGCGCAGATGAAAGATTGTTGCGTACTGCGCATGCATCACAGTGCGCATGCACAAATGCCTCACTGATATTGGGACTGAGATCAAAGCGAGTACATAGACCCATTGCAGAGTAATTGACAGGAAGTGCTGTTTGGGGGTGGTCGTGGGGGGGGGGTTGTAGAAACACAGGCGTGCCAGTGCATTCGAACGCTGTTGCAGGGGTGTGCATAAATTAGCCACTGCAATGGCATACACAGCTTGAGCTCTCACTGAGTGTGATGAGGTTATCAATTTATTGGTAAGGTCAGGGCTGCAGAAATTCTGCATGAGGGGTCGATGGTACTTAGGCCCTGATTCAGAGCCGGACGCTCTGACCAGAGCGCTCGATCTGAATCAGGGCCCACCTCCATTAAAATGGAGCGTCCTCCTGGACGCTTGTATAGCTGTGGGTCACCACCCACAGCATATACGAGCGTCCAACAAGATGGTCACAATGGTCTTGACCATCGCGACCATCGGACTTGCGAGTGAAACCCTGTGGTCGGGTTTCTCAACCGCAAGGCCAGGAGTGATTTTGGCTCTATCAGAGCCAAAATCACTCCCACTGACATCACTAGTGATGTCAGTGGGGCCGGCTTCAGACGGTAGGCGTTCCCATAGGAACGCCTCCGTCTGGCAGGCATGCCCCCGGCACGCCCACCAAAGGGGGCGTGCTGTCAATCAACATCGACAGCACGCCCCCTTTGGTGCAAGACCCGGAGCGATGGAAAGTCCTTCGCTCGCCGGGTCTCGCGCATGCGCATGACGGAGCTCCCTCCATCGTGCGCATGCGCAGTGGGAACATCAACCCACTTGCGAGCTTACTGCCGCTCGCGAGTGGGTCTGAATGACCCCCTTAATGTTTCCGATGTTTGAGGAGGTTTGCAAGTTATTATGGATGTGACAGAGGGGAAGTGGGTGTCTGCATTTGTCTGTGCAAGCACTTTGCAATTGCATGCATTAGAATACTTTTGCAGCAAACCAAGTGATTGCAGCCGTGATCGCATCACCGATTCTTGCTGAATCAGGCCCTATATTCACTGTTAAAGAAAATCAACGGGATCGTATCAGAATGTAGACATATAGAATGTTGACAAAAAAATGTTGACAGGTTCTGAATGTTGACAGTCAGAATGTATGTCAACATTCAGAATTGTTGACATAGTTTAAAATGTAGACATGTTCATAATGTTGACATTTTTCATGTCAACATCTGAATGTCAATATATAGTTTTTGCTTATTTTTAGCGTTTGTGTAAGATTTAGGGTTATTTTAGAGTTAGGGGTTAGGTTTAGTGTTAGGATAAAATAAACAAAACACATTACGTCGACATCATGGTGTTGACATATTAAATTTCGACATCTGGAACATGTTGACATTTTAACCATGTAGACATTTTTTATTGTCAACATATTGTATTGCTTGGTGACCTAAAGTCCATGTCAACATTCTGACTGTTGACCTTTAGAACCTGTCAAAATTCTGATGTTGACAATCTGACCTTGACTTTTCATATACCACATCCTTAAAGGCTAATTGATTGAGTACAATGGCATATCCACTATGGGTGCAGGGTGTGCCATATACACATGGCCATGAGTTAAGGGGTTTTGTAACTTAGGTCTACCCTACACTCATAGTTATACTGATCCTGACCTGGCTGGATGTTGCATTTGGGTTCTTATGATTGTTCTTTCCAAGGTATTAGCCATATTATTTTAAAATTTGGCAGTGGAGAGCAGCTGTTTCATTCCCTCTCCCTGATGGTTTGGTGGTTATTTAAAATGCTGTTTTTTCCCCTCTTCCTCCGGTCCTCCCCTTATTTCTACTTCTGCTTTCATCTTCCCCTCTGTTTCTCCCCTTTCCATTATACTGTGATTCTGTTCTTGCTCTCTCTTACCACTACTTCTCCCATAACTTTCTACTCTCCTCCCTTACCTGTGTGTTGGTTCAGCTTCCCCTCCATCTGAAAGAGGACACTGCCAACAGGGAATACATTGTTTAGGTACTGTAGTTGAAACATGTCAAAGTAACATCCACATAAATGCCAGGACCAAAGGTCTCCCAGTAGAACATTGCTTAGAACCTCACACTGCCTCCTCTGGCTTGCTTTCTTCCTATACTGAATCATGGTGCAATTTTTCCCTCAGGTAAATGATGCACATGCACACGTCAATCCACATAATGCAAAATAAAATGTTATTCAACAGACCAGGCCACCTTCTACCATTGCGCCATGGTTCAGTTCTGCTTCTCATGTGCCCATTGTAATGGCTTTCAGTGGTTGAAAGGGGTCAGCATGGATACTCTGACTGGTGTGCTATGCAGCCCCATATACAGCAAGCTGCAATGCACTGTGTGTTCTGACGCCTGTCGATCATAGCCAATATGCACTTTTACAGCAATTTGTGCTACAGTAGCTCTTCTGTAATAGGCAAGCCTGTATACCTGATACAGTGAAAAAATGCAACAGCAAACCAGAAAATAAATGTATAAACAAAGGGCTTCTGCTTGTACCAAATATGTGAAGTAGAATAAAAATATAAATTGAAACATTGTTTCCACAATGAAAGTGATGGAAAAAGTACCAAACTTAAAGGTATGAGCCAATGGCTTTAATGGTGGGCACTACAGATAGACCAACTATGTTTTAGCGAGCTAGGGCAAAGTGCACTCGCAACTGTCTAAAGACAGGCTCTGGCCTGGTCTTTAGCTGGCCACAGCTTCACAGTTGCATTCTCAACACAGTCTTTTAGAGGTTTAGGGTTCTCCCTACCTCCTGTAGGTCTGAACCCCGGCTTCCTAGCCATCAGTGGCTTCCCAGCACACACTGGTCTCCAATTGCAGTCCCACCTGAACTGTCTGACTGCTCCAGCCCTCCCTGGGCTCTGTGCAAAGAGCCACCCCTAGGTGTGGCAAAACTTAGTCTAACTACACTGTGTGGGCAGATCCCCCCAACCCCACACAGAATCCATGGCTCACCATTGCCATCTCTGGTGATCCTGTCACAATATATTATAATTATAAGGGCAAAGTCATGTCCTTATATTAAGGCTGAATCTAAAAAAATGGAAATCTCCATAGAGAATTCTGGAGGGGGGCATGGTGTTTAAGGGGCTACACCTCAAAAGCTATTGGAGGTACCGACCTGAAATTTGGCATGGACAGCGAGAACTTTTGTTAGGTGTTGCATGCCAAATTTCAGGGAAAAAACATAAAAATGAGGAGTTGGGAGTAATCTAAAGCTCCAACTGTCACTTTTTTCTGACATTAACAATTAGGACAACTTTTCTGCTGTTCTCTATGAGGGATTTTTGGGAAGGCATAACTCAGGGTAGGGGGAGAATTTAGACTTTTTTCTTATTAGTTAGCTATTGTCCCAGGGTAGATGCTTTTGGGGTTCAGGTAATTGAGAAAGTTATAGTTTTTAAGCTATTACGTCAAGAATGCGCATTATACAGATAGAGGTTTCAACTTGTTGTGCAGACTCAGTAGGTGCCTTCAGCAGGGGTACTCACTGTGGCTTCACTTGGGTGCACGAAGATGGCTGCCTTTTGTGGGCATTAGTGGCACTGGAACACAGCAATGGCAGCAGCCGGCTGCAGCAGCTGGGACCCGGCATTAGTGGCAGAGGCGGTGCCAACATCAATGGCAGTGGTAGTGGCGCGTGTGTCAGCGGCAGTGGTACAGGTGTTAGTGGTGGTGGTGCGGGTGTCAGTGGCACCCAATGGTAGTGGAGGAACCGGCTGTGGTGTGGGCATTGGCAGCGGGCTTGGTTCCAAGATGATCAAGTCCTTGTCTGCCATTTTGCAGAATTCAGCAGTGGAGCCCATTTCAAAAATGGCACCTCAGCACTATTTTTGATATTCAAAGATGGCTGCCTTGAGCCAATCATGGCTTGTGACGTCATCTCTCCACCCCCTTGGCTGGCTTATATAAGCCAGCATGAGTAGCCAGCATGCCAGTCCGATGGCCGGCAGGGAGCAATGAAGAGCTCCCAAAGAAGGAAAACGCCGTAAGTCCTAGTGGGCAGCAGCCATGCAAAACAGCTGACACTGGCTGCCGCCCACTAGGTGAATAGGACAACAGAATCCCTGGGGAGATGGAAGCCATTAAAAGAGTTAATTGGCTGCCACCCACCAGGCAAAGATGCCAAAGCCCTGAGGGGTTGGCGCCCATCAGACAAAGATGCTGAAACCCTGGTGGTTGGCACCCACCAGGCAAAGATGCTGGAAGTCCTAGTGGGTGGTGGCCATGAAAAAGCTGACACAGGCTGCCACCCACTAGGCAAAGACACCAAAGCCCTGATGGGATGGCGCCCGCCAGGCAAAGAAGCCAAAGCCCTGGCGGGTTGGCACCAGCCAGATGAAGATGCCGGAAGTCCTAGTGGGTGGCTGCCATGAAAAAGAGCTGACACAGGCTGCTGCCCACTAGGCAAAGACACAGAAGCCCTGGAGGGTTGGCTCCCACCAGGTGAAGAATCTAAAGCCCTGGTGGGTTGGTGCCCACCAGGCGAAGACAACTATGTCCTGGGGTGGCGGCGGCCATGAAAAAGAGGTAAAGGCCGCCGCTCCCAGGTGACAGTGCAGACAAAATAATTTTATTTTAAAAATTGGTGTAGTCTGTTTATTTTAATATTTATTTTACAGGTGTACTACAGGTACCAGTGGGCCCTAAATTCCCTGCTTGCTGGTACTTGTGGTTTTCCAAGTACCAGCATGTGGAGGAGGCTTGCTGGGAACTATAGTTTACCTGCAAAAGACAATATTCTTTAAAATGCACCACATTACACAATCAACCTGGCACCCACTGCATAGGGATGCTGGGGATAGCCCGGGCTATCAGCCTAGGCCTGGGGTGCCCTGGAGAAGGGGACCCCTTTATTGGGGGAGTCCCCAGCTCCCCAGGTATCCCCAGCCTGGGCTGACTAGCGGCCAGGGTTAATGCTTTGGCTGGGGAGCCCAGTGAAAGGGCTCCCCTGGCTGTGGCATTAGCTAGAAAAAGTCTGGTGCTGGTTCTGGACAATACATGGGGACCCTACACATTTTTTCCCCCTGTATTTCCAGAACCAGGACTGGCTACGAGCCCAGTGCTGGTTGCACAGAATACGGGGGACCCCTAAGTCGTTTGACACCTGTATTTTGGCAACCAGGACTGGTTCTGATTAGCCCGGTGCTGGTTGGATTAAATACAGGGTACAACTTAGATTGCATAGACTGCATGTGTGATTCAGATGGGTGGAAAAAAGTGGTGCAGATGAGGGGGGGACAAAGTGATTCAGATGGGTGGAAAACAGTGTTACAGATGAGGGGGGACAAAGTGATGCAGATGGGTAGAAAATAGTTATGCAGATGGAAAAAGACAGCAGCATGGATGGGGGAGACAGAGTGGCATGGTTTGTGGGGACATGGGGCATGGACCCAGGAAGCATTGCAGATCGGTAAAGACAGATTGGTGTGGATGAGAAAATATGGACTAGCACAAATGGGAGAACACACAACAGTAGGGATTGGGGAAAACAAATTGGTGTGGATTTGTGGGAAGACAGAGTGGTGCAGGTGGGGGGGACATAGTAGTGCAGAAGGATCAAAAAGAGTGGCCAAGATGAGGCCAAGACAGAGCGGCATGGCTGGGGGAAAGGTAGTGGTACAGTTGTAAGGAAACAGATTGGCACGGATGCAGGAAGACAGGGCGGCATGGATGGGGAAAGATAGATTGGTGCGGATAAGGGAATACAGACTAGCACAGTTGGGAGACCACACAGCAGTAGGGATTGGGGAAGATAGAGCAGCATGGAGGCGTATAGGGGAAAAAAGTGTACATGCATAGACAGAGTGTAATAGTTTTAGCAATTAGAGAGCTGAGTGTGTATTCTAAATGAGATAGATATATGGAGTGAGAAGGATGTTGGATTGTTGTGGTGACCAAATGGGAAGATTGTGGGCACTTAGTGGGATATGGTTGCCACATAACTGCTCAGACCTCAGTTGCATAGACTGCATGTGTGTATTCCAATAAGCACACAATTGTGTGAATTAGCAGCTCCACCATTTTGTGAGTTACAGCAATCTCACTCTGTGAGAGTGCTGAATCTGTAGTTAACCACAGGGTGTGATAGCATACCATATCTGTATTGTGCAAGGAACACGTCCATTAAGGCATCAGCCTTAATGATCATAATTTCATTGCTTTTTAAGTTTGAGTGGCAGAAATTAAGTAGGTTTTTTGAAACTTCAGATAATTTGTAAGAAGCCTTAATGGGACATGTGAAACCATAAGGTTTTTTTGACTATGGAATATATATATATATATATATATATATATATATATAGTATATATGAAAAACAGAAAAGAGAGAACAAGCACCTTATAGCAGTAGCAAATGCAGGGGAGTTTTTCTGAGTACCCAGAAAACCCCCCTGACAGAGGGGAAATCTGCACCACCATGTTAAGCACCACCCCCTTGCGGGAAAATGCAGCAATTCACACATCATTGGGGAGGAGGTGGAGCCAATATGATGCAATATAATTAGATTTGCATCATTTGGCTCCACCCCCTACCAATTGACCCGCAAATCGCGGCATTTTGCCATGAGGTGGTGGGGCTTATCGACATGGTGTCTGGTCTCGTCTCCATCTCCAACCTGCAGCTGCTGCATGGTAATTGTGTGTGTGTGTGTGTGTGTAATGTATGTGTGCTTCTGCGTGTGTATATACATATATATATATATATATATATATATATATTGTGATAGGATCACTGGTAAAGTGGTCTGTGGCAGGTACATTTGTCCCAGATTCCTGTCTTATGTGTTTTAAACCCCCAGGAGAAAGTCTGCAGTGTAGCAGGCTTGAGTTTCGGCTTTTTGAAAAGCCGGTTTGGGACCTGGGGGTTGTGGGTGAGAGGAGAGGGAGGGCTCCACCCACGGCCACTCCAGGTTTTGGTTCTCGCAGCCTGGTAACAGGCTTGTTAGGGTTTCCACCTGAGAGTGGCCAATATAAGCCTAGTGTGTTTAGGGCTGAGTGTCTCACCTGGGAGAGCAGACAGGGAGTTTGCTCAGAGACACTTGAAAATCTATCCGTGAGTGTTGTGCTGTGCTTTTGTTGCTGGTGAGGGCATTAGGCCCTGCCAGGTTCTGGTAGTGAGGGAACCACTTGTGAAGTTAGAGCCCCGACAGGGCTAGGATTTATGTTTATGTTTTCTTTATGTTATTTCTGACGTTGTACAATAAAGACTTGCGGCGACCAGCTTGAACTCGAATCCAGACTGGCGTACTGTTTCCCAGCTGCTGTGTGTGTAAGGAAGGAGACCTCTACCCAGGAGAGGGACCCCTAATCTGACTGTGTCACAATATGGTGGAGAATGCGGGCACCCTCACACACTGAAGTTGCAGTGAGAGGAAAACTTTCCGTTTAAAAATTAAAGGGGCAGACACCCAATTTGTGAGTGTGGAAATAACGCTGTGTCCTTGGAGTCCCATAGAGGAGGCGTCAGCCAATGCTCAAAGAGGCAAGGTTCAGCTTCCAACCTACACCCCAGGACAAAATGGAGGACATAATTAAGGCCTTGCTCCAAGCTACAGCAGCTCAGCAGGAAGCTACCAGGGCTCTGCAGGAATCCACCAGGGTGCAACTGTTGGCCTTGGAGACAGCCCAGGGGCAACAACAGGTTGCCATCTAGGAAACCCGCCAGGCCTTAGCGGAAAACAGCCAGGCCATAAAAGAGGTAGTACAGCACCTGGTCGCCCGGCCCAGAGATGTTATTACTGGTCCTCCCACCACCACTCACTCCGTACGAGCCAGTCACTTCCTCCAAAAGATGACTTCGGGCGATGATGTGGAGGCCTATCTCACCGCATTTGAAAGAATGGCCGAAAGGGAGAGTTGGCCCCAGGAGCAGTGGGCAAGTCTGGTGGCACCTTTTTTGTCTGGGGAGCCACAAAAGGCCTATTTCGACTTATGCCTGGCTGATGCCAAGGACTATAAAAAACTAAAACAGGAGATCCTAACTCGCTTGGGAGTCACCGCTGGGAGTTCCATATGGAAAAGCCTGCATGTTCACAGATGCATGACCTCGTCCATCTGTCCTCAAAATGGCTACAGCCTGAGATGCTGACGGGACCACAGATCGTGGAAAGGGTCGTGATGGACCGGTACCTGCGATCGTTACCTGCGACTCTGCGCAAGTGGGTGAGCCATGCAGACCCTAAGTCTGCGGACCAGTTGGTCGAGCTGGTGGAGAGGTACGTGGCGGCTGAGGAACTGATGAGTATGCCCCACCGAGCCCCGATGGTGCACCGGCGAACTCCCACAGACACTGGTAAGACTGTTCCAGGGGAGAAGGGTGCTGGCCGGTGGAATGTACCTACGACTGAGGGTGTAGAACCTGGAGACAGGCCTGCCAGGCCAGGAAGGTTCTTGCCCCATAAACGAATAGACATTAATATGACTCAGTGTTTCCAATGTGGTGACTTCGGCCATATTGCCGCTAATTGTTCACTTACAACTGAACCTATGCAATGTGATACTGCTCATGTCTACCGCAGGGGGTCTTTCTTTGCACAGACAGCCTGTATGGCTGACCGGCAGGCTGAGACTGATAAGCACATGTGTGTTCTCACTGTAGATGGCAACCGAGTAGAGGCACTGTTAGACTCTGGTAGCTTGGTGATACTTATAAAAGCTGAGCTGGTGAACCCCTTGCGGCGTGAGGGGAAAACTGTTGGTGTGACCTGCATACATGGGGATACTCGATATTATGTTACTGCCGAGGTGAACATCGAGACTCCATGTGGTTCTGCTATAGTTTCTGTGGGTTTGGTGCATGGTCTGATGTACGATGCAAAATTGGGGAGAGACTTTGCTCACTTCTGGAAGTTGTGGGAAAGCCGTTTTGTTCCAGAGGTGAACAACCCCGATACATTTGAGAAGGTTGTTGATGTAGTGGAGGAGGGAGTTTCTTCTGAGTCAGAGTTATTCCCTTTTTCTACTATGATTGGTGAACTAGAGAATGCGGAGCGTGACGGTGGCCCGCCAACTGATGTGCCTCCCATTGAGGTGGGAAGTGTTGTTGGGCCAGGTGATCGTCTGCCTGATTAAGAGGTCAGAAGAGAGGTCTTTGCCGTGGAGCAGTTGAATGACCCTACTTTGGTAAAAGCCAGGGAGAATGTAAAAGTAGTTGATGGTAAACCCGTAGACCCTGATAGTCCTTTGTCCTATCCCCACATGGCAATGTGTCAGGATTTGTTATATCAGGTGACTAAGAAGGGGGAAGATATTGTGGAACAACTAATAGTTCCCAAAGCCTACAGAAGAACAGTGTTGGATCTGGCCCATGGTCATATAACGGCAGGCCATCTATGGGTAGAGAAAACCACTGAGCGAATAATGCAGAGGTTTTTCTGGCCCGGGCTTCATAAAGAGGTGTCTGACTTTTGCGCATCCTGCCCTGAGTGTCAGTATCATGCTCCCAGGCCACATTTTAAGGGTCCACTAGTTCCATTGCCTATTATAGAGGTGCCGTTTGAAAGAATAGCGATGGATTTGGTTGGACCCTTAATGAAGTCTGCCAGGGGACACCAGTAAATTCTGGTCATAATGGATTATGCTACCAGGTACCCGGAAGCGATCCCGTTGCGCAATACGTCAACCAAGACCATTGCCAGAGAGCTAGTTCATGTCTTTAGCAGGCTGGGTATACCTAAGGAGATACTAACTGACCAGGGTACACCGTTTATGTCAAAAGTCATGAAACAGTTATGTCGCCTGTTCAAAATTGAACAGTTAAGAACTTTGGTTTATCACCCCCAAACTGATGGGCTGGTCGAGAGGTTTAAGAAGACGTTAAAACACATGCTTAGGAAAGTGGTCGACAAGGATGGTAGGGATTGGGATTACTTATTGCCGTATTTATTGTTGGCCATAAGAGAAGTTCCCCAGTCCTCCACCGGGTTTTCACCCTTCGACTTGTTGTATGGGAGACACCCAAGGGGGTTACTAGACATTGCCAAAGAGACATGGGAGGGGCAGTCTAGTCCTTACAAATGGTGATTGAGTATGTTTCTCAAATGCAGGAGAGAATTGCTGCGGTAGTGCCGATAGTGAGAGAGCACCTGGAACAGGCTCAACAGGCACAGCAGAGGGTATACAACCACAATGCTCGGTTACGCAGCTTTGCACCTGGGGACAGAGTGTTAGTATTGGTTCCCACTGTGGAAAATAAACTTTTGGCTAAATGGCAAGGGCCCTTTGAAATCTTAGAAAGAGTGGGGCAGGTCAATTACAAAGTTTACCAGCCGGGGAAAAGAAAGCCGGAACAGATATACCATATAAATCTGTTAAAGCCCTGGAAAGATAGAACGGAACTGTCGGCCGACCGAGCCCCTCCAGTAAATCCAGGGCCCTTAGTTCCCGAAGTGACAGTGGCAAAAACCCTGTCGGCAATTCAACAACAAGAGGTCAAGAAGTTTCTGATCAGAAATAGGGTGCTGTTCTCTGACGTGCCTGGGAAAACCTCGGTCATTAAACATGACATAATCACTGACCCAGGGGTTAAAGTTAATCTAAAGCCCTATAGGTTACCAGAAGCACAAAGAGAATCGGTGTCGAAAGAAATTAAAAATATGCTAGAGTTAGGGGTTATTGAAGAATCACATAGTGAATGGTCACGTCCCATTGTGTTGATTCCAAAGCCCGACGGGAGTGTGCATTTCTGCAATGACTTCCGAAAGTTGAACAGTGTTTCAAAATTCGATGCCTACCCGATGCCAAGAGTGGATGAACTGATTGAGAGACTAGGGACGGCAAGGTATTTAACCACTCTTGACCTAATCAAAGGGTATTGGCAAGTACCGTTAACCGAGAGCGCCAAACAAAAGACAGCTTTTTCAGCGCCAGAGGGCTTGTTTCAGTACAAGATGTTGTCCTTCGGGCTACATGGGGCACCTGCTACCTTCCAAAGAATGATGGACAGGATTCTACGGCCCCATAGACGGTATGCGGCTGCTTATCTGGATGACGTGGTCATTCATAGTCCTGATTGGCAGTCTCACTTACCCAGGGTACAAGCAGTGTTGGACTCCATCTATAAGGCAGGTTTGACAGCCAACCCAAAAAAGTGTTGTCTAGGCATGGAGGGAGTAAAATATCTGGGATACACCATTGGCAGAGGCCTGATAAAGCCTCAGCTCAATAAGGTTGATGCCATACAAAACTGGCCACGGCCTCTGAATAAGAAGCAGGTGAGAGCCTTCTTGGGAATTACGGGGTACTACAGGAGGTTTATACCCAACTTTGCCACCATGGCAGTCCCACTGACTGACCTGACCAAAGGCAAACAAAAAGTCATGGTAGAATGGAGTCCTGAGGCAGAGAAAGCTTTTCAGGAGTTGAAAGTAGCGTTGTGTTCCCAACCAGTCCTGATGACTCCTAATTCTGAAAGGGAATTCATAGTACAAACCGATGCATCAGAAGTAGGTATAGGAGCGGTCCTGTCCCAGAACAAGGAGGGTGAGGAACACCCTATTTTCTATCTAAGCAGAAAGTTGATGTACATGAGAGAAACTATGCCACAGTGGAGAAGGAGGCGTTGGCCATAAAGTGGGCATTAGAGGTTCTACTTGGTTGGAAGAAAGTTCAAATTGATCACTGACCATGCCCCTTTGAAGTGGATGTCCGAAAATAAGGACAGTAATGCGAGAATTACGAGATGGTTCTTGGCGTTACAAACTTTTCAATTTTCAGTGGAACACAGGCCAGAAAGCCAGCTGGCCAATGCTGACGCGTTGTCACGCATTCATTGTTTGGGGGCTTCAGTTGTTCCTCCCCACAGGTCGAAACAAAGGGGGGGGATATGGGATAGGATCACTGGTAAAGTGGTCTGTGGCAGGTACATTTGTCCCAGATTCCTGTCTTATGTGTTTTAAACCCCCAGGAGAAAGTCTGCAGTGTAGCTGGCTTGAGTTTCGGCTTTTTGAAAAGCTGGTTTGGGACCTGGGGGTTGTGGGTGAGAGGAGAGGGAGGGCTCCACCCACGGCCACTCCAGGTTTTGGTTCTCGCAGCCTGGTAACAGGCTTGTTAGGGTTTCCACCTGAGAGTGGCCAATATAAGCCTAGTGTGTTTAGGGCTGAGTGTCTCACCTGGGAGAGCAGACAGGGAGTTTGCTCAGAGACACTTGAAAATCTATCCGTGAATGTTGTGCTGTGCTTTTGTTGCTGGTGAAGGCATTAGGCCCTGCCAGGTTCTGGTAGTGAGGGAACCACTTGTGAAGTTAGAGCCCCGACAGGGCTAGGATTTATGTTTATGTTTTCTTTATGTTATTTCTGACGTTGTACAATAAAGACTGGCGCCGACCAGGTTGTACTCGAATCCAGACTGGCGTACTGTTTCCGAGCTGCTGTGTGTGTAAGGAAGGAGACCTATACCCAGGAGAGGGACCCCTAATCTGACTGTGTCACAATATATATATATATATATATATATATATATATATATATTAGAAACCACACCTTAAAAATCCTGCATTTGCCACTGTTATAGTGTAGTAGTTATTACAATATGGCACACTCTAAGTAATTATATGCGTGCTGTGTTAACCCAAAACAATAAGCAATGGGTTGTTTATCTTTTTCCTGACTTCACCAGAATGATTCCTCTACCAATTCAGAAGCATATAGCAATGCACTCCGAACATGAAATTCAGAGAGAGAAACACTGTCATATTGGAGCAAATTCAAAACATTTTTAAATTCCAATACAAACAATACACACATAAAGATGGGTACAGGATCCCAGGGGTGAGGATGCTGGTGGTCAGAATACTAACAGTGGCATCCCGACAGTCAGAGTCCTGTAAGTAACCCAACACTAACCTAATCTCCTGATTCAAGAGTGTATCTGCCCCATTATATATAACTTTGCAAACTTCACTAAGTGCACAATTTACGTCTCATTCACTCAGTGCATAATTGCTGCACTGACCACATCTGTTTATCATGGAAACATTTACAATATCTCTAACTTCTGGAAACCTTATGGGCTGTAAGGGCATTAACATCTCCAAGGGCAATCTGCACAGTTTCAGTGACGTTGATGCAGACCGCCTGTTATTCAAGGAGCAGCTCCCAGCAGCAGACAAGCAGTGTGATATAGAGGATATCTATCACCAATTATTAAAACTAAAGAAAAAGGAAACAGACTTTCTTTTGCATGGAATCTCTCTGTCAAATTACCACAGGGAGAAAATGATCCCACGGGGATTCAGAGTGAGGAATGTGCCTACCTTCGGTAGCTACAATCCAGAGTTCTGTAAAAAATATATAGGCATTTTAAATAAGTGCAGCATGGATCTAATTTTAATTGTAGTGGAGGAAGTTGGCTGTGTAATTGAGAGATTTGAGGGCAGAACACGTTATTTCATTGAAACAGGATCAAATACAAAATTGGATACATAAAATACAAGCACAATGTGACCAATATCATACTTAACAGGTCAAATTTAAAAGAAATAAGCATACCATCATTAAGAATGATTAATACCCCTTTTACACCGGAGCTAAAACCCGGGTTATTGCAGGGTTAACCCGGGCAGCTCCTTGGTGTAAAAGGGGTGAGGGTTGGATTGCCGGGTAAGGTGACCCGGCAATCCAACCCAGGTAAATAGCAGGGTTTAACACGGGCGTAGCCCGTGAAACCCTGCTGTGTGTACGGTGCACTCCGGGCCTTGATGACCTGCAGATTGGTCCGGCTTCAGTGGCACCTGGAATGATGTCATCTCCAAGCGTCCACTTTCACGCTGGACAAGTCAGAGGGCAGCCACCCGCAGGGGGAGTTCAAAACAAGAGGGAACAAATGGCCTGACACCAAGAAGAAACCCTAATTTACAACCTTTCCCTCACACATTTCAGCGAATAAGAACTACAAGTTCTGAACAAGGGCTTATCTTTTATCCCTAAAAATCATCACAATGACCTGACTTGGAAGGTGGATCTCCACCGTTTTTCTCAAAAGCTCCATCTCCAAGAATTTTTTATATATTGATAGAAGATAGAACTGCGGCGCTAGATCCTAATTCTGGTTTCGTATTCCAATACAATTAGTATTTCACACGAGAATCCTTCTTATCAGAAGTGGCAGCTCTGTCCTAGTCACCATTAGGTTAGGCGGTATAATCTAGGGATAAAGTGAAAAAGTAAAGACAAGCACACAATAGTGTGGTATCTCATGATACAATCAGATAATATAGAGAACAATTGGCTATTGCCCGTACCCTATGTATGCTTCTTATATAAGCGTATAATGCAGAATCCCATCATCCAAACACAGTTCAGAGTGATTAATCAGCCTCGGGGAACCCTCAGACTCCAGAACACCCCGCGTGTAACCTTGGACAGCAAAGTTATGAGAGGATGGTGTCCACAAAGTGATGTAATTAGCATCCAGTTTTATTCATATAAATGTGAGAAACAAATATTATATATGGTTTAAAATGAAAAAAGAAGCAAGAGGTTGCTTATCTGAAAGGGGTAGAGGCTGGTCTTGCAGGGGGGACCAGTAGGCACACGGCAGGTAAGTAATGGTAGTTGTAGAAGAGGGGCATCAAATCCCTATGTGTTTCACCAATATAGGCTTCCTATATATAGCGAAAAGGATCACATACACTGGTTTAAAAGGTTCAGGCAGGTAAACAGCATCAGGTAAGCTTCGGACAGCATAAACTTCATAGCATGGCAATTTACAGTTTAAAAGCAGGTTGGTAATACATCTATACAGGACTGCCATCAGAAATTGTGGGGCCCGGGACTGACATAATTGGCAGAGTCCCCCCCCGCTACCTTATTCATACACCCCCCAGGTTATTAAATCCAGTCTCTGCCTAGTTGAGTTTTTTTTTACCACCTCGCTCCCCCCCACACCCTTCCCCCGGTTATTAAACCAAGTCTCTGCCCAGCTTTGTTTTGTTTTTACCACCTCACTCCCCACCCACCCGGTTGTTAAGTCTAGTCTCTGCCCTAAGCCTATATTTTCTTCTTACCATCTCACTCCTCAAGGTTGGTTAGGAAATCCAGTCTCCGCCCAGCATTTTTTGTTTTTACCACCTCACTAGCTCCCCCTCCATCCCGTTATCTGGCCAGCTTTTTTTTTCAACACTTCACTCCCGACCAGCCCTCCCCCGCCCCCGGTTATTAAATCCGGTCTCTGCCCAGGCTTATTTTTTTTATTTACCATCTCACTCCCCCCCACTTTTTTCCCACTTACCTTATTTTCGTGAGGAAGGAAGAGAATCTGGCTTCTTCCACCAGCACTGCAGATGCTGCTCCTCTTGATCCGTGGCTCCTCCAACATTGACTATCTCTCCCTCCAGCGGCGCGCCAACTGTCATGGAAACTGGTGGAGGGATGGCCCAAGCTGCTTCCTCTTCCAGCTCCTTCCATGGGGACCGGGTCAACGGGTGGTAACAGTGTCGGTCAGGCCCCCTTCTTCTTTTCTAGGGGGTAGTTTGGGCTGCAGGCTCTGCAGTGGCTGTAGAAGAGGCTGGGCCTTCCACCATTCATCCAGGGTCCGGGCCTGGGACTCCAGCCCTGGCAGTCCCCCCATGATGGCAGCCCTGCATACATATGACTTCCTATCGTAACCCCACGTCCTCCCAGCCTATCATCCAGGCGACTGGTTCACCATCGGAAGCATTGTGGATCTGCACTGACACAACTTTAAAGACACATAATAGGTGCCACTAATTAGCCTTGCTTTGTGGCTTACAACTGATCTCATTACCATGCTGTTTATTGCTCTGCAGAAACCTGGTGCTACACATTAACCTCATGTGAAAGCATGCTATCCCTGTCACACTATATATATACGGGTTGGGTACAGGATACCGGCGGTAAGGATGCTGGAAGTCAGAATACAGACAGCGCATTCCTGAGAGTCAGAATCCTGTAAGTAACCTGATCCTAACCCTCCCCCTATCCTTAACCAACCTTTCCCACAGCCTTATCCTATTCACTTATTACACTCCCTAAAACTATAGTCTGTCTCAATTGTTAAAGCAATTATCTAATCTTCACGTACAGACCATGAAGTCATCTGTGACAAAGTACAATAAATTAACTAAAGAAAGTAACAAAAAAAAAGGATTAAAGTTCTATTCTCCCATGCTGCAACCCTATGAAAATGTAAACCTCAAAGCAAAATAAATCTGAAGGTGAAAATATTAAATGTAAACTAATGACCTCGAAGACTATTCCAAGAAGTCTGATGATTGGGCTGGAGGCCAACATATTTAAACCAATAAAAAAAATCAGCAAATCTTACATTTCTTCATAATGGATCATGTATAAAAATACTAAAACAAATATGGTTATAGGCTTGTAAAAAATGGAGTATTGTGGAGGGAGATGAGGTAAAAAATGTAAATAGGAGAGCGTTGGGTGAGGGCTTTAAAAGTTAGTGTGAGAAGTTTGAAATTAGTTCTGAAGGGGAAGGAGAGCCAGTGAAGGCTTGTAGGAGAGTGGTGGCTGATATAGGGCCTGATTCACTATAGATCGTGCTTGCAGCTGTGATTATGCACGCAGTTCTGCTGCAAAAATGTACTAATGTCTGCAACTGCTCACCCAGCCCACTACCACTTTTGCACATCCGTAAGACCTCGCAATCATGCATATACATTGGTAACATAGAGTAACATCAGAGCCTCACGCAGAATTACAGCAGGTCTGACCTGACTCAGAAATTGCAACTGTAGTCGCACGCAGTAAGTACTCAAGCTACAAATGCCATCGTAGTGGCTAATTTATGCAAGCCCAGGAAACGGCATTCAAATGGACAGGCATGCCTGCGTTTGGCCAACCACTCCCCCATCACCACCCACAAACACTGATGACCTGTCACTCACTCTGTGATGGATTTGTATCTGTGTAAGTGATCGCAGTGCAATCACAATGCTAACCAATGCACATGCACTGTGATGCATAAAGCATGCACAGTATGCGCCATCGACCAATCTGCATACGCCATTGCAGTTGCGATCCATGATGAATCAGGCCCCTAGTGTGTTTAACGAGGAAAATGAGCCGGGCAGCAGCATTAAGGACAGATTGAAGATGAGACAGGTGGGAGTCAGGGAGGCCAGATAAGAGGAGGTTGCAGTAGTCCAGTCTTGAGTTTTATGACTGCTGATGCAGCAATGTTTATAGACAATGTCTATGTTCTGTATTGTATTGTTCTGTAATGTATGCCACTTTCCTGTGTTCTGTTCATACTGTTTGTGCTTTTGTACTTTGTAAGGTGCTGTGGACCCCTTGTGGTGCCATATAAACAAAGGATACAAATAATAATAATAATAATAATAATAATAATAATAATAATAAACTACTGTTCATTATTTCATCGTTCGGATTAGTTCAGATTTTCCCGCCAAATTCAGATTTTTCCCGCCAAAAATCGTGTCTCAGAAAGAGGCAAAACGTCATCTTTCATGGACAAACCTCATCATTCTTGGACTGTTGTCCAGGAATGATGATGTTTGTCCATGAAAGATGACGCCTTATACTGTAAATAAATGTAATAATAATAATAATAGTACAGTCAGGGTTTATTTACTGTATACAGTCTATGTATATGTTCACATTTTTTCAAGACAAAATTATACATGTTTTTGTTTACACAGGCCCAGAATCACATCACCACTGTGAGGCCAAGGGGGCGGAGGCAGAGGACGGGGCAGCTGAGCCCAACAGCCCTCCCCAGCCAAGTAAGTACTGTACAGTACAGTACATTGTGTTTTACTACTGTACTGTACTTTTCTTCCTTTTAAGAATGTCTCTGTTCCTCTGGTACTGCACCTCCTGTACTCCAAAGTTTACACTGCTCCTTACATCTCCAAATTCGTCTCCTAACACATTGCCTCCTGTCTTCTGGTTGGCCAATGACCAGCACTTTGCCTGTCCTTAAGTGAACACTGAAAGCCCACTGGTGCATCAAAGCGTACCCTTCCACCACATACTGTTACCTTGTCACCAAGTCAGTCACCCCCTCCTGCTACTGTACCTTGGTCATCTCTACCTTGCTTACTTTCTACCATCAGGTCCACATCTACATGCTCACGCCTCATGAAATCTCTCTGTCTGCCATCTCCCCTAGATTGTAATTCCCCAAGAGCAGGGTCCTCCTCCCTCCTGTTCTTACAGCCCTCTTCTCTAGCACTTCATTGACAGCCTTCATCTAATCAGTGGCCATTCACAGTAGCCCAGACTCATGGCCATTTATCTCTCCCAGTGGCTCTACTTCTGCTACTTGTGTCATCACTATTGGAGTTTCTCATTACTTTCTTACTTACTGTACCTTACTTCCCAGCCATATTGTGTCCAGAGAATTTAGGTACTAATTGTTATTTGTGCTCTTTTATGTTTTTGTTACTGTAATGTGCACTTGTGGTACCTTATACTGTAAATTAAGTGTAATAATAATAATGGTACAGTCAGGGTTTATTTACTGTATACACATTAAAAAAAATGTAAGACAAAATTAAATACATTTTTGTTTACACAGGCCCAGAACCACACCACCCCCATGAGGTGGAGTAGGTGGAGGTGGAGATGGAGGCGGTGGCAGAGGATGGGCAAGCCGAGCCTGATAGCCCTCCCCAGCCAAGAAAGTACTGTAAAGTACAGTGTGTTTTACTACTGTACTGTACTTCTCCCTTTTTTTCCACCAATATCTACAGTGCACTGGCACTTACTGTTACTAATGTTTACCAATTAGCAAAATGTTGTACAAACTCCTAGCTGCACAGCAGTTCTCCTAACGTCTAGGGGATGGTGTCCTACCAATGGTCACCATTCCTTAATTTTCATGGCACAAGCACTGTAATTGCAGGGGCAGACCTTGAGCTGACTGCTAAAATGGCTAACAATTTTTTTTATTATTATGTTAATTAAAGGCTCATGCTTGCTTTGGGGGAAGGACCTAGAGGTCACAACAAGTTTGTAATGTGATCACACCACCCACTCCAATGATTTCAAACAGTACAGTAGCCCACCCCTAAACAACCACTACCATTCATTCTTAAAGAATACAATTATACATTAAAAAATGAGTATTTTTTTTACTGTGGTCTGTTTCATGTCAGGATTTGCAGCTTGCACTAAATGATACTTTATAAAAAAAAAACCTCTAATATTATGTACTGTATATGCCCCCTTACAATCTTATTCATCATATAAAACACTATAGCTCAAGCCACGTACACACTGATCATTGACGCATACTGTAGTCTCACCCGCAGCACAAGTCACAACACAGGCACTTGCTGCAAGTGTGCTGCAGAAAATGCACATTCAGTTTGTAATATAAAGACACCTCTTTCTTCGCTGAGACTTGTAGTTCTTGCAGTGACCAGCACTTACATTAGTTATGTCTACCCATTTGCGTCGTGTTCTACTTGCTCCTAGCAGCACGGTATTGCCAACATTACCACAAGTCTGCTGCAAAAAATGCAAGGTCAGTTTGAACTCCAAAGACACCTCTTTGTGGGCTGTGACTTGTAGTTCAGTGATGATTTCATACAGTGCCATTCAAATGCCACTGCTCATTTTTAAGGCATACCATCACTGTGTGTATGACACATCACTGTCTACATTGCCTTAGTGCACTTATTGCTGTGTACTGCTTAGCAACATGTTGTGCAAACTCCTAGTGGCATGGTAGTACCGACATTGATGCAAGAGTGCTTTAGAATATGCACAGTCAGTTTGCAATCCAAATACACCTGTATCTGGGCTGAAACTTCTAATTCAGTGATGATTTCATTGAGTGCTCTTCAAACCCAACTGTTCATTTTTCAGGCATACCATCACTGTGTGAGCACTACACATCACTGTCTACAATGCCACAGTGACCGGCACTTCCTGATGTGTAATGATTAGCGACATGTTGTACAAACTCCTAGCGGCACAGCAGTGCCAACATTGCCGCAAGTGTGCTGCATAAAACACACAGTCAGTTTGTAATTCAAAGATACCTCTTTCTGGGCTGAGACTTGTAGTTCAGTGATGGTTTTATACACCGCTGCTCAGACCCTACTACTAATTTCTAAGACATTCCATCACTGTATGAACGCTGCACACCACTTTCTACAGTGCCACAGTGACTGGTAATTACTGAGGTGTACTGATTAGCGACATATTGTGCAAACTCCCAGCAGCACAGCAGTGCCAACATTGCCGCAAATGTGCTACATACGAACACACAGTTAGTTTGAAATCCAAAGGCACCTCTGTCTGGGTTGAGATTTGTGGTTCAGGGATGATTTCATACAGCACTGCAAAAACCACACTACTAATTTCTAAGGCATGCCATCACTGTGTGAGTGCAGCACATCACTGGCCAAATCGTAGTGCAGAATTACTACAGTATGATATACTGTATTAAATACACCGTTTACACTGTGCAGTACTGTACAGTATGTGATTGGTCTGCCTGTCAGGGCTTACTGTTATGTTATATTCTGTAGTGCCATATCCATCCACTGCTGGATTATTCACCACTGTAGTTTTAATCATTGGAGTGATGAAGCTGTGTATTGCATGCCATGGTTATGAGCCTTAAGGTACCCACACTCATACCGATCTGCCCACGATCAGCCGATATGTATGATTTGTATACGATTTTCTTTGAAGCTCAGCACACGATCTCCACATGATTTGCAGACGATTTGGTGTCCAATCTTCAAACGATCTCTCCTGCAGTCAGACTTTTTACAATGCATCGGGTCCTAGATTGTCAGATCTGCCCTACTGCATAGCAGATCTGAAGATGCGATGTGCGACCAGCGGGGACGCGCATCGCATCGTGATCACGATCGTAAGTGGGGACTCTTGATTTCCTCACGATTTGGCCATATTTTACACGATCTGTCATTCCAATGCGTCAGAATCGGCCAAATCATGTAAAATATTGCTATAGTGCTATGCCGCACTATTCTCATGACTCAGAAGCCTGTATGGTGCGCTATGAACAAAGATGTAGCAGGACACATCTGTATCTCGCCTCCAGGCTCCTGGTATAAACTTAAACCCCTGATTGCTACCTAAAACAGTTGTAAAAATGAGCAAGATGCTGCACCAATAAGGGTTGAAAATGGCAGAAAATATATCAGTCGGAAACACTTTGAATTAATATTTCATCTTCACGGTGCACATAATATTGTAAGAATGACTCTCTTTATAAGGTCAAAAAATGCACAATTCAATAAGAAATATAAAACTGTATCACATATTAACAATACTTTATGACAGAATGGCTACATGAGGCATGCAGTCTCTCCAATTGAATATTCTGCACACAGAATGTATTGTATGCCTTTTACCAGTATACAGCCAGTTATTTGTAAGTCTGAATAATATTAACTCTAAACCAGCATACGGATCCACTTACAGAACGGCAGCAGGCATAGTTGTTGATATGTTTAAATGTAAAAAGAATTTTGCTTACATTGCAGATAAAATCTCCAGATAGTTACCCAGTCTTGAGCTGATAATCAGCTACCAATGCAGCTTCCGGCTGCTTTGTAGTCAGGTCTCCTTAGACTGTAGTATTGAGCGTTGATCCACGCACAGCAGTCAGGGTTATCGGAGACCACCTGGGATAATGTGCCATCCATGTAAATAAGGTGCTGATGTGCACTAGTCTTTCTGTCCAATAGCTTGATATGTTCACAAATGTGAGGAACAACTACCAGATGTCCTCTGATGCATTTCATCCCTCCAAAATGTGGGGGCTTTCTCAAAGAGTGATGTTTTCAACTGTGGGATATAGTAAGATATAATGTTCTTCATACAGAACACATAACAGCACAGAATTAAACAACAGATTATTCTCCAGCCAAAATCTATTGTGAGCTTGAGTATGCCAAACTTCCATATCCAATATCCTACTATTGGGACAATTCAATTCAATTTGGAGCTATTTACTGTTAATTGGGTTCTGCGAATTGAAATTGCAGGTAAAAATCGGTCCCACTTTTCCAACCTTTTCACCTGCTCAACTCAAAAAGGTGCATCCAAAAAAACACCCACAAAATGCAAGTTTCCACCATTTTGACATTGAATTGCCAAACAATGATGACAATTATTGTGGCAAAATAGTGTTTATTGCGAACACCTCCGTGAGGAGGTGAAAAGGTGGATAATGTCCTGAGTTTAAGTTAAAAATGTAAGGGCAGAGTGCAGAACCTCTGGTACACCCACACTCAATAAGTAATAATGTATTGGAGGTGAGATTATACAGTACACCATGGCCAATAAAGTCATGTAATTTTTAAGGAGAGTTACTCAAAAAAGATGAAAACTGGGTTACATAATGTGGGTCATGTACAGTATGTAGAGGTGTTGTATTGATTGCAAATGCCTTACACAGCTTCCAAATTGGAGGTGCAAGGGTATTTACAATATTTTACAAACTTGCATAAGGGCATAAAAAAATATAAAAATGTACCCCAAAATACTGTGTAGAATAAATTTTTCTGAAAAACACCTGCCATCATTTTTCATATTTTTTTTTTCATTAATAAAGTATTTAAAAATCAGCCATTTGATAACTTTTAAGAACCTCATATACTTAGTTTACTGTATGGCATACTGTTATACTATGTTATTTGCCAGAACTTTGGGGGCTCATTGCAATTTCCGTACTTTTTCTTGCACTTCACCCAGGTCTCGCACTGTAGAATTATTGAGCGACATTGCCACAAATGGCCATTAACAATGCAATTATATAAATCACAGGAACACACCTCAGGAACATTAGACATGATGTGTGTGATTCTTAAGATGCAAATTTGCTGGATGAAAATCGCTCCTTATTGATTTGACCCCTATATCTATAGTAACTCAGTGGGAGCAGTGGGCATGGTGTATGTATTCATCAATGTTCTGTACATTTCTATAGTAAACCATTTTCTTCACCTGCTATAATACAGACACCTCTAATGCATTTCTAGGGTTCCAGATGGCTCTCTCCTCAGGCTTTCGAGACTGTAACACACTCACTACAGTTTTAGGATTACCGTGCTGGTAAAGTCAAACTATACTCGTACATCACCACTAGGTCTGTAGATCATACTGAGTTCAACCTTTTGTATGTGTGAATGTCTCCAACTACTTAATCTATTCAGATAAGTACACACTTTGCTCTTGTGTTTTATATTTTACATTTCTGTTCCTCTCAATATATTACTTAGTACACTAAATAAATAAGCTAGTATATATACTCGTACTGTGCATACTTTTTGTGTTCATTTGTAAATCGGTGACTGTAGTTATCCATGCACTGACAAACCAATGTGGTTTATATATTTTAAAATAATTTTTACTTAAGTCCGACTGCAGGATTCCCTCCTGAGGTGCTAGCAGAGATCCGACTCATGTGTCGGCCACGATTCTATGTTCTGGCTTAGCGCGGTGCTAGCACTCTCCCGGGTGACACTTTATTTGGGTTCCTTTCGGGGCAATTCAGCATCTCGCTGAATTGAATCGCCCCCCTATATTAATAAAAATACATTTTTAAACATAATAAAACATTTAAATATTTTGTTATTTGCATCTTTAACCCATTACCACTTGGATAATTTTAATGTATATGATGTTCTTTTAGAATCTTAAATTTATTTGTAATTATGTTGCTGATGGACATTTAAAATTTTGCTTAGATATTACAAAACCTAATAAGTAAAAAAAGGAATAATTTTAATTGGCACAGCATTGGTGTGACCAATATAAATAATTGGTCCTTTTACTGCGTTTCTAAGAATAATTTTCAACAGCTGTAAGTCATTACTTTGGACACCAAGGTGTGCTGGAATTTACTGCCTGATATAAAACTCCCTTATGCTCCAACCAGACTTTCACAGTAACGTGATTAGTCATTTATGACTATTTAAAAGTTTTAAATGGCAAAATTAAGATGTCTGAGTTTTTAAAAATTGTAATAATTTTAGTGAAAGATAAGATTAGAGAAAAAGAGCCACAGATCAATTACTAAGTAACAGTGCTTTTAATAACTATAAAAGTACTTTTAAAGACTGTGTTACTGCATTTATTGTATCTAGCATTTCAAGTGAAGAATTTTGTGGGACTTGGTGTAAAGTTAATTTTCTGTCTAGAGATGAGCGCTGACTTCCTTGTTTTAGGTTTGGTTTTGGTTCTAATTCATAATCGTGTTTTGGTTTTCATGTGTTTTGGTTTTGGATCTGGATTTTTTTTTAAAAACAGCTAAAATCATGTAATTTGTACCTTGCAAATAGATAAGGGTGGGTATCCTTTCCATGCACTGACCTGCTACCTACCCCCTATAGAGAACAAAATCAGAGTGTCACCTTCCTCCTCATAAACATATTAAAACATACAAAAAGAGCGTCCTGAATGTGGGATGGCACTGGTGATACTTTGACAATAACAAATAATAAATATTGAAACAAATACTTAATTTCAAAGTGTGTGTTCCGGATAGGGTTTTTACATTTTTTTTCAAAACCTCATGTAGTCATGTCAGACATACATGAGTAATGGACACAAAAAAGAAACAAAAAAAAAATCTATAATAATTATATGTAACGAGCAAGATTTCAAGTGATAGTTGCTACATGCATCTACATTGGAATGGTGTACCCCACTCACAATAATGGGAGGTATAGCCAAGCCTGTAAAGGTTTCTTTAATAGCTTCAGAATAATCAGATAGCCAAATTCAGCCCATAAAGAGAGGAGATAGTGTAAAGGCATACCCTACTAACAGCAAGCAAGATTTTTCAATGCACATAAATGGTTACTTTAGAGCTGTCCTTTGTTCTCCTCTTTTTTTGAGTTAAAATGTCACTTGCCCCAAATGTATGGGTCCTTTGTTCATTAGAACTGTACAAAACCAATATATTTGTACATACACCCAGCTGCCAGGCCTGGCAGAGGCTGAATCAGGCCAGGAGCCTCAAAACCTGCCTGTTCTGTATATTGGGGCATATCACTCTCCCTCTGCCAGTCCACACCACCTACAGTACATTCCATAAAGGGAAGCACAAGGGGAAATGTGGTTGCAGTGAGGCAGGATCCAAAGTAGCAAACAGGTAGACAATATCTGGGAACTGTTAACCTGGAGCAATGTTACAGTGGTAGGCCTTGTTATATATGATTATTATAGAATTTTTTTTTGTTTCTTTGTTGCTTCCATCTCTCACGTATGTCTGACACAACTTCTTGAGGTTTTGAAAATTAGGTAATAAACTATACAATCCCATAGAAAGAATGTTTTCATTAATCAAGAACTAGATCAAAGGCCCAAGGGTAGTACAAGGAAATAGAACTAGAGTATGCATGACTATGTAGTGGAAGAGAGGTAAATGATTGATTGATTTTGATTGATTGATCAATTGATTAATTGATTGATTAAGAGACATGGCCTTGTCTTACAGCAACTCAGAAAAGGCCATAAAAGAAAACAATTTATCTTGCCATGTTCATATTGCTAAACAATATTTAGTAAATAAACTCCATAAATCTTGAAAATATTTTTATATTTTGTGAGGCATGTCATTATTTCTGATTAAAAATGTGATGCAAATTATTAATGAAAAAAGACCATCACCATTGCCCTCCAAAAATACAGCCCATAATGATGTATATTACAAGCAGTCCAGTGACAGTAACTGCCATTTTTTTGGCTGAAGTGCTTGGTTTGTGTGTGCGCCCACAAACAAGCTACCAATGGGTTTAAGGCATTGTTAATAATCTCTCAAGTGGGAAGATGTCATTATTATCCTCATCCTCCTCACCCACACTAGTGTTAAAATCATCATCATCACACAAAGCTCATCCCCACTGGAATAAAGCATTACAGAAGTCTCTGTACTTTATTGCATCTGGCAGCAAATGTCTACCTCATTGAATTTGTAGTTAATTTTTATATGAAATATTTCCACATTTTTAGGAAGTAGCCTCCTACACTGATTCCTCACAAGGTGTCTGGCTGTGCTAAACACACTTTCCGAGTTCACACTGGAGAGTGGACAGCTTCAGTACACCAAAGCTAGTGTGTACAAGGGGCTCCAGATTGCTTTTTTTTCCTCCTAGTATTCAAAGGACTGTGTACATTGTCATTAAAATATTCTTACACCATCCTATTGATGCTTAGTGTATCAAATTGAATCATGGTAGAGGTGTCAATAATTGTGTGCAATTCTTTTAAGCCTGACCAGATGTCCAAATATAATTTAATTTTGTTGCTCTTAGTTGACTCATCATCCTCTTGGAAAAGGTCAGTTTTTGCCTGGTAGCAGCATTTGCTGGATAAACTGAAACAAAATATGTCATCATGTAACTTTGACCAGGAAGATGGGCCCCCCTAAGCTCTAGGCACCATAGCAGCTGCACCCTTGCACCTATGGTAGTTATGCCCATGCTCCTGAGTGACCCCTTTAATGGGGGGTCCCCACATCCCCAGGAATCCCCATCATGGGCTGACTAGTTATGGGGGTTTAAAGCTTTGGCTGGGGGACCCCATCAAGTGTGTCCCCTGGCTGTGGCATTACTCTCATGCTAGTAAGTGCCCGGTGCTGGTTGAAGGAAATATGGAGGAACCCTATGTATTTTTTCTCTGGAATTCCTTAACTAGACTGGCTCTAGAGCCCAGTGCTGGTTCATTGAAATACACGGTATCCCCACTTCATTTTTCTCTCATACTAGGACTGGTTCTAAAAGACCCATGCTGGTTATACTTTGGAGGGGACTCTGATTTTTTTTCTATTTTTTTATACTTTTTTGACACTATACACACAGAGAGGCCTGCACAGATTTCACTGATCTGTGCAGGCATCTGCAAACCTGCTGCTCACAGGGCAGTGTGTTTGAAAAGTGTGTTTTGACCTGAGTTTATTGACTTAATGGACATGTTTAAAACACGACTCTTGGCCAATGGTGTATTTAATTCTATTTTTTCCCAGTGTTTTGCAGTTGGTTTTACTCCAGTGTTTGCCTTTAGTAAATCTCCATGTTTGAAAAACAGGTTAAACTTCCTTGTGAATGTCATCTCGGCCAGACACGATTCTTAATAAGAAATATTTAGTAAAATATATAGTAAATATATCTCCTACATTCCATTGACAATCTTATTGTCTGCATTACAGATGGAGCAATTTCTGTGGCTTGCCCAGTTACATTAATTCATTTGTTGAGAGTGAAGCAATGCATAGTCAGCATTGCTTCACTCTCTAAGACTAATAGAGAGCTATCTAACACATGAACTACTATGAAAATAATACAATTATTTGCAGTAAACAAATGAAAAAAGACTTTACAGCTCACCATGGATTGTTAGTTATGTGTATTTTAGTATGTATCATATTTAAATAGGAGATTTATTTTCACAAACATCTGGATCTTGTATTACTTGCACAGAACTTAAATACAAGATTTTATGTCCTTCTGGACTACTTACCAGGAAGATATTTGTAGAAAACACATAAAAAAGCTTTTTAAATTACTGGGCAATTTCCTCACACTAAGGCAGATGGGTTATATGATAATGTATGTTTTGTAGACAAGGGTACAACTTCCTGAAAACTTGAAATACATTACATCCCTAACAACAACCATACTTTTTCCACAACATTGTAATTTTTAGTCTCTTATTTTGACAGTAATTCACTACTATTATTTTCACTATGCATATAGTAGCAGGAGGTGTCTTGTGTATGTAGACATCTCCTGACTGCATCACAGAGCTGAGTGATGCATCCTAAGATGCAGTATCGGATCTTCTTCAATACTATAGACAATCTGAGTAACCCTGAGGTTGAGCAAAGCGGCCTTTCATACGGCTCACCAGCCAGTGAGTGTATGCTGCTTGTGGATAGTGTTACAAGGATGCTGAAACAACTCTGTATGCAAGTATACAGTATTCTCTTTAGGAGCTAAGTAGGAGACCTCTGTCTTCCACCATGTCACTCCACACAGTAAAGGCAAGTTGGCCCCTGTAGATGCTCAATGGCAAGATTGGTGGCCATCTAGGGATAGGGCATGATGCCTCCCTGGAAAACAGGAAGATTGGAATCTGTGCAGCAGATTTGTTACAAGTTTCTCCATTTTACACAAACATTTAATTTCAGCATTTCTGTATCAACCTGTAAAATAAATTAGGTTAAACACATGAAAAGGCATCAAAATATCATGTAACTTTAGTTGGCCTTTTTGGAATATACTGTATGTTAGTAATAGTTCAGTTATTGACAGTATTGGCCATAACAACAGTCTCTAGTCTCACAAATTTGGACGGCTGTCATTATGACAATTCTTGATGCTTTTCACACTTGTGTTATTGAAATCTTGCAAAGTCTCTTTGCCTATCATGGAATTTCATTTACACTAATCAGACTTTAGTTTTGGCTTCTGGATACCTTGAGGCTCACTGATTTCAATGTTTGCATATTCCTCATCATACCTCTTAGTTGCATTGACAATATTTGATCTTGCAGAAGACCTTTCCTGCAGTTGAACTTGCACACTAATCGTCTCTGACTCAGATATATATTCAGCTACTAGCATGTCCAGTGACACTATATTTGATCTGCATATCAGCTTCCAACTTTTCTTCAATTTATGTTGTTTCTCTGGACTTAACAATATTTCTGCTATTTGGAATCCACAATCTGTAACATTTGCTCTCATGGCAATAGGCAAGCATGATGCACTTTATTGACTTTGAATCCAGCTTTTGTGCTCTCTCCTTTGGCATCTGTATAGAGGCCATACTTCCAAAAGTTCTGAGATGTCTTACCCTTGATTTTCTTTTTGATCATGCTTTAATAGATGTTATGCCCTTTAGGGCTACTGTAGGAGAGTGGTTCTTCAGATAAACTGCTATGGACATGGCTTCTACCCAAAAGTGGTTGTCTAGGCCTGAATCCTTCAGCATGCATCTTGCTCTCTCTACTAATGTATGGTTTGCTAATTTACTGACACATTTTTGCTCAGGAGTATATACAATGGTCAATTGATGCTCTGTTCCATTTATTTTATTAATTTATTCACCTCTCTGCTGAGATATTCTTCACCATTATCAGATCTTAGAGTCATGAGTCTGTAACCTGTTTGTCTATTGTAAGCTGCAATCTTTTTCACCACTTCAGATTTCTCTCAGATAAACTACATGTATCATCCTTGTGAAGTTATCTATATCCACTCACAGACTTTACTTTCATATAACCACATACAGCACACCTGAATGTGCTATCTCAGGTGGTTTTGTAGCTCTGTTTATTGATTTTTGGAAACTTGATGATTTTGTTTTTCCCCAATACAGTTCTCACATACAAGTTACACTGTGTTAGTCTCTAACATTCCTGTGACCATCCCAGTCTGTAGTTTTTGAACATTGTTATATCCTAGGTGACCAAATCTTCTATGCCAGAATTCCAGTGATTGTGACTGTGTAACAGTGCTGTGTGTCAAGGAAGTAAAATTGCTAACATATTGTGCCTGTAGCTATAATGGTCCCTCTTCTGTTTATTACAATGCACTTTCCTTTAGTGAAGTAAACTCTGGGACCTCTTTGTTCTAGGACACTGATGGTGACAAGATGTGGTCCCATGTATGCTACATAAAGCAGATCTTGGATCTCTGTCACTTTTGTACTTGTCTCAATTTTCTAGTAAGCTAATTGTCTCAACTTCAGTTGCTGTGAGGACTTGATTGCCAATTACTTTAATAATGCTAGGGTCACATTTGGTTAACTTGGTGCTGAACCATTTCTTATTGCAACTGAAATGCCTAGTTGCACCTGAATTGATAGAAAAGTAATTCTTTAAATAGATATCTGTAACACTCAGTGTTGACTTAGCTAATTTCTTGATTTGTATACTTTATACAATATACTATCCTATATAAAATAATGATTCACATTATTTTGATTGCACTCAATTGCTTTGTTATCTATCTACTGACAATTGTATCGGCTGAATTAACATTTTCTGAATGTTTCACTCTTTGCGCCTGATTCAGCACAGGATGGATTTGCAAAGCTGTATGCAAGAAGCTTTGCAATTTTGTCCTTGCAATTATGGTAATTCAGTATAATAAGGAAAAAGGGAGAGATTCCGCACAGAACCAAAACAAAATTTTTTTGAAAATATTAGAGAATATTATACCCAACCATATTGCATTTATAGATATAAATCATCATAACTCAGTGTTGGTGGTGCTCCCACAGCCTAAAACAGTATATATTCAAACACAAAGAAAAAAGTAAGGCTCTTTGTTGGGGCACACATAGAAAAATTATTCAAAAATATTAGGTTTAAAAATTAACTTTTAATGTAAATATTAAAATAATATTTAGAGGTACCAATACTAACAAATATAAATAAATTGGCAAAAATATTTATTACGACAATTTCTGCAATTCACATACCACACAAGAAAAATAGTGAATATACTATATTGAAACAGGAAAATACCATAGAGATTGGTATACAAGTTACACCATGTGCCGTCCTATTAACCCCAATGAATCAGTGCAGATATTTTATCCTACAGTACCAGGTCTTCCTAGACGGTCTCCCATACTAGTACTAACCAGGCTTTTACCGTATCGCTTCCAAGATCAGACGGGTTAGGGCATGATCAGTAAAATATGACTGTAGGTTTAATTGGTGTCACTGAAAGTAATTGGGGTTCTGCCCTATGCACATGACATATACTTGTAGAAAAAATGTAGGACTGTTTGCACCAGAAACGTCCAATTAATTAGTGATAAATCAAAAGAAGGAATGCAGCAGCATACCTTACTGGTGATGTACACATAACATAGTAGATAATAGGACTGAGAGTATCGAAAATAACATCGGTGTACAGCACATATGATGGAAATCCTGAATCAAATAGTATTAAGCCATAAAAGAAAAAAAGTGAAAGACATTGGTAAATGGATTACGTATGTTACAAAAATTAATTGAAAGCAGCACCCAAATATATCTTAAACTACATATATGTACTCAACATAAAATATATCAACACCCTAGTTTTGCTAGGTAAAGGGAAATAGAGTTAAATATCCCACATAGATTTCAAGAGTACATATTTGGGTTAGAGCAAAAATTAACAATCGGTCAGCATAAAGAGAGAAACATCATGTATATAATAGTTAATCAGATAAGGGTTTCAATCTCAATAATTAAGCTAACCCAATTAATGATCTGTCAACATATTAGCAACCTGAAAAGATATACGGTTGTCAGACCAAATAATCAGCTATTGGCTGAATAAATACAATGAACCATAGACAATGTATGGAAATAAATGTAAATTCCGCAAGCTGACAAAGAAGAATATGAACTAAAATTATTTGCTCCCCTAGTAGCAAGTGCAGATGGTCACATGAGAATAAGATAAATATTGATTAGAACTAATCAAACAGAGCATCTGCTAGTAACATACGATACCAGTGTGGAGTGATAATGTCCTGTCCGTGCACTGACTCGGTCTCAAAGAAACATAAGCAGATTAGTCATCAGCCGAGGATGTGCGTTTCGCCCATGTTGAGGCTTGACAGAGGTGAACAAGCCTCAACATGGGCGAAACGCGAGTCCTCGGCTGATGACTAATCTGCTTATGTTTCTTTGAGACCGAGTAAGTGCACGGACAGGACTCATTATCACTCCACACTGGTATCGTATGTTACTAGCAGATGCTCTGTTTGATTAGTTCTAATCAATATTTATCTTATTCTCATGTGACCATCTGCACTTGCTACTAGGGGAGCAAATAATTTTAGTTCATATTCTTCTTTGTCAGCTTGCGGAATTTACATTTATTTCCATACATTGTCTATGGTTCATTGTATTTATTCAGCCAATAGCTGATTATTTGGTCTGACAACCGTATATCTTTTCAGGTTGCTAATATGTTGACAGATCATTAATTGGGTTAGCTTAATTATTGAGGTTGAAACCCTTATCTGATTAACTATTATATACATGATGTTTCTCTCTTTATGCTGACCGATTGTTAATTTTTGCTCTAACCCAAATATGTACTCTTGAAATCTGTGTGGGATATTTAACTCTATTTCCCTTTACCTAGCAAAACTAGGGTGTTGATATATTTTATGTTGAGTACATATATGTAGCTTAAGATATATTTGGGTGCTGCTTTTAATTAATTTTTGTAACATACGTAATCCATTTACCAATGTCTTTCACTTTTTTTCTTTTATGGCTTAATACTATTTGATTCAGGATTTCCATCATATGTGCTGTACACCGATGTTATTTTCGATACTCTCAGTCCTATTATCTACTATGTTACGTGTACATCACCAGTAAGGTATGCTGCTGCATTCCTTCTTTTGATTTATCACTAATTAATTGGACGTTTCTGGTGCAAACAGTCCTACATTTTTTCTACAAGTATATGTCATGTGCATAGGGCAGATCCCCAATTACTTTCAGTGACACCAATTAAACCTACAGTCATATTTTACTGATCATGCCCAAACCCGTCTGATCTTGGAAGCGATACGGTAAAAGCCTGGTTAGTACTAGTATGGGAGACCGTCTAGGAAGACCTGGTACTGTAGGATAAAATATCTGCACTGTTTCATTGGGGTTAATAGGACGGCACATGGTGTAACTTGTATACCAATCTCTATGGTATTTTCCTGTTTCAATATAGTATATTCACTATTTTTCTTGTGTGGTATGTGAATTGCAGAAATTGTCTTAATAAATATTTTCGCCAATATATTTATATTTGTTAGTATTGGTACCTCTAAATATTATTTTAATATTTACATTAAAAGTTAATTTTTAAACCTAATATTTTTGAATAATTTTTCTATGTGTGCCCCAACAAAGAGCCTCACTTTTTTCTTTGTGTTTGAATAAATTATGGTAATTCAGCAAACAGGCCTGGTGACAGGGGGGACTAACGGGACAATCGTACCAGGCCCCAAGGTCCAGAGGGGACCCTATGTCCAGATGGGCACATAATGGGGCCTCAGACAGCAGACTCACTCTTCCAGTCTGCAGGCCGCAGCCACTGGGACCCATAGCTGTCGCCCAACCCCAGCTGCCTTGTAGCCTGACCTGGGCAGCACTGGGCTCTTCTGGGTGGCTCAGCTGCGGCCTGGGCCAGGCATGACCTTTAAGTTTGCAATGTGGTGGTGCGATGTCATAGGTCATATCCCTGCACATCTTCTCTGGCCATCAGGCAGGCTGAACTGGTGCAGTGGTCAGGAGTTGAGGCTACCATTATGAGATAGAGGATAAGTAATGGTGTCTGGGCATGGATGAATATGAAGGGGCAAAGGAAGGTGATATGGACTGGACACAGAGGAAGGTCATGATGCCTGGGCATGGAGGAAGGTGAAGGGGGAAGATGAAGATGAACGGGGCCTGGGCAGAGGAAGGTGATGGGGGCTGGGGAAGAAGATGACAGGGGCTGGATGCAGAGGAAGGTGATGGTGCCTGGGGATGGAGGAAGGTGAAGAGGCAGAGGAAGATGAAGGGGGCTTCAGATAGAGGAAGGTGATGGGGGCTGGGGGCAGAAGGTGAAGGGGCTGGACACAGAGGAATGTGATGGAGCCTGGGGATGGAGGAAGGTGAAGGGGCAGAGGAAGATGAATGGGGCTGGGGGCAGAGCAAGGTGATGGGGCTGGGGAAGAAGATTACAGGGGCTTGACACAGAGGAAGATGATGGTGCTTGGGGATGGAGGAAGGTGAAGAGGCCAGAAGAAGATGAAGGGGGCTGTGGGCATAGAAAGGTAATGCAAGCTGAAGATGGAGGAAGGTGAAGGGGCAGTAGAAGATGATAGGGGCTGGGGCAGAGGAAGGTGATTGTGGCTGGGGATGGAGAAAGGTGATGGGGGATTCTGGGCTGATGGTGATAAAAGGCTGAATTTGAGGAAGGTGATCAAGGGCTAAGGACTGAGGATGGCTGGCTGCAGACACCATCCCTCCTACCCCTGAGGCATCCACAGCACTGTCATCAAGAATACCTTGCAAGAGACAAGAACTACAGCCTGCATTGTTAGTGACAGAAAGACAATGTGGTAACTCATAATGTATTTTTACTTTATGTAAAGGCTGGCATATCTTTTAGTTAACTTATCATACTTCACATATCACACATGCATGGGAGGGATGTGCGGGATCGGGGTGGTGGTGAGAAGGTGGGGCCCCCAGATACATCAGTGAACCACCGGGCCCCTATATTTCTGTTGTTGACCCTGGCAGCAGGAAGCATCATGCCTCCTGCATGCATTACTAATCCAAGCTGCATCCAAGGATGCAGCATCGCATAATCTGCAATAACATTACCCATGGGGTCATGCAAGCTGGCCACCACAGATACAACAAAGAGGCTAAAAAATCTCCATCAGTCAATGGAGATCTTGTCCTCTTTCCTCTTCCCCAACAGCAGCGACATGCTTCCTACCCTTCTGCCCACAAACAGCAGCAGACTGATGATTACTAACAGTCTGCTGCCAGGCTGTGAATGAACATGCAGGACCCATTCTGCATGTGTGCAAAATGGGTCTGGTGCCTGCTCAGATTTCCGACCATCGGGAACCTGCATTCAGCAGTGGACTAGAGTGCACTGCTGAATAAGGCCCTTTGTTTGTAATGCAGTTGTCTCAGCACTTGAATCACAGAACACACATTCTTGAAACTGTAATAGCTTTGCTATGACTGTGTCTGTTGTTAATTTTGTTGTGTTTTCCTCTAATGCCACAACCAAGAAGTCAAACTCAAGCATCAAGTTCTGCAACATTGCTGTAGCAATCTCTTCATCAGCCACTTGAATACCAACAGACGTTAGTTGCTGAGAGACAGACATCATTTTGTCTATGTAATCATTCATACTGCTGCATTTATTTAATTTGGTGTTATATAATACACATCTTAAAATTATCTTTCTCATGAGTTTAGTGCACAACTGAGGAGGATGTAATCAGCTAGAGCTCCTGCTATGGGCCCACTTAATACTAATCTGGGTGCATTTCTATGTTGCCCGGTTCCTCCTGATCACCTCAGGACACTTATCGGCATTTGTCCCTATGTCCCTGCAGGTTGTGGCCTGTCCTCTCCTATGGAGCCCCAGCCTAAAGTGGGAATGTAAAAAAAAGCAAAAAAAATGGTAGTTGCTCAGATCAGCTTAATTGCATAACACAGGTGCTTGTAAAGGGCGGGGTTTACACTGAACACAGAAAAAAAAGAAGAGATTTGCCCCCCAGCACACTGCCATGAGAACCCCCGTGGGGGCTCCACTCCCAAACGCTCACCCCAAAATAATTATTGCTACATAATGGTAGCACCCACTCTGGGTCATATAATTACAATTGATGTACTGCATGATAACAGTACATATAAAAGCTGAGAGCTAACTTACCTTGGAGGTACCCCAAAAAACCTCAACATGGCACTATAAGCATCAGCACATCCTCTTAATGCTGACTGCCTTCATGCCTCTCCAAACTTGCAAAAAAAATGGTAGTTGCTCAGATCAGCTTAATTGCATAACACAGGTGCTTGTAAAGGGCGGGGTTTACACTGAACACAGAAAAAAAAGAGATTTGCCCCCCAGCACACTGCAGCAAAAACAATACTTAAATCCTACATGGTAATAGCGATTCAGAGGTATTAGTTACATAAATTTGCAAATATATGAGTAAACGCCAGGCCAATCGTCAAGGCTCCTCTATACTGGCGTCCCTAGCATTAAGGGGTTCACGTCCGAGAAGCAAGGCACCCCAAAAATATTCCTGCAGTGTGCTGGGGGGCAAATCTCTTTTTTTTTTTTTTTCTAAAGTGGGAATGTAGCCTGGAGCCCTCATCATGGGGAGCGAGCACTGGTGGTGCCTCTCTGGCCCTGCCACTTGTGGACAGCTATGCTGGAGACATAGCTACTTGATGGTGCTGCAAATAACCTGGGGACTGTCAGTCACCATCAATGCCCATACCTATCAGTGGGCCACAGGAGTCGAAATACCACTGACAATCAGGGACCAGTGCTCTCAACCTGGACCCCAGGCTCCATGCATTAGCCACAGACTCACAGTTAGTGTTTCTGGCGTGGATGCCAGAGGCTGCCATCTTTAATATGAGTGCTGTATCCACAGTACCAGAACTTGAGGCTGCTTTTACTTCCCTGTCTACCTGGGCTTAGGACACCACACACAGCTGGGTCCTCATGTGCCAGACCTGCATTACCCTCCCCCTCTGTTGAGGCTCCCAGAGGAGTGCTCTCCCCCACACTGCATTTCTTCTATTTAGTGTCAGACTCCCCAAGCCATGATTGTCCCCCTGATTAGCATACCTTACTCCACCTGAGTGATTTCTCATATTTTACATCCTAAATGACCATGAGCACCAGCCTATAGTGCAGCTCATACATCCCATCATTTAGGCCATGCAAAAGTCTTCTACCAAATTCTCTAAGCAAGGGGAGAGTGACATTTCTCAACACTTTACCAGGGGTACCAAGTCCTGTAAGCATATGGAACCCCCTTGACCTTCAATGCCATCAGCAGGTGGGTATGGCCCCTGCTCCCCTGCCCTTTCTACTACAGAGCATATCCTGGTGCTCTGATCCCTCATCAGCAAATTCAAGAACTCTTTAAAAACTAAGCTTGACTCAGCTGTTACTTTTATCAAATCAGAATTTCCTCACAAGCGTCCAGGACCTCTAAGTTAGAGTCACATCAGGACAGTCTTCAAAAAGCACAGAATGAAACCTCCAGAGACTAGGATCACATTATCTCTGAACTTTCTGTCCTTCACACTAAAAATGAGGACATAGAATACCGTGAACACAGAAATAACATTCATATCTACAAGATCCTGGAGTCCGTTGGTCCTGCATGACCTTTTTTTCATTCCTGACCCTGGATCTATTGTCCTCATCAGCTGCCATTAGAATGGATGCACCAGGCCCTCAGACCTAAGCCTAAGCACAATGAACCCCCATGAGATGTCTTACTTCGGTTCCTCAGCTATAAAGACAAGGAACTGGTTCTCTCCCCTACCAGAGGCAACCCTCATATTCCACTTCACTCAACTAAGCTCCAGTTCTACCAAGATCTAGTGCCTGTAATGATCACTAATTGCAGGGATTTCTGAAATTTCAGTAGAGCCCTACGCAATTGAAGTATCCAATATCGATGGAGGTCCACTTTCATACTGATGGTTGACCTGCAAGGCAAAATAATCATCATCCGTTACCCCCGCGAGAGTAAGGACTAATTATTACTTGGTCGGGTCCTTGCCTCCCAATGGTGTCTCCAGTGACTTGATTGGGGGTATCCCTGCACTACATAATTTCAGGTCCAGTCATTCTGTGTTGCTGTAATACAGTCTTTGACCTTTTTAGACACTCCCTGTTTATCTTGTACCCCTGAGTTACTCACATCCTATCTATAAGACATACTACTTTACTACAGGCTACCAAATCTGGGACAAGCATGTAGCACCACCTTTAAGGCCAAAATGAAGTCAATGTACTGTAGGTGCTGTTTCCTATAGTAAACTTTTCTGTATCTATGTTTAGGAAACAGTAATTATGTTTCATGTACAGTTATGTGCTGCTAACTTCCACATTACTGTTCCTCTCCAGATATGTAGGCCCTGGGTTACTTAGTTATTGTTATGTGATATTATTAGCCTTTATCATTCTTGTCTATTTTTCTTGTTTTTTAAATTGATATAATCTTGCCATGTGATTATACTCTGTTATTTGCTACTTTTGTTAATTTTGTTGCAATCTCTTCTTCATGGCTTCTCTCGCTCGTTCTGGTTATGGACCCAGGTGTTCTAGATATTTTTATCTGCACCTTCTTTGACATCTGTCTTACTTTCTGAATCCATTTTCTCCCACATTATAGCAAGGGGACACGTAGTCAGTTTCACATAAGCTCACCCTTGACCCTTCCCCCCTTTTTTTTCTTTCTTCTCTCTCTCACCCTTCCCTATCCCTATTGTTTCCTGCTCTCCCTTACGATACCACTAACTCTAGCCTCTATTAACATACAGTATGTGGTCTCAACATCCCCCAGAAACAGTTGCAGCTTTTCCAGACAATCCGCTCTGTCAAAGAAGACATAGTTCTTTTACAGGAAATGTATTTCCAGGAACCCGGTAATACTCCCTGTAGTCTAAATGCTTCTGAACTATGTTGTATTCTTCTGCCGCTAATTTTGCTATTTTAAATAACAATAAATTACCCTTTGTTCTATGCTCCACTAACTCAGACTTAGATGGGAGATTTATCATACTGACTGGCAGACAGGGACACCTGGACATAACCATAGCTAATGTTTATTCCCTCAATACAGGCCAACAACACTACGTAAAACTCAGGAGGGTTATCTCTACCTAGGGGGGGCTTTAATAGCATCCTAAACCAAACCATGGATAGATCTGTCCCCCTGGCTCACTCCCACACCTGCTCAGTTTCATGATCCCTTAGCAAACATATTAGAGTGTCTGGCTTATTTGAGATGTGCCATGCTTTTAACACCTTGTCCAAAGACTACACATTCTACTCACATCTAAACCACTCCTATTCCTGGATTTCTATGCTATTTGCTGGTTCCCTAGATTCCAAATATCTATCAGGTTCCAAAATTGTCTCTAACTCATGGTCGGAACACTCCATAGATACTTCTTCTTTCAGTCTTCTTGACAATCCAGTCTGCAAGCCAACCTGGTGGCCTAATGAATCCCATCTGAAAATCCCCTATTTGCAAACATATATTAAGGCAGTCATGAATGACTATTTTTCCCTTAACATTCAGTATTCCACCAGAATGTTAAGGAAAAATTTACTGGCTTCCTTCCTGATTTGGGAAGCCCATAAATCTGTTGTCCATGAAAATATCATCTCGCATGCTTCCCATAGGAATAAAACAACATCTAGAAACACTCATGGCTTCATTCCAAAACTCTCCACAAATGTACCCCCACTAATGTTATATACAAAAGGCTTCTTTCCACTAAATCAGTTCTTAAGACAATCCTCTCCAAAAAAAACCCTGAGAAATCACTTTATATGCTTTATCAACACTTCTACAGAAAAAAAATAAGGCACACACTATGATCACCAACTGCCTCAAAACGTGAAAGGCCTTTTCAGCTATAGCTGCTATTTGGAACCCTACTGGCACTCTCTGATATAACAAAACTGATATTAATAACATCTTTAAAGACTATTATAACTGCCTCTACACTTTATCGGAATGGTCCACCTTGATATCTGACCCACTCCCCTCCACCTTTGCGTACCTTTTCTCTTGCACCCTGCCTTGGATGGCTTCTTCTACCTCGCTATTGCTGGGGCTTACCATCACCAAGGATGAGGTTTCAAATGCTCTTAAGACACAAAAGCCCTTCAAAGCGCCAGATCCTGATGGACTTACTTTCTTCTATTACAAGACTTTTAATTTGTCCCTGTTCCCACATTTAACATCCATGTTTAAACAAATTCTAAATGCATTTTTTTTCATCTATACACAACTGAGCTAAAATGACAGTTCTGCCAAGACCAGGTAAAGACCCCTCCCTGGTATCAAATTATCGCAATATCTCACGTTTGAAGAATGATTTCAAAATTTTCACTAAACTTCTCGCCATTAGACTGAACCCAATACTCCATTCCCTGATACACTCAGATCAAGTTGGCTTCATGCCCTCCAGGAAGATGAGCAATAACACCAGATGCACTTTAAATATTATTCACCATGTCAATTCAATCAAACTGTCTTCACTAGTCCTGGCACTGAATGCGGTGAAGGCTTTTGATAGGTTTCTTGGCCCTTCATGACCTACATCCTCCTTCAGTTCGGATTTGTTGACAAATTCTTATAAGCCATTAATGCTCTCTACCACAACCCTTTCACCATGGTATTGGCAAGAGGCCTACTTTCAGACCTGTTTAAGATTACGAACGGCACCAGGCCAACTTTCGCCCATTATTTTTTACCTTGTTATAGAACTCCTGGCCTGTAAAACCAGGGTTAACCCAGACATCTTGTGTGTTGTAGTCCCATTATAAAATGTCCCTTTTTGCTGATGATGTCCTTCTAACCCTTACCAAACCACTGGCAACTTTATTGAACCTTTTTTGTGAATTATCCTTGTATGGCCACATCTCTGGTTACAAGATTAACCATGACAATGCCAAAGTCCTACCGTTGCACATACCTGAGCCTCTGAAAAAAATGCTACAATCAAATTTTGATATGACCTGGTAGCAGGACACTATTAAGTACCTTGGGCTTATTATCCTCGCCTCGTTCAGAACCATCAATTTTGATATCTCCAGTTGGAAGAAGCTCTTCACATCCTAAGTAGGAAGGATAAACCTTATCAGAATGAATGTCCTTCCCAAATTACTGTATTTTTTCCAGACACTTCCTGTTACAGTCCCCTGTGCTTTCTGCTCTTCAATTTTCCTACTGCAAATTCATCTGGACTGATAGAAAGCCTTGCATACATAGTTAAATGACTAAACGGTCATTGCCTGAGGATTGGCTCAACCATGAATGTTTGATACTAAAAAGCTTCTCAGCTTATCTAACTAGTTGCCTAGCATTCCCTGCAAGGCACAAATAGATGGGTGGACTTGGAGAGCGATCTGGGTGGAGTAGACTTAGTATCCTATCTCTGATGGTTCTTAAAATCTAACAGACCAAAATCTACTCTTGCAGTCCTTACTATTATACTCATGTTCTACAACTGGGACAACCTCAATAAAAAATATGCCCTATTTGAATACCCTTCCCCTCAAAACCCATTGTGACATCACCTTCTGGTCCTCCCACATGGCATTGGTATGATCAGCTGCTGGCATCACATGGTTTTATCGTATCTAGGGCAGTGTCACCCCACAGTCCTTTTCCAGACCAAAAGCCAGCTGCCCTACTCTTACTTAATACCCTGCTAAAACAGCTTTGTATGTACCAGCCCATGGATAGTGGTACCATTTCACACCTTCATAATTCAAGTTTGGTTTTGGCCTGTTCACCCTTTGCTGCTCACGAAGTAGTGTGGGAATCAGATATCGGCTCTCCTTAGGGGATGAAACATGGGACGAGATTAGAGCTTCAATTTAAAAATGTTCTATCAGTGTGTCGATTAAAGAAAACACCTACAAGGTTAATACTAGGCTGTACCTTGTTCCTGAGCAGCTACTACCCAATGTATCTGACCAATGTTATTAGAGATGGGCCCATATTGCCACCTTTTACCAAATTTGGTGTACTTGTCCACATATTAAACCTTTCTGGCTGATTGTTCAATCGTTGATCAGTTCGGTAACATTCCTCAATCTTTCACTGACCCTGGCTAATATGCTCTTGTCTGCAAGACATCTAAATCCATAAATAAATTGATCCTACACATCTCCAGCACTGCTGGATAAAACTAGCCAAAGCCTGGAAACAACCTGATCCTCCAACACAGCAGGAATTGATGAACAGGGTTTGGTTTATAGCTAAAACGGAGCATATCACTATGGCAATATAATGGACATTTTCTTCTCTGTGTCTCTCTCCACTGCCCCATTACCTTCTCTCCTCTCAACCTCCCCCCTTCCCTATATTATTATTATTATTATTACTATTATTATTATTATTATTATTATCTATCCTTATTTAAGTTCTATTTCCTAACCATTCTGTATCCTCTAAGCATGATAGATCTTTTGTTCTCTCAGCCCTTGGCCCCTACACTAAATATGCCAGTATCCATCTTATTTCTGCTTCATGTCAGAGAATCATATGTGTGTTCCCCTTATAACAACTTCCTCCTAACTGTCTTTTTTATTCCCCTATCTATATTGGTTATTCTATGTACTCTCTTTATATTTTACTGCTTGCATTCACTATTACGAGTACACAGAGCTGGTCCTAGCTAATTTGGTGCCCTAGGCAAAATTTTGGATGGTGCCCCCTAGCAGATAATCCTACCAGAAAAAATAAATATATATATATATATATATAGAGAGAGAGAGAGAGAGATAGATAAGGGGGAGAGGTGGCACCCAGGGGTTTTATATAACCAGGTAACAAAGCTGCTCGGTCAAGGCAGTGTCATTAGAAATATCAGATTTATTCATATTTTTCATTGATGAGTGCAGGACGCCAGCAGAGATAGATAGATAGATAGATAGATAGATAGATAGATAGATAGATAGATCCCTGATGATGGGCTGCGGCCCAAAACATTGGATTAAAACCTACAGATTTTACAGTTAAAAGGCTCTGTGTACCACTAAAGAGGGTACCGGTGCATCTTTACATGAGAATTACAGAAAAGAGTGCCACAACTTTGCTACTATATTTTCTACTTTTATATCTTGGCACCCACTATTGTTATTTTACATAGAGTGCCCATTTCTCCTATGAATATATAGTATTAATATATAGTAAGTGTCCTGTTTTCAGCTAAACAGGACACTTTACTGCTTCATGAATTGACCCCCAAGTTTTCTTTATATATCCTTTTCATGAAATCCAGTGAGTGCCCATTGTGTTTCTTTCCTTGACTATAGTGGCACATGCTAGTATGTTATACATTTCATGTAATAAATGTCCCCCACCTCTTCCCCTATATATATTTAATCATTTTGTACCTCATATACCCATTCCCTTATATATTTTATAACACTGTATACCCCCTTTATATATCTTTTGTGCCCACCTTTCACACCCCATTCCCTCCTTACCCTTATATATTTTATACCTATCTTCCCTCCCTTATATATTTTATACTGACCACCTCCCATTTCGTATATGTATTTTGCACATCACCCCTCTATATATTTTTAAGTACTCGTGTAACTTACTTTTTGCTGGGGGTGGATTGACAAAGATGACAAGTTCAAGGGCAAGCGCTCCTGTCTGCATAACAGTCCACATTTCTTCTTCCACAAGCAGGACTCAGGAGGTGGAGCTGCCAGGATAGATAAAGGAGGAAGCCAGGGACTTGCGAGGTGTCAGACACAGAAAAGAGAGAGGAGGAGATTAATGGGAAGGAGAACTTGGTGGGAGGGGATCACATGATGCCGGAGCACTAGGAGTGATGCAAATGCCATGGGAGGAGCTGAAGCTACTGCTGCAGTTTTGCATGCACAGTAGCCCTCCCGCGGCCATTCATTGTACCTTAGGTACAAACTGAGCGGCCCTGTACCGCTTCCCGATCGGAGCACATTTGAGCTTCGATCGCGGTAGCCATCATTCAGCCCAGCAGCAGTGTGAGCCAGCCCACAGGAGGAGAGCATGTGATAGGTGGCTGGGAGACAGAGAGAAGAAGCTCCCCGGCTGCTCTGACTGTATGAATAACATAAATGGAGCGGTCGGGGAGCATCTTCTCTCTGACTCCCAGCCTTCAGACATGTAATGCAGGTGGCGGCCCCTAACTTTACAATTGTAGCGGCCCGGGGGGCAGATATCACCCTAACCCCCCGGCACAGCCCGCCACTGGACTCGTCATGATGCAATTCATATGAGCGGCAGTGCGGGGACTGGACGGTGGTTAGCAGAGAAGGGGACTGGATGGGAGGTTAGCAGAAGTGGACAGGACCTTCTGAACGATGGAGGGAGCTGCAGAGTCGAATGCCCCTAGGCATTTTAGTGGCCCCAAGGCATTTGCTTAGAATGCCTATGCCTAGGGCTGGCTCTGCAATTACATATTAAGTTTTATTGTTTATTTTCATTGTAAATAAAATATTTGTTTTGAAAAAAATGTATCCTCCTGATGAGAACTCCATATTGATGCTCTGCTTGCTGAACTGTCCACATGTAGTTTGCTGATTCTGTCCCATATATTATAGAGTACACATTCTGCTCTACACTTAAGCCTATGGTTCCATGGCTCTCTCTATATCAACTTGCATTAATCTGCATCTGGTTTTGCAATGACTTTCCACAACCTTTCATGCTTTAATTGCAATTCCATAGCTAACTTCCAGGTTGTCTAATTGTGGGTGTATCTCTAGTATTTATGCTTCTTACATACATACTGTAATTGTGCAGCTTCTGTACTTTTTTCAGCTTTGCTGCTGCTATACCGTGCTGGAAACACTCTGTGCTGTCTTCTCCTGTGCAGTCTGCACTACATAAGTACTTAGAATGTTGTCTGTATGCTGTTCTGGGTATCTCTAATAGCTTGTACAGTATATCTGGGTCTCTGAGTACTTTATACCTGTGTATAAACCTATTAGAAATTATGTGTGTGCAGGTGGTGATGTAGGCACACACTAGCAGATGACTCAAACTATGAACAGCCCAGTTACTTACTAAGTAGTGTTGGTTTGATGATAGATAGCAGGGGGATGTAGTCTGGAAGCCGACGGTCTAAATGCCGACCGCCCGCTTCCAGACTGCTTTATCCCAACTAGGGATGAATGACAGGCATCTAAATCTAAATGCCTGTCATTTGCTCGATGTCGGGAGACCGGCACCCGGCATCCCGATCGAGCGGATGTCGGGCGCCGCAGCGGACAGCCGTGGGGGGGAGGGTTAGGTTTAGGGCTCCCGGGTGGACTTAGGGTTAGGCACCCCCCCAGAAGGTTAGGGTTAGGCTAGGGGGAGGGAGGGTTAGGGTTAGGCACCCCCCAGGGGACTTAGATTTAGGCAGCGGGGAAGGGAGTGTTAGGTTTAGGCACTTAGAGGGGCTTTAGGGTTAGGCACAGGGGGGGAGGTTAGGGTTAGGCACTCCTAAGGAGGGTTAGGGGGTTAGGTTAGTAAATACTTACCTTTAGGACGATCGGGATTTCCTCCTTTGTTGGGCAGCCACTGTCGGGAATTGAACTGCTGGCCATGCAGCCGGCGGTAATACATATCTCACCCATACTCACTGTTACAGGTACACTGAGCTGAGCTTGAGTGGAGCAGGGTTTCATACAGTTCTCCAGCTGGTAAGTGTATGCTGCTTGTGGGTAGGGGTGTAGGGATTATGGAACAGCTTTATATGTAGGTATTATCCAGCTTCTCTTTAGGAGCTAATTAGGAGACCTCTGTTTCCCACCATGTCACTCCACACAGTAGAGACTAGATGACCACTGCACATGCACAGCAGTGAATTCAGTAGCAATCTTAAAACTGGGCATGAAGTCCTCCTGGAGAACAGGAAAACTGGAGTCTGAGCAGTAGCGCATTTCTTTTCCAACATAAGTGCTTTTAAGATATTAACTGATTGCTTATTGTACGGGGTTCATGCTATAAATTGGCCTCAATTATATATTTTTCCTTAATATGCAAAACTCCAAAATCTTATAATAATCATGTACTGAACGTGATCAATAAATATATGAAGTTTCAATAATTATCAGAAGTTAAATATAGAATTATTTTCTAATAAGAGGAAACACAGGCAGCTTAATTGCAAGACTGGAAGTATAAAAATAATTACTTTGGTAAGTATTATTATGGGGTCTATGTACTAAGCAGTGATAAGTGACAGAGTGAAAAGTGATAAGTCTGTGATAAGTGCCAGCCAATCAGCTTCCAACTGTCATCTCACAGGCTGTGTTTGAAAAATTACAGTTGGGAGCTGATTGGCTGGCACTTATCACAGACTTATCACTTTTCACTCTGTCACTTATCACTGCTAAGTACATAGACCCCCTTGATCTCTTATAGCCTGGGGAAAAATAGCTATAGCCAATGAGTGCCACAACTGAAATGATCAAACTTGATGTGCTAGACAACTTTCTACATGCTTTTCTCTTGTGCCCCCATGAATGGGTAGAACACAATGCTCCAACAGGCATGTGGAACTTGTTGTACTTGTCGGCAGGTACTTGTTAGACATGACTTGTCACGTAACAAGACGTTGAAAATTGCAAAGTATTAATGGTTCCTGTCACAGAGTTCATAAGAAACAGATCTCAGTTGGACTGAAGGGAAAATTATCACAGAGTTACATAGACAAGTCACAGAAATGTCTGATAAACTAAAGAAAAATAACTTTCATTTAAATTGATAGAATTGTTGATTTATCTTGGATAAAATCAGAAACATTTATTCCGTGTGGTTAACTAAATCTGAGATTTCTCTCTCTCACCCGGTATCTTTAAATTATTATTCAAGTACAGTATGGTGTAATTAGGGGGTAAATTTACTAAAGTGAGAGTTTTTAACAGTGGAGATGTTGCCCATAGCAACGAATCAGATTCTAGCTATTATCTTATAGAAGGTTGTGCTAGTTAAGTGTTAAATATAATCTAATTGGCTGCTATGGGCAACATCTCCACTTCTAATAACTCTCACTTTAGTAACTATACCCCTAGTAATGTTCTGCAATACAATCTCTCAAGTCACAAGCTTCTCCAAACTTCTTGAGGATTTGCCAACAGTCACATCACATACTATATTTGCTCACACAACCTATTGGATAAGTTTAGGTCAAGTTTTCATTCCCTTCACTCCAGATTTCATAGCCTAAGAGAGTAATTTATTTGATTCATGCTGACTCTAGAGTCTATTACTCACTACTAACTCTCCTCTATCTTTCTATTAAATTCTATTATTATCTTTCTATTAAATTTGACAATGCAGACTAGTCACTTTCCATACAGTACTAATACTACATTCCCAAGTCTTCAGGGCCCTGTCCTAACCTGGTCTTTATCAGTTTTATCCAAATGACTACTTCAGTGTTTGTTGTGTCAGCTTGGATGTCCTCTTGTCTCCTTAATCTCAAATTGAGGAAATAATATTCCTACCATATAACAGAAATCCTTATTTATGTTGAAATGAGAATTTGAAATGCCTGAGAATTGATTCTGCTCTCAACCTTATAAGGTCATAGAAAGAGCATCAAAGTCAATCATAAGATATTTGAACCATTAGAAAAATGAATAGATATAACATTTTAATATAAATACATTGAGGACTTCCCCTCACAATGCTGCACTTGTCAGTTCCTCAGCTTTTCATTAATTTAATTAATTTTTTACTGTATTAATGAAACACCATTTATCATCACAAAGGAGTCATAAGAATTTATTACATGATAATGAAGAATGACCTAGACATAGTTGAATCAGTGATTTGGTGGAAATTTACTAGACCACCTACACAGTAAATAACAAGTGGATAATATGCCCATAGCAACCAAGCAGCTTTGAGGTAGCATTTATTAAATACATTTTATAAAAATGATAAGTAGAACTGACTACTTACTATTGACAACTACTCTACTCTTTAGAAGATTTGATACATCTCTAATGTGAAATGGTCCACCAGAAGTATTATCCAATGATTTCTACCCACAACTCACTGAAAATCAAAAGACATCTCATTTACATAGTGTCATTACATAATAGCACAAGATTAAATACTGCATTTCACAATACAGAATGCCTTAAAGGCAAATCATTACTTTATTGTGTATTCAACAATTTGATTATTATTTTGTTATGCTTTCATGAAAAAAGGTACAGTAAACACAACTGTTTTCATCAACAATGTGACAGGGTAAAGATGGGTACACACTATGCAATCTGTCTTACGATATATCATTACAATGCGGATTGGAACAATACTGTATATTGTGTGGATCTCATAGAATATACGCTCGATCGCATGTGCCCATGGGTCATTCATGGCATCGTCCTATCAGCTGTGCTGCACAGCACATGGGACCATGTGATGAATGAAGTTATGCTGCTAAATGCAGCATGGAACAACACATTGTACCATCGTACACTGCATCTTGCAGTTTGTATGGATGGCAGGTTGTTTCGTACCATAGCATTGTCCAATCGGCAAGATACACAATCGCAGCGTTTATTTCAATTGGCAGTTACATTTGTATGTGTTTCATATGGAAGTGAGAGATTTAGGTAATTTGTGGTCACATATGATGGAATTGCAGTTACTATTACAAGAATCACTTTACCATTAGAATTAGATTTCAATCCACTCAAAAACAACCCGATTTTAAATAGAAGTTTCTTTTTAGCTTGAGACATCGTTATTATTTTACTGTTTAACAATTTAATTTGACCATGAATCTTAACATTTTAGAACATAATATACTTATTAAAGGAACTATATTTCAGCCAGAGCTTTACACCTAACAGCCAAAACATTAAATATCACATGCCTAATATTGTGTAGATCCCCCTCGTACCACCAAATCAGCTGACCTCTGTAGGTGTCCTCTGGTATCTGAAACCAAGATGTCAGCAGCAGGTACTTTAAGTCCTGAAAATTGTGAGGTGGGGCCTCCATGGCTCAGACCTCGTTTTTCATCCCATCCCACAGATGCTCGATTAGATTGAGATCTGGGCAATCTGGAGGCCAAGTCAACACCTTGAACTCTTTGTCATGTTCCGAAAATCATTCCTGAACAATTATTGCAGCATGGCAGGGCACATTATCCTGCTGAAAAAGGCCACTGCCATCAGGAAATACTGTTGTTATGGAGAGTTGTACTTGCTCTACAACAATGTTTAGGTAGGAGGAACATGTCAAAGTTACATCCATGTGAATGCCAGGACCCAATGTTTCCCAGCAGAACATATCAAAGAGCATCATACTACCTCCACCAACTTGCCTTCTTCCCGCAGTGCATCCTGGTGCCATCTCATCCCCAGTTAAATGACGGACATGCACCCAGCTGTCCACATGATGTAAAAAAAAAACATGTTTCATTAGACCAGGCCACCTCCTTAAATTGCTTTGGTTTAGTTCTGTCACTCACATGTCCATTGTAGGCACTTATGGCAGTGGACAGGACTTACCATGGCTGCTCTGACCAGTCTGTGGCTACACACACCCATTTTCAGCAAGCTGCAATGTATTATGTAATATGACACTTTTCTATCATAGCCAGCATTTAAATTTTTCTTCTGTGGTATTGATACAGATGAGGTAGCCTTTGTTCCCCATGCACATTAATGAGTCTTGGGCACCCATGACCCGGTCGCTAGTTCATTGGTTGTCCTTCCTTGGACCACTTTTGGTAGGTACTAACAGCTGTATGCTGGGAACACCACACAAGACCTGCTGTTTTGGAGATGTTCTGGCTCAGCCATCTGATATGAGCCATCATGACAGCTCCAATTAACTTCAGGTTCCAGCCAGAGCTAAGAAGGTTTACAGACAAAGACAACCACAGTTGGTCCAGGTTGATTGCTCCCAGCTGGGAAGCCTCTGTGAACATGCAGCACTCAGCTGCTCATACTGGTAATTACCAGAGGCTTGTCTCATTTATTCTCATGGGGTTGGCTCTGACTCCTGTAACAGGGCAGCCAGCCTATTCCTTCCTTGCTGAAGATCGTTCCTTGTGGAAGACATGCCACCCAGTCCCTGTTCCTGTATATGCTGTTTGGCATTCCTAGTTCCTGTCCTGGTTCTGTTTTGCATTACCTGTACCTGTTGAAAGTATACCTGGAACATTAGTTCTCCTGCAAATCCACTCTACAAGACATTGGTGTTGTGTACTGTTGCTATTCCATCCTGCAATGTACACAACACCATATCCATTTTGGAAATTAGAAGCTGAACTGCCACATGTTAGTGCCGCCCACTGTGTCACTTAGCTTAGACAGCCAGCTAGCTGGATGCAACCTTTTGTCCTTAACTAGATGAAGCAAATAATTTTGTGAGGTGGTCAAAATTTATTGGAAATTACTGGAAATAAATGTTATTGAGGTTAATTATACTGTAGGAACAAAAACAGGCCCATTTTATGTGATTTTAGCTGTTTTTATGATTTTTTAAGAAAAAATCCAAATCCAAAACCAAAACACGAAAACAAAACACGGATGTGAGAATTTGGAAAAACCAATCCAGATCCAAAACCAGTGGGATCCAGATCCAAAACCAAAACACGAGGGTTGGCACACATCTCTACCTGATATTAATTTGAATTCTATCTTGCTTGTGTCCACTGCTGCAGGCTGCTCCATGGTTAATATTACCCTTGTAATACTGTTCCAGTTTTACAATGCAAACTCCTGCTGTTTGTATAAGCCCCTACTGTCCAGAGGTTAAGACCAGGTGGCATCCTAAGTACCTGTGAGGGCATCATACTCTATGGCAGTGATTCCCAACCTCGGTCCTCAAGGCAAACTAACAGTCCTGGTTTTAGTGATATCCATGCTTGTACACAGATGGTTAAATCAATATACTGAGGTACTAATTAAGTCACTTGTGCTCAAGTATGGCTATCCCTAAAACCTGGACTGTTGGTGTGCCTTGAGGACCGTGGTTGGGAACCCCTGCTCTATGGGAACAACATTGATATAGGCATTAAGTGACTCTAGGGGACTTCTGCAAATACAGGGGAGATTCATTATATCGTCTAGCCATCGCGATCTGGCCCTTGTCAAAGTTGCTCAGATCCTTATATTTGTCCATTTTTCCTGCTTCCAACACATCAACTTCAAGAACTAACTGTTATCTTGCTGCCTAATACTGCATATCTAACCCTTTACAAGTGCCATTGTAACAGGTTAATCAATGTTAATCAATGTTATTTACTTCACCTGCTAGTGGTTTTAATGTTATGGCTGATGAGTATTTTATTTAGAGGAAAGTATTCCAGCTGTTGTACAAAGCTGAAATCATTATCAACTTGAAAAAATAAATAAATAAATACAAATAAAAATAAAACATCGTATAAATGGTTAACATATGTGTACATTTTGTTAAGAGAATAATTGCAAAAGTGATTTTATTTGGAAATTTGCATTCCAGAATGTCACCTCCTGTATCACATGTTCGGTTCAAAAATGCTTCTATTGCTCTAAGATGCAAGAAAATGTGGTTTCAGTATTTTAAAAAAAAAAACTCAAGTAAAACAAATGTGGAAACATAAAAGTAAAAAAACATAGCAGTGCATAATTTAATTATGGGCAATGTATGAAGAACAAATTGTTGAGAAATTACAATAACTTAGTGTGAACATGGAAAATGTTGAGAACACTGTAATACAAACAAATGTAAAAAACATGTGGCTTAATCTTCATTATGAGACCATGCAAATGCATTCACTGTACTAAGCCTGCCATGCAACTTTCTAACAGAAATACTTTCTGAATTAACCACTTAACTGGCAATTTTTTCTTTTTTTTTAAACTTCCAGAAATTGTCAGTTTATTAAAATCTTGAAATAAGTTTTGAACATATATTTTAAAAGATATTTAAATATTTTATTTTAAAGAAATGCTAGGTAGTGTCTTGCACGCCTCTCCCCCCTCTATGTCCATAGTCCCACATTGTAAAAATTTTCTTCCAGCCCCCAGTGTCAATAAATTCTTCAGTAGCAAATTATTCCTAGTGGCATTACCCTCCACCCCCTTAGTGGTGATAGATCACAGTGGCACAAACCCTTCCCCCACCAGTGTCCATAGGTCCCACTGCATTGGTAGCCCCATTCCCCATGCGTCACTATATAAATTGTTTTTAAAAATATTTAACTCTCCCTTAGTGTAATATAAACTTTTTGGGGGTGTATCCCCTCCTCCGCACTACCCCTACTGGCAAAGGATCACCCCCTGTTACCCCCCCCAGCAAAGGCCATCCTCATTGGCTCTGCACTTCTCTCATGAAGCAGAGCAAGGCAGAGTGTGTGTCAGGTGGGACTAATCATCTGTCCCTCCTGCTGCACAAGATCTCTGCACTTGCTTTTGCACTTGTATATTTTAGCACAAGCACCCCAGAGTGCATTCTGCGGCACAATATCAGCAATGAGACATCACTGCCTGGGGGCTGGAAGAGAAGGAGGGCTCCATTCTTTACATGAGCAGAATGGATCTCCTCTAATGCGACCTTGCCAGTGAAAACCCAGCTGGCTATGGTCACATCTCATGCAATCATGCTAGGTAAGTGGTTAAGTTAAGAATTAAGGAAAGCAGAATTTAACTTGTAAAGGAAGAAATGCTTTGTTTTCTAGTTGACACATTTATATAAATACAGTTATATAGGGGCTTATGCAGACTAAGGAGCTCATTCAGACCCAGCACTAAGCTGCGCTCTCACGCAGCTAAAAGGGGCCGGGTATGAAAATGCAGCGATTGCACTGTCTGGTGAATGGACGCCCTCTATGTCTTGGAGTGTGATGGCTGAGTGAATGTACGCCGGTATAAAGATGCCCACATTTCTCTCTTAACACACGTCATCTCCAAGAAGTGTATGAACAATCGGAACCACCGATAGCCATCGGAGCAACATTTAGCGTTTGAGGTAGACCTTACCCCGCCACAAGCACTGTGATCACTGCAGGCTGAAAAACAACCAAGTGACGTGTACAATGACGCATCTTTGCTAATTATGCACACCCATAAAACTCAGTTTTGATGACCAGACACACCTGCATTCGCACCACCACTCCCCCATTCACAAGCACCTTCCCCTGTACCACCCACAAACGGCGCTGTCACTTATGGTAGAGTCCTGTCTGGGTACTACGAGAGCACGATTCCCAGCTGCAGTTACTGGTTCGCGCAAGTGTACTTTGATGCATATACATGCACAAACATGCGATAATCGCCCACAGCGTGCATCCGCACCTTAGCGAATGGGTCTGCATCAGGCCTTAAGTACTATATCAGTTCACATGCTGTGGGGCTTATTTATCAAGCAATATTTGTTGGACAGTCAATGAGAGCAGCTGTAAATACCCGCAAATATTAAGAATCCCCCAAATGTGTAAAAAGGAGACCGAAGCATATATCTCTGCATTCGACAGCAGCCGCAGCTCCCATAGGTTTATACAGGGCTTCAAAGTTGTCAGATTTCCAGAGCATGGCCATGATAGTCTGACACCATCTCCTGGTGGCTTTATCCTATAGTAGCCCACGGACTACTATTTTGCAAAAGTTACTGGGATAGGGTTCCTTAGGAACTCTCCCCGGCAATGATCACAGCACATGCGTGTTCTGCTAACCATGCATGCACTGACCAGCCCGGCTTCCGATGTAGAAGGTAAATGAGCCCAAATGTGCATTTCTTATGGCTACGAATAGTGGCGATGAGCAATTTTAACTATCAGGTAAGAATTTATGATAATTAGTAAATATGCCACTGTGTCTTGGGTGAAGTCATTGCACAAGTCCTGAATGAGTGCATGCAAATGTATTCTGGCAGATCCACATGCATCTAACATATATGCTGATTGCAGTAAGTGCATGTTCATGTAATGCAGGTACGTATTTAGATACGCCGATGTTACCCCCTTGATTTGAAAGGAAGGAAATCCTATAGTAGTGCCCCCATATAATGCCCCTGTAGTAGTGCCCCCATATAATGCCCCTGTAGTAGTGCCCCATAGTTATGCTCATGTAGTACTGCCCTCATAGTTATGCCCCTGTAGCAGTGCCCCATATAGTTATGCCCCTGTAGCCCCTGTAGCAGTGACCTCATAGTTATGCCCCTGTAGCAGTGCCCCCATAGTTATGCCCCAGTAGCAGTGCCCCCATAGTTATGCCCCTGGAGCAGTGCACTCATAGTTATGCCCCTGTAGCAGTGCCCCCATAGTTATGCCCCTGTAGCAGTGCCATAGTTATGCCCTTTTACTAGTGCCCCCATAGTTATGCCCCTGTAGCAGTGCCCCCATAGTTATGCCCCTGTACTAGTGCCTCCATAGTTATGCCCCTGTACTAGTGCCCCCATAGTTATGCCCCTGTAGCAGTGCCCCCATAGTTATGCCCCTGTAGCAGTGCCCTCATAGCTATGCCCCTCTAGCAGTGCCCCCATAGTTATGCCCCTGTAGCAGTGCCATAGTTATGCCCCTGTAGCAGCACCCCCATAGTTATGCCCCTGTAGCAGTGCCCCCATAGTTATGCCCCTGTACTAGTGCCCCTATAGTTATGCCCCTGTACTAATGCCCCCATAGTTATGCCCCTGTAGCAGTGACCCCATAGTTATGCCCCTGTAGCAGTGACCCCATAGTTATGCCCCTGTAGCAGTGACCCCATAGTTATGCCCCTGTAGTGCCGCTTGTTAAAGAAAAAAAAAAAAACACTTACCTTAATCCCCGCTCCTGCATCCGCTGCCGTCCTGTCACCCGTCTGCTTCTCGGAACTATGGGAGAGATGTCATGATGACTCCCCCATAGTGCACATGGAGAGAGCAGGATGCTGAAGTTTAGAAGAAAACTCCAGCCTACGGCGAACGCGGCGCTGCAGGGAAGGAGCCGGGTGCCCACTAGTAATAACATCTCAGCCGGCGTCTGGCTTAGAGCCTCCCTGTGGCGCCAGGCTGGAGGTCACTGATGCCGGGTGCAGCGAGTGCGCTGCTGCACCCAACGCCAGTGACCTCCATTCCTGGGAGTAATGGACAGACAGCCGGGCATGCAATGATTCATATGCATGCCCGGCTGTCCGTCCATTACCCACAGGAATTTCAGTTTGACTCCAAATGGGATAATTTACCCCTGTTCCCTGACCACTGATGTAATGAATACACATGTAGTTGATGATGTTGACAGTTGCCAACACTAGTGAATCGCTTGTGATTTGCTGTTTATGAATGTTAACTAACACTGATTGGTGCATTCTTCGTTTCTTAGGCACACATTCTATTTTTGTGCTACATTGTAGCATTTTGTATACAGATTCAGACTCAGTTGCACACAGTTATACAAGTGTCACATATCAAATTAATCAGTGCCGAGTCGCACGGGACCTGGCACACTGAGATGGGCTTTTGGTGCAACTGCAGCAATAGTGTATGAGGACACAGCTTTAAATGTACATTGCTGTTGTTCATTTATTTGTCTTTTTACTTTTAATATCACTAACAATAACAAGAACAGCGATCCTCATTTTCAGCACCTCAGTTTATATGAGAAGACGGTCCATAAGGAATCACCAAAGGATGCCTCATATCCACTATATTTTGATTGACTTTTATCAGGTTCTATCTCTGACATTTTTCCACACAATTTGCTGTTTTTGTAAATGAATTGCCAAATGTAAATACATCAGGATTTTTACTACTGTTTTTGATGTTTTTACTAGCCTTTATACCAGTGGTAAAAACGTTTGCAAAACACCAATGGGTATGGGGTCCTAAAATAGACTTTCTCAAGCACTTATGTTTTCTGGTAAAATATTTTAATGCATACAAATAAATGAATATACAAGCATTCATTTGCATACATTAGGAAAAATTAAGTTAATTTAAGGGATACTTTGAAGAACAGCACAATGTGCATTCTAGGCTAAGCACAAACATGAATTATTCAATTAAAAGCTTAAACTAACATTTTCATTCGATTATCATTTGATTTTGCATTTGGAGATTTACTAAAGGCAAAATTGATTGTAAAATTGAGCATAAAACCGAATCCAACTTAAATCCCACTCAAAATCGAACATCAGAAAAGCATTGGTACTTTTACATAGACCAACACACAAATTCCACATTTACTAAGATTTGATTTGATTTGGAAAGGAACACCAAATCAAACTTAAAAATTAACCACAAATACCCAAAGCAATAGACGTGCTTCATGCTTTCTATGTTTGCATGAGCAGGTCTATTTGATACAGATGCATGCACAAATCAGTGAGATTTGTGCATGTATCTGTGTTTAACTAACTTGGAAAGAGTTAAACAAAAAAAATATTACGTGGGATCCCCCACTAAAAGCACAACCAACCCTGGACTTTTTAGAGCCAGTCCTGGTTGTGAAAATACAGGGGACAAAAGATGTAGGAGTCCCCTGTATTAAGTACAACCAGCACTGGGCTAAGCGAGCCAGTCCTGGTTTTGGAAATACAGGGGACAAAATGAGTAGGGGTCCCCTATATTTGCACAAACCAGCACTGGACTCTTTTAAGCAGGGGGTGTAATGCTACAGCTAGGGGAACCCTTACCCAGGTTCCCCTGGCCAATGCATTATGCCTGACCACTAGTCAGCTCAGGCCAGGGATCCCTGGGGAGGTGGGGACCCACCCAATAAAGGGGTCCCCCTTTCCAGGGCATCCCAGGCCTGGGCTGACAGCTATTGCCAGCACCCCTTGGTGGTGGGTGCCAGGTTGATTATGAAGGAAAGTGTTGTGTAAAAAATAGAAGTGTTAACATTGTATTTAACAGTAGAACTACAGGTCTCAGCAAGCCTACTTCACGTGCTGGTACTTGGAGAACCACAAGTACCAGCATGTGGGGCATTAAGGGCCCGCTGGTACCTTTAGTTCACCTGTAAAGAAATGTTAAAACAAACACAGGGTTAAAACAAACACACATACACACACACACATACTTACCTACAATCGCTGTTGCCATTAATGTCGTCTTCTCCATTTAGCATCCACAAGACCTATAAAAAAAAAAAACTCACCTACCCCTTGTTCTTGTCCCTGTAGACATCCAACGTCTGTAATAAAGAACAAACCGAGAACATGGACTAATGGACATGTTCTGTCCTCTAAGGACACGACATCGCGAATGACGAGTCCCAGGCACGGCATTTCTCTTAGAAATGCTTGGCTGAGCATTCATTGGCTGAGAGAGGTGAGCATATGCCTCTGTCAGTCAATGAACAGTTCCCACTGTTGAATACAATGGTGAGAACCGCAAGGTTACTAAACGCTACCTCGCGGTTCTCACCATTGAATTCACTGTTCATTGGTTGTGAGAGGCTGAGGCTCACCTCTCTCAGCTAATGAATGCTCAGCCAAGCATTTCTAAGAGAAATGCAGTGGCTGTGAACTGTCATTCGCGATGTCCGTGGGTCTGTGTTCTCGGTTTGTTATTTTTGAAGATGTGGAAGCCTACAGTGACCGGAACAAGGGGTAAGTGAGTATAGTTTTTTTTTTACAGGTCTTGTGGATGCTACATGGAGAAGAGGACGTGAATGGCTACAGGAATTGTAGGTAATGCTTATTTCTCATAAACTTTTGAGATGAAAAACATACATCTCACACAGAGTTTTATGAAATAGGAATTAGAGATCTGCACTGACCCCCATGTTTTGGTTTTGGATCCGGATTCATCTTTGTGTTTTGGTTTTGCAAAACTACCCTCAAGTGTTTTGAATCTGTATTTTGTTTTAAAAGAACAGATAAAATTACATAATTTTGACCTGCTAGCATGCAATCCAAAACCCGACTTCGGCTTTTAAATCTGAGTTCCATGGGAGATACAAACCAGGACTCGGTTCTACTCATAACCCAAAGTGATTCTGAACTCGGACTCGGTTTGACTCACAAGCCCTAAATTAATTTTTTGTCGGTTTTCTAAGAACTGGACCCACACATCTCTAATAGAAATAAATATTTTAGTAGAGTTCTTGCAATACAGTATTGCATCATATAAACTGGGCTGTTTTTTTTCCTGATTTTGCAGACACATTGGTTCCCATTATATTTACATCCCACTTTCATATATGACTAAATACTGGATATTAGGTAGGAAAACATCAGCTTTGTCTTGTGTGGTTTAAAGATAGACTGAGAACTCTCCACCCAAGTTCCCAAACAAACCCTTATCTACATCCCCTTTGAAGTCTAAAACATACTGTAAGTACTGGATGTTGGTTCTCTCTAAAAAGGTCTTCTGCGCAGGAAATAAAATTACAGAAATTACAAATATCAGCATACTCTCCACTAAATATTGGTGTTACTATTATAGTATCATGTAGAGTAGGTATTATTTAAATTTTATCTTTAAATTATATCATATAAGTGAGCACTCCACCTTTAATTATATCACAAAACGAAGACTCTGCAATCCTAGACTAGCCACAAGTATGACTTAATCCATGCATTTTTCTTAACTCTGAACCCTAGTAGCTTAGATCTCTGTGGATGTAGCTCACCATATCTATGGCCATGTAGCCAAGTCAGGACCTCTGAAAAGAGAAATATGAATGCAAACCTTCTGCAGAATTTTCATTTAGTGAAATTATATTTATATTATTATGTGAATTTCTAGACCAGCTGGCACTCAAGATCTCATCATATGAGATATACTTAGAAATATATTCCAGCAGCAGTGTCGCTGGGAATAAACTACAGTAGCAAGGGTATACTGTACCTAGCATGACTAGTGGCCCAACAATTACTAATTAAGTTTGTGTAGGAAAGACCCAAAAAGTCCCAGTTGTCCTTGACTGGAGAAGATTAATTTTACGAAAAGGCGATATCCTCCTTTTAAGTAAGTTCTTGACACATGTTATTCTAAGATGCTTAACATCAACTCTATCCTAATAATCTTTCATCTTAAACTTTATAGTATTCTATGAGCTTTATCAACACTCACTTCTAAATGCATCCAGCTCTAATAATAGGTAAAATCCTGATCAAGGTTAAGTTGTCCTCCAAAATACTAATTTAACAAAAACATACTTCAACAATGTAATTGTACTAGTAAAGAAAATATATCTCTTTAGAAAACCATGAGAGATACACATACAACTTAATACTATTTTTTTATAAAAAACATATGAGTGCCCACCAATGAGGTCTAAGCCATGGTCCTCTATGGTCTTAGAATGTCCTGAGAGCAAAACTAAGTAATTTTGGTAAACACCTGCTGTATTATAGTAGTTTCTCTAGACAAAGGTTTAGAACTCTGGTTCAATAAACAAGAGACAAAGATTTTTCACCAGAGGAACATTTATTTTTATTAAATAAGAAGTTTATATTATATAACAGTTTTCTTTCTTAATAATACAGTGACTGTATACAAATAGTTTTCTTCTTTGTGACACAAATAATCTCTTTATTTACTTTAAACAAGACTCTACTTTCCACAATCCACAAATGATCAATTATAGTGTATAACAATATAATTTAGTGACACCAAATATAGCTTTAGCTCCCTCTGGTGTTTTCAGGTCAGTAAAGACATTACAAAAAAATAAAGCTTTTAGGTATTTTTTCTTACAATTAGCACAATGTCTTTAATATGACATAACTAAATGTATACTATAATTACACCTGTACACCTACTTTATTATGCAATTATCTAATCAACAATCATCTGGCAGCAATTCAAAACACAAATGCGTGTAGAAATGATCAAGAGGATAAGTTGTTGTCCAGACCAGAATGGAAAAGAAAAGTGATCTAAATTATGTTGACTGTGGAATGGTTGTCAGTTTCAGATGGAGTATTTCTAGTATCTAAGAAAATGCTGATTTCCTTGGATTGTGAGCAATTAGTTTATTAAGAATCGTGTCTGGCGGAGTTGGTATTCCCATGAGAATTTCCAATGATTTTCAAACACTTAGATTTACTAAAGGCAAACACGGGTGACAAAACATGAATCACTGCAAAAACAGGTGGAAACACAAATAAAAATCATTGAAAAAATGGCACTGCTCGCCGTGTCACAATGTGTCGATGGTGAGGCAAAACGTAAAATGTTTTATACTTATCCGTAATAATTTAACTTTATATGCCCCTTCTGTGATTCACTCATTTTCTCCAACATTTAGGACTCTGTAAACATAAAGGAAATGATGATATATAACAGCAATGTGTGGTATTTTCTTTAAATAATGGATACAGATGAATTTATTTTCAAAAATGGTAAGGCATACCCCAACTCACTCAATCAAAGGTGGGTACACATTAATAGTGGTATCTTTGTAATTAGGTCCGTCAAAAGATGTATATACACACCTAAACTTACGCTTATATGAAGCAGAGGTAGGTGTAAAAAGGTATCTTTGCCATAAAGAACGGGTACTCAAGCACAAGATACGTACCAGTACTCACAGAACTTCTAGTGGTATCAAACATCTAAAGGTTTCTTTCCTTCTTCCAATGATACTGAACGGTGACTCAGTTTTTCATTCAATAAATGTCAATATAACAGTAAAATGGTGTCAGACAAGTGACATCTTGGACATAAACTTGCTTTTATAGAATGCAAAATATAACGTTATCTAGGGGAATAAACCTGCACTGTGACAGACTGAGGTAGAGTGGTGTGAGGGCTATGAAGGTCCGGTTCTCAAACAGCGATACAAAAAACTTCCAAACACCTACTTCAGATATGTCCAACAATGCCAGGATCCCTGCAAGAAGGTCACCTTCCAAGCCAATGCATTTTGAGAACTCAATCACTTTTTCTTTTTCGAAATGCGTTGGCACCCAGGGGGGGGGTGCCTCAATCTGTCACAGTGCAGGTTTTATCCCTAGAGAACTATCCGTACATCCCCCCTGGGAGCCCCTAACCTAACCCTCCCCTCCCGCTGCTGTCCGTGCCCGGTCCCAGGCTAACCTTCGATCGGGATGCTGGGCGTCAGGCTCCCGGCATAGGTAAAATGACAGGCATCAGGATTCGACACCTGTCATTAGACCCTTGCCAGGATTAGACAGTCAAGATGCTGATGGTCAGCATTTAGACCGTCAGCATCCCGACTGCATACCCTTACAGAGGAGGGGATAGAATCCTGTATAACCAGGTCAGGAACACACTGACTAGGGAGATCAGGGTGGCAAAGAGGTTCTTTGCTGATAAGCTGAAAGATAATTTTTCAGCTAATGATCCCATGTCAGTGTGGAGAGGCCCACAGGTTATTACCAACTATAGGAAAACATCTATCCACCCTGCTATGAGCCAGAAATTGGCCAACAAGCTAAATGTTTTATTTATTGTATGGTTGAAAAGCCTGATCTTATTTACCTGCTACTACTGATCACTCTAGCCAATCAATGGAAATGCCTCTTATCTCAACCATGTTGTATGTATTTCACCTGCATTAAGGGTGGGAGAGAAGGATGTGGTCTAACTGTTTAGAGGGTTGAGGTCCAGGAAAGCACCTGGGCCAGATGGTGAGTAGCCATTTAACCTGAAGGTCTGTGCTAAACAGTTGGCCCCCGTTTTAAAAAAAAATCTTTAATACATCTCTGGAATTGTGTTTAGTTCCATCATGTTTTAAGTGTTCTACATTTGTTCCAGTGCCTAAGAAATCCTCTACTGATGGTTTAAATGATTACAGACCGGTTGCTTTGACATCTGTGGGACACTGCAGGCCCCCTTTTGGCCCCTATTCAGTTCGCTTATCGAGTGAATAGGTTAGTGTATGATGCAGTCAATTAGTGGTTGCATTATATCCTATAACATCCTATAACATCTTGACTTGTCGGGTACATATGTGCGGGTCCTGTTTGTAGTAAGCGTAATATTGTTGTAGATCGATCACATCCAGGTTATGATCTATTTCAACTGCTTTCTTCTGGTAGGCGTTATAGATTGCAGCGTGTAAAAACTTTTAGACACTTGAATAATTTTTTTCCTCAGGCCATTATTTTGCTACACAAATGAGAAGGGGATGGGGGATTGGGAGGGAAGAGGTAGGGTGCTGTAACTTTTTTAAATTTTAGGATTTGTGATTATTGGCTGATTGTTTATTATGAGGTGGTGTGCCAGTGTTATTGTAATGTTGTGTTTATGTAAGGTTATGGGAAGAGTCATTAACCGGAAATGAATTCCTTGTATATGTTTGTATACTTGGCCAATAAAGCTGATTCTGATTATGATTCTGAAGTTTTGCTTTGTAGCATAAAGAGATCACTAATTTGTTTTATAATCTGGCTACCAATTGTGCATCATCACAACAAGGGGTTGTTTACTAAAGTGCAGATTTTTAGAAGTGGAGATGTTGCCCATAGCAACCAATCAGATTCTACTTAACATTTATCTAGCACCTTCTAGAAGATCATAGCTAGAATCTGATTGGTTGCTACGGGCAACATCTTCACTTCTAAAAACCCCCAAGTAAATATACCCCCAAGTGTGCAGATTGTGAATTAAGAATGTTGGATATAACATTTTGCTGTTTATATCATGCATTGCAAAATTCAGAATATACAGTATACCACTACAAACTGCCAGCAGGGAGAGAATGACTATTTGCAACAAATGTGTAACAATTGTTACAGTACTGTACCTAATATTGGAGTGAATTCAGTGAATAAAATGAGAATACATTATTTGACTGTGTTATCTATCTATTGCAATTAAATATGATACAAAAATAGGACACTAACTTGAGAACTTAATTTTGGAGACAATAGAATAGTTGGAAGTTTGATTCACACTGAACACGGACATAAAAAAATGAATGGCACGTTAATTCATTTTTTAACAGTTTATTGGTTAGTTTTCAATTCCATATATCATCAAAAGATTTTGTTATATATTTAGCCATTTCAATGGAAAAATAAAAGATATATTTTAGTCATGTTGCTTTTTCTTCTTTCTCCATATGTTTTGATAATGTGTCAGGTCTGGTTTTAATTGCTTTTATATTTTGAAACTGTGTTATCCTGTAGGCCCCTTCTTGCCACTGATAACCCTTTCATACCAAAATCCCCGGTCTGACCCAGGATTCTGAACACGGGTCAGTCCCGGATGAGACCCATGTCAGACCCTGTTTACATTTAATCTTCGACCCGGGTTATTCCCATGTAGGCCCCTGTTCACACCAAACCCAGGGCCTTATTTAGCAGCATATGCAACAGCGATTACGCACGCAGTCGATCGTTTGTTTGCCATTGTGAATGTGTACAAGTCGCACTGTGCGTGTGCAGCGATTGCATTGTGATTACAGATGCACAAACAAATCCATCACAAAGTGAGTGACAGGCTGTCATCGTTTAGGGGTGGTGAAGGGAGACTGGTCAGGGAAACGCAGACGTGCCTGTCCATTTGATGCCGTTTCATGGGCGTTCATAAATTACCTACTGCGGTTTGCATACACAGGATGAGGGCTCTCGGCATACGATGAGACTTGCAGTTTCTGCGGCTGGTCAGACCTGCTGTAAATGTGTGTAATGGGCTGATATGCATCGATGGTACCAATGTATATGCAAAAGTGCAAGTTTGAACGAATATGAGAAAACAGCAGGGGGTGTCTTTATGGTGGCTGAGCTGTGGCAGACATTAGCATATTTTTGCATCCACTTTGCGTGCAATTTTGGAGCTGTGCCACAGCCACCAATCATCACAGTTTAGGCATGACCCAAGTCTGATAACACGGGTTGGACCGTTCACACTACACCATGATGTGACAGTGTCCAACCCTGTTGCTACCACAGTTGGATTCCCGGGTCACCCGACTCGGGTTATTTTTCAGAGACCCTTTCACACCTTCCATGTTACCTATTGATTGCAGAGTAGTGAGAAAAGGACAGATGGTGGAAAATGAGGGGTGGATTTGGGAATACAAGTGGACAAACTCAGGACTTGCCACATTCACTGTTTATGTTTTTTCTATATGTTAGTAATGCTGGGCATACACGGCCAGATAAAATGCCTGTCAGACCGACAGACATTTTATCTGGCCGGCTGCCAGCCGCAGATGTCGCCGGCATACACTGTGAGATTTCTCTCACAGTGTATTCAGCAGACATCCACGCTCCGCCCCCGGGGGAGGAGACATTTCCCTGTTACTTCCGTAGGAAGGAACACAGGAAATGTCTGTCTGTCGGCCGCGCTGGGCATACACTGCCCGATGCGGCCGACAGTTTACCGGGTAAATATTGCATCGGACGGGCATGCTGGACAATCCTGCATGCCCGACCGAGCAATATTTAACCCTCGGTCGCCCGCACACATGCTACAATTATCGGGGCGATCCGCCTGATATCGGCGGATCGCCCTGATAATTGTAGCGTGTATGGCCAGCATACTGTAAATAGTATAAAAGTAGAAATATGTAATATTTACATTTGTATCACACAAAGATTATTTTAATCTGTTTAATTTAGATATTCAGTGAAATAGGCAAATTGACTAGGATGCCCAAACTTTTGCATGCAATGGTTTTTTTCTATTATTCGTTTTTGTTTTTCTTTCTGTAAATGTGTTAAGCACTTGCATTTTTCAATTAAATGTGTTACATATTTCTAATTTGGTCTAAGATCTATTGTTTATTTGTGTTTCATTTTTATCTACAGCATGTGGAATGCTGGCAGTCAAGACAACCAAATCTAAATTAAAGAAATATTTGTTTTTTGCCCATCTGGTTTACACTCTGTGCAAGTAACAAACACAAACACACTAAAACATTCACTTTAATAAAATTCAATAGAAGAAAAGATAAGTTTGAATGTAAAGTTAAAACTGCCATTTACATAATTGTCATCTCTCACCATACTCTATGACAAATACATTTAAAGCAATCACCTCATTCAATAAAATAATTCAAATGAAATTAAATTCTTTAAATGATATTTTAATGAGATAGTATGCCATGGGTCTGATTCACTACAGATTGCTATAGCGATCACGGCTGTTATTACACACGTAGGTCTGCGGAAATATGCTAATGAATGCAATCGCAAAGCCGTCACACAGCCAGCATAGAGACGCCCACTACCGCTATCTCACATCTGTAATACCTTGCAGTCCTGGGTATACATTGGGAATACTGAGTAACATTGGCCCCTCACTCACAATTACAACAGGTCTGACCTTACTCAGAAATTGCTAACTTCGTCGCGTGCAGTGAGTACACAAGCAGCGTATGCCTTCGCAGTGACTAATTTATGCACGCCTAAGCAACAGCATTCAAATGGACAGGTACACCTGTATTTCTCCAACCAATGCCCTGTCATCACCCCCAAACACTGATGTCCCATCCCTTGGTCTGCGATGGCTTTGTATCTGCATAGGTGATCGCAGTGCAATCGCAATGCTAAAACACGCACATGCACTGCTAAGCATACGCATGCACAGTACGCACCATCAGCTGATCTGCGTACACTGTTGCAGTTGCTATCTGTGATGATTCAGGCCCAATATACAAAGTTGGATGCAAACGTAATTGCAAAATGCTAAGGGATAAATTGCATATTGCTAAATTTTTTGAGTCGGCCCCATACATGAAATGAGACCAACTGTGCATAGGTGGCAAATGTGTTGCTCTCCCTATGCTAGTGACAAGTACAGATGCAGCAGCAATAAAGTAAGAGGTGTGACTTCACTGTAAGTACAAAGATACTAAAAGTTGCAGTACACAATGCATACACATTACAGTTAATAGCCAAAGACCAAAGAAAATAAGTCTTAAAGCATCAGGGGGGGACTTGAAAGTCTCTGCTTGGATAGAAAGGATGCTTCATAGGATCTCCTCTCCCACTTGTGTGACACTGTGAAACAGCAGGCAGATGATATGAGGGCTATTCAGTATAACGTAGGCAACTTGGACAACAAAAGCCAGCTGAATAATATCAGGATTAGAGAACTTCCTGAAGATATTGCCAAAAATGTTCAGATTGATGCTCTCACAAAAATTTTGGGGAACATTTTTAAACTTGACATCAATGATACCATTGAGTTTGACAGAGCTTACTGAGCTATGAGACTGAAGGGTCAGGCATGAGATTGTCCACATGATTTGATATGCAGACTTCACTATTTTGCCCAAAAGGAGTAGATCCTTCATAAAGTCATAAAATCTGAAGCATTGGCTGTTTTGACTTCAACGGTAACAGGATCCAAATTTTCCAGTACCTGTCAATGTAGGGTGCTGAATCCCAAGAGTGAGGAGCTTCACAAATGTGATATTAAGTATCGCTGGGGGTTCTCATTTACTCTTAAAGTGCTCCATGGTGGATAGCTGCAAACTGTGAGTGACCTCACCAGCTTTTGTTCAGCTATGGGCTTTGACTAGATCTCCATTCCAGAGAGGTAGGATCTTACTCTACCTATGACCCTTCCTTTCTGGCCTCACTCACAGAGAGAGATGGCAACTGTCCAACCATTTCAGGGAATCACGTTTTTCTCCTGAAGCACCTCCTGTACGTAACATTACCTGAGATTTCTTGGATGTGCTGCTTCCTGCCTTTTTTTACTTTCCCTGTTGTATATCACCTTGCAGGTCTAATTTCTTTCTCTTTACAGGTACAGTGATTCCCTTAGTTGGAAGGTCTTGTTTCTCTGAGCATTGAGAATTGTCTTTACCTTTGTTACCTCTATTGGACTTCATTGGTCAACCTCTATGTATGTAGTTCTCATTCTTTTTAAAGGAAGTGCATTTTGTTTTCTTTCTGCAGTCACTGTTCTTAATTAATGCTATCAAGTTCCCATGTTGCTGTTTACTTTCTGTTTATAATTTCCCTTTTTTTGGGCCTTTTTCTTCTTGTTGAGTCGATGCTGTTTGTTATAACTGTGCACAACATTTTTTTATAGTATGTATTCTCTGTTATTTCTAGGTTGTTTGAGTTCCTTACCCTCAGCTTTCCCCCACTGCTGCCTTTTTTATCTGGGCTATGAGCACTTAGAAGCACAGGTCCTTAACACTCTGAGGGCTGTTAGGGCTGATGTGGCCCTATCAATGTCCCAACTTTTTTTTTTAGGGAGTTACAAGGTATAGTGGTGAAACTTGTTTGGGGTAATGGTAGACCCAGGTTGGCATAAAGAGTACTCATTCAAAGTCATACTGGGGGGGTCTTCAACATTCTTTCTTTCTTACAGTAGCTACTATCATTCAGCTCATGGAGATGTCTAGATATTCAGCAACTAAGCTTTTGCCACTCATTGAGGAACATTCAGTTAAACTCTCCATCTCAGTTATTCCATGGCTTAAAAAATTCCTTGTTTCACCATCCCACAATGGATCCTACTCTCAGGTGCTAAAAAAAATCTTAAGACACCTCCCCTCTTTTAATCCAAATGCCTTGTTACTTACACTCCTGACTTCTGTCTGGGCTATCATAAACAACACTTTCTGCCTTGTCCGCTTCTGTGACTATTTAACACTTGGGACATTTGGTGGATGTGGGAGAATTGCGGTCTTTTATGGGACTTCAATACACATTTGGTCTTCTATTCAACTCATTTTCATATTCAACTCATTTGTGACCACCCACAGCTATTGCAAGCCACCAGGATGATACTCACGATGGTCAAGACCATCACGACCATTGGGCTTGCGACGAGAACCTTGTGGTAGGGTCTCATGGCCGCAAGCCCCAGAGAGCTTCTGGCTCTAATAGAGCTGGAAGCTCTCTCACTGACATCGCTGGTGAAATCACTGGTGACATCACTGGTGATGTCAGTGGGGCCACCCACAAATGGCAGGCATTTGCTTGGGAATGCCTCCATTTGTGAAGCCACCCCCCTGCCACGCCTACAAAACGGGGCGAGCTGTCGATCAACATCAACAGCCACCCATTTTGTAGTTAGCCATGGAGTGAGATATTTTCTCTCTCGCTCCGGGGCTTGCGCAAGCGCAGTGTGGCCGCTGCGCGTGCGCAGAGCACACCATCGACCCACTCGCAAGCGCTCAAGCACTTGCGAGTGGGTCTGAATCAGGCCCTATGTTTCCTTTTCTATCTTCCCCTACTGGGATCTGACCTCATTTGAGTCATTATGCTCTCTTTCAAACGCCTCCTAGTCATTTAATATCCACTTTATATCAAACTTGAATAAATAGCCTTAGATACTGTACTAATTCCAGTTTATGTCACTGCATGGCACAAGGACCTGACCAGACTGTTGATTGTAGACAAATGGACCCAGATATCTCCTCAATACAGGGACTTGAGATACATTATAAGATTTTGTTTCGATGGTATAGATGAACTGTACATCTCCACCAGATGTTCCCAAGTCTCTCTGATCTCTGTTGGAGGCATGATTAGGTGCCAGGCAGTCCATTTTATATTTGTTGGCAGTGTCCAGTCTTGGCTGGCTTCTAGCTGACAGTCTGTAGGATCTTGGAGAAGATTACTGGTCTCCTCCTTCCTGGTATGACTGAATTTTGGCTTTTTAATGGGCATGTCCATTTTCCAAAATAAGAAATCATTACTCTAGCATCTTATGAATGCTGCAAGAGCAATCATACTGTGCTTCTGGAGGTCTCCCATATGGCCCCCTATGTCATAGTAGTTCCAGAAAGTATATCTCTATATGACCATGGAAAACCTTACAACTTCCTCTAACCTGACATCCTCTACTTTTATGGCCACCTGGTTTGATTGGCTGGAGTTTAAAAAGTTCCCTGACTATGCTGTCCACTTTATTTCCCCTCCTTCCAATTTGCCTTCATAGATATGTTGAACACATTATTCTCCTCCTCCCCTCAGCTTTTCCTTCCCCCGCTCACATTTTGTAATATTCTGTACTCTTTTTTATTTTTATTATGCTTTTTATTATTCTGTGATTTTTTTATAGTTATTCTGAATTTGATCTGGGCTGAACACCTGCCGATATGTTATTTAACTGGATTTTATGTAAAGTATTTGCTCTATTGAATTGGTGTATTACTATTATGATCTGTATATGCCTTTTTATATGTCTGCTGCTGATGTTGCTTTAAGTTAAAACAGATTGCATTAAAAAAATAATTGGGGTTCCTGGGATTTTGGCATAGATCAGAGATGAGTTGGAGTGGCATTTTACCGTGGGGAATTGGAGGTGATTATTAATTGTATCCCATCTGGAAACAGTCATGGCCCTGGGCTTTACAATCACTTATTATAAAGCCTTTTGGGACAAATTGTCTTTTCTCTTGCTGACAGTCTACAATGATATTTGTGATAACTTCTCTTAATCTTGTCAATCTTTGGAAGCACATACAGCAGTTATTAAATCTTTTGAAAGTACTGGTGTCTAAACTTATCCATTGTCATGCCTTCAGCATTGGGTTTGTTATGTTGCACTAATTCACATTAGCAGCCCCACCTAGTGGTCAGGACAGCAGCAGTATAAATCTGATCTATTTTGTCCTTCTTAACATTCCATAGCAGTCTAGCAATGCATTCTGGGTTAAAGGAGCTGTAAGCAGCCATTATCCTTTTCACATGGTCCCAGACAGTCATCATTACATGTGCTCAACCTGGTACAGCATCCAATGTTTTATCATCACTTGTCATATCATCACTTATCACATTACTTATCATTTCTACGCAAGTTCCTCTATCGAATAATAAACTCAGTTCTTCAGATCACATCTGACTGGACTATTGGATGATAGAGTATTGGTTATGCTGGCTGCTCCAAATTTGTCAGACACTTAGTGCGGGGCAGTACAGTAAATCATTGGGCTCCCAGCGTGTGATGCATATATCTGACTTTGTCAGCAACTTGTGTGTCAGCAAGTGGGACACATACTGACTTACAGATCACTGTCAGCCAGAGCCACCTGCATATGACAGCACAAGATTTTCTATACAGTCTAACCATGGCAGCTCGGCAATAGGAGTACCGCCATTGACTACACAGGAATTTTACACTGTCAGTACAGCCACCTGCATATGGCAAGACAACAGTCCCTGCACAGTCAAACAGCCTAACAACAGTCCCAAGACCCTGACTACTCAGAGACCTGCTACAGTGTCAGCTCAGTTATCTGCACATTACAATACAGCAGCCTCTACACAGTCAAGCATTTCCATTACATCATCATGTCACAGAAAATGACATCTTCATACAAAACAAGGTCCCAAGTCTCTAGTTCCTCCAAATCTTTATCTATCAGCAATGCAGCCATAATGGCACGCACAAAAGCAGCAGCTAAAGTGAACACCTTTGTGAACATGAGATGCAATTGAAAATAGAGAGGTCACGTCTGGAAGCAGAAAGATCACGTCTGGATGCATAAAAGGTCACGTCTGGATGCAGAAAGAGTTATGGAGAAACAACGTCTAGAAGCAATTAGTGAGAAGCTCACTGCAGAGAAGGAGGCAGCAGCTGCTATCGCTGAAGCAGCATTCTTAGAATCTGTAGAACTTATTGATATAAGGAAGATCAATGTGCTTGATGCAGAGCTTGGATCGCAGAATTCATTGCAAAGCACATCAGAATATGTCAATCAAGCATCCAAAATGAGCAGCAAACCTCAATCAGTACAAAGCATGCATTCAGATTTCATCAGTGAAACAAGCTAAACACACAATGCAGTGCCCCCACTAGTCAACAGTGAACTGCAAACTTGCAAACAAGAGAATTCTAGACACAGGGAACCCATGAGAGACAACTCTCTCCCACACCAGGTGTCTGAATCTGCAAACTACAACAAAGGCACAACTACCCGCACACAAAAGTGGTATGATACAAGCCAACAGGAACCATACAATCCTAACAGGTATGACCATGCACCATTTACTCACTATGTTAATGCACAAACAGCATCTCCTAGAGCCAATCAAGACACATTAGACTTTGCCAAGTTTCTTACTCGCCGTGAGCTGGTCACAAACGGACTCTCAAAGTTCAATGATCACCCTGAGAGCTTCAGAGCCTGGCAATCCTCTTTCCAAAATGTAATTAGAGGGTTAGGCCTTTCACATAGCGAAGAGATAGCCCTTTTATATAAATTGCTTGGGAATAAATCCGCTGAACATGCTAGAAGGATAAGAGTGATCAATATTAACCACCCTGAGAATGGCCGTAAAAAGATCTGGGATAGATTAAATGAGTGCTACGGCTCACCAGAGATAATAGAAAGTGCTCTATTCAAAAGAACTGATGATTTCCCTAGGTTACCTAACAAAATCTATCAGAGACTGAAAGACTTAAGTGACTTACTAATGGAGCTTCAAGTAGCCAAGTGTGAGGGAGACTTACCAGGACTTGCCTTCCTCAACACAGCCAGAGGCATTAACCCTGTAGTGCAAAAGCTACCTTATAATCTGCAGGAGCAATGGCTCATCCATGGTTCCAAATATAAGCAGTGGCACAAAGTGCCATTTCCACCACTCTCTGTTTTTGTGGACTTCACAACAAGCTAAGAACAGGAATGATCCTAGTTTTGCCTTTACCCTGACTAGCTCAACCCCTATTCTACTGAACCCCCGCAAAATGTCAGTCACAGTTCACAACTCTAATGTGCATTATACAGATTCTTCCCACAGGTCTACCTATTCTACTCATCAAAAGAACAAAGATAAAGATCCTGCCAAGGAGTGTCCCCTGCATAACAAACCACATCTTCTCATGAAATGCAGAGCCTTCAGAGAAAAGTCCCTGGAAAACCGCAAAGCATTCCTAAGAGAAAACTGCATCTGCTACAATTGCTGCTCTTCTACAACCCACCTTGCCAAGGCTTGTAAGGTTAGTGTTAACTGCACAGAATGTGACAGCACAGAACACAACATAGCTCTACACCCTGGACCTTCCCCATTGACTTTACAACACAGTTATGGTGACACAGAGCATGGCAGGGAGCTCAGTGTGGAGCAAAGAGACAATACTGCAGTCATACTAGAGATAACTTCACAATGTACTGAAGTCTGCAAAGACACTATTAATGTCAAATCTTGCTCCAAAATCTGTTTAGTCAGAGTCTACCCTAATTGCCTACCAGAGAAAGCTGTCAAACTTTATGCAATCCTAGATGATCAAAGTAATAAGTCTGTAGCTAGATAAACATTCTTTGAGACCTTTAATATCAAAGGACCCAACACTCCATACTCCTTAAGGACTTGTGCAGGGAGTTTTGAGACTATGGGGAGAAGAGCAATCGGCTATCAAGTCGAGTCCTTAGATGGAAAGACATGCCTTCCCTTACCCACTATCACTGAATGCAATGAGATCCCTGATAATAGGTCTGAAATCTCTACAACAGACACAGCTATCCATCATGCACATTTGAAACGCATAGCACATCTGATACCAGAACTGGACCCACTAGCCCAGATAATTCTACACATTGGGAGAGATATCTTACAAGTCCACAAAGTCAGGAGTCAGATTAAAGGTCCACACAATGCTCCTTATGCTCAAAGATTAGACCTAGGATGGGTCATAATAGGAGAAGTATGTCTTGGAAAGGTGCATAAACCAGTTACTGTCAACAGCATGCTTACCTGTACTTTAGAAAACGGATGCCCTTCTCTATTTCAACCATGTCACAATCACTTCCTCATAAAGGAACTACCACACTGCACTATCATAGACTCTCCTAGTGACAACCACATCTGTGTCAGCTACCAAGAACATTTGGGGTGCACAGTCTTCCAAAGAACAAAAAGGGATGATCAAGTCGCAATGTCCATAGAGGACAATCTATTCCTAGAAATAATGAAAAAGGGACTAGACAAAAATGATACCAACAGCTGGGTTGCACCTCTACCCTTTAAAACACACAGACGACGCCCACCAAACAACAGAGAACAAGTATTGAAACGCTTCTCTTCACTAAAACACAACTTCCACATGAAGCCAGAAATGAAAGATCACTTCTTCTCTTTTATGGACAAAATATTTGAGAATGGTCATGCTGAGATAGTTCCCATTCTTAAAGACACAGATGAATGCTGGTACTTACCAATGTTTGGAGTACACCACCCAAAGAACCAGGTCAGATCAGAGTCATGTTTGATTCCAGTGCCAAGTTCGAAGGCATCTCCTTAAATGATGTTCTCCTGACAGGACCAGACCTTAACAACAAACTCCTTGGAGTACTCATATGTTTCCATAAGGACTCTATTGCCTTCACAGCTGACATTCAACAAATGTTTCATTGCTTCCTCGTGAGGGAAAGTGACAGGGATTTCCTAAGATTCCACTGATTCAGAGACAACGACCCCTCTAAAGATATTGCAGAGTACTGCATGAGGGTACACATCTTTGGTAACAGCCCTTCCCCTGCAGTTGCCATCTACAGACTCAGACGTTCAGCTCAAGAGGGTGAGCTAGAGTATGGTTCTGATGTTAGACAACTTGTGGAAAAAGATTTCTATGTAGATGACTGTTTAAAATCTATGCCAACAGATGAGCCAGAAATCAGCCTCCTCAAGAGAGCTCAGGAAATGCTTGCCTGCTCTAATCTCAGGCTTCACAAAATAGCTTCCAACAGCAAAAGCGTCATGGAAGCCTTTCCTTCTCAAGATCATACCAGTGACTTAAGGGACTTAGATTTAGGAACTGATTCTCTACCAGCTCAACGTAGCCTTGGACTCTTATGGGACTTAAAATCTGACTCCTTTACCTGATGCTTCAATCCAAGCAATTGCCACTTTTGCATATCTTAAAACTGTGGATATTAGAGGCCAGTGTCATATTGGGTTTGTCATGGGCAAAGCGAAGTTAGCATCACTTCCAGAGCATACCATACTCTACAACTTTGTGCTGCAGTGCTAGCTGTGACAACGATCCATACCATGATCTAACATTGTCAACTTGAGCCACACAGATTCCAAAGATTCTCAACTTGGAAATCACTTCTTAGAGCAATTGCCTGCCTAACTCATATAGCCTGTTCATTTAAACATGCCAAATTTCTAAGAGTGACTGAATGTATAGGTTGGCATCACTGCCAAAATATTTACACAACAAAAGAATTACAAATTCACTCAAACATCAACACTAAAGGTGTAGAGAGATACCTCAGTGAGCAAAGTTGTACAAGGACTTTCAACCCGCTTCATTCTTCTCATATGGGAGGTACATGGGAAAGGATGATTGGCATCATATGCAGAATCCTTGATTCCATATTCCTACAAGTAGGTACTGCAAGACTTACTCACAAGAGTTTAACAACTTTCATGGCTGAAGTCTCAGCTATCATCAATGCCAGACCTCTGACTCCAGTTTCTAATGACTCAGAAGATCTGCTTCTACTTACTCCTGCTACTCTTCTTACTCAGAAGACCGGGACTATCTATGCTCCTTCTGGAGAGTTCACCAACAAGACTTATTCAAACGACAATGGAGGCAAGTTCAAAGCCTAGCAAACACCTTTTAGGACAGGTGGAAAAGACAATATATCTCTACCCTGCAGCCAAGGACCAAGTGGCAAGTTGACAAACCCAACCTAAAACCTGGTGATATTGTGCTTGTCAGAGATTGTCAGTCACAACGTAATGAGTGACCTTTGAGTATTGTCACCAAGATGTTCCCGAGCAAGGATGGAAGTTTGTAAGGTCGAGTTCAAGATCTGCAAGCAAGGAGAGACTAAGTTGTTTCACAGACCAGTGTCTGAACTGTTTTTACTGTTACCTACTTAGAGTTTAAATTTGTGGTATCAACGATACCAGATGGGGAGTGTCATGCCTTCAGTATAGGGTTTGTTATGTTGCACTAATTCACATTAGCAGCCCCACCTAGTGGTCAGGACAGCAGCAGTTTAAATCTGATCTATTTTGTCCTTCTTAACATTCCATAGCAGTCTAGCAATGCATTCTGGGTTAAAGGAGCTGTAAGCAGCCATTTTCCTTTTCACATGGTCCCAGACAGTCATCATTACATGTGCTCAACCTGGTACAACATCCGATGTTTTATCATCACTTGTCATATCATCACTTATCACATTACTTGTCATTTCTACGCAAGTTCCCCTATCAAATAATAAACTCAGTTCTTCAGATCACATCTGACTGGATTATTGGAAGATAGAGTATTGGTTATGCTGGCTGCTCCAAATTTGTCAGACACTTAGTGTTGGGCAGTACATCCATAGTTACCAAGTGGGGTTTGTGCCAGCTCAATAGGGACACGGCAACACCATAAAGGTAATTTCCCTTAAACACCATGTTTTTACTTCTGATTCACCTGAGATTTTGCTCTTTTCTGATGTGGAAAAGGCTTTTGATTGCATTGTCTGGGATTTTTTGGCTGGTATGCTGAGACACATGGGATAGGGTCCATTTTGTTGTCACCACACTTTTCTTCATATGTCTCCCTCTTCATTAGAGTTAATGTTAATGGCTCTATCTTCTCCCCTTGACATTATGAATGGTACTCATCATTTGCCCTCTCTATGGAATGATTGGAACAATCTATCCAGTTTAACCCCAAAATATCTGGTTTATGTGTTAAGGATAGGTTGTACAAACTATCCTTATTCACAGATGCCCTCTTAGCCATGGCTACCAACCCAGTGGTCTCCTTACCAAATTAATAGAGGTGTTCAAATTGCTTGGTATGCTCTCATTCTCACTACCCCCCAACATGTTGGAAGCCCTTGGTCAGGTTTTTCAGTTCACATGGCATCCTGCACACCTGAGGAATATGGGGTTCTCCTTACTAAAGATCTATCTCAATTATTTCAAGCTAACTTTACTCCCCCCTTATCAAGATCTGGAGGGAGCTTACGTCTTGGTGATCCTGATTGTTCACTTGGTTTGGCCAACTTGCGATCCTTAAGATGCACTGCCTTTCATAGATACTGTACATCCTTCAGGTTCTTCCTATTCAGATTCCATTTTGATGGTTTCTAGATATTTAGACTTTAATTAGGGAGTTTGTGTGGGGTTGTCATTGTCCCCATCTGAAATTAGCGATTCTTTAAAAAAGTAAGTGACATGGAGGTCCTCAGCTGCCAGGCATACACGGTTACTACGGGGCCACATTACTTACTAGAATAATTGATTCAAGAAGTAGCTGTGGACTGAGGAGCAGGCAATGCACATCCCAACAAATATCCATGGCTCACTGTCCTCCTAAAACTCTACCACCCCACTACCCCTGGTCTATATGCCAGAGTGTTCAAGCATTGGTCAAATGTTGGAGTTTTTATGTTTAGACAACTGGTCAATTCTGGAAGCATTCTTTGACAGAGACCTGGGGTGTCCCCACATCTGATGTAACATCTTGAAAAAAAATATTACATATGATGTACAATATATCTAAAAATCCCAATAGTTCACATGTTATAAATGATCTTAACTTGAAATTTGAATCCACCTACAACAAGTGGAAAACAGTCTTTCTTGACTTAGAAATGTACTCTTAAAGTAAAGGAATAAAACAAAAACAGATTTTAAAGAAGAGGACGCTAACAATTATTTAATGACCTTTAGCTGCCACAACCCAATTCTGATACAAAATATTCCCAAGGGTCAAGTAAGAAGGGTCAGAAGGAATTGTCCAGATGATGAAAAGTACAAAACACAAATTGATTTATTTTCTAAAAAAGACTTTACCCACCAGAGTTGTTGGATATTTTAGTTAAGGAATATAGCTAGATTTCACAAAATAACTTGTTCAGAGCCAGAGCAAGAATCATTAAACTTAGAAACCCACCATTCAATTTTTTACTGAATTCAGTGACCAGGCACCAGGAGTACACAATATACTCCATAAACATTAACACATCCTACAACAAGATAAACTCTTGAAAAGAATACTACCAGATAAACCACAAATTCTATTTAATAAATCACCAAATATCAAATAGAAGTTAGCTCCTACCATACCTCAAAATAAAAATAATAACTGAGGAAATTGGCTAAACTTACTCAAAAGATTTTTTTACCTTGCTCTCAATATAAAGCTTGTAAATGGTAACAGAGAACAGATAAATTAATTTCTAAAGTCTATCTTAAAGAATATAACATCTTGTGAAACATAACTTGTAATTGTGATTATGTGGTATAATTTTTGGATTGTCCATGCAGTCTCCAATACGTGGGAAAAAACCTCAAGAGCTTTGAAAGTAAGAAATAGAGATCCATCTATTAAATATAGAAAAAGGACTTTTGACACAGCCTATCTAAATGCTTTCAAAATGTTCTTAAAAAGATCCCACAGGTTTCAAATTTATAGGGATTAAAAGGATTAACAAACACCACATAGTTGAAGACCGACATAAAAAAACTCTCCCAATGAGAAACCTTTTTTATTTTTAACTCACAACTATATACCCTAATGAATTAAGCATATACATTGAATTTAGAGCTTTTCACTAATTTTCAAGGCAATTTATCCATTATTTTATGTGTTTTATCAATAGCTGCTGTTTGTATTTATCTCTTGCTTTTTGTTTTTTTATCAAAATTATATTTATTTCTGATTTTCACATATATGAGTATGTATCTGTATTTATATTTGTATAATTTAAGGATATTGTTTTACTGTATGGGGTAAATTTACTAAAGTGAAGATGTTGCCCATAGCAACCAATCAGATTCTATTTAACATTTAACTAGCACCTTCTAGAAGATAATAGCTAGAATCTGATTGGTTGCTATGGGCAAAATTTCCACTTCTAAAAACTCTCACTTTAGTAAATTTACACCTATATAGTTTATTCCATGCATGTCCAATATTTATTATTCTATATACAACTCCAAACACAAGGTAGGCACTTGGACACTCAATATTGATGCACTAAAGAAGTGTATTAGAGACCTTAACATTTCGGGGCACCTGCCCCTTTGTTATTCTATATACAAATACTATTCTATATACTAAGATAGTCTCTTCCTATATAATCTTCATAACTGATTAAATTATATTGTTCATATTAATTTTACATAACCCTTTATGATCCTCATGCCATAAACATCATCAACTCGATAGTGTATTATGATTTATTTAACTTCAGCTTCCCAAGTCCTTATTCATTCACTTTAACCCTAATACACTTGCTTACTGCAATTTTATTTTATTTCACATTCATATGATCAATATAACACCCACATATAATCAATTCACTCAGTAATTATCACACTTATTCATATATGACACTCACATTGAAATACAGAATCTTTATCACTCCGGTTGTATAGTTTATTAGTCACACAATCCCCTCATTAATACCATCTCTGCATAATTGCCTACTCTAATCAGAATGGTTCCTGAAGACTCTGAAAATCAGGTGGTGCTCCTGGCCCCTCAGAAAAGCAGGCAATTCTCCTGGATGGCCTCTACCCCCAGACCCCCTGCACCCCTCCGCACACACCCCGAAGTGAGGGGGTGATAACGTGATTCACACTGAATTGTGTCATCATGGCTCTGCCCCCTGCTTCACAATGCAGTCAGAATGTCAGCAAGTATGTATCTCTGTAACTGTCACAAAATATAAACAGTCTCAACAGTCTCAAAATGATACTTTGATTCTTTCTTCTAAAACACTTCCCCAGATCTGTACTAAGGTTCAGACAGATTATAGAAGCACAGACATTATTCTCCATCCTAATACTCTCCAGGACTTGTCACAATGTTTACACCCACAACTTCTGCGTTTGGTGTAATTCCCCAGACACTCCTCCAGATGACATCACATTGTTTAACTTTTTTAACATAGCCCTCAATAGTGATTGGTGGTCTTTTACATAGTGGCTTTTATCCCCAACTGACCACCGGACCACAGCACTTCAGTCTGCCATAATAAAATGATAGATACTGCAGATTTTTGTCATTCATTATGGCACATAAGACTGGACAATATCAGGGTGCACTAATACATTCTATCACCAATACCTTTTTATTATCTACTCAAGGGTACCCTTTCTACTATTTATTCCAGTACCTTATTTAAGATAATTAACAAAGATAATGGCAAAGACTGAATGGTCAGTCTAAAGGCCCCTATACATCAGCAATCAATAGTGGCAATTCTGCAGTTTGCAATCGATTGTGTATAAAAATCTCCAATGTATGGGCTTCACAGATCGCAGGTTGCAACCAAAAAGTGATTGGAATTGGTAAATCAGATTGTCCAACATGTTAGATTTCACAGATCGATTGGGGCTGTAGATTGCTAGTGTATGGAGATGATCATCAGATTTGCAAACAGTTACCAGTAAAAGGATGTGCCTTTCAAGATTGGCAGATCTGTGTTTGCTGCAATCGATTTGCAAATCACTGAAAAAGATCTGTAATGTATGGGCGCAAATTGCTAGATTGGGAAATCCTAAAATCGGGCAATAAATCTACAAATTGTTCAATTGTGGTTTTCAGATTGCTTATATATGGGGGCCTTTACACTCACTGCCTGAGGAGGCAGACCTGTCTGCGAAAACAAAATAAGTAAGACTTTTCAATTTAGTTTATGCTTAATTTTTATGCCTGTGCCTAATATTATATAATATACACTATCGTTCAAAAGTTTGGGGTCACTTAGAAATTTCCTTATGTTTGAAAGAAAAGCACTGTTTTTTCAATGAAGATAACATTAAATTAATCAGAAATACATTCTATACATTGTTATTGTGGTAAATGACTATACTAGCTGCAAACATCTGGTTTTTAAAGGAATATCTACATAGGTGTATAGAGGCCCATTTCCAGCAACCATCACTCCAGTGTTCAAATGGTACATTGTGTTTGCTAAGCACATTAGTAGACTAATGGATGATTAGAAAACCCTTGTGCAATTATGTTAGCACAGCTGAAAACATGTTTGCTCGTTAGAGAAGCTATAAAACTGGCCTTCCTTTGAGCTAGTTGAGTATCTGGAACATCACATTTGTGGGTTCGATTATACTCTCCATATGGGCAGAAAAAGAGAACTTTCAAGTGAAACTCAACAGTCTATTTTTGTTCTTAGAAATGAAGGCTATTCCATGCAAGAAGTTGCCAAGAAACGGGACATTTCCTACAATGGTGTGTACTACTCCCTTCAGAGAACAGCACAAACAGGCTCTAACCAGAGTAGAAAGTGAAGTGTGAGGCCCCAGTGCACAAGTGTGCAAGAAGACAAGTACTTTAGAATCTCTAGTTTGAGAAATAGATACCTCACAAGTCCTCAAATGGCAGCTTCATTAAATGGTACCCGCAAAACACCAGTGTCAACGTCTACAGTGAAGTGGCGACTCCAGGAGATGCTGGCCTTCTAGGCAGAGTGGCAAAGAAAAAGACATATCTGAGACTGGACAATAAAAGGAAAAGATTAACATGGGCAAAGGAACATAGACATTGGACAGAGGAAGATTGGAAAAAGTGTTATGGACAGGCGAATTGAAGTTTGAGGTGTTTGGATCACACAGAAGAACATTTCTGAGACACAGAACAAGTAAAAAGATGCTGGAAGAGTGCCTGACGCCATTTGCCAAGCATGGTAGAGGTAATATGATGGTCTGGGACTGCTTTGGTGCTGGTAAAGTGGGAGATTTGTAATGGATTTTGAATAAGGAAAGCTATCACTCCATTTTGCAATGCCATGCCATACACTGTGGACAGCGCTTGATTGGAGCCAATTTCCTCCTCCAACAGGACAATGACCCAAAGCACACCTCCAAATTATGCAAGAACTATTTAGAAAAAGAAGCAGGCAAATGGTATTCTGTCTGTAATGGAGTGGCCAGCGCAGACACCAGATCTCACCCTATTGAGCTGTTGTGGAAGCAGCTTGACCATATGGTATGCAAGAAGTGCCCATCAAGGGAATCCAACTTGTGGGAGGTGCTTCAGGAAGCATGGGGTGAAGTTTCTTCAGATTACCTCAACAAATTAACAGCTAGAATGCCAAAGGTCTGCTATACTGTAATTACTGCAAAAGGAGCATTCTTTGACGAAAGCAAAGTTTGAAAGACGAAATTATTATTTCAAATAAAAATCATTATTTCTAACCTTGCCAATGTCTTGACTGTATGTTCTATTGATTTGGATTTTTCTATTGACTCATTTGATAAATAAAAGACAGTTTTCATGTAAAACACGAAATTGTGTGGGTGACCCCAAACTTTTGAACGGTAATATATATACAGGGCCGTAGCTAGGGTAGTGCGGCAGGTGCCATCGCACAGGGCACCACAGGTCAGGTGGCGCTGTTTGGGCCTGTAAAATATCTGTTTATTATCATTCTTGCTTCCTCTTATTTCATCCCCAGCATCTCGTGACCGCTCCTATCTCTTCCCTGGCCCTTCCCCATGAAGCCATGGGCCTTTTTGGGGGCATTATGTCCCTTTGAAAAATGAGGGGGGCGCCAATGCTCTTTCTGGCACAGGGCACCAAAAAGTCTAGTTACAGCGCTGTATATATATATATATATATTAGGGATGTGCAGGCTCGGTTCTACTCGGTTCAGTTAGTTTTTTTTTACCGAATCTTATTGGGTATCAGCTGTCACGAGTTTTGGATAGCCAATAAGATTCGGTATAAAAAACCGAACGGAACCGAGTAGAACCGAGCCTGCACATCCCTAATATATATATATATATATATATATATATATATATATTATATATTATATATATATATATATATATGAACCAAACCAACAGGCGGTACTCAGAGACTTCCATAAACAGGTAACGGATTTATTCAAACATCGTGCTCATCATCAATGTTTCGAGGAACTATTCCCCTTCATCAGGATAACAAAAACACACAAAAAACAAACATTAAATACCATTACCTCCATGCTTCCCCTGAGTGAGAGCTGCGATCGCGTCTGCCAGCTTCTGGCACATCCACTTCCGGCGCCAGCATCATTCTGTACACCGGAAGTGATCACCTTACAGCGCAAGCTGCAACCATGGCAACATCTAACAAAAAAAGTGTAATGTGAATAAACACATAAAAAAATCAAAACTAGGGCCCTCATTCAGAGCCACTCGCTATCGGCAGTACGCTCGTTCCGAGCGATGTTCGCACATCTGCGCATGCGTACGGTTTTTAGTACGCATTCGCGAAGCAGTCAGTGCGGCCGAAAATCATTTGTACGCAATATAGCGAGTGCCTGCTATTTTGAGTGACAGAATGAGGCGTATGTGGGTGGTAACAGGGGAAGGTGCTTGAAAACGGGGAGTGGAGATCCGAACGCAGGCGTGCTTAAAGGTCAAAACGGGCGCTTTATGGGTGTGCATAATTAATATAGCAGCGTCAATGACCACGTCACTTGGTTTTTTTTAACTCAGAACTGCTCGCAAAATAGCGGTTGAAAAAACCAACCACAAGAATAGCGAGCAGTTCATATCCTGTTCGATGTACTCGATTAATCTAACAAATAGCGGACATGACGTATGGTGCGAGCGGCCAGGGGGCGTTTTTAAGAAATAAAAGAGCGTATGTTTTGCTCGCTCGATCAGACTTAGAGGTGTGAACAGACTGCAATGTGCGAACGAATAATTTGCATAGCCACCCCTTGTTTTTGAACGAACGAACGCAAATAGCGAACGGCTCTGAATGAGGGCCTAGGTCTAATCCTAATATAATTAGACAAACGCCATCATTATAGTGCTATGTGAACAAGTAAGATGTATGGCTAATGGTCATACATATATTTCACACATTTAAGGCATGTCATTGAAAACCAGGACATGACCATAAATATAAGAAGTGCATAGTGAAAAAATAAATGTGGAAAAATATGTAAATCAAAAAACTGTATGTAAAAAAATATATATGAAAAAACTTATGACAAGAAAAAAGTGTCTGACTAAAAGCAATCCACCTGCCAAAAGCAGGCTCTAAAATCAAATATGGGAAAAATGTGTAAAAAATAGAAAAAATATTAATATACGTGAATCTCTTGCACAAAAACAATTTTTGTTTCCATTACACGTGAACAACACAAGCGTATATCTAGTGCTGCACTTCTCAAAAAAATAGAATTCCCTAAGGCATCAAAAGTTATATCCCTACAAATAGAAACATAGAAGTATTCTTTTTTTATAAAAAGAGAGAGACGTAGCTTGTGCTTCCAAATTCCTGGACAGACCAAAAATGACTACTCTCACTCCTCGGTGAAATAAAAATCACCAAACTTCATAAACCAGATGACAAGCATATAGAGGTCAAATCACATCAATTATACACAAACCCACTATTTGCATAGAAAGATAAAAACATTATATATACATATATGACAAATACAACACATATAGCAAGACCTCGACTATCATCCTACAAAAAATTAGATAGGCCTAATGAATCATTCAAGCCTCTGGGTTGTAAAGTGCCCAGACGATGAATCCATCGTGCTTCTAGTTGTAACAGTTTTATAGCTCTGTTTCCCCCTCTAAGTGTCACAGGCACATGGTCCACAATTCTGTAACGTAGTGTAGCCATACTATGTTTGTGCTCAGTAAAATGTCGAGCTACTGGCTGCTCGCTATCACCTGACAACAAAGCTGCCCATATGGCACTTCTATGTTGGGCCATTAGTTCTTTGAACTGTCGTTCAGTTTTGCCTACGTAGTACAGGCCACATGGGCAGCTAATGACATACACCACGAATTTGGACGTGCATGTGAGGGGACATCTGATCTCAATTTTTTTACCAGAAAAAGGATGTCTGATCTCATTCCCTATAACGAGGTAATTGCATGTCACGCATCCTAGGCATTTGAAACAGCCATTTTTCCTACTAAGAAAGTGTGTATTACATTTTTTAGGTTTATTAAACCCTGAAATGTCTGTCTTGACAATGAGATCGTTAATACTTCGGCCTCTAGAATAACTAGGCATGATTTTAGTATTATGTAACAGAACAAGATCTGGATGTGATGTTACCAATGGCCATAATTGTTTGGCTCTATTTCGGGTCCATCTGCTCTTAAATTGATTAACCCATGGAATTTTATTATTTTTCTTAACCTTCTGATTGACGTTCGTGAGGAGTTCTATCCTTGTTTTTAACATTGTCTTATTTTTAGCTTCAACCTACATTTTTAATGGGTATCGTCTTTCTCTAAACTTCAACATCATTAAGTTTCAACATCATAACATAACAAGGATAGATACCCATTAAAAATGTTGGTTGAAGCTTTTTTTCTACCTCTGTAGAAAAAAAGGCACTCTCCAGATTGTCTGAATTATTTGTTTATTTTGAAGCTTTTTAAAAACATGCAATCAAGCCGCTGACATTTTGATTCTATTGCTAACCTGACCAGATGCAAGTGCATTATTATTACTACCTATAACTCAGCCTTGAGAAAGATTCACAATAGAATGGAAACATCGGCGTCTTAATGGCATGTTTTTATATAGCTTCAAATTAAAAATTTCAAATACTCAATAGCACTCAGCACTTTATGTGAATGTAACTCAATAATTATTTAGGCCAGCTGATAAGGGCGGGGCCATAGTCCTTCAAGACTGATCAGCATATATTGAAGAAATTGAGAGGCAGTTGAGAGATAATTCCATCTACCAAAAGTTAGACGCAGATCCAATACTGGTTTTTAAGAAGGATGTAGATTATATTTTGTCAACAGCCCATAAAAATGGCATTATTGACAAATCTACTCTGGAACTCCTAACCTGTAATTTTCCCAAGACTCCCCTTTTATACACCTTGCCTAAGGTGCACAAGCACCCAAATTGCTTCCCAGGCCACCCCATCATCACGGCAAGGGGTTCTCTGAAAGAAGATATTGCAAGATATTTAGACTTTTTTATGCAACCTGTGATACAATATCAGAACACATTTTTGAAGGACACCACCGATTTGTTAAATAAATTACAGAAGTGCGAGAATCTACCCAGTACATGACTGCTTTGTGTTGTAGATGTCATTAGCTTGTATACAAGCATACTGCACACAGAAGGCCTTTTAGCTATGTGTAGGCTTTTTGATTTGAATGAGCATTATAAAGGTCCGGACTTGGATTTTTTTGTCTTTACTTAGTTGCACGTTGAAATTTAATAATTTCTATTTCAATGGCGAACACTCTGCAGCTCAAAGGCTGTGCAATGGGCTCGAATGTGTCCCCTGTGTTTGCTAACGCCTTTATGTTCGCCATTGAAAATAGGTTATTCTTACAGAATCCAACCATTGGAGGGAAGATTCTGTTATTTTACCAGATATATAGACGAGATCCTGTTTTTGTGGAATTGCTCTAAAAATGAATTTTTTCAGGAAATGGAGGTCATTAAGTTGATGGATGAGCACATCAAATTTACCATTGAGTGTGATGAGTCACAAGTCCACTATTTAAATGTAATGATCAAACATGTTGAGGGGAAATTAGAAACTAGTATTTATACAAAATTTACTGATAAAAATACCCTCCTCCATGCCCATAGTGATCATCCTGTGCCTATGATAAAGAGCTTGCCCTTCTCCAAATTTTTACGTGTGAGGAGAATTACTAGTGAGGAAAAGGTAGCTAGGGAGCAAATGGAGATGATGTCACTTAAGTTTCTCCAAAGGGGCTATGCGGCCTCTGATTTGGAGATAGCTAAAAACAAAGCATTATTGATATCTCATGAGAATTGTTTATCCCACAAGACACCTGTAGAGAATAAAATTATTCCATTTATGAATACTTACTCATCTCACAGTAAATCAATTGGACAATCGGTAAAAAACTTCTGGCCATTACTGAAAACCGATAAAAACCTGCCCTTTCATGATATGAAGCTATTGAATTGCTATAAAGAGGCCAAAATCTAAAGGATGTGTTGGTATTCAATGACATCACTGATTGCGGACGGTCCTGTCCGGATCATTTTTTGTCAAAATTGGATGAATGTTATAAGTGCACGGGTTGCACTACATGTAGCCAATTAGAGATTGGCACATATATCACACATCCTCATTTAGGTTATAAGATTCCAATTAGACATGTCCTCACGTGTTCCAGTAAATATGTGATTTGCGTTATTAAATGTCCATGTGGTCTTGCGTATGTGGGCAAGACCATATGTGCATTCAAGGAAAGAGCAGCTCAGTGCAGGTCAGCCATATGTCTTTCATTACAAGGTAGATATATAGATCAACCTATAGCCAGGCACTTTCGTGAGGCTAAGCATTCCTTAGCCACTTTGAGATATAAATTGGTGGATCATGTTCCACCATTATTAAAGGGAGGTGACCAGGGTAATTTACTTCTAAAGCTCGACTCTCTATGGATTTTTAAACTGAATATGTTAACACCCCACGGTCTTAACGAAACGATCAGTTATGCACCTTTTTTATGACATTTACTTGCGTGTTTTTGTTTTCTTACGATCGTGTTTAATATTTTTTTACAGATTTTTTCTCATAGCAGTTAACCATTCATAAATTTATTTACGTGTGGGTTTAACATTGCGTCAAGAATTAAATATGTATTAGGATCGGATTTAGGACATCATGTGATATTATGCTAAATATTTTATTGTTAGATCATCATGTTTATACTCTGAATATTTGCCAGATATTGATATTATTGGTGATATACAGGTATTTTACTGTTTTTAGATAGGAGTATATCCTGCAGTACATTTAACTATACCTGCCATATATTGGAGCTAGATAGTATGTTCATATACCAGTGAGATATCTTTAAACAGGTAGATGTCACTTTGTGAGTCTTTGTTGATGTTTTTATGTTTCCATGGCACCAGCCCGACCCCCATTTTGCGGAGCCGCGGGTGATGTGATGACGTCATGGCGCCCGCGACCAGAAGTCGGGTGCACGGCGCTGAGCTGCACGAGGGTGATGGTGATGGGTATTTAAGTAAGTAATTTTGTATTGTTGATTATCCTTGATAAAAGATGTAGTAAACATCTGAAACGTTGGTACATCAGCTGCTTGCTGTGGTAATTTTTGTGAAAAGTCCCTGGAGTGCTATCCATATGTGCGTCTATATATATATATATATATGTATATATAGTCCAATGGAAAATTCCACACTCATAGCTTCCAATATTAGCAGCAGCTGGAGTGCACCATCTCAGGGAATCCTTTTGGCTTGTATTCCCGGATATATACATAGGTGTACATAAGAGCACTCACTAGACATCTCAAATTTTATGCCAAGAAATTCCAAAAGTTTTTATTTACTTCACAAACATGGTCGATGTTTCGGCTCTACTCAAGCCTTTGTCAAGACAGGTAAAGTAACCCAGCAACTGTCACAAACACAGAACTAAAGTGTGTGTATCAAATGGACTATTTATATTTAAGGCTTACATCTCAGGCTGACCATGACTATGCATATATAATGTATTAGGGATTTTTTTTATCGTATGTGCCTGCTCCCATCTTTGCTACAGTGGTGTTCTAAGAATAATGGCTCATGGGATTGGATTGTTTGATGAAAAAACTCGTTAAGTGAAGCTGAAAATATATAAGTGATGAGGTGGATAAAATACTATTTAACCAACTAGAGTTTGATCAGTTGCCTTCCCAAACCCCTGTGGATGTATTTTACAAACTGAATACATTGAAAAAATGTGAAATAGATCTAATGTTGCATGGACAGTTTCTGTCAGAGTACTATCACAAAAAACAAATACCCCGTGGGTTTAGGATTAAAAACACACTGACTATTGGGTGCAGTAATCCAAACTTCTGCATCAAATGGTGCTCAACAAGTGCTCTTTAGATCTACTAATTATTGAGGAGGCAGGTACTGAGTTGCAGAAATTATGGACTGAACTTAAATCTTTTGAACAAGAGTCTATACCTGTTTTGTCTGCTGATAACACTGAGGATTGGATGCAGCAAATTCAATCGCAGGTCAACAAATATAATGCTGATTTGATCTCATTCAAAAGGAATAAACTGGAAAGTGTAGCCCAGGATTATCAGATACATACAGTATACCAGTGGCTCTTGGGAGAAGATAAGTTGATACGCTCCAATCAGAGCAAGAAACACAAACACTTCTATAGAGCAATCCAGTTTGATAACTATACCTCAAATTCATACTCTGAAACTGATACTACAGATAGCCTTCCACCCTCAGGTCTTTTTTAGGCCCCAATACCAGCTCTCAAGCAGAATGTCCCAGCAGAGAACCCAGAAACTGCATCCACGGTTGACTCTCAATATGAGATCCAAAGAGCTGTCACTATCAGTGAAGCAAACCATCATTAGCCTGAAAAATCAAAACAAACCCGTCAGAGAGATAGCAAAATCATTAGGTGTGGCCAAATCAAGTGTTTGGAACATTCTTAAAAAGAAAGAACGAACCTGAGAGCTCAGCAACACCAAAAGACCCAGAAGACCACGGAAATCAACTGTGATGGATGACAGAAAAATTATTTCCCTGGTGAAGAAAAACCCCTTCACAACAGTTGGCCAAATCAAGAACACTCTCCAAGAGGTAGGTGTATATGTGTCAAAGTCAACAATCAAGAGAAGACTTCACAAGACTGAATAAAGAGGGTTCACCACAAGATGTAAACCATTGGTGAGCCTCAAAAACAGGAAGACCAGATTAGAGTTTGCCAAACAACATCTAAGAAAGCCATTACAGTTCTGGAACAACATCCTATGGACAGATGAGACAAAGATCAACTTGTACCAGTGATGGGAAGAGAAGAGTATGGAGAAGGAAAGGAACTGCTCATGATCCAAAACAATGGTGATGGTAGTGTCATGGCGTGGGCATGTATGGCTGCCAATGGAACTGGTTCCCTTTTATTTATTGATGATGTGACTGCTGAGAAAAGCAGCAGAATGAATTCTGAAGTGTTTCGGGAAATATTATATGCTCATATTCAGTCAAATGCTTCAGAACTCATTGGACGGCGCACAACAGTCCAGATGGACAATGACCCAAAGCATACTGCAAAAGCAACCAAAGAGTTTTTTAAGGCTAAAAAATGGAATGTTATGCAATGGCCAAGTCAATCCCCTGACCTGAATCCAATTGAGCATGCATTTCACTTGATGAAGACAAAACTGAAGGGAAAATGCCCCAAGAACAAGCAGGAACTGAAGACATTTGCAGTAGAGGCCTGGCAGAGCATCACTAGGGATGAAACCCAGCGTCTGGTGATGTCTATGCGTTCCAGACTTCAGGCTGTAATTGCCTGCAAAGGATTTGCAACAAAGTATTAAAAAGTGAAAGTTAGATTTAAGATTGTTTAGTTTGTCCCATTACTTTTGGCCCCTTAAAAAGTGGGAGGCACATATAGAAACCGTTGTAATTCCTACACCGTTCACCTGATTTGGATGTAATTACCCTCAAATTAAATCTGAAAGTCTGCAGTTAAAGCACATCTTGTTTGTTTTATTTCAAAGTCATTGTAGTGGTGAATAGAGGCCAAAATATGAAAATTCTGTCAATGTCCCAATATTTATGCACCTGACTGTAAATAAGAGTTTAACATAAGAGTTATATATGGTAGCCTGAATAGATTAAGTGTATATATGTCTTTTGATATGATGTTTTAATTTTGTATATTGTGATGTGTGTGATCTAAGGGGACTTTATACAAAAAATCAGCATAAGTATTATAGTATGGTTTAAAAATTATGGTGATCACTAAGTTGTGAATGGTGCTCTAGTGATCAGCCTCCGGCTTTTGCATTTCACTGGCCTATGCATTCCATGATGCAGACTATTTGAATGATGCGCTTCCGGTTATGGTACTTCCGGTTTCCACACTTCTGGTAGCGGAACAGCCGGAGTTCAGTGACCACTGTCCAAGAGAATGACTACTGGTGAGTTCCCTAAAGAGAGAAAGTTGACTTATTTAAATGTATGTAGCTTGCCCCATATGTGTATTTATGTATATTAATTAGATGTGAGGTTAGGTTAAGAAACGGGACATAACCACAATGATGTCACTTCCGGTGGTGTCCCACGGGGAAGATTCTGAGGTGTAAGCTTTAGATATAAATAGCCCCTTTAATACACACACTTTAGTTTTGTGTTTGTGATGGTTGGTGGGTTATTTTACCTGTGTAGAGCTGAGATGTCGACCTTGTTTGTGAAGTAAATAAAAACTTTTGAAGTTTTTGGTGTAAAAGTTGAGAAGTCTGGTGAGTGTTCTAATGTACACCGATGTATATATACTGTATATATATATATATATATATATATATATATATACAGCACCAACAAAAAAGAGTCCTGCACTCACATCTCTTTAGTAGACATCTTCGGGGTGCTTACCAAGATCAATGATTTGGAATATAACATCAGTTTATCCACCATTTGTGGAAGGAAGCACTCACTAATAAGGTTTAAACAACCAATATTTATTGAAAATAACACATATCAGTAATTCGCCACGAATGGCTTTGATTTATAATCCGCCATAATAAGCATCGACGTTTCGGTTCAACTCAAGAACCTTTATCAAGATGGGCATAATTTAAATGATATGCAAACTTGCAAAGAAAAGACAGTACATCTGAGGATAAACAACAAACAGTATCAAGACTAAGTCTAGCAGGCTCCACTACAATTTAAAAGGATATATAAAGAAACAACAACCTGCATCCATCTCTGATTCAGAGATGGATGCAGGAACAGTATGATCTGTGTTGGATCTTCGGTCAAAGCAGAGCTGAGAAGTTATGATAATGCCAGCTTCTCAAATCCACTGCCTGCAGCATTGGATCACCATGACAACCATCGGCCTGATTATTGGACATCTGCACAAACCTAAGGTTGCTCAAAATGTCCAACTGCCAAGGTCAGTGAAGCTGTGTTCGGCGACTCAGTGGCTGGCTTCAGCAAGCCACATCTGCATTTTAGATGCTGCTCCCTGTTGTCTCCCCAAAATGGCAGCCTATCAATTTACCCTCACACCATGACTGCATGTGCAGTCATGAAAATATTGGTCAATAGCGATTGAATCAGGACTGTGTACAGAACTGAATCAGCCCCTATGTTATAACTAAGTGTTACTGCCTATTACAGGTTTACATGCTGTACTATTTCTTGAGTGCTTAAAGCTGGCTTTTTTGTGTAGACTTTGATCATGATTGAACACCATGTCCTCTAATTTTAGCTGTGTTCATCACCATTGATCTTTGTTGCCTGCCTTGACATTTGGCTTTGCTGATCCTTGTCTCCTGTCTCACTTCAGTTCTTGTTTTACATTGTTATTTAGTCAACTTATTGGTTACTCTGATACAGGGGCATTTCTAGAGAGGAGGGGGCCTGTGTGCAGTTTATGTCACAGGCCCCCTACTCTCCATCTGGTGGCCAGCAGCACACAGAGCGGTGTGCGGCCAGTGCCACTCTTATAGACTCTGGCCACTAGAGTGTGCCCAGAGTCTATAGTGCATGCACAGGTCACCAAGAAAATGGCCATGGTGGCCATTTTCCCTGTAGTGCGCATGCGCAAACACTGGGAAAATGGCTGGAATGGGAAAATGGTTGCGGCGGCCATTTTCCAGCCATTTTTACAGTGCAGACACAGACGCCGACGTGGGACTCTGGAGCGGTAAGTATAATATGGGTGCGGGGTGTGCGGTGCACACACCCTGCACCCATTATAAATACGCCCCTGTTCTGATACTAATACCAAACTCTAGTTTAGTATTAATTTACTATTATTACAATTCTACACTGAGCTATCTGTATTTGGGGCTGATTCAGAGGTGGATGCTGCTGCATTTGCTCTCGCGTCTGTTGTTGGTGTCACTGCTGTGATAATATGCAACTGCTAGTATCAGCCCTTCCCTGGTGCACTAGCCTGAATCTGACTGAGCAAGCCCTGAAACACCCACTTTAAATAATCTGTATTCTATAACATGCCGGTCATTTTCCACATGCCACCATTGGTGCTCCATCGTGTGCACCATGGACACTTAGGTGCAGTTTCTCCATCTGAACATGGCTTTTGTGACTGTGGGACTGCGTCCGAGAATGCAGTCACTTTCACTGACACACCTGTGATACTTTCATAATACTCCCATCTGACTCACATTTTTACATTCCCAGTCACCACCCATCACTTTGCCACCCTATTTTTACAGTCTGTGTGTGTATGTGTGTGTGTTTGTATAAAAGAGTACCAGTAGTATGGACTTTGGCATTTAAATTAACTGTTCTGCATATACTGAAATTACATATAATGGATTGTTAGATATATGAGCCACTACCACTCCTGGGGGACGACACCAATAGTACTTCATCCCCAGCTGACTGGTCGAAGTGCAGGATGAGAGACCAGCTGACTGGAGCCACAGAGTACATCATTGGAGCAACGATCACCAGCCCTGGACTCAGGTACATTTTTTTTTAAATATTTTTTTTAGTAGTGGTCAGCTTGCTAAGACCTCAAAGCTGATCACTGGGGCCAGCTCAGGGCACTGCTCTGCCTGTTAGAGCAGAGCAGGAGTCCTGTAACCAGGGGAAAGCCTGGATAACGCCACCTCCAGTTGGCATTATTCTCACAGATTCCCCCGGGATTTTTTTCACAATTTATGTTTAGTAAATCTCAGGCAGATCACATTTCCTAATACAATTATGGGAAATGCGATCTGCTTACTAAAAATATGTGATAATTAGGCCTTAGAGTAGAATATTACGAAGTCTACTCCAATTGCCATTTAGTAATTTTTGGTGAAACAAAAATAATGTGAAAAGGGTGTGAAAACACCCTTTTTCACTTTATTTTAGTAAAAATAATGTTAATAAATAGAGCCCCTAGTCACCCTTGCAAGCAGTTCAATAATATCAGTTTATATAAGTGATGCTCGATCTTTTTAAGCTGAGACCCCAATTGTGAGTGTGTCATTATACTGGTTCTCCAGGTGTTTATGTGCTATTTCTCTGGGACCCCAAGTTTCTGTGTACCATTGCTCTAGCTCTTTGACTCAGTGTACCCTTAAAAATTTCTGGGGCCTGACTTGTTGTCCCTCAGCTTGTACCCTTCTGGTTTAATGTACGCGTGTGCACTGCACATACCCCCATGTTTTGTTTTTGGTTCTAAATCATCACTGTCTTTTGATTTTAGAAAAACCACCCTCACATGTTTTGGTTTTGGTTTTAGATTTCTTTAAAAATTTATAAAACAAACAGCTAAAATCATGTAACTTGGACCTGTTTTTATTCCTATAGTATTATTAACATCAATAACAATCATTTCCAGTCAATTTTGACCAATTCATAGTACCTGAAATCACAGAAGGGACTAATGTAATCCAAAACATGCAAGATCCAGATTTGAGATTTGATTTCAGGTGCTGCGAGTAGACCCAAGTTGGGACTTGGTTTTATCCAGAACCCTAAAGTAATTTGACTCATGACCCCAAAGTTTGGGTGTGCTCAGTTTTCAGCAAAACCAAACCGGTCACCTCTAATTTAATGCACCATGATTTACAGTAAACAGAAGTTTTGGCTACACTGCATTGGTATATAATGGTAATATAAGTGTGGTGTTTACAATTCTGTGTCTGTGTCATTATTGTTCCATATTAGTTGTATACTTCCTTTGCTAGCACTTTCTGAGTTTTTCTGATTAAACTAAACAATTCAACTACAAATGCCCTAGTAAATATTTTCTGATATTATATTGTGTTTATTTTACAATTAAAAAGATGACTTTCTTATAAATATTAGTTTACCAATTGTTTTTTTACATAAATTAATATAATAAATTACACTCTTGTGTTAGATTCCTGACTGCATAAGAATGTAATGGGAATTATTTTTTACTGAACAAAAATTAAAAGCCATTCCTTTTTATAGATAAGTTGTGATGTACTGTATATATTGCAACTGGAGTGTTTTCTATTCTAACCTTGTCTCATCTTATGCATTACAGGTTCAGTTAATTAAGGTACAGTAATTGAATACTAGAATCATTGTTTAAAAAAGAGGCACAGTTATATCTTTCAGAAAGGAGAGGAATTTATGTGTTGTCTACATAGGCCAAAAGCAGGCCAGTCATAATTTGGACATCTCTATGTATGACTAATGTGGACATCTAGCTATTTGCTTATTACAACCACCTGTAGCCTGAATTGTTTTTGAACCTTAGCAAAACTGCCTTTTCATAATATTATGATCTTCATAAAGAAACATTACAACATGTTTTCATGTCTGGCTCTGAAATGCAAATATGTTAATTAGGTAAATTGATAGATGAATGATTTTGTATAAAAAAAATGATTCATATTTGTTTAATCCAAAATGCAAGACTGTTTCAATCTTGGCACAACTTGTATGCAGCTTGAAAATCATAAATAGAATGCAACTTTTCTCTTTTAACTCTTATCACAAGTTTTTTTTCCACAATCATAATTTTAAAACTGTTATGAAGTTATATAATAACAGAAAATTAGATTATTTAATCATGAAAATGGTGCCTACGGAGCAGCTGAAAATTCTATCTGCTTGCACACTCGAAAAAGATGGTGTTTCATTTGGTAGCCTGAAAATAATTATTTGAAGCTAAAATTTTCTTGTATAGCCAAAGAATAAAATGTGTCACCAAAATCAACACAAGTGATAAGATATATGTCAACCAATTAGCAGTTAGTACTGACAAATTCAGGGAACCAGGCTTAATGGTACAGCCTGGCTTTTATTAGGGTACCCTACAAGTGAGCTTGGGCTTTCCCACAGAGTATCTAAAACATTGGTTAGAGTTAGACTCAATATGCACTAGCATATTATTCAGTGTGAAGTAAAGAACAAGTAATGATTGTGGTATCTGGCACAGGTTCAGAAAAAAAGCTGAGTTCAGTTAGTTAAAATGGAGAGTTGAGTCAGCACCAATAAGTTATTCTTAATACAAGTGAGATTTTAATTAATACAAGTATTCCAGTTATTGGAACATATGCATAAGGCTCTTTTACACTTAGTAAAGACATACAGTATTGGAGATATCACTGATGACATATTACTCATGTAGGCCAAGAGTATTACTTAGCAGTGAGAGATATGTGCCAGTGCCTATGGATGAACAAAAAGACAGGTAATAAATCTCCACCAGCAACGGCAGCAGTAATGAAAACTATATCAGCAGTATCTATCAAGTAGCATATATATATATATAATATATGACAAAACACGTTAGGGCATGGCCTGAGTGACAAGATCCTGACTCCTAAGGTGTTTCCATGCACCTTCCTGATGCCCCACGGTCCAGCACACTGTAACAGCCTGACTGCAGTTCACAACATGAGGCTTGTTCCTGGATCTTCAGGATGGTTGGTGATTGCCCTGGAGTATTATAATTCATGCCATGTGGTAACCAGTCCACAGCGTACATATACTGGGTATGAGCACACCTCAGGCAGTCTTTGCACCACTTTTTAATTAGAGTGTTTATAATAAACTTTTAATGCACTATGGAGCACCCCACTCTGTCTTGTTTTTAATATATATATGTATGTATATATATATATATATATATATATATATAAGTAATAAAGCCCCCCAAAAATTGAATTTAACTAATTTTGAGAAGGAGGCTCTGAAAAAACTGAAAAACAATGAACAACTCATTTTCAAACAGGCAGATAAAGGAGGAGCCTCAGTGATAATGAATCAAGATGATTACATTAAAGAGGCCTTCAGATTACTCAAAAATCAAGTCTCGTATAGGAAATTAGAACAAGATCCCCCTAATATACTTGTAGAAGAGCTTCAGAAAATACTGGTTAATGCCCTACATCATGATATTATTAATAAGGATAAGTATCAATTCCTAATTAAGAATAACCCAGTTATCCCAACATTTTACTACTTGCCTAAATTCCACAAGACATTGGTGGATCCACAGGGACGTCCTATAGTGGCAGGCATTGATTCCCTGACTTCAGGTTGTTCAGAATATGTAGAAAAATTTCTTAACAAATATGTAGGAACCCTGAAATCTTTTGTGAAAGACACTACGTCTATTTTACTAACACTTAAGGAGGTACAGTGGAATGATGACTAAAAATGGGCAACAGTAGATGTACAATCCTTGTACACCTCTATCCCACATGAAGTAGGAATTTCTAGTTGTCATGAGTTTTTGGTTAAAGATGAATCACTTAGTGATGAACATAGATATTTTATTTGCACTTTAATTAAATTCATTTTAAGCCACAACTTTTTTAGATTTTTGGAGACATTTTATTTACAAGTCGAAGGCATGGCCTTGGACATAGTTTTTGCTGCCAGCTTTGCTAATCTCCATGTGGTGAGCTGGGAGCAGAAATACATTTATGGTGAACATCCCTATAAAAACCATTTAATTTTGTATGCAAGGTATATTGATGATATAATGATTATATGGTACGCACAGAAGGAGATTTTCTATCCTTCATGGATCTTTTAAAGTCTAATGAATATAATTTATCTTTTACTCATAAATTTAGTGAGTTTGAAGTTAAATATTTGGATCTGATTCCGAGAGGTGACAGTACAGGGATTGTAAGTCAGAAATTTATTAAACCCGTGGATACAAATAGCTATGTCCACTTTAAGAGAGGACATGCTAAAGGTTGAAAAACTAATATACCCTTTTCCCAATTCTGCCGATTACACAGAAATTGCAGTGTTACTAATACTTTCGAAGAACAGATGGAGACCTACTCAGAGAGATTTCGGGAAAGAGAATATCCAGAAGAGATCATTAATGAAGCTGCATCTAAAGTAAAGGAGTTGAAACGTTATGACCTCCTGCTTTATAAAAGGAGAGCGGAAAATGAGAATAAAATAAATTTTGTCACACAATTCAATCATAGGGAGGAGATTAAAATAACTTTTAATAAACATTGGGATGTTTTAAAAACCGACAACCTCCTTAGAAATGTGCTTCCAGATAAACCATTTCTGGCTTTTAGGAAAGCCAGTAATTTGAAAAATTGCTTTTCGCCTAGTAACCTAAAACCTTTGGAGTCAAAACCTGCACAGTGGATAAAAAGCACAAAAGGTTTTTAGAAATGTAGTAGTTGTAATACGTGCAAATTTGTTAGCAACATCAATAAAAAATTCTCCAATCATGATTATACTAATATTTATAACATTAAGAGTCTCATGAATTGCATGACCACTTGGGTTATATATGTGATAGAATGTCCATGTCATTTAAAATACATGGGCAAGACAAAAAGAACATTAAATTAAGAATCCAGGAACATGTTCGAGGCATAAAAAATAAGGTGGAAAACCATTCAATCCCTAAACACTTTACTAAACATCACAGTGCGGATCCCTCTGGCCTGCAATATAAAGCCATTGAACATGTTTTCCTGGGTGACAGAGGGGGCAATAGGGAAAAGAAATGATCCCAAAGGGAAATGTACTGGGTTTTTACGTTAAATACTTTGGCTCCGTATGGACTTATTGAGTCTTATAAAATTACACCCTTTTTATGAACCGCTTGTCCTTAATGATGCACTTTATATTGTCTGTTATGAACTAGACCTCTTTATTTATTTTTTTAAAACATATATGGTTATGTATATACATGTTTATATATTAGTGTATTTATTTGAATTTATGTTATATCTGCTTGTTGATTAATTATTTCACTTGTATAAGTGTAAAATAATGGTTTTAAAATAATTGATGTAAATAGTTGTGTAATTAATTGTGATATATTCATAATAATATTTTATATATATTAATATCATTTTTTTTTCATAATCTGATTTTTTACTAATGATGAATTATTATATTATATGTATGGTTTTATTTATATATATAAAAATAGAATGATACTATAAATATTTTGAATGAAATTGTATTACCACATGCATTTGTTCTTATGTTGTGAATGTATACAATAGCTCCTTATGAGTAAGCCTGCTGAGTCCATGGTAAAATGGAGTTCCCATTATAGTATAGGAGACTCCATAAACATGGCGGCCGCTAAATGCAGACATTCAGTCTCAATAGTTGGTATACTGATTGTAGTCCAAATGGGCTGGAGTTTAATAGCCCAGATAGAATGTGGATGTAATAACATCAAAGGATTCATCCTCTTAGAAGGGCACAAAGGTTTTCATGTGAGTATCTCCGGCGCATGCGTGACTCATAACCGTGGTAGTACCAGAGTTCAAGAAGATCAGTGTACTACCACTGAACTCGTGGGACCATTGCAAATATTGCGTATGCGGCTAGTAACCTAAAATGGCGGCACCTACCGGAAGCGCTGCTATGGACATAATTTACCAATCTAATTGAATTCTTAAGGTTATATAAGAGCTAGATCAGAGCTCCTGATGCATCCTCCTGAAGAAGTCCTGCCAAATTGCGTAAGAGACGAAATGCATTGGGGAACAGCTACCTCCAGCTTCATAACCAGCTACATTGAGCAGATAAGCCCATTGAAAATTTTATTAATGTCATTTTCCATCTCGATATGTGTGTTATTGTCTGTGTATGTGATAAAAAAAATTTAAATACTGCACTATGAGAGTGTTATTCTCCCTTCATTGTTATCTATAACCGGGAGCTGACACCTTGCATTATGATATGAATAGAGGATTCCTGATGAATCATAAGGAAAAGACACCTAAACCCAAGGCATAACAAAGTGGGCTACTACAGTATGCATATATCTATACAGCGTGTGACGCACATCATTACTTACTACACTATATGGGGCTTTTTCTCACCTTTTGTTTATATATATATATATATATATATATATATATATAATTTTATGTGGCAGTCTTAGCAGAGATGGCACTGGTGAGCAGCAGATTCTGTGTGGGCAGGAGAGATCCACCCACATAGGGTAGAAATACTGAGTTTTGCCACACTTATTGGCTGCCTTGTAAAAGCTGGGTAAGGCGCGCTCTCTATATGGTGGGGCAGTGTGTAAAGTGCTTGGGTAAGAGTGATCTGTATGACAGAGAGACGTAGACGGTGGTGTTGGGTCAAGGTAATTTTATTGGTTTAAGGTAGGTAGGCACAATGCTACTAGAGGGTAATTGACCCAGGAGCAGTGGGGGGAAGAGCAGGATGGGTGCACGGGGGGGAAGGTGGGTAGACCCTTTTAGGGGGCTCCTTTTCCGTGCAGTTCTGGACCAGCACGTTGTCCCTGCTGGACCTTTGGTCGACAGTCTTAACGCCCGGCACAGTGTAGGTGGAAGTCTGGTAAGGATAGATGATGTGGCGGCGTCCCGCAATTTGTACAACTTACCTACCGGTAGGTGCCTGTGTAGGCGTTGCGATTTGGGGGTGGTGGTCGGCAGTCTCTGATGGTATACAGCGGCAGGTTAGATGGCCGTTCTTGTTGTGCTGCAGCTACTGGTGCGGCTGTGCCCCGTGATGGTGGCACAGTTGGTCTTGTTTGCGCTGGCAGGGTGGGTCAGCATGGTGGATGGAGCCTGGCTGGATGCGCAGGCTGTGGCAGGTCGGCGTCTCCGTGTTTGGGATGCGGGCCGGTACCTGCGTGTGTGCCACGTCGTGCAGCGGGACGGCCGGGTGAGGCTGTTCGGATGAGGGATGCCGTGTGTGTGCAGTGATCGCCGGCTCCTCGTGGTTCCTGCGGCTGTTGGCGCCCAATGTGGGGCGGGGAGGCTGAGAGCCGGGCGTGTCACGGTCACAAGGCGGGGGTGCCGCTCGCCGGAGGTGCTGGCAGCTCCTTGTGATCAGCGGTCGCTGGGACAGCAGGGGGGTTCTTCAGCAGGAAAGAAGGTTTCCAGGACGTGATGGTGGGTGTGTGTCTCCAACGCGTTTCGGCTGTGCCTTAATCATGGAGGTTACTGTTACATGGTGCAGCAGTGTTTTAAAGGTTGGTGTGGAGGTGGGTGTGTACGGAATTGGCCAATGGGGGGGAGGTGTGTGTGCACTGGTCGTGGTCAGGAGTTGATGGCAATCTGGAGGTGTTCTGTTGTTGGAGGCCAATGGGATATTGCCGGATGGAAAAGGGTAATGACAGGTGTGTGGGCGGGCTTAATGATGAGTGTGCAGGTCTGTGGGAGGTGACGCTCTGGGGATCGGAGTGTAGCGTGGTGGCAATGGTTAATAACAGAGGGTGATCGGACATGATAGGGAAAGTTGGTGTGGCGATATGGGCGATGTCATGTGACCACTGGGTGTAGCCTGGGTGTGTAAGGGTGATGGGGTTAAATGATGTGGTGGTAAAGGTTAATAGCAGGGGGTGATCGGACATGGTCTGGGGAGTTGCTGTGATGATAATGGCGAAGTCGTGTATCAAATGGGTGTTATCTGGGTGTGCAAGGGTTAAGGGGTAACGTGGGGATGTAGGGGTAGTGAAGTGTGGTGGATGTGTGGGATGATGGCACCGGGGGTTCAGCCGGTCACACGGGGGGTGGCTGGTGGAGGGGAGTGCGGGTGGGTCGTGGTAGGTGGTGATGGGTGTGTGTGGTGTGCTGCGTTCCGGTGTGATTGTGTGTTAGTGTATGGGCTCAACGGGTACTGTATATGTGTGTGTGTTGCACTTGGTGTGGTTGTGTGGTGTTGGAGGAGGATAACTGGACTGGGGGAATTCATTGGGAAATGAGGTTGTGGACAGTCATGCGGATACGGGGTGGTATATTGACATGTGGGTAAGATGCTATAGTGCGGAGGTGGTTCTGGATGGTGCAGGTGTCACTGTCGAGTGGATGGGCTGGGGGGGGTGTTGGGGATGTAGCGGGTCGGTGCGGTAGTGAAGGGGGCCTGGTGACTGGGTGGTATGGTTGTGGGGACGTGTGTGTGTGTGATATGGGTGTCGAAAGGGGGCTAAGTGTGGTTTTTGGGGTGTAAACGGCGTGTGAAGGGGGAGGGGTGCTGGAAGTGGGTCAGAAACGAGAGGAGGTGTGTGATATAGCAAGAGGAGGGGGGGGGTTCGGGGGTATTATTTACTAATGACAGACTTGATCTCGTTGTCGATGTTCAGACCACTGGGTGCCAGGGTACGAAGTGTGATTATCCATTTGAGTTCTTCCTTGTTGAGTATTCTTGTGTGGTCCCCTCCTCTCCAGTTCCTTTGTATGTGTCTGATCCCTATGAATTGTAGACCAGTGATGTGGCTCTGGTGATGTTCGAGGAAGTGTACCGGTATGTTATGACTGTCTGCTTTGTTAATGATATTTCTGAGGTGTTCCTTGATTCTGGTATGTAATGGTCTGATGGTTCTCCCTACATACTGCTTGTTGCATGGGCACTGTATGAGGTAGATCACATTTTTAGTGTGGCATGTGATGTGTTCCCGTATCTTGTAGGTTGTGCCCGTCTGTGTGGAGGTAAAGGATGTGGTGGGTTTTGTACTCCTATAGTTTAGATTGGTGCAATTGGAGCATGTCCCGCAGTGGTAAAAGCCTCCCTTCAGTGTACCTCTGTCTATTGTGGTCTGTGTGTGTATTGATGGGGGAATGTGGTGCGGGACATGCTCCAATTGCACCAATCTAAACTATAGGAGTACAAAACCCACCACATCCTTTACCTCCACACAGACGGGCACAACCTACAAGATACGGGAACACATCACATGTCACACTAAAAATGTGATCTACCTCATACAGTGCCCATGCAACAAGCAGTATGTAGGGAGAACCATCAGACCATTACATACCAGAATCAAGGAACACCTCAGAAATATCATTAACAAAGCAGACAGTCATAACATACCGGTACACTTCCTCGAACATCACCAGAGCAACATCACTGGTCTACAATTCATAGGGATCAGACACATACAAAGGAACTGGAGAGGAGGGGACCACACAAGAATACTCAACAAGGAAGAACTCAAATGGATAATCACACTTCGTACCCTGGCACCCAGTGGTCTGAACATCGACAACGAGATCAAGTCTGTCATTAGTAAATAATACCCCCGAACCCCCCCCCCTCCTCTTGCTATATCACACACCTCCTCTTGTTTCTGACCCACTTCCAGCACCCCTCCCCCTTCACACGCCGTTTACACCCCAAAAACCACACTTAGCCCCCGTTCGACACCCATATCACACACACACACGTCCCCACAACCATACCACCCAGTCACCAGCCCCCCTTCACTACCGCACCGACCCGCTACATCCCCAACACCCCCCCCAGCCCATCCACTCGACAGTGACACCTGCAACATCCAGAACCACCTCCGCACTATAGCAACTTACCCACATGTCAATATACCACCCCGTATCCGCATGACTGTCCACAACCTCATTTCCCAATGAATTCCCCCAGTCCAGTTATCCTCCTCCAACACCACACAACCACAACAAGTGCAACACACACACATATACAGTACCCGTTGAGTCCATACACTAACACACAATCACACTGGAACGCAGCACACCACACACACCCATCACCACCTACCACGACCCACCCGCACTCCCCTCCACCAGCCACCCCCCGTGCGACCGGCTGAACCCCCGGCGCCATCATCCCACACATCCACCACACTTCACTACCCCTACATCCCCACGTTACCCCTTAACCCTTGCACACCCAGATAACACCCATTTGATACACGACTTCGCCCTTATCATCACAGCAACTCCCCAGACCATGTCCGATCACCCCCTGCTATTAACCTTTACCACCACGTCATTTAACCCCGTCACCCTTACACACCCAGGCTACACCCAGTGGTCACATGACATCGCCCATATCACCACACCAACTTTCCCTATCATGTCCGATCACCCTCTGTTATTAACCATTGCCACCACGCTACACTCCGATCCCCAGAGCGTCACCTCCCACAGACCTGCACACTCGTCAATAAGCCCGCCCACACACCTGTCATTACCCTTTTCCATCCGGCAATATCCCATTGGCCTCCAACAACAGAACACCTCCAGATTGCCATCAACTCCTGACCACGCCCAGTGCACACACACCTCCCCCCATTGGCCAATTCCGTACACACCCACCTCCACACCAACCTTTAAAACACTGCTGCACCATGTAACAGTAACCTCCATGATTAAGGCACAGCCGAAACGCGTTGGAGACACACACCCACCATCACGTCCTGGAAACCTTCTTTCCTGCTGAAGAACCCCCCTGCTGTCCCAGCGACCGCTGATCACAAGGAGCTGCCAGCACCTCCGGCGAGCGGCACCCCCGCCTTGTGACCATGACACGCCCGGCTCTCAGCCTCCTCGCCCCCGCCCCACATTGGGCGCCAACAGCCGCAGGAACCACGAGGAGCCGGCGATCACTGCACACACACGGCATCCCTCATCCGAACAGCCTCACCCGGCCGTCCCGCTGCACGACGTGGCACACACGCAGGTACCGGCCCGCATCCCAAACACGGAGACGCCGACCTGCCGCTGCCTGCACATCCAGCCAGGCTCCATCCACCACGCTGACCCACTCTGCCAGCGCAAACAAGACCAACTGTGCCACCATCACGGGGCACAGCCGCACCAGTAGCTGCAGTACAACAAGAACGGCCATCTAACCTGCCGCTGTATACCATCAGAGACTGCCGACCACCACCCCCAAATCGCAACGCCTACACAGGCACCTACCGGTAGGTAAGTTGTACAAATTGCGGGACGCCGCCACATCATCTATCCTTACCAGACTTCCACCTACACTGTGCCGGGCGTTAAGACTGTCGACCAAAGGTCCAGCAGGGACAACGTGCTGGTCCAGAACTGCACGGAAAAGGAGCCCCCTAAAAGGGTCTACCCACCTTCCCCCCCGTGCACCCATCCTGCTCTTCCCCCCACTGCTCCTGGGTCAATTACCCTCTAGTAGCATTGTGCCTACCTACCTTAAACCAATAAAATTACCTTGACCCAACACCACCGTCTACGTCTCTCTGTCATACAGATCACTCTTACCCAAGCACTTTACACACTGCCCCACCATATAGAGAGCGCGCCTTACCCAGCTTTTACCAGTCTCTAAACTAGGTAGGAACAGGTACTCCTACCACAGGCGCAGCACTCTTACACCCCCTACCCCCATACCTCCAGATACACGCACATCCCCTCCCCCCACCTCTCTTCCCCCCCATTACTCTTTCCCTCTCCCTCCTGCCTCAATCCACCCCCACAGTCATATCAGTGAGCGTGGTTCACCACCCTTTATTGGCTGCCTTGTTGAGAGAGCTTAGGTGAGGGCTAACAAGGCAGACCTACAGTCAGGCTGCATGTGGAAGCAGTCCAAGGAGGACTGGCAGCTAGAGAGCCCAGTGTGCCTGGAGGTCATTGGGGGCCAGGGGGCCTGAGTCCAGACCTGCAGGAGGTAGGCAGGACCAAAAAAAATCCAAAGACTGTATACATTGAAGCAGCTACCTGCAGGCTGGGGAACCCAGTGGCTATACCTGGAGGAGATAGGGATTGCCACCAAGACTAACTGTGTTTGTGTAGCTGTGGCAGCAAAGCCAAGCCAGTCTATAGCCAGTGCTAGACCTGCAGAGAAGCAGGCAGAGACTTTATTTTCAGACTAGCTGTCCAAAGGTAGTCAGGGGGTCATGAAGTGAGTTAGATGCCCTAAATAGGGGCTATGCTGTTTGTTGCTTTCCATTTTGATTCTTACTGACAAGTAAAGCTCCATTTATTTCAGTTTTACACAGAAGCTGTGTGTGTGTGTGGACCCTCATTCAAGCATCTAAACACTGCACCAATCCTCCCATCTACCAAGCTAATTGCCCCACAACATCACAATATATAATACTGTAGGAAATACATTGCACGTGGAAATAAGAGATAAATTCTAGCAATTATGTCTGGTCAAGCTTTCAAATTCTGAAAAAACTTGAAAAATTCTGAAAGTAATTGTACAAATTAGAGTGTACATAGTCACCACATTGTCTGTAATATTAATATATACTTCTAGGCTTCATTTCTCATTGCAGTTTACAGTACAGAGAAGGATTAATTGTACTACTGAATTTACTAAAACAGGTGCTCCTCTTTTGATAGGTTCGATAAGATCTAAAGATAAGGTGAAGGAACTCAGTCTATTTATACCTTTGTCTATGGAGTGATTATGATGAGAATGAGTTATAGTTACTTTCCCAGGTCCTGATAATGGGCTGCTATTCAACACATACAGCCACCATTCCTCTTTGTTTGGCTAAATTGGTGTTTCCAAAATCTGGTCCTGATGCACTACCAACAGCTCATGTTTTCAGGATTTCTGTTTGTGCAAATATTTAAGATGATTATTTACCAAGACAAGTAGACTAAGTTACACATACAGTACATGAGTAACGAAATCCTGAAAATATAAGCTGTTGGGTGTACATGAACACTGGATTTGGGAAACTCTGGGTTGTTGTTGCTGGCCCTCTGTAATTGCCTATCTTCCTAATGACAGCCATGTTCTGTGTAACAGTCCTGCTGTTCCTGCTTCATAACTGCAGATAAGTAGTTTTTACAGGATTCTCGTATGTGTTACTGTTGCACAACATCTGTTCTGAAGAGTGATTTTACTATTTCATATTAACAGATGTTTCAGTGTTGCTACATTTTTGGTTATCATGGTCATTAAAGAGACTTTTCTGTGTTGCTGCATTTTCCAGGTTAACCCAGCACTATAAGATTGAGGCTATGGATTTATCACACAACCTCCAGTACCATTTATTTCTTCTTCATTTATATTGACTATCACAGAGTGAAAAGTGATAAGAAAGTGATAAGTTGCCAGCCAATCAGCTCGCAACTGTCTATTTTCAAACACAGCCTTTTGATAGTTGGGAGCTGATTGGCTGGCACCTTATCACTTTCTTATCACTTTTCCCTCTGTCTCCTAACACTGCTTAGTAAATATACCTCTTAGTCTGGTAGTAACTATGCAGTGCCTGGGCTGCATAAATTATTGTATTCCCTGCACTTTATGACCACAAAAAGTGCAGGGCACCCTTTTAGTCTGTGAGTTCTATGGTGTTAGGGATTTTCATAGGCTACTTTTTCTAAGCATTTATCTCAAGTGTTATGTGCCTTCAAGAAAATATGGCATGCATACAGTATATATATATCCTTCCCCTATCATGAATTAGAGTGGTAGGACCTCAATGTTGCTTTCTGTAGGCTCTCAGGATTTCATAATATCCTAGGAGCCTAGGAGTAAATGCAGCAACCATGTTTGTCTCATTTACCACTTAATAATGAATATACCTGTGTACCAGCTACATTTTATTTTAAGGTTTATCTGTTAGAGGCTCCATTACATACACATTTCAACAACACTAATGTTGATTACAGTACATTAACAATGTAAGTATATTTTTTTCAGGCAATTCAGGATATGGGTGTTTACCTTGGCTTTGGACAAGCCCTGATCAGCATAAATGCAATGAGGTGCATTTAGCCATTTGGAACATGATAGAATGCTTCTGTGGCCTATTAAAGAGCAGATTCAGGTGTCTAGAAAAAATGGGTGGTGTAAAGTTTTATGACCCTGCAAAGGTAGGTGACATTGTAAATGCATGCTTTATATTGGAGCAGGTAAAGATTCTCTTTGGACAAAAAGCTCTTTATGAAGCATGAGTAATGCATGTGTTTGCTCCCTAATTGAATGATTTATATCATGTAGTCGCCAATCAATATACAGTGTGACCATCCAAGTTCTGATACATTGTGCTGTGCAATCTGCTCAAGCAATTCTATTTAACAGGGATATTATTATGTTCATGTGTCCAATTTGACCTCTCATTAAATCTATTTGCATTTTATGGACATCATCCTGGTGTTTGGACATGGCTTCCATAGTTAGCATGTTTGTTGGTGTTTGTGAGGTCAACTGTTACTGGGACTTAACAATGTCCTCTAAGCTGTCTTGTGCTGTCTCATCTGCAGGCTCTGCCGGATCAATTAGAGAGAGAATAATATGTTAATCTCCAGCAAAGTCATCTATGACAACTGAAGCTGGTGTCGAAGGGATTGTTTGAAAATTTTACAGAATATTTAAATAATCATGCATGTTACTTCCATTATACAATATAAAAGCATTTTACCAACCTTTAGGTATTTTGTTTTATGTAAGCAAATGTTTTGACTTTTAACTGATAATAGAAAAAGGCTTTTTTTACTCTCCCATTGTATGTATTTGTAATTATGTATTTGTATGCCTCTTCTAGATTTTTGATACAGTAATCTATTGAAAAAAGTGAAGAGTGGCACACAAGGTGAAACTTAGTAAAGTTTTATATGTGTTCACATTAATAATGTATTATATTATTAAAACAATAATGTATTAATAATTTAATAATAATATACAGTCACATTACCTTTATCAATGTTTGCATACATATATCAATACTTAGAAGGGTATGCTGACAGTTACATCCATGACAACATAAAATTGGAGTATGGATGATGACCCAAATTCAATTATAATGCTACTATTTATATTACATTACAATATTGTTTGGTTAAAAACCTAATGGTACCAGTTTTAGGATTTCAACATATTATATTTTTATTTCTAGGAGTACTCACCAGCCACTTCACTATCAACAATTAGGGATGGCACATATTTCTTGGACAGCTGTGAAGACCATATACAGTGTATATATGTGTGTGTATATATATATATATATATATATATATACACAGCATGTAATATAAGTACACATTTTTCTTAGTAAATATATTTGTAATGGGGCTATTGTAATGGTTTGATTTCTTTGCATGTGTGGATTGCATGGGTTATTGCTGACATTTGGTGACAATTTCATTACAATAGCCCCATTACAAATATATTTACTGAGAAAAATGTTGATGTGTTCAACACTTATTTTTCCCACTGTGTATATATATTTGTTGACAAAAGTCCCTGGTCATGTGAATAAAGTCTACTATGCTGTTTAAAGACTGGTGAGTCCACCCCTGGATATATATATATATATATATATATATATATATATATACATATATAATTCCTCTGGCAGCGGCACTCCACGAAAGATAACAGTAGGCAGGAATAATTGCATATAATGCGATTATTCCTGCCTACTGTTATCTTTCGTGGAGTGCCGCTGCCAGAGGAATTATATTTGGGACCATTGTTGGTTACATGCGGAGGGCACCCTTCTTTGTTGGTGACTGGGAGTGCCATTCCTTCTGGATATATTTATATATATGTATATATATATATATATATATATATATACACACTATGTATCTAGGTCTCTTATAAAGTGATGTGGCTATTGTTAACTATTAAGTATAATTTGTTACTATGTATCTGTGTCGTGCATAAGAGTAATGTGGTAATAGTTAAGCACTGTGCACTAATGAAGGATCAGTGTGACAAACAAATTGGATTGCTTTTTTTTTGGTATATTAATGTGAACTTTGTGGTGCTTGGCCACCCTCTGATGAAGTCCCTGTGACGAAACCAGTAGGGGCGTGGCCTGGCACATTCCTGCTCCATTATGAAAGATCCTGG